>OX422140.1:211718887-212318887 GCA_949129095.1 Volucella bombylans | reverse complement strand
CTTATTAGCGGTTTCGTCTGTGCTACTTGCGTTTGCATTATTTAGTTCATTAAACAGCGAGTATGCTCTTTCCGTGTAGGAGGCTACTGATTCGGCGTAACCTTGCCCAAACTGGAAAACCTCCGTTTGAATTACTTGCTGGGATCGCGTTTTCTTGAAAATTTTGATAAGCGCGTCTTTCAGCTCCGGCCATTCATCATAATTGTTATATTTTATTATAACATTATATGCTCTGCCTGTGAGTTTGGACCTTACTATGTCGAATAACTCCGCTTTGTCTGCTGGAGAGACAGTCTTCTTTGACTGGAGGTCGACCAGCTGCACAAATCTATCTATCGCCATGGCGGATCCATCAAACTCGGGTATAAGTTTGATGGCTTGCGACGAATTAAATGTCATCTTTGGGTGACTGTAGTGTTTCTGTGAATTCTGTGTGGTGTTTAGATGTGTGTAACGAGGGGGTTTGCGGATTGTATTCTAGATGTTTGGGTGTGTTTAAAAAACTATCCTCGTTACTGAGGTTGGCCGACTTTATACTTTGGTTTTTTTTTTTAACTGGGGAGTGTCCGACTAGCATTGGCCACGAGGTTCCGGGAGTTGCTTCGGACGTTACGGGTTCTACGAGCGTTCTTTGGACCTTTTTGCCGTTTCTTAGTGATATATTAATGTTGAAACCCGACATGCATATACCACTGGAACCAAGCTACCCGAAATTCGTACTAATTTTAGAAGTCATAGACCAACGAGAATGTGTATCAAATATATCAGCGTACTCACCGATTAGTTTTTCTGACACATTCGCTGATCTTCGTCCAGATTACAGAGGCTAAGAATTTGGTTCTTGATTTTTATTCTCTGAACTGTTGCAACCGGTGTTGCACTCTTTGTATCCGTTGTGGTTGATATAGCCTCAACAGATACAAATTTTCCCACTATCTCCCCCTTTTTCACCTTTATGCTGAATGCTTTTGAGTTTAGAATCCTTACAGTGATCATGCTATTCTTTGGCTCCACTAAGGTCTTTCGCACCATGAAGTCTGTTCTATTTCCTTCCTTCCACTTTTGCCCACAAAATTGCTTCCGACGAAGGCTCTAGACTCTGATTTCTGCAGATGATTTGATATTTGTGTTTCCGTATACCATTAGTATTTCCATGTTTCCGTATTTCAGGCTTTGTGCCCCCAAGTCTACTACTAGTCCACGTTCTCTCATGAAATCTGTACCAATCACTCATTACATATGTCAGCCACCAGCAACGCGTGAAAGAATGTTATTCCGGCCAACTGGATTTTTATGCGGACTTCATATATATACCTTAATCGTTGCTCCTGTAGTTGTTCGCAAGCTGCAACTGCTGGTGTTATGCAACCAAGGCTTCTACTCATGATCCCTAATGATGATTGAGGCCATGGCACCGGTGTCTATTGTTGCCATCCATTTCTCCTTACCGCTAACTACTTCCATCAAAAGACTTTTATTGCATCGTTTTGGATGGTGCTCCCGTCAACTCGTGCTCCCGACGACTGATGGCTTCGGGAAGTTTGATCGGGTTCTTGGTAGCCGTTTCTGCCGGTTTCTTCCTTCATTTGCTTGTTACCACAGTGAGGGCAGCAATTTCTTTTTTTCTTTTCTCATTTTTTTATTTTGTGTATTCATTATTGTCGTTGTTAATAAAATCCAACTGCATGACCATTTCTAGTATAATTCTTTAAACTTTTTTTTATTTATTATTTTTAAAATTTTGTAGGTGAATATTACCTCCACTTGTGGTGATACAGATTGCTCAAATTTATCCAGAAATTTAAGGGCATAGAAAATCCACTATGTTGGCTGGTAAACCTCATCAGCACCACTTCCAGATTTGTTTGACGTTACATTTTGTAACGTAACATTTTGTAGTTCTTTCCTGTAATTTGTGCACAATGTGTTAATTTTTCTTTTAACGTCAGCAATTATAGCCCCTGGTTCTCCTGATGCTATATTTTTTTTAACTTTATTTATGTAAAGTGGATTTGTAGTATTCCACAATTCTGGATGGGCTTATACGTGTTGCTGCACCGGCTGCATAAATCGAAATAAGTAATGACCAGGTATTGACGTAAACACCTTACACGGTCATTACCAGGGATATGATTTTGCTAACTTTGCGTCTTTTTTTACTTAATCGGAAGATAGTACCGACTTTGCACAAACACATATATATATATATTTTATTTTGCCTTTTTTGCTCTTTTTTTTGTTTGTTCGCTATACATTTTTTTTAGAACAATGCACATATGCATATATATCTGCGCAAACATGCTTCCTTTTCGCACTACGTAATACGCATACCTAAATTTCTAGACGGTTCGTATTTTATGTGACCACAGACGTTATTGTGGGTATAACTGTATTACAAAGTTCTTGTTTGGATACAAATGCGAAAGATCGCGGGTGCCATTCAAATGTATTTACACAGATTGTTTGCATTGTATGGGATAATTATTTTTTTGTAAATGTAATCCTTCGATTATATGGTGCGATACATTTCAGTGTGGTTGCATCTTCTCCATTACTCCTTTAAAATGTAGAGAAAAAACGTCTGCGAATACAATAATCTTGATGGCCTAATACAAACAATGAAACTCAGTAACTCAAAGTTCGTTTCTGTACGTGGACGTTACTTGTATCTCGGAGTGTTTTTTTTTTTTTAACTGGAAGAAATCAATTAAAATGCTAAAATGCCTAAAACGGCTTGTAAAGAGGAAACAAAATTGAAAAATTTGGTATTAAAACTTGGATCAGATTATTTTTCATCTGACGGAAAGGCCCTTTTGTGCAAATTGTATGGTGTAAAACTCAACCATGAAAAAAAATATTATATTGAACAGCATATTTATATTTGAATTTAAATGTTTGAATTTACATTACACCAGGTGTTAACTCGTTGGGGACTTGGCTAGAGGCAGCAACGTATTATGCAGATAATTTTGTTAGGATCCAAAAATTCGTCGACGTTCTTGAAGACGATGCAAGCTGTGTTGTGTTTGCGAAGGAACTGATTCACGATGAAGCAGTACAAGCGCAGCTGGCATATATCAAAATCAATTTTGGATTTTTAGTCGACCCAAAAAAACAAATTTTTGTAGACTTACAAAAAAGAGGTATTTTTGAGAGTCTATATTTGTAATTTTAACTAGCATTCTTCTCATTAAGGAGCATCAATTGGGGAAGAGTTTCCGGTTTTAAAGAATGTTCAGCAAAACTTGGAAAAAGCAAAAGGGCCGATAGCAAAAGAAGTTTTGAAAATGTTTACTGCCGTTTTCAATGCAAATACGGGGCTGAAAACGATTGAGCAGATAAATTCTGTAATGAATGGCGATTCTGAATGAATGGATTCTAAACTTCCAGAAAATATTGATGTTAGTAATGTTGAAGGTTTTAAATGGGTAATTTTTAGTGATAAATTGGTTTAAGTAAAAAATAAAGAAAAGTAAAAGGGGTTGAGAAAAGTGATTGAATTGTAAATTGTAACTGTATTGAATAAAGTGGTTGTATTGCAAGGAATAAGTTCTATCATCAGTACCCACACAAACATTTTACATTGGCGTCAGAAGTGGGACAGCACTTATTGTGTGTTAAAAAAGGTAGTTTGTGATTGTTTGAAAAAGCTAGAATAGGCCGAAAACTATTGTAGTTGACCCTTGTCCAACTCAAATCCGAGTTGAGTAAGAGAAACCTCAGTGCCAGTGTGTTCCAAGATATATTCTGCTTTGACGTTGACGAGAAATAACAGATAAGTAATCGGCAATGACATGGCTGCGATGACGCAACTCCTCTTGTTAAAAATGGACAAACAGAAGAAAAGTCTGGAACAAAAAATAGGCGAATAGAAGAACAGCCTCGATGAGCAGAAGAAAAATTTGAAATGGGGATAGCAATTGTATACGGAAATGCCAAACGGAGCCAGAAAATAGAAGAGACTTCATGGTGGAAAGACCTTACTGGAACCAAAGAAGAATATGGTTCCCGTAAGGATTCAAAATCCGAAGACATTTAGTGTAAAGGTAAAGGTAGATAGAGGTAGTGGGAAAATGTGCACCTATTGAGGATATAACGACCAGAACGGAAACGAGTCGCTTAACATCGGTCGCAAGTGTCCAGAGTATGAAAAATCAAGAATAAAATACTCGAGCTCTCTAATTTGGACCAACAAACAAACTAATCGGTGAGTACGCTGATATATTTGCTTCACAAGACGGAGAATATGGAAGTACGCAACTGGTTCAAAACCACATTGATACCCGAGATGCCCGAACTATCCGTCAACCTACAAGGCGTCGTCCATTGGCAAAGTAAACAGAAGTTGCTGAAATGGTGTCGAAGATGAAAGTTTAGGGGTTGATTGAAGAATCGCAGAGCCCGTGAGCGTCTCCATTGGTCCTCGTGAAGAAGAAAGACGACATCACGGGGTTTTGTGTAGACTACCGACGTCTCAACAATGTCACCAAAAGGAACAGGTAACCACTGCCAAGAATCGACGACATTTTGGATACGCTTTCTGGAGCGAAATGGTTCTCAACACTAGACCTGAAAAGCGGTTACTGGCAAGTGGATATTGATCGAAAAGATCATGAGAAAACGTATTTCATTACAGGAAGCGGTCTCTGGCAGTTTACAGCGATGCCACTCGGACTAAGCTACGCTCCGGCCAACTTCGTTCGATTAATGGCTTCCAGAATCCATTGTAGTAACGTCTGGTATTCAACACAGAAACCACATTGGACCGTTGCTTTTTGTTCTCTTTACAACGACATTCCCTTAAGTTTTTGTAATTCAATATCCCTATTATTTGAAGGCGTTTCGAAAAATTGAGTCGGTGAATGATTGTTGGCTTCTCCAGGAAGATTTGAATAGTCTTGCTAAGTAGCGTCAGCTCAGTCAACTACATTTAAATGTAGCAAAGTGCCAAAGTCTGACCTGCACTAGGACTATAGATTCGATATCTTTCGATTATTAAATTGGCAACACTTGTTTGGAAAAGGTGAGTTCCAAAAAGGATCTAGGTGTTATATTGGACACAGAACTTTCTTTTAAGCTGCATATAGACTACACAGTTAGCATCTCTTTCAGAAAGCTAAGGTTCATAAGGCGATATACAAGGGATTTCACTGATCTCTACGCATTAAAGGCTCTTTATTTTTCTCTAGTAAGATCCGTCTTAGACCATTGTAGTCCCATCTAGAATCCCTACTACGATAACCACTCTAAGAGGATAGAAAAGGTCCAAAAATGTTTCACTAGATTTATTTTCAAAACGCAGAGGTGGAATATTAATACACCACCATATCTGACCAGGTGCCTTCTTTTTAATCTATTGACCCTTGAAAACAGACGTAGGTATTTTTGTATAATTTTGATAAGGGATACAATTAGTTATCATATTAAATGTCCCTATTTATTGGAGCGAATATCTTTTTATTTTCCTGAAAAAAATCTCCGGACGAGGTTTCACTAACTAAGAGAACTAATTATTGCAATAATGAATCTATTGAACGCTGCATCAAAGAGGCAAATAACTTAATTGATCACATTGATATTTATAATAACTTTTTCAAAAGAAAGCTAATGTTAAATCTTTATTACAATAATTAGTTAAATTCTATAAAATTTTTTTTCGTTTCTTATTTCTTCCTTACCTATATTTTTTAATCTTAAGTTGTCTAAATTGAGCTTGCCACTCTAAGTTGATGAAATAAACTAAACTATCAACTATAACTATAAACAATAAGTAAAATATCTGGCCTGCCACCAAAGATAAACACCAATTGAGAAGCTTCTTGGGATTTGCCACGTATTACAAAAGAATCGTAAAGAATTTTGCTGATGTTGAAAAGAGCGTGCATCAACTTACGGAAAAAGTCCGACAGTTCAGGTGGTCCGGAGAGTGTGAAAAAGCAACCCAAAAAATCAAGTAGAAATTATGCAATGCCCTCTTCTTAGGTTACACCGCACCCGGAAAAATATTCATCGTGTGCGCAGACGCTAGCAATGATGGGGTCGGAGCTGTGATCTCTCAAGCTCATGATGATCGAGAAAGTGGTTGCATATTACAGCAAGGCTCTCCAGACCTGAAAGGAACTACTGTGTAACTGTCACGACCTTCTGGTTTTTCCCTATGGAGAAAAGTTCATTGTTCGCACAGATCACGTAGCTCTGGAATGGCTACTACAATTTAAGAAACCTGAAGGCCAAGTTGCGAGATGGATCGAGCTGTTGCAGGCTTACGACTTTGAAGTAAAACACTACCAGGGAAAACTCCACTCAAACGCTGATGCTCTCTCTCGTCGACCGTGAGATCGTAGGGAAGCGAAGGACCAAGCCACTATCCGAATGGTCAGGAATGATCCAGCAGAGGGTTGGAGTACAGACGAAATCCATTCCTTCCAACAGGCAGATAATGAAATCGAACCAATAATGGCCTGGAAGAAAAACCAGGAAAGATTAAAATGGCAGGAGATATCGGACGGGAGCCAAACTCTGAAGGTATATTGGGCGCAATGGGACTCGTTTTGTGCAAGATGGTTTACTGAAGAGATGAGATGAGATGAGAAATGAGAAAGTGCAAATGGGACAACATCTCGTATGCAGGTAATTGTGCCACGGTCCAGAATCAGCCAAGTGCTCCATGAAATACATGACGAAATCTCAGGAGGCCATTTTGGGAATAAACAAGTCGTTGGAGAAAGTAAGGGAGCGTTTCGATTGGCTAAGCGCAAAATAATATGTCGAGATTTGGTGCGGCTACCAAGGGCCCAAAAGTAAAGCCACAGGGACAAATGTAACAATACAATGTCGGAGCACAATTCGAACGAATAGCCATCGGCAGCGGTGGCCCGTTTCCCGAAACATTTAATGCCAATCGATGCACATTTGTGGTCATGGATTACTTCAGTAAATGACCAGAAGTGTTTGCAATCCCATATCCAGAGGCTAAACCGTAGCTGAAGAGATAGTCAACAACTATCTCAGCAGGGTCCAAATGTAGCTACACTCCGATCAAGGGTGAAGTTTTCAATCAAAAGTCTTCCAGGAAGTGTGAAAATATTTGAGAATAAGGAAGACGAAGGCAACGCCACTACACCTTCAATATGATGGAATTGTCGAGCGATTCAATCGGACCTTAAATGAGCATCTATCGAAGGACGTCAGCAACTGCCAGCGGGATTAGAATCGACACATACCCCTCTTCTTAATGGCCTACCGGAATGCGGTCCATAGTTCAACAATTCCGACCACTTACTGAAGTAATCCATGAAAACAAGGGTGTATCGGTTACCATTAAAGGTTTCCGGAAAGGGCCCAGCGATGTCGAAAATCTTTTTCCACGAAGACATTTTTTCAAATCCGGAAACAGGAAATAATCACTAGGGGTCTGTATATATTGTAAAATGTTTGTGTGGGTACAAATAATAGAACTTATTCTTTTCAATAGAAATCCCTTTATTCAGTACAGTTACAATTCACTATTTAATTCTTTCTCTCAGTACAATTCAATTCCTCAACCACTTATACTTTTCTTATCTTTTACTTAAACCACTTAATCACTTCTTCTAATTAACACTTCAAATTCAACTTTGGAACTGATTTGCATACCTTTGGGATGCTGGTATTTATACTCGAATGACATACTTCGAGAACAATCCACGTCATCCAGCGTTCCATACAAGTTCCAATTTGCTAGAAAATTCGATTCTACTCTCCTCGACTGTCTTTGCTAATCCAGTATCGAAACCTTCTAGTCTCCGAGTTTCGACATTTTCTGCTAGATGTCGCTGCTCACATTTGAGTGGTTATCACAATATGAACATACATGGTTAATCCTGTATTTCGTTGTATAAAGGATGCTTTCAAGATATTTTGCTTGATTTGTTTTTAGAATATGTGTACATATTGTAAAATGTTTGTGTGGGTACAAATAATAGAACTTATTCTTTTCAATACAAATCCCTTTATTCAGTACAGTTACAATTCACTATTTAATTCTTTCTCTCAGTACAATCCAATTTCTCAACCACTTATACTTTTCTTATCTTTTACTTAAACCACTCCTCCTAATTAACACTTCAAATTTCACTTTAGAACTGACTAAAGGGATTTGTATTGAAAAGAATAAGTTCTATTATTTGTACCCACACAAACATTTTACATTGGTGTCAGAAGTGGGATATTTCGTTGCATGGTAGTTGGTCTTGAGCAGGAGCATTCACCAGATACTATTTCACTTACGAAATGCATTCTTTTGGAAGCCTGATTGGATGCTTCCATCGCCAGAGCGAAGGCAAGTGCTTCAGCAAGGGTTCTTTTCCCGGCCATCCTTACTGCTAATTGTAGCTTCAAATCTGCAATTCCCCCAATGAATGCGTCCTTTGCCATTTCGTCGATTATTTCTTGGCCTGCGGTGGGATATGACAAATGTGCCAGTCTACTCACGTCTGCTTGGAGCTGTTGCAGTGTTTCTCCTCGTTGCTGCATACGGCCTTGCAATTCAACCTTGTAATCTTCCCGCATGTGGCTATCCCCAAACCGTTTCTCGATAGCCTGCACTAAAACCATATAGTCTCTATTCTTTTCGATATCGATTGTTTGTAACAATTCTGCCGCAGGACCACGTAAGGCCATCGCTAGGGCAAAGCACTTCTCCTTATTGTCCCATTCGTTTGCACAGGCAGCCATTTCAAACTGCTTCTTATAAGTAGACCATGAGGTCTGACCATCGAATGAGGGAGGTTTCAAATCTTTTCTCCTTGGACCACTTAAAGAACATTCTCGCAGTTTCTGTTTTCGCACTGTGTCGAGCTCTTTTGCCAGTTGCTGAACTTTGCTGTTCAGTCAATGCACTGTTTTTTGTTTTCTTTTTTCTTTACACACAATAAGTCCTATCCCACTTCTGACACCAATGTAAAATGTTTGTGTGGGTACAAATAATAGAACTTATTCTTTTCAATACGAATCCCTTTAGTCAGTTCTAAAGTGAAATTTGAAGTGTTAATTAAGAGAAGTAATTAAGTGGTTTAAGTAAAAGATAAGAAAAGTGTAAGTGGTTGAGAAATTGGATTGTACTGAGAGAAAGAATTAAATAGTGAATTGTAACTGTACTGAATAAAGGGATTTGTATTGAAAAGAATAAGTTCTATTATTTGTACCCACACAAACATTTTACATTCAGTTCCAAAGTTGAATTTGAAGTGTTAATTGGAAGACGTGATTAAGTGGT
This sequence comes from Volucella bombylans, assembly GCA_949129095.1. Classification (NCBI taxonomy): domain Eukaryota; kingdom Metazoa; phylum Arthropoda; class Insecta; order Diptera; family Syrphidae; genus Volucella; species Volucella bombylans. The sequence continues at coordinate 212,309,631 of OX422140.1, read as the reverse complement.
TTAAGTAAAAGATAAGAAAAGTATATGTGGTTGAGAAATTGAATTGTACTGAGAGAAAGAATTAAATAGTGAATTGTAACTGTACTGAATAAAGGGATTTGTATTGGAAAGAATAAGTTCTATCATTTGTACCCACACAAACATTCTACAATATGTTATACCTATGTACTATTTACAATACTTTTTTTTGTTTATTTTTTAATAATGGAATTAAACTCTCAAACCTTTCAATAAACTCTATTAGTTGTTCCCTATTCCCACTATATTCGGGTAATAAGATCCGATGAAATCTTAATAATATAAAGTATTTAATTAATTAATATTCGATAGAAATGCAGTTAGTAAAAATACAGTAGATACTATATATATTGTAAAATGTTTGTGTGGGTACAAATGATAGAACTTATTCTTTTCAATACAAATCCCTTTATTCAGTACAGTTACAATTCACTTTTTAATTCTTTCTCCCAGTACAATTCAATTTCTAAACCACTTATACTTTTCTTATCTTTTACTTAAACCACTTAATCACTTCTCCTAATTAACACTTCAAATTACACTTTAGAACTAACTTGCATACCTTTGGGATGCTGGTATTTATACTCGAATGACATACTTCGAGAACAATCCACGTCATCCAGCGTTCCATACAATTTCCAATTTGCTAGAAAATTCGATTCTACTCTCCTCGACTGACTTTGCTAATCCAGTATCGAAACCTTCTAGTCTTCGAATTTCGACATTTTCTGCTAGATGTCGCTGCTCACATTTGAGTGGTTATCACATTGCTCCCTCCCTACAGTTGTTCGTCCCGAACAACTTCGTCATTCAGCATCCCGTTGAAATGACACATTCTATCCAAATGGACCACTTTCAATTTTCCTCGATCCCCACGCTGGATCCGGTAGACAACGTCATTAATGCGGGTTATCACCTTGTATGGACCTTCCCAGTCCTGTTGCAATTTTGGTGATTTGCCTTTCTTACGCTGAGGATTATACAGCCAAACCAGATCTCCTTCGTTGAAACCGGAAGATTTCGCCTTGATATCGTACCTAGTTTTCATGCGGCTGCTTGCTAGCTTCATCTTTTCTCTGGTGTCTTCATGCAATTTACGAATCCTGCTGCGTAAGTCATTCACGTACTCGTTCACCTCTTTGGGCTCCGTCGGTGGGGATCCGAATTTTGCTTCACTTGGCAACCGAATTGTTTGACCAAATAAGATCTCGGATGGTGTGTGCCCTGTTGAGCTATGGACCGCGTTTCGGTAGGCCATTAAGAAGAGGGGTACGTGTCGATCCCAATCCCGCTGGCAGTTGCTGACAACCTTAGATAGATGCTCATTCAAGGTCCGATTGAATCGCTCGACCATTCCATCAGATTGAGGGTGTAGTGGCGTTGTCCTTGTCTTTCTTATTCCCAAATATTGGCATATTTCCTGCAAGACTTTTGATTCAAAGTTTCGCCCTTGATCAGAGTGCAGCTCCATTGGGACCCCAAATCTGCTCACCCAGTTGTTGACTATCTGTTCGGCTACGGTCTTAGCCTCTTGATTTGGGATGGCAAACACTTCCGGCCACTTACTGAAGTAATCCATGACTACGAGAGTATATCGGTTTCCATTAAAGGTTTCGGGAAACGGGCCAGCGATGTCGATGGCTATTCGTTCGAAAGGTGCTCCGACATTGTATTGTTGCATTTGTCCATGTGGCTTTACTTTTGGGCCCTTGGTAGCCGCACATCTTATGCACTTTTTGCACCAATTCTCGACATCTTGTTTAGCGCTTAGCCAATAGAAACGTTCCCTTACCTTTTCCAACGTCTTGTTTATTCCCAAATGGCCTCCTGAGACTCCGTCATGTATTTCATGGAGCACTTGGTTGACTCTGGACCGAGGCACAATTAGCTGCATACGAGATGTTGTCCCATCTGCAGTTTCCCATTTTCTCTTCAGCAATCCATCTAAAGCGAGTCCCACTGTGCCCAGTATGCCTTCAGAGTTTGGCTCCGATCTGATATCTGCTGCCAGCTTGGTCTTTCCTCGTGTTCCTTCCAGGCCAATATTGGTTCGATGTCATTGTCTGCCTGTTGGGAGGACCGGACTTCGTCTATACTCCAACCCTCTATTGGCTCAGTCCTGATCATTTGGATAGTTGCCTGTTCTTTCGCTTCTTTACGGTTGCAGTGTTCGCATTTTACCCCGCACGGTCGACGAGAGAGAGCATCAGCATTTGAGTGGAGTGCTCCCTTGCGGTGTTGCACTTCAAAGTCGTAGCCCTGCAACTGCTCGATCCATCTTGCAACTTGGCCTTCAGGGTTCTTAAATTGGAGTAGCCATTTCAGAGCTGCGTGGTCTGTCCGGAGAATGAACTTTTGTCCGTAGAGGTACTTATGGAAATGCTTCGTAGCCAGAATTAAAGCCAGAATCTCGCGCCGGGTTACACAGTAGTTCCGTTCAGGTCTGGAGAGTACTTTACTGTAATATGCGACCACTTTCTCTTGACCATCATGAACCTGGGAAATCACAGCTCCGACCCCAACATTGCTAGCGTCTGCATCCACGATGAACATTTTTCCGGGCGTCGGGTAACCCAAGATGGGGCATTGCACAGCTGTCGCTTCAGTTCTTGAAATGCTTTTTCGCATTCTCCAGACCACCTGAACTGTCGGCCTTTTTCTGTAAGTTGATGCAGGCTCTTCGCAATGCCAGCAAAATCCTTTACGAACCTTCTGTAATACGTGGCGAGTCCCAAGAAGCTTCTCAGTTGGTGTTTATCTTTTGGAGAAGGCTAACTTTTCACGGCTTCGATTTTGTCAGGATCCGTTCTTACTCCTTCCGCTGATATAATGTGACCCAGATATTTTACTTCCGGACGAAACAAGGCGCACTTTTCCGGGTTGAGCTTTAAATGAGCACTTCGTAGCCTCTCAAACACTTCTTTTAGATTTTCGCGGTGCTCCTCGTACGTCTTACCTATGACGATAACGTCGTCCAAATATACTAGGCAGGTTTTCCAGGTGAGTCCTTGCAATGTTCGTTCCATTAGTCGCTCGAAGGTGGCCGGAGCGTTGCACAGTCCAAACGGCATCACTGCAAACTGCCAAAGACCGCTTCCTGTAGTGAAGGCAGTTTTCTCACGGTCCGTACGATTTATCTCTACCTGCCAGTAACCGCTCTTCAAGTCAAGTGTTGAAAACCATTTCGCTCCAGAAAGCATATCCAAAGTGTCATCGATTCTCGGAAGTGGGTAGCTGTCCTTTTTAGTGACATCATTGAGACGTCGGTAGTCTACACAAAATCTCGTGCTGCCATCTTTCTTCTTCACGAGGACCACTGGAGATGCCCACGGACTTTGCGATTCTTCAATCACTCCCTCAGCTTTCATCTTCGACATCATTTCGGCAACTTCTGTTTGCTTTGCCAATGGAAGACGCCTTGCAGGTTGACGGATTGGTCGAGCGTCTCCGGTGTCAATGTGGTGTTGAACAATATGCGTACGTCCATATTCTCCGTCTTGTGTAGCAAATATATCAGCGTACTCACCGATTAGTTTTTCTGCCAGGATTCGTTGATCTTCGTCCAGATTACAGAGGCTGAGAATTTTGTTCTTGATTTTTATGCTCTGAACTGTTGTGACCGGTTTTGCACCCTGTTTTTCCGTTGTGGTCGATATAGCCTCAACAGGTACGCATTTTCCCACTATCTCCCCCTTTTTCACCTTTACACTGAATGTCTTTGGATTTAGAATCCTTACAGGGACCATGTTGTTCTTTGGCTCCACTAAGGTCTTTCCCACCATGAAGTCTCTTTTCTTTTCTGGCTCCATCAAATAGAATCGGTGGCTACCAGGACCACCTTCCACTTTTGCCCACAAAATTGCTTCTGACGAAGGCTCTAGACTCTGATTGCTGCAGATGACGACATTTGAGACTGTGGTATTGGCGTTTCCGTATATCATTGGTATCTCCATGTTTCCGTATTTCAGGGTTTGTGCCCCCAAGTCGACTACAAGTCCATGTTCTCTCATGAAGTCTGTACCAATGATGCACTCGTCACATATGTCAGCTACCAGAAACGCGTGAGTGAATGTTATTCCGGCCAGTTGGATTTTTATGCGGACTTCACCATATACCTTAATCGTTGCTCCTGTAGCTGTTCGCAAGCTGCAGCTGCTAGTGTTATGCAGCCAAGACTTCTGCACAAGATTCCTCCTGATGATTGAGGCCGTGGCACCGGTGTCTATTGTTGCCATCCATTTTTCTTTTCCACTGACTACTTCTACTAGAAGGCTTTCGCTGCGTCGTTTTGCCAGCGAGACTTGGATGATGGTCCTGGGGCCGTCGACTCCTGCTACCAACTTCTGCCCCGCGAAGTTGGTGCTTAAGCATTTCCCGACTGATGGCTTCGGGAAGTTTGACCGGCTTCTGTATAGCTGTTTCTGCGAGTTTCTTCCTCTATTTGCTTGTCACCACAGTGAGGGCAGTCTTTTCGTCGCACCGGTTCTTTACACTGCCTTTGAAGGTGTCCTATTTTATTGCAATTCCAGCAGCGCATTATTCGTCTATCCCGTCGAGTATCTCGTTCCTCGGCACTAATTCTTGTGCAGGAACATTCGACAGATGCTACTTCCCTGACGAAATGTGTTCCCCTGGAAGCCTGATTGGCTGCTTCCATCGCCAGAGCGAAGGCAAGTGCTTCAGCAAGGGTTCTTTTCCCGGCCATCCTTACTGCTGACTGTAGCTTCGAATCTGCAATTCCCCTGATAAATGCATCTTTTGCCATTTCGTCGATAATTTCCTGGCCTGCGGTGGGGTATGACAGATGTGCAAGTCTACTCACGTCTGCTTGGAGCTGCTGCAGTGTTTCTCCTCTTTGCTGCGTTCGGCTTTGCAATTGGACCTTGTAGACCTCCTGCATGTGGCTGTCCCCAAACCGTTTCTCGATAGCCTGCACTAAAGTCTCATAATCTTTATGCTTTTCGATGTCTACTGTTTGCAACAATTCTGCTGCAGGACCGTGCAAGGCCATTGTTAGGGCAAAGCACTTTTCCTCATTGTCCCAGTCGTTTGCACAGGCAGCCATTTCAAACTGCTTCTTATAGGTAGACCATGAGGTCTGGCCATCGAATGAGGGAGGCTTCAACTCTTTTCTCCTTGGACCGCTTAAAGAACATTCTCGCAGTTTCTGTTTTCGCACTGTGTCGAGCTCTTTTGCCAGTTGCTGAACTTTGCTGTCCATTTCTTCGAATTTTTCGCCAACATTCTTCTCTATTGTATCAAATTTGTCATCAACGTTCTTCTCTATTCTATCAAATTTGTCATCAACGTTCTTCTCTATTCTTTCAAACTTGTCATCGATTTCTTCGAATTTTTGCTGGAGAATGTTCTTTTGTTCTTCCAGATTATTCTTTTGTTCATCCATTTTCTGTTGAAGACCGTGCAGATTGTTGGTTTGTTCGTTGAATTTTTGTTCAATGCTGCTCTTCTGCTCGTCCATTTTTTGTTCCAGACTGTTCTGGAGAATGTTCTTCTGTTCGTCCATTTTTTGTTCCAGACTGTTCTTCTGTTCTTCCAGATTTTTCTTTTGTTGGTCGAGACTGTTCTTCTGTTCGTCCATTTTTTTGTTTTGTTCGTCCATTTTTTTGTTTTGTTCGTCCATTTTTAATAAGAGGAGTTGCATCATTGCAGCCATGTCATTGCCGGTACTTGTCTGTTCATCCTCGTCAACATCAAAGGAATATGCATCAGGATCATGTCCCTCGTTGTTCAAAGCCTCCTGAAGACGGAGCACCAGGTCACTTTTTCCTCCACTGGCGCTGAGGCTTCTCTTGTTCAACTCGGATTTGAGTTGGACGAGGGTCAACTGCAATAGTTTTCGACCCATTCTAGCTTCTTCAAATAATCAGAAAACACTTTTTTTTTTTTTTTTTTTTTTTTTACACACAATAAGTCCTATCCCACTTCTGACACCAATGTAAAATGTTTGTGTGGGTACAAATGATAGAACTTATTCTTTTCAATACAAATCCCTTTATTCAGTACAGTTACAATTCACTTTTTAATTCTTTCTCCCAGTACAATTCAATTTCTAAACCACTTATACTTTTCTTATCTTTTACTTAAACCACTTAATCACTTCTCCTAATTAACACTTCAAATTACACTTTAGAACTAACTTGCATACCTTTGGGATGCTGGTATTTATACTCGAATGACATACTTCGAGAACAATCCACGTCATCCAGCGTTCCATACAATTTCCAATTTGCTAGAAAATTCGATTCTACTCTCCTCGACTGACTTTGCTAATCCAGTATCGAAACCTTCTAGTCTTCGAATTTCGACATTTTCTGCTAGATGTCGCTGCTCACATTTGAGTGGTTATCACAATATTTTTGGTTACCGATGCTCTTCTGCTAACGGATTCACCTTCTTTATATATTCGTATTGTTTTGTTTGTTGCGTTTTTTTTTCGCTTCGACTGTTCACATCTTGTTATATACAATAATAATAATAATAATATAAAGTATTTAATTAATTCATATACGAGTACGATAGAAATACAGTTAGTAAAAATACAGTTTAATACGATATATGTTTTTGATTACCGATGGTCTTCTGCTAACGGATTCACATTCTTTATAAAGGGTCCGCCATTTAACGTTTTTTTTTTCAACTAGTGATAATTCCGTGAATGGTAACACATAGCTCATGTCTGATTTGACAGATAATTAGTTTTATCCTTCCGGTTAATAATGGAAAATAATTTCATTCAAATGGCTGCGTCGGCGGGCCATGCAGTAGCCTACACGATCGGTCCAATTTTTAAGCACATTATCGATTGTGTGCAGCTGTATTTCACCAATGGCTTCACGAATATTGTCCTTTTAAGCGTCAATTGTCTCTGGCTTGTCGGCGTAACACTTATCTTTTACGGCACCCCACAAATAATAGTCCAACGGTGTCAAATCGCAGCTCCGAGGTGGCCAAACGACATCAGCTCTGCGGCTGATAATGCGATCTTCAAAAACAGGGCGCAAAACATCGAGTGTAGCTTCGGCTGTGTGGCACGTAGCGCCGTCCTGTTGAAACCAAATGTTGCCAATATCCTCCTCTTCAATTTTTGTGAACAAAAATTCGTTCAACATGGCCCGATAACGATCGCCATTGACTGTAACGGCCACTCCTTGCTCATTTTCGAAGAAAAATGGCCCAATTATGCCTCTGGACCAAAATCCGCACCAAACAGTGACTCGTTTTGGGTGTATCGGCTTTTCAATGTATGCGTGCGGGTTATCTGTGCGACAAATGCGACAATTTTGCTGTTTACATACCCGCCAAGATCAAAATGAGCTTCATCTGAAAAGGTGATTTTTTTGGAAAAATCGGCATCTTCTCTAAATCGATCGCAAGCAATATTTCCCAGCATTGTTCAAGCATATACACAACCATATTCGTTCAGCGGAAGGATAAAACTAATTATCTGTCAAATCAGACGTGAGCTAAGTGTTACCATTCACGAAATAAGTACTAGTTGAAAAAAAAAACGTTAGATGGCGGACCCTTTATATTCGTGTTGTTTTGTTCGTTGCTTGTTTTTTTCGCTTGACTGTTCACATGTTGTCTATATATGTAAGTGTGCTATCTAAAAAGAACACGCTTCTTTGATTTACTGCTACTTTTTTTTCTTTTCTATTTTTTTGTTGTTGCTTTTAAAAAAATTGTGTGTTTTTTTTTCAACAGTTTGAATCTGAATAGACGTCGTTTTTTATTTTATTTTATTATTATCACTGTTTTTATTCTTTTTATAAGAAATTAGTTCGTATGCACATATAGAGAACTGTATAACTGTTTTTTTACTTAATTAATTTTTCTTGGCTGTGGCCTATTTAAATAGTTTGTTTTTTGTTGTTGAATATATTCGATTCTTATCAATATCACACCTTTTTAATTTTCTTTCTTTTTTTTCGGGTTCGAAGTACGACTGCGCAATTTACGTGATTTATAATGAAACCAAGATCAAGTTTTTAATATTGTTCTTTATTTATTGAAAGCTTAAACTAGACTGATTACAGTATGGTATATACAACATAACATAAGCTCATAATTAACATTACTGTAGCTCTTGCCTTGCTCTTACCAAAAGATAAAAAAAAAAACATGAACTGGTCTTTTGGTTACAAAATGAGAGAGAACAAAGTTACGAGTAATAAGTGCCACTTAGTAGTTCTTAGGAGAGGTACATTGATCATGTAACTTCTCCCCCCTTTGTTTCGAAATCTCCTAAGTCGAACTCTTACCTAGTTTTTGTTTAATTAAAAAGTTTAAATAATTAATAACATTTTCGTACAATTTTTTATCTATTTTACTTTCCTAGTATAATTATGGTTTTTTGAGTATATATATATATGAACACACATGGTTAATCCTGTATTTCGTTGTATAAACGATGGTTTCAAGATATTTTGCTTGATTTGTTTTTAGAATATGTGTACATATGTTATAATTATATACTATTTACAATACTATTTACTGATATCCCTGCATTATTTTTTTTGAATACAACCATTTGATTGGTTGGTGATCTGTAAGGACGTCTACTCCATAAAAATATGGTCTAAAGTAACCCATTGACCAAACTATAGCTAGTAGCTCTTTTTCGATGGAACTATACATTATTTCATGTTTGTTCAAAGCTCGGCTGGAATAGCATATTGGATGGCTGTCTTGACTAAGGACTGCACCAATTGCATACTTGCTGTCATCTGTCATCAGGGTAAGGAAGAATGGGATGATTAGTAACGAGTTGCTTTAGTTTCTCAATGGCATTTACATATTGACAATATAAAATGTCAACGCGCATGTTTTTTTTCAAATATTTAGTCATAGACTGGGCGACTTTAGCGTAATCCCTGGTAATAGCCGGTCATATCTAGAAAAATCTTTATCTGTTTTGATGTCTTTGGTAGATTGACGTTCTTTATTACCTCTATTTCATTGGGATTAGGTTTCATGCCATTAGTCGTCAGAATATGCCCTAAATATTGTGTTTCTTTTTGATAAAAAAGTATTTATCAATCTGGATTTTAAGGTTATATTCCCTGAGCCTTTTAAGAACTTTATTAAGATTGACTTTATGCTCAGGCAAGTTTGTGCTAAAGACAAGTATGTCATCGAGATACACGACACAAATAATGTTTATTAAGGCTGAAAGCACTCTATTCATTAACGAAAGGTTGAAGGGGCATTTTTAAGGCCGAAGGGCATTCTGATATATTCGAAATGGCCTATAAGAGCAAAAAAGGCGGTCGTAGGCTGGTCTTTCTCATCAACCATGATTTGGTGGAAGCCCTTTGTCAGGTCCAAGGTGCTAAAATATTGAGCTCGACCCAACTTGTCAAAGATATCTTCAATGTTTGGTATCGGAAATTGGTCGCTAATAGTTACCTCATTCAGTTTCCGATAATCGACTACAAGCCTCCATTTTTGTTGGCCTGAATTGTCGATTTTTTTCGGAACTACCCAATGGGGCTGCTGTAAGGGCTATTGCTTTTTTGTTTTCTACAGGTTCTAGTATGTTAACTTCATCGTAGGTATAGGGACAATCGAATGTCTTAAATTTAAATAACTAGTTACTAATCTCGAGCTGACAATCATGAAAATTAATTTTCGCTTTCAAGGGTACTAGAATATTTGAACCTATTATTGCGTCAAACTAATTGTGTTTTAAGTTCATTAGCTTCGAGGACATTGTGGCATTTGGGTTCCATTCTATGGGAACAGTTGCAGTTTTTTCGTAATTAATATTTGATTTTTCTATAACTGCACTAATTGGTATTGGACTTATTTTTCTGGATTTAATATCTTAAAGTTTCGTGCAAAATAGAGATAGATCAACCACTATCTACTAAGCAATTAATTATGTGCCCATTTATAGTCAACTCTATTACTAGAGATAGAAAGCTTCCGAGGCACTTTGACCATCTTCTTCTACGTTGTTAACATCCATAGGTTCCTGACCATCTACTTGTTCATACCTATTGTGAGTAGAACTTCCCGGATTTCTATTATATTTAAATCTATTATTGGAAAATTGGCTCGTCTGGTTATTTCTTGAACTATTTTATTGATCGGAAATAGTCTTGAACTATTGTACTTTACTGATGTCTATCGCTACTATAACTAAACTATCTGGAGGTGTTGTTTTGAAATTGTCTGGGAATATTGTGACTAAACTGGCTAGAATTGGCGTGTTGGGACGAACTGTCATCTCTGGTGTTATTATTGTGAAACCGTCCTAAATTTCGGTTAGATTAGAGCTAAAATCTTGCCTAGCTTCTTGTCTAGAAAAAAAACATTCGTGAACTGATTTGTTGGCCTACCACTGCTTAACCTTGATGGACATGAAAACCGACTTATTTGCCTATTATCATAATCTTCATGGTTAATATCTAATATTATTTTGTATGCGTCTTTAAGTGAACTCGGATTCCTACTCAATATGATTGTTTTTGACTTTGTTTATCCTACAAAGGTAGCTATTTATTTCGTTAAAATAATATTCAATAGTTGTCGTCACTCTAGCTGAGCGGATTTTATCGATTAAAATTGCAGCACTAACCCTTTCACTGAGAACTGTTTTCAATTCAGTCCACTCAGTTATCCCACCTCGTCTCTGTTAAGGTGCTCTGGCTTTGCCAGTTATTTTGTCTCGAAAATACCCTTTTAAAATCAGTGAAAAATCTGCATCAAAAGAGTTGATTAATGGAATTAAACTCTCAAACCTTTCAATAAACTCTATTAGTTGTTCCCTATTCCCACTATATTCGGGTAATAAGATCCGATGAAATCTTAAATCTATCTGTAGGGTGATGGGTTTGCAGAGCAATCGAATAAACGGGGTTTGGGAAAAGCGTTTCTTAGTTACCGATGACTAGAGGTTTTAAGAAAACAACCGTACTTAAACGTTATAAAATCAACAGTGTCCTTTATTATTTTTTCTCATAGGTTTTATACATATTTTCAATAGTTAATAGCTGTTAATAGTTGCTCATTTTGACATTTGGTAATAATAATTACATTTGACATTCTACTGCAGTATATTTTTGGGTTAACACTTTATTCGTTTATTATTTAAACATTATATTAGTCATTAGTGTTGATCAACTGCAACATACTCTGCCGCCGTGAAGCTATGCATATAGTTCGCAACTGGGACCTCATCAACAAACTTCCGACTCTATGACAACCCTGGTTTGTTTCTATTGATGGATAGATAAAACAAACAAGATTAGCAAATTTAATAGACATTGCAAAAGAGTGACAACCACAAAGACATAACACGTAAACAATGATTGCAGGATATGTGCATCATTCTCTGCTCTCCTTGCACTTATGTGCATAGTATGTTGGCTAAATTTCATGCACTTGTTTCGTCGTTGTTTACGCTTATCCCCGTAATTCGTGATTTATCATATCTCCGTTGAAAGCAAAATTGGCAGTTTCATTGAAGGTTTTTTTTTTTTTAGCGTGGTGAATTTTTTTTTTTTTTTTTGTGATAAAAATACTTTAATATTATTGTTTTGGGGGAACCCTCATGATATTTCACAGGACATCAGGTAAGTGTTGCAATTTGTTGTTTGAATTATAATAAATAATGTTTCGTTTACTATATTGTTGTTGTTATTTCATTCTATTTTTCATTCTATTTCGCGATTATTATTATTACATTATGTGATTGTTTTTTAACAAATTTCTAGGGAAGGCGAGTTGATATTATTTTTAAGGCTTATATATTTGTGTTGATAGCTGATAGTTGATCAGCCTATTTTATATTTGTTGGATTTAGTCAGGATGTGAATCTGTTGTGTTGCTGTGTTTTATGAACTGACTTTGCTGGATGGTGTGCTATTTAGTTGAAATGCTGATTTTGTTGTAACTGTAGAATTTATGAATTGTTTGCAGAAGAGTTGATGATTTCGTTGAGGGTTAAGTGGACTGAACGTTAATTATTTCTGTGTTGTGTAGTGTGTGCTTGGATATGACTCAAAGACTTGTTGTGTCTGCTGTTGCGTTTCTAGTTGGAAGTGGGCATAGCTTGGCAATAGATCTCTTCAGTTCGCTAGTTTCCGTTTTCAGGGTGGCTACTCGAACCAAATTATTTGGACCTGTGTGAAGTTCGATGACTCGGGCTAGGCTCCACTTCAATGGGGGTAGTCGCTCATCCTTTACCTAGACCAAGTCTCCTTTTGCTATTTGTTATCGGTTGATTTCTATCCATTTTGGTCGTTGTTGAAGTCGTGAAAGATACTCCGTGCTCCACCGTTTCCAAAACGACTGCATCTGTGTTTGAACACGCCTCCAACGGTCTAAGTGTGTGATCTTTTCAAGGGTGTATTCGGGTTGTGGTGGTGCAGTAAGTGGTGCTCTATGTTGTGCCATCGTTTGCCAGTGTCTCTGCCACGTCTCTCCAATTCAGTTGGGCTTCACGTAAAAGCCTTCGTAGTTCGCCGCTTGCTCCTAGAAAGTTCCTTCCGCAGTCACTATACAGTTGGTGACAGAGTCCTTGCTGCGAAAGGAATCGCCGGAATGCAGCAAGAAAAGCTTGCGTGGTCATGTCGCTTACCAATTCTATGTGAACTGCCTTTGTCACCATACATACTGTAATGACCGGTGCTGAAACAGTAGAGAGTCTAACATACACAAATGGTAATTCCGATAGAACTTCTTGATTTATATTTTTTCAGACTACAACGCTCTAACACGATCTCTAACAGACTAACTCGCGTAGCCGAAGTTGTGTGGAGGATTAGCGGCGAGCGAGAGGGCGCATCGTGGGTGTAGAGAGCACTATGTAGTGAAGCGATGAGTGGCGAGAGCATAAACCTGCGTGTCATCTCAGAGCTCATCCTCGCTGACAGGTCGCCACATCCCTCCGATTTTTTTTTAGCTTCAGCTTCATGGAAGAATCCTCGGTCCGAGCATCATCTGCGACGTCTTGTTTACCTTCATTAGGTGAGAGGTCGTGAGTGTCCTCAGTTGTTGATTGTTCTACAGCAGTCTGAGATGGAGTCGGAATCATCATTACATGGGTTACATTTCCTCTGAAGGTCTTTCCGTCTTCTCCTCGAACAACTATTTCGCTCGGGCCCGGTTGGACCACTTCAAACTCGGTTGAGTCAAAAGTCGGTATTAATTTGTTTGCAGGAACCAGGTTACGAAGCAAAATCTTTTCGCCGACACCAATACCTCTTTCCTTTGCTCTCCGGTCTCTGTGTCCCCTTTCTTTCCCCAAATGTTTGCTCATTGTGTCCAAGTCTCGCGCCTCTGATTCCAAAATATTTCCGCTTATATCTTGTCGTTGCATGGGAACATGGGATGCTTTTGAAACTAGCAGACATTCACGACACTGCTTCATGAATGACTCAACTTCCCTGTCCATTAGCGGCCACCATACTTTTGACCGAAGTCTGCTCTTCATGACTGTTTCTTCTGGATGGCCTTCATGCCCTAGCTCTAGTACTCTTTGTCGTAATGCCGTTGGGATGACAATTCGGACACCGCGTAAGAGAATGTTCCCCAGGGTGCACAGTTCCAACCGAAATGGGAAAAACTTTTTTTAGCATTAGTCGTCCAAACGTCCAATCGTCACTCTTTACACTTTTTACTGTTTCTGCGAGTTACGCTGTACTCACAATGGCTGTCAAACAAGTCAGTTTCTTCAATTCTGCACAATCTTGATAACGAATCGGCTATGCTCAATTTACCCGCCTGATATTACTTTAAACTTAATGGATTGAAGTCTCAGTACCCATCTTTCCATCCGAGCTGGAGGCTTTGATGTTCAATCATATCATCTAAATAATTGAAAACGTTTTCGCAAGGGGCCAAAAGGTTTTTACTTTTTGGAATATTTCCGGGGCCGAATTAATCCCAAATAGTAGTCTCTTATACCTAAACATACCTTTATGAGTTATAAACGTAGTTATGTATCTACTCTCTTCGTCCAGTTTCAGCTGGTGGTACGCATTCTTTAAGTCCAGTCTTGAAAAGTATTTTGCGGCTTTTCGCTTAGACGTCACAGCTTCAAATGTGGGAAGGGGAACATTTTCGCGTTGTATGGCCGCATTCGCTCGTCGCATGTCGACACAAATCCGGATCTCTCCATCACTTTTAAACGCTACTACGAGTACAATTACCGAAATCCAAGAACTCGGTCCAGATAGAGGCTCCGTGATATCCTGTTCCATTGCCTCCTTTAGTTTTGTTTCGACCGTCTCTTCTAAAGCCGCTGGGACACGGCGTAGTAACTGCTGGACTGGTTTAATCGATTCATCAATTGATAGCTTAATTTGAATCCCTTTTATTTTCGGGATCGGTTTCGCATCTTCGAGGTAGTTCACGTCCAGTCCCAGTTTCAAAACTTCTAACTTGATTGCTGTATCTCGCCCCAACAAAGATTGTCTTTCATTCTCAATCACGTAGAATGAAGAAATCTTTTCGGCTCCGTTTCCAATGCATATCGGAGCTTCAAGCAGGACCTTAACTTTAAGTAGTTGGTCACCCGCGTAAGCCCTAAATTGGTTTGGTGTTTCATATCGGGTGTTCCACACAACTGCATTATTACTTTGTAGTTCCTGCCAATCGGACTCGCAACCCTACAACTTGGAAGCAATCAAGTTCTGCCAATTGATCATTTCCTTCCCGCTCAGTTGCTTTTCGGGTTTCTTCCTCCATGAAGCGCACTTTTGAAGAACCAGATCTATGTCGTTTTGTGAATCGTTTCCTTTCATCATATGCTTTACACTTGATCAATTTTGTTTTGCACTTACGCGCATTGTGCCCCATTAACCTGCACTTGTTGCATTTCATGTATTTCGCCGGACAGCTTGGAAAGTTCCCCAAATGGCATTGCCTACCACATCTACTACACTCATCGTTTTCCTTTCTGCCCTCATGCCGAGAAGATATTTTATTAATATATGTACTTTAGGTTGGTGGTAACATCACTTCAGATTGATTATTGATCTGCTGGTAGACCTGACACATTTCAGTGATTTCTGCCACGGAATATTCTTTTTACAGCATCTCTTCTTTAGATCGTTTGGTGCCCACGAATTTGTGCTCTTATCTTTTAGGCATATCTCAAGAATTTCTTCTTTGGTTTCTCCGAATAAAAATTTTGCCGCCTGATTCCTTAGTTTTATCATAAAGTTGTTTAAATTCTCTCCTTGTTCTGGTCTCAATGATCGAAATAGATGACGTTCGAAAGTAGAATTTCTTTGTGGTGAGAAATATTGGCCAAGCTTGTTGACTAGTACTTCAAACACGTCGACCTCTTTTCCCTCACTGTAGTTGTGGCCCCCCTAAATGCAAAAGTTTTTTTTTTCCTCTTCACATTGTCTTTTATTTCCTCTGCCGCCAAATAGAGTGAGAATGAACGGTACTACTTGTCCCATTCTGTCTTATTATCGCCTTATCGATCGCTTCACATAAAAATGGTTTGATTTAGCTCATGGTTAATGCCTTTATTTTTCTTTACCGATTTCTTTCTAACTCTTTACCACAATTCAATGCGACCACCTTTTCTAGCGAGACTGTTTACCTTCACAATTTAATGTGACGTTTCTTCTGCTTTGCACAATTCAATGTGTCTTTACCGGCTTCTACTCTTTTTTGTTTTTTTTTTAGTTTGCTGCACATTTAATATGCCTTCAACAAATTTCCCTTTCTCTTTCCACAATTTAATGTGCCTTCGTCAAACTTCCAATTTAATGGAAATACCATTAACAGTTTAGTGTTACTCCACAATTTCTTAGCCGATCCAAATGTCAAAACCATAACAGAACAAAAAACAACAACTACACAATTCATACTTTTCAAACACTTGCAGTGTACTTGCACTGTGTATGTATCTACATATGCGATTATTTATTATTTATACATATACATATACATATATATCTTATTCCGCTGCATACTTATTTTGCATTTCTATGAAAACAACAAAATAATTAATATAAAGTTTTTATTTTACCTCGTCGCCAATGTAATGACCGGTGCTGAAACAGTAGAGAGTCTAACATACATAAGTGGTAATTCCGATAGAACTTCTTGATTTATATTTTTTCAGACTACCACGCTCTAACACGATCTCTAACAGACTAACTCGCGTAGCCGAAGTTGTATGGAGGATTAGCGGCGAGCGAGAGGGCGCATCGTCAGTGTGGAGAGCACTATGTAGTGAAGCGATGAGTGGCGAGAGCGTAAACCTGCGTGTCATCTCAGAGCTCATCCTCGCTGACAGGTCGCCACACATACAAATATCGCAAAGTATCCCTTGAGCAGTTTTGCATTGCGGCCTCTCCAGGACTTTACGTGTATGGGTCCTGCATACTCTACTCCGGACGATAAAAATGGTCTGCCTATAGTTGTTCGCGCCGCTGGGAGATTGCCCATTAGTTGCACCACGGGTTTTGCTCTAAAACGATAGCAAATAGTACATCGGAAAATATATCGCTTGACCGCGCTCTTTATGTTTAAGATCCAAACCCGCTGCCTAACATATGCGATGACTTTCTGGATCCCTCCGTGGTAGGTCTTCTCGTGTGCATCTCGGATGATCAGTTTCGAAAGTGTGTAGTCGGGTTTCAGCAGTATCGGATGTTTTTGGTCATATGTTAATTTTGAATTTTCCAACCTTCCGCCAACTCTGAGAACCCCTTTTTCGTCCTTAAATCCTTTAAATGATTTGTGTTGTTTGCTGCTTACTGCTGCATCACTTGGAAACATCTTGTGTTGTGCTGCGGGCACAATTCTAATGAATGCAGCATCTAATTCGGTGGGTGTAAGAACATCTTTAAACTGTCATGTGAGTCATCGATTCTCCTCCTGGAAGAAATCGCATACAGTACACATCAACTCGAATAGCATGAGACAGTGATGAGTATTTTGCCAACAACTCGTCGACAAAACTACCGTCCGTAACCTGATGATGTGCCACTATCGATCGAGCTTCGTGATCTACCTCTAAGCACGACGGTTGCTTAGGACATAGTATGCTCCAACCGTTGCTTAAAAACTGCGGTCCATGCCACCATAATTTGTGGTTGATGATCGCGGATGGAAGCATACCTCGAGATGCCATGTCGGCTGGATTCAGTTCCGTGGGAATGTGCCTCCAACTACCTCCATCGATGAGTTTTTGTATTTGAAACACTCTGTTCCTGATAAATGTTTTCCATTTCGAAGGTGTTGCCTTGATCCAGCACAGCGCAATCACAGAGTCAGTCCATGCCCGATACCGATTCTGCCTATATCTTCAGGACTCGTGCTGTTTCTCCCAATAATTTTGCCAAGAGAACTGCTCCGCATAGCTCCAACGTAGGCAACGTGATTTATTGTAGCGGCGCTACCTTTGTTTTCGAGCAAAGAAGTGCATGTGGACTGTGTTTGTGTGGTCTAAGGTGCGTAAATATATTGCTGCTCCATATGCCTTCTCTGACGCGTCGCTAAATCCGTGCAGTTCTATCCTAATGGCTTTTGTTGTGTGGATCCAACGTGGAATTTGGATGTTAAGAGAGCCAAGGTCTTCGCGAAACATCATCCATTCACGCCTTAGTTCTGGTGGAATTGATACATCCCAATCCAGCCCACGTTTCCACAACTGCTGCATCATTAATTTGGCTTTTACGATACATGGCGCAACCCAGCCCATAGGATCGTAAAGCCTTCCAATTGACGATAGCATTGATCTTTTTGTGGGCCCGTCATCGTTGAATGGCGCTATCTGGAATGAGAAAATATCTGCCTTTGGAAGCCATCGTATTCCCAGACTTTTGGAAGTTGATGCCTCATCGAATGGAATGTCATAATCTATCCCACATTGTTCGGCTGGGATCTGCTCCAATACTTCCTCCGTGTTGCTTACATTTTACGCAGGTTGAATCCTCCCGATGCCAACAGACCTTTAACATCCCTTAATTTGTGTTGAGCTTCTTGAATGCTGTCGGCTCCGGATATAACATCGTCAACATATTGTAAAATGTTTGTGTGGGTACAAATGATAGAACTTATTCTTTTCAATACAAATCCCTTTATTCAGTACAGTTACAATTCACTATTTAATTCTTTCTCTCAGTACAATTCAATTTCTCAACCACATATACTTTCCTTATCTTTTACTTAAACCACTTAATCACTTCTTCTAAGTAACACTTCAAATTCAACTTTGGAACTGATTTGCATACCTTTGGGATGCT
The DNA here is from genome assembly GCA_949129095.1 of Volucella bombylans. Lineage (NCBI taxonomy): Eukaryota > Metazoa > Arthropoda > Insecta > Diptera > Syrphidae > Volucella > Volucella bombylans. The sequence continues at coordinate 212,291,371 of OX422140.1, read as the reverse complement.
GGTATTTATACTCGAATGACATACTTCGAGAACAATCCTCGCCACCCAGTGTCCCATACAATTTCCAATTTGCTAGAAAATTCGATTCTACTCTCCAGTCAATGACTTTGCTAATCCAGTATCGAAACCTTCGAGTTTCGACATTTTCTGCTAGATGTCGCTGCTCACATTTGAGTGGTTATCACATTGCTCCCTCCCTACAGTTGTGCGTCCCGAACAACTTCGTCATTCAGCATCCCGTTGAAATGACACATTCTATCCAAATGAACTACTTTAAATTTTCCTCGATCCCCACGCTGGATCCGGTAGACAACGTCATTAATGCGGGTTATCACCTTGTATGGACCTTCCCAGTCCTGTTGCAATTTTGGTGATTTGCCTTTCTTACGCTGAGGATTATACAGCCAAACCAGATCTCCTTCGTTGAAACCGGAAGATTTCGCCTTGATATCGTACCTAGTTTTCATGCGGCTGCTTGCTAGCTTCATCTTTTCTCTGGTGTCTTCATGCAATTTACGAATCCTGCTGCGTAAGTCATTCACGTACTCGTTCACCTCTTTGGGCTCCGTCGGTGGGGATCCGAATTTTGCTTCACTTGGCAACCGAATTGTTTGACCAAATAAGATCTCGGATGGTGTGTGCCCTGTTGAGCTATGGACCGCGTTTCGGTAGGCCATTAAGAAGAGGGGTACGTGTCGATCCCAATCCCGCTGGCAGTTGCTGACAACCTTAGATAGATGCTCATTCAAGGTCCGATTGAATCGCTCGACCATTCCATCAGATTGAGGGTGTAGTGGCGTTGTCCTTGTCTTTCTTATTCCCAAATATTGGCATATTTCCTGGAAGACTTTTGATTCAAAGTTTCGCCCTTGATCAGAGTGCAGCTCCATTGGGACCCCAAATCTGCTCACCCAGTTGTTGACTATCTGTTCGGCTACGGTCTTAGCCTCTTGATTTGGGATGGCAAACACTTCCGGCCACTTACTGAAGTAATCCATGACTACGAGAGTATATCGGTTTCCATTAAAGGTTTCGGGAAACGGCCCAGCGATGTCGATGGCTATTCGTTCGAAAGGTGCTCCGACATTGTATTGTTGCATTTGTCCATGTGGCTTTACTTTTGGGCCCTTGGTAGCCGCACATCTTATGCACTTTTTGCACCAATTCTCGACATCTTGTTTAGCGCTTAGCCAATAGAAACGTTCCCTTACCTTTTCCAACGTCTTGTTTATTCCCAAATGGCCTCCTGAGACTCCGTCATGTATTTCATGGAGCACTTGGTTGACTCTGGACCGAGGCACAATTAGCTGCATACGAGATGTTGTCCCATCTGCAGTTTCCCATTTTCTCTTCAGCAATCCATCTAAAGCGAGTCCCACTGTGCCCAGTATGCCTTCAGAGTTTGGCTCCGATCTGATATCTGCTGCCAGCTTGGTCTTTCCTCGTGTTCCTTCCAGGCCAATATTGGTTCGATGTCATTGTCTGCCTGTTGGGAGGACCGGACTTCGTCTATACTCCAACCCTCTATTGGCTCAGTCCTGATCATTTGGATAGTTGCCTGTTCTTTCGCTTCTTTACGGTTGCAGTGTTCGCATTTTACCCCGCACGGTCGACGAGAGAGAGCATCAGCATTTGAGTGGAGTGCTCCCTTGCGGTGTTGCACTTCAAAGTCGTAGCCCTGCAACTGCTCGATCCATCTTGCAACTTGGCCTTCAGGGTTCTTAAATTGGAGTAGCCATTTCAGAGCTGCGTGGTCTGTCCGGAGAATGAACTTTTGTCCGTAGAGGTACTTATGGAAATGCTTCGTAGCCAGAATTAAAGCCAGAATCTCGCGCCGGGTTACACAGTAGTTCCGTTCAGGTCTGGAGAGTACTTTACTGTAATATGCGACCACTTTCTCTTGACCATCATGAACCTGGGAAATCACAGCTCCGACCCCAACATTGCTAGCGTCTGCATCCACGATGAACATTTTTCCGGGCGTCGGGTAACCCAAGATGGGGCATTGCACAGCTGTCGCTTCAGTTCTTGAAATGCTTTTTCGCATTCTCCAGACCACCTGAACTGTCGGCCTTTTTCTGTAAGTTGATGCAGGCTCTTCGCAATGCCAGCAAAATCCTTTACGAACCTTCTGTAATACGTGGCGAGTCCCAAGAAGCTTCTCAGTTGGTGTTTATCTTTTGGAGAAGGCTAACTTTTCACGGCTTCGATTTTGTCAGGATCCGTTCTTACTCCTTCCGCTGATATAATGTGACCCAGATATTTTACTTCCGGACGAAACAAGGCGCACTTTTCCGGGTTGAGCTTTAAATGAGCACTTCGTAGCCTCTCAAACACTTCTTTTAGATTTTCGCGGTGCTCCTCGTACGTCTTACCTATGACGATAACGTCGTCCAAATATACTAGGCAGGTTTTCCAGGTGAGTCCTTGCAATGTTCGTTCCATTAGTCGCTCGAAGGTGGCCGGAGCGTTGCACAGTCCAAACGGCATCACTGCAAACTGCCAAAGACCGCTTCCTGTAGTGAAGGCAGTTTTCTCACGGTCCGTACGATTTATCTCTACCTGCCAGTAACCGCTCTTCAAGTCAAGTGTTGAAAACCATTTCGCTCCAGAAAGCATATCCAAAGTGTCATCGATTCTCGGAAGTGGGTAGCTGTCCTTTTTAGTGACATCATTGAGACGTCGGTAGTCTACACAAAATCTCGTGCTGCCATCTTTCTTCTTCACGAGGACCACTGGAGATGCCCACGGACTTTGCGATTCTTCAATCACTCCCTCAGCTTTCATCTTCGACATCATTTCGGCAACTTCTGTTTGCTTTGCCAATGGAAGACGCCTTGCAGGTTGACGGATTGGTCGAGCGTCTCCGGTGTCAATGTGGTGTTGAACAATATGCGTACGTCCATATTCTCCGTCTTGTGTAGCAAATATATCAGCGTACTCACCGATTAGTTTTTCTGCCAGGATTCGCTGATCTTCGTCCAGATTACAGAGGCTGAGAATTTTGTTCTTGATTTTTATGCTCTGAACTGTTGTGACCGGTTTTGCACCCTGTTTTTCCGTTGTGGTCGATATAGCCTCAACAGGTACGCATTTTCCCACTATCTCCCCCTTTTTCACCTTTACACTGAATGTCTTTGGATTTAGAATCCTTACAGGGACCATGTTGTTCTTTGGCTCCACTAAGGTCTTTCCCACCATGAAGTCTCTTTTCTTTTCTGGCTCCATCAAATAGAATCGGTGGCTACCAGGACCACCTTCCACTTTTGCCCACAAAATTGCTTCTGACGAAGGCTCTAGACTCTGATTGCTGCAGATGACGACATTTGAGACTGTGGTATTGGCGTTTCCGTATATCATTGGTATCTCCATGTTTCCGTATTTCAGGGTTTGTGCCCCCAAGTCGACTACAAGTCCATGTTCTCTCATGAAGTCTGTACCAATGATGCACTCGTCACATATGTCAGCTACCAGAAACGCGTGAGTGAATGTTATTCCGGCCAGTTGGATTTTTATGCGGACTTCACCATATACCTTAATCGTTGCTCCTGTAGCTGTTCGCAAGCTGCAACTGCTAGTGTTTTTTTTTTTTCTTTTCCACTGACTACTTCTACTAGAAGGCTTTCGCTGCGTCGTTTTGCCAGCGAGACTTGGATGATGGTCCTGGGGCCGTCGACTCCTGCTACCAACTTCTGCCCCGCGAAGTTGGTGCTTAAGCATTTCCCGACTGATGGCTTCGGGAAGGTTGACCGGCTTCTTGATAGCTGTTTCTGCGGGTTTCTTCCTCTATTTGCTTGTCACCACAGTGAGGGCAGTCTTTTCGGCGCACCGGTTCTTTACACTGCCTTTGAAGGTGTCCTATTTTATTGCAATTCCAGCAGCGCATTATTCGTCTATCCCGTCGAGTATCTCGTTCCTCGGCACTAATTCTTGTTCAGGAGCATTCGACAGATGCTACTTCCCTGACGAAATGTGTTCCCCTGGAAGCCTGATTGGCTACTTCCATCGCCAGAGCGAAGGCAAGTGCTTCAGCAAGGGTTCTTTTCCCGGCCATCCTTACTGCGGACTGTAGCTTCGAATCTGCAATTCCCCTGATAAATGCATCTTTTGCCATTTCGTCGATAATTTCCTGGCCTGCGGTGGGGTATGACAGATGTGCATGTCTACTCACGTCTGCTTGGAGCTGTTGCAGTGTTTCTCCTCTTTGCTGCGTTCGGCTTTGCAATTGGACCTTGTAGACCTCCTGCATGTGGCTATCCCCAAACCGTTTCTTGATAGTCTGTACTAAAGTCGCATAATCTTTATGCTTTCCATGTCTACTGTTTGCAACAATTCTGCTGCAGGACCGTGCAAGGCCATCATTAGGGCAAAGCACTTTTCCTCATTGTCCCAGTCGTTTGCACAGGCAGCCATTTCAAACTGCTTCTTATAAGTAGACCATGAGGTCTGGCCATCGAATGAGGGAGGCTTCAAATCTTTTCTCCTTGGACCGCTTAAAGAACATTCTCGCAGTTTCTGTTTTCGCACTGTGTCGAGCTCTTTCGCCAGTTGCTCAACTTTGTTGTCCATTTGTTCGAATTTTTCGCCAACATTCTTCTCTATTCTTTCAAATTTGTTATCTATTTCTTCGAACTTTTGGTGTAGAACGTTATTTTGTTCTTCCAGTTTTTGTTCTAGACTATTCTTTTGGTCGTCGAATTTTTGTTCAATGCTGCTCTTCTGTTCGTCCATTTTTTGTTCCAGACTGTTCTTCTGTTCTTCCAGATTTAATAAGAGGAGTTGCATCATTGCAGCCATGTCATTGCCGGTACTTGTCTGTTCATCCTCGTCAACATCAAAGGAATATGCATCAGGATCATGTCCCTCGTTGTTCAAAGCCTCCTGAAGTCGGAGCACCAGGTCACTTTTTCCTCCACTGGCGCTGAGGCTTCTCTTGTTCAACTCGGATTTGAGTTGGACGAGGGTCAACTGCAATAGTTTTCGACCCATTCTAGCTTTTTCAAATAGTCAGAAAACACTTTTTTTTTTTTTTTTTTTACACACAATAAGTCCTATCCCACTTCTGACACCAATGTAAAATGTTTGTGTGGGTACAAATGATAGAACTTATTCTTTTCAATACAAATCCCTTTATTCAGTACAGTTACAATTCACTATTTAATTCTTTCTCTCAGTACAATTCAATTTCTCAACCACATATACTTTTCTTATCTTTTACTTAAACCACTTAATCACTTCTTCTAATTAACACTTCAAATTCAACTTTGGAACTGATTTGCATACCTTTGGGATGCTGGTATTTATACTCGAATGACATACTTCGAGAACAATCCTCGCCACCCAGTGTCCCATACAATTTCCAATTTGCTAGAAAATTCGATTCTACTCTCCAGTCAATGACTTTGCTAATCCAGTATCGAAACCTTCGAATCTTCGAGTTTCGACATTTTCTGCTAGGTGTCGCTGCTCACATTTGAGTGGTTATCACAATATGTTTCTTCTCTGATGACGGATGCGGCCAATGGAAATCTTGTACCTTCGTCTTCAGCAAGCTTCAATAGCACTTTGATCGACAGATATGGTGCAGACGCTGTTCCAAAAGTTACTGTCTCCAATCGAAACATTTGAATATGCAGACTTGGATTATCTCTCCACAGAATCAATTGGTAATCGGCATCTGGGGTGTCTACACGGATCTGGCGATACATCTTCTCCACGTCCCTTGTAAATGTAAAACGATATTTTCGCCATTTTAAAACAATATCTAAAATATTTGTTTGTTTTTTGGGTCCAACCATCAACTTATCATTTAAGGAAGAGTCACAAGGGGTGAACGTTGCATCGAACACGACACGCAATTTCGTTGTCGTGCTGGATTCCTTAACGATGGCGTGACGGGGAATGAAAAAATGAAAAGGTGAGTACAAAACCTCGTAATCATACCAATAGATTTCATATGACCTAATTCTAGGTACTCGGACATACATTTAGCATACTCCTTGTGTTGTGTTTGATTATTTTGGAGCCTTTTCTCCAACTGCATAAAGCGCCTCAATGCGCAATGACGACTCGGACCCATCGCGATATACCTCCCGTCCTTAAATGGTAAGCACACCTGATATCGACCATCCGCTAGGCGTTTAGTGTTCCTTTCGAAATGAGCTTCACAAACCTTGTCCTCTTCTGATTCGTATGCCTCGAATGGTTCTTCTTCAACCTCCCAAAATTTTCGTAGAATTGTGTCGAGATGGACCTGACTTACGAAGCTTTGAACCGACTTTGCAGGCTCCGGCTCCACCTTTCCAAGCAAAATCCATCCCAGTTGGGTTCTTTGCGCAATGGGGCCAGCTGAGTCAGTATCCTTGATGACTTCTCCATCCTTTATGATGTTGGCATAAACTTCACTTCCTAAAAGTATATCGAATTGAGCAGGTGTGTTGAACAATGGGTCAGCTAACTCCAGCCCCTCCAAATAGGGCCATTTATTCAGATGTATTTTCTGGGCCGGGAGAAGCCCAGTCAGGGATTTAAAAATGAATGCTCGCATTCTACCTGTAAAGGTTGACGTCAGCGACTCGAACTCCAAATCGCTTGGCCTTTAAGTTTAGAAGTTGCACTGCCGATTCAGTGATAAATGAAGCTTCTGATCCAGGGTCGATCAAAGTTCTCAACGTGATGCTGCTTCCTAAAGCTGTCTACACCCTTATCCTTGCTGTAGCTAGCAATGTTTATGCATTAGTGTTGACGAGAAAGTTTCTGGCCTGAGAGCTTCCTGAAGGGTCATCCTGTTGCCGTGGGTGAAAGACGCTTGGATTTGGGTTGAATGTTTGACTAGCAGCATTCTGTGTGAAAGGCTGCTGATTACTATTGTCTGATAGAGATTGTTGTTGCGAGGAGGGGGATGACGAATATACACTAGAGCTGTGAGAATTATCGTGCAAAAGGGTATGATGACGCTACCTACAAAAATAACAAGACTTAGCACTGGGGCACCTTTTCTTGAAATGGCTGTATGCAAGACAGTTCTCACATACTTTCACATCTCGAATTACTTGCTTTTGTTCACCTATTGTCATCTGAAGGAATTTTTGACATTCCCTTAGCGCATGTTGTCCCTTCTTACACAACTTACAGCTACTTCGCCGACTCTGTTCCTGTTGTGCAAAGAAAACATTCTGTACCCCTGGCCTATTCCCAAATTTTTTCTCGTCACATTTCTGTTCAACAGCCTCTAGGGTCCTAAACCTACACTCAAGAAACTCTACAAAATCTTTCCATGGAGGCAGATCTTTACTGACTCCCAATTTTTGTTCCCATAGCTGTTTAGACGCATCGGACATCGGACAATGATTAAAATTGCGTCCTATTGATCTACCGGTAACTCCAAATTTCTCAAAGAGTGGATAACCTGGGATGTATCTAGAATTACTTTACTTTTGCCGCCGACTCAGTATTGATTGCCTTTTGGTCGAACAGCAACCTTAGTTGAATTTCGACCAACACTCGTTTGTGGTCGTAGCGCTCCACCAGGAGATCCCAGGCACGAGCATAGTTCGCTTTGTCGATGGCCAAGTGCTGCAACAACTGGTCTGTTTCACCGCTGATGCTCAACTTAAGATAGTGGAGTTTTTGGACATCGGACAACGAGGTGTTTGTATGGATTAGCGCTACAAAAAGATCATGGAATGATCTCCACGTAGTTTAGCTAACTGAGAAAGCGGGAAGATTGATTGTTGGAAGTCGTAAACTACTTGAGGTGGCGTCCTTTTCACTTTTGTCGGACGTTTCACTGCTCGCAATGGATAATACGGTGGTCCACAGAAGCTTTTTCAGAGCGTCTCGAACATCAGCCTTGTATTCCGCGTAGATTTCCTGTATTTTATCGTACACATCCGTGAAGTTGTCCGTTTTGAGTTCGGCTTCCACTTTTCCTTCTCCCACGATCTCTTCATGATAGTGGTTGGCCTTGGCTATCTGCTCATTTAGCATTTCCAGTCGGGTTTCTAAATAGGTTACCCTCTTGAGTTGGCTCTTGTTTGCCTTTGAGAAATTTTCCCAAACTTTAGACATACGTTCTAGTATATCTAGTTGAAGTTGCCCAAACAATTTTTTGTTTTGTTTTTTATATAAATGTGACACACAAAGTAAATGAAATTGGAACGGACTTACTCAGCTTTATGTACATATAAATACTTCTTCTGGGCTTCAGGGGATTTTGATGTGTTGCTCCTCTGGACAATTTGATGGGGTTGTACACAGTTTTTAACACACACAGCAAACCTTTTGTTCAATGTTTTATTGAATGTTTTATAAAATTATCAATTGTTTTAATTGTCACTTTTGTACATATGTATGTATAGTATGTATGTATTTTCGATTATCACTGATTGTTAAAACGTTGATTTGCTTTTCCTCGGTGTTGGCACTCGATTATTAACAAAAATCCGGTTCGTTAGGACCAAAATGTAAGGTGATGGGTTTGCAGAGCAATCGAATAAACGGGGTTTGAGAAAAGTGTTTCTTAGTTAGCGATGACTAGAGGTTTTAAGAAAACGACCGTACTTAAACGTTATAAAATCAACAGTGTCCTTTATTATTTTTTCTCATAGGTTATATACATATTTTCAATAGTTAATAGCTGTTAATAGTTGCCCATTTTGACATTTGGTAATAATAATTACATTTGACATTCTACTACATTATATTTTGGGGCTAACACTATTGATCAATGTGCTATCTTAAAAGAACACGCTTCTTTGATTTACTGCTACTTTTTTTTATTTTTTATTTTTTTATTGTTGCTTATAAAAAAAATTGTGTGTTTTTTTTTCAACAGTTTGAATCTGAATGGACATCGTTTTTTATTTTATTTTGTTATTATCACTGTTTTTATTCTTTTTATAAGAAATTAGTTCGTATACACATATAGAGAACTGTATAACTGTTTTTTTATTTAATTAATTTTTCTTGGCTGTGGCCTATTTAAATAGTTTGTTTTTTGTTGTTGAATATATTCGATTCTTATCAATATCACACCTTTTTAATTTTCTTTCTTTTTTTTTTGGTTCGAAGTCCGACTGCGCCAATTACGTGATTTATAATGAAACCAAGATCCTGTTTTTAATATGGTTCTTTATTTATTGAAAGCTTAAACTAGACTGAATACAATATGGTATATATAACATAACATAAGTTCATAATTAACATTACTGCAGTTCTTGCCTTGCTCTTACCAAAAGATAAAAAAAAACATGAACTGAATAAGCTGTTGCTCTACTCTCGTTTTGGTTACAAAATGAGAGAGAACGTAGTTAATAAGAGCCACTTAGTAGTTCTTTACATTGATGACGTAACTCGCGCGAGCACTGAATAAAAAAATATATTTATGAAAAAAGTGAAAAAAAAATCGTGAAGTGCAGAGAAAAAAAAATCATCCCATATCTCATGCCCCTGGTCTTAGTGCTGTTCTTTGCACTCAGTCACTGCAATTACCGTATAACTTCATCGCACGGCAAAAACAATGACTGAGTGCATGTAACAACTGATGGATAGAGGGTTGTGAGTGTGAATGTGGTGCACAGTTTCTTATTGTTGTAAGGCATAATACCTACAACAATTTGATTCGGTAAACCAATGTTTGAATTTTCACTTCACAGCCTTCGTTAGCATCGTCGGTGTAACGTAAGCAAATTATCAACTATTGCTTTATTTATAGCAGATCCATACTGGGCAGCAATTCGACCTTTAACAAGATTGTATCCCTGTATCCTCATACTGAAATCGTTAATACGGGCGATTTCAATATACAAAACTCTGGGTGGCATCAACATTCTGGACAGAAAATACCCGAAGGACGCTGTGTTGAGATCATCGCTGCGGAAAATAACCTAACCCAGCTTGTAAATGAGCCCACGCGAATACCAGACATTGATAGTCATACCGCCAACACGCCAACGGACTTGGTTTTAACTTCTTTCCCGGATAGTTACACTGTTGAAGTGCTTTTCCCTCTAGGCTCGTCAGACCACTGTGTTATATCAGCTAATTTCTCATATACCGACCACACATTTAGAGAAAAGATGCCTAAAAGAACCGTATGGCAATACGAGAAAGCCAACTGGAGCGCACTTAACAGCTTCTTTAGGAATTTTAACTGGTCGTTATGTTTCCTCGATAACGACGTGGATGCCGCTGCTGATATGATCATAGACACTATTCTCTTTGGATGAGCTCCTTTATTCCTTATCGAATGAAGAGTATCAAACGAAAAGAAAAGGCATGGTATGACTGCAACTGTAAAGAGGCTGTCAGGGTTAGAGAAATGTTTTTTCGGTCCTTCAAGACCAACCCAACTGAGAAAAACCGAAAAAAGTTTAAACGAGCTAGGAATGACTGCAACGCCTTTCTTAAGCGTGTGAAATTTCAATACGACCAAAAGTTGAGGCAAAAAATATTACAATATCCCAAATGTAGTAAAAGCTTTTGGTCGTTTGTCAAACACATCAGAAATTCTGCCTCATCCTCCATCTCAACGTTCATCTACAATGACATTCTAGCTATCAGTTCTTTAGACAAAGCCAATCTGCTAGCTGAACACTTTGCAGCCAACTCAACACTTCTAGATTGTGCTTTTTCTCCGCCTACACTTGAGAGCGTCGAATCCTCAATGGGATGAATCTGCTTTCGTACTCGTGTAGAAAGAGTACTTAAAGATTCTAATATACTCGTATATAAATCCGCTGGTCCAGATGGTATATATCCCCTTCTTCTGAAGAAGTGTTCTTTCCTCGCTGGCAAAACCACTGCGTAAGATTTTTCATCAATCTTACTCTTTAGGACTCTTCCTGAGGACGCTTCTTCCCTGTCCTACTGATTACGTCCACGTTCCAAGGTCATGGAAACGCTGATAAACCGTCAGCTAATGAAATATCTGGAAACACGAAAGGTTCTCAATGACCTGCAGTACGGTTTTCGTAGCAACAGGTCCACTGGTGATTTGATGGCATGTCTCACCGAAAAGTGGAACCAAAGTGAAAGCAAGATAGTTGCACTTGACATTTCTAAGGCATTTGACATAGTTTGGCATCTGTTGACGTCTGGTGTCAGTAAAGGAACCGGGGTGTTGGCGTCTGTAAATAAACCGAGGTTTTCTAAATATCGCGATACCTAAATCACTCCCGTTAGCGTCGGATTTTGCGTTAAATAAAAGACCGGTACGAACTATGGTTCAAACGTTATAATAATATTTTATTTTTCGTGACGTTTATATATACATCAGTTCGTGTTGACAGTTCTTCTCTCTTTCTTTGTGGCTTCTTTCTTGGGGGACATTGTTGTCGACCAGTGAGGCCAATATTCTCCCCCCCCCCCACAAAAATAGCCAATTACGCCTTGTAGCACTTGGCTCCGCGGCCCTTCTATGATCGTACGCTAATTGGCCCCGCGTAGTCGATACCCGGGTGAGAAAAGGGTCGGGATCTTTAAACTCTAGATGTCGGAAGTTCTCCTATCAGTTGCTGATCTTATTTGTGACGGAAGCGGAAGCAAATGACGCATTGGTGAACAAACCGTTTGAATGCTCTCTTTGTTCCTTGTATCCAGAACTTGATACGCAGGTAACTCACCATTTGCTGAATTCCTCCGTTCAGTCTTCTTTGGTGAGCATCTCTGATAATCAGTTTGGTTAAGTGATGTGATGGCTCCAGTATGATGGGATGTTGCCAGATCAGATTTTTGGAGCCTTCCTCCCACTCTGAGCATTCCTGCACTGTCTTGAAACGGGTTCAAGGTTACCATACTTCTGGACTTAAGGATCCCTCCTGGAGACATCTCTTCCTGGGCAGATCGAATCACTAGTTTTGCCGCTGACTCCAATTCTGATGGACGGAGGGAGCCAAAAGCCATTTTATAGCGTTGTTCCCTTGAGTTGCATGCAAATCGCCTGCAATAGCTGATGACTCTTACGAGTCGGTTGTAGTCTGATGGCCGTTGAATGAGTTCGTTGATCAGGTTTGGCGTTATGGCTGCGAGATGAATTGTCTTGATTTCCTGCATCCTTCAATGGCCAAGTCATTCAGTTGAGCAGTTCTTAGAGACATTTGGAAATTCCATTCCTCTTGTAGAAAGTGAGGTCCGTTCCACCATGTTGACTTGATCAACGCAGATGGAAGCATGCCTCTAGACGCTAAACCTGCCGGATTTTCTGGAGTCGGTACGTTTCTCCAATTGCTGAACTCCACTAGACGCTGGATTTCTGCCAGCCTGTTACGCACAAATGTTTCCCATTTTGACGGAGAGCCGTTTATTCAAGATAGCGTGATGGTTGAGTCAGTCCAAGCGTAGGTTTTCCATTCGGGTCTTCCGTGAACGGTAGTGGTATGGTGGATTAGCTTTGCCAGCATAACCGCACCGCAGAGTTCCAGCCGTGGAAGACTGACAGATGCCACTGGTGCGACCTTTGACTTCGCAATTAGTAAGTTCGTGTGAACCTTTCCCTCTTCGTCTTCGACTCTCAGGTATATCGCGGCGCTATATGCCTTTTCCGACGCGTCACAGAACCCGTGTAATTCAACACGGTTTGAGCTGCCGATAGTACTCACCCACCTGGGAAGACAAACTTCGTTTAGTACCTTCAACTCCTTGTAAAATTTTTTCCAGTCCCGCTTGGTTCTAACGCTGCCCTAATCTCCTACATTTTTTTGTTCGCTTCCTCCAGAGTATCAGCTCCCGAGATTAGATCGTCGACATGCGTCTCGTCTCGTATTATTCTCGCTACCAATGGATATTGATTCTCCGTGTCCTCTGTCAATTTTTTGAGAGTCCGGATCGCTAAATACGGAGCAGAGGCTGTTCCAAATGTTACCGTTTTTAGGCGATACACATTCAACAGTTCCTTGGATGTTTTACTCCAAAAGATGAGTTGGTACCTTGAGTCCTGTTCCGACACCCAAATCTGACGGTACATCTTCTCAAGATCAGCTGTGAAAGTAAGTCTGTAAGTTCGCCACAGCAAAATTATGTCTATAACATTGACCTGCAATTTGGGGTCTGTCATAAGCTGATCGTTTAGCGATAATCCGTCAGATGTACGGAACGACGCGTCAAAGACCACTCTGAGTTTGGTAGTTGACCTGCTCTTTAATACAGCATGATGTGGCAGGAAATAGTGTCCAGGGTTACTAACTTCGTTTTCTTCAATGACTGAAATGTGGCCGAGTGTCTTTTATTCTTCCATACAAGTTACGAGTACATACTGGTCGCGTAGAAAAGAATTGGCTGCCAGACGCTTTTCCAGACTTAAAAATCGTCAAAGGGCTCCTTCTCGTGATCTCCCAAGTAGTGGACGCATGTTCCTTTTGAACGGTAATGATACTTGGTAACGTCCATCTTCTGTTTTTCGGACGTTGCGAACAAAGTGTTCCTCACACTCGGCATCTTCGGCGGTTGCTGGAGATATCTCGGGTATCTCCTCCAGTTCCCAAAACCTCTTAAGCTGGTCGGCGCCTTCACCTCTCTGAAAAAAAGCTCTAATGGGCTGTGACTCTATGGGTACTCTTCCAAATAGGATCTATCCCAACTTGGTCTTTTGGAGCACGGGCAAATTCTCCTCCTCGGATCTTATTATCTCAGGCAGCAATATTTCGGCATAGACATCTATTTTGGCTGGACAAAAAAAGTTAGGATCCGCTAGTTAGGATCCGCTAGTACCAAGCCATCCAGATACTTTCTACCAACAGATGGAGTTCGGGCTGGGAGAAGACCTGAAAGTGACTTGAAAACAAAAGCCTGCGTTGTTGTTGCGAAGGCTGCATGCTGAGATGACAAGGTGACTTCGACAACCTTCGTACATGTGCCGCAGCTGACCAACCCTAACCCGGAAACTTACATGTGCGTGGATCTGGACTTCAAGCGAAGCAATTGAATAGCTGACTCGGTAATAAATGTAGCCTCAGAACCTGAATCCAGCAGAGATCGAAGTGAAGCAGTCCTGATGTTCACCATCGCTGTAGCTAACAATACCTGTGTGTTGACCTGTGATGTGGAATGAAAGGTGTTTACCGTTGACCGTTGAGCCTGAGGGTTTATATTAAAGTGGAGAAGAGAATGATGCGATTACTGGCAGTAATAACACCTACGAGTGCTTGGGCATTCCCCTGAGCTATGGCTATAATTGAGGCAATTTTTGCAAACCCTTCTACTCTTTGACACCGTTCTGAGATACTCATCTTAAGGAACTTGCAACACTTCCTGATCGCATGCTGTCCTTTGCTGCATACCTTGCAGGTAAAATTATCTACCTTGGTTTCCTAATGGAACGAGTTTCGATGAGATGATGGTCTTGGCGTTTCTGTAAACCCTCGTGCTGATTGCTGCACTACTGCTTCAAGTGTTCGGAACCTGTTCTCTAAGAATTGCTTGAACTCCTGTAAAGTCGGAAGTTCTTTGCTGTCTACCTTCATTCCGAGCCTTTCCTCCCACAACTGTTGAGTTTTGATTGGCAGCTTCTGCAGGAGCACGTAGATTAGTATTACGTCCCAACTGACGAAATTGAGATTTTCCAGACTGTGTATCACCTCTGTGGACGTGTCCCGTAACTGCTTAATCGCCTCCGCTCGTTCCTGAGAAACCACTAGCTGGTTGAAAAAACACTTCAATTGTGACGTCACTAAATAACGCGTATGATCGTACCTATCGATGAGTATCCAACCCAAGTTGAACAAGAAGCTCTTCTGCTTCACCTGCAATGCTCTATTTGAGGTAATGCATCTTTTGCACCTCAGACAACGATTCATTTGAATGAATAAAAGAAACAAAAAGATCACGAAATGTTCGCCACGACTCGTAGTTCCCGGAGAAAACTGGCAAATTGATTTTAGGTAGCCGTAATTCAGACTGCTTTCCTGTGTTGCCCTCTGCTACCGATAAGTTTAGCTGTTTTATGTTTCCTGTAGCTAATGGTTGGGTTTTGTCCATTGCATCCAGAAGATCACTGTGGTAGCTGAAGTACAGCTCCCGGATTTGGTCATGCACTACTTCTGCCTGTTCCTCCATCTTCGAATCTCCATCCCCTAACTCTGAAACAAAGGCTTCAAACTGTTTCACCGCCGTTTGCGTTACCTTTTCGACTTCCTGTAAACGCCCTGCCAAATAATTTGCCGTTCTCCTAACAGAACCTGTTTTCGAAAAATTCGAGACATCCCTTTCCAACTGCTTGAATGTCCTAATAAGCGCGGCTTCATTTTTCTTATTTAATTATCTATAAGGAATCTGTTCAGATAAGTAAAATTCACTTACTGCGTAAGTATGTTGGTGTCCCTCGTTGCACACTCCCATCAGCTTGATTCTAGGCCTGAGTTATTCCGTTGAAACGTCCTGGCGAAAAGGCTACTTTGTCACGATAAAAGTCTTTGTCACACAAGTCAAGAAATTAGCCGGTTGTATTCTTGATTTTTTAAATGGCTTTGAAGGACCAAATGTTGGCGTCCGGTGCCTGTAAAGAAACCGGAGTGTTGGCGTCTGTTGACAGTAAATAAACCGGGGTTTTCTAAATATCACGATACCTAAATCACTACCGTTGGCGTCTTGCACCACTAGTTTAAACTGCTAAAACGAACATAGGAAACGGATTTTGCATTAAATAAAAGACCGGTACGAACTGTGATTCAAACGTTATAATAATATTTTATTTTTCGCGACGTTTATATATACATCAGTTCGTGTTGACATTTCTTCTCTCTTCCTTTGTGGTTTCTTTCTTGGGGGGCATTGTTGTCGACCAGTGATGCCAACAGCATCAGACTCTTTTGTCGAAAATGCGTGCATTTGGAATCGATGACTCTCTTCTTCAATGGATTAGAAATTACCTTTCGGAACGTTCAATTAAAGTTGTGTTGGATGGTTTCAAGTCTGATATTCCTTTAATATATTCCTTTGCTGACGACAGTACTCTCTGCTTTTCATATTCGTTTCCGGACTCAGGTCCCTGCTCCTCGGCTGTAGAATGGGAACGACAGCGTTTGTTAAGCTCATTACATTCCGATATTAACAGCATAACCAATTGGGGAAATATCCACAGGGTGGAATTTAATGCTTCCAAAACACAATGCTGTCTGCTGTCGTTAAAGCGAAGTTTAAACACCCAGCCATTATCCATGAAAGTCTCACCTTGTTGTATCGCTATTTTCACCACCAATGTTCCACTGAAATTGACAGTAGCACTCCGCCCCTTCAAGCTTTTGACAATAACATCCGTCACGCTATGAATGCTCTTCAGTTCACCCTTAAGTCCATCTTCGGATGTACTCTGAAATATCATGATTCTTTCCTTAGCCGTACAACTCACTTATGGAATGCCCTTCCGAGCTCTTTATTCCCGAGCTGGTACAACTTGCAAACATTTAAAACTAACGCACATTGGTATCTCTCTTTTTTCCCTCCCTAACTTCCTTTTGTCCGCGCTATAAGGAAAAATATTAAGGGTACATAAAAAAAATAAGTAAATTCTTTAAATCCGCAACATCTCAACACACCGTTCTTCGGGGGTTGTCTGTCCAGAATATCGAAGCCGCCCGAATTGTGTATATTGAAATCATTCGCAATAACGATTTTAGTATGAGGATACAGGGACACAATTCTTTGTATAGAGTCAGACAGCGCAACGAGCTCGTTAAAGCTCGAATTGCTGTCCAGTTTAGAGCTTCTGTAAATAAAGCAATAGTGTATCATTTGCTTACGGAGATGGAATTTTAACCAAATGAAGATAAATTCCGGATTAGAACAAGGTCTACATTGTGGTGGAGCTTGGTAAGCTATACCACTACGCACGTAAATGGCTAAACCGCGGTGAGAGAAGTATAATGGCACTAGTTTGTAGCCAGCTAGCCTCAGATTAGAGTGATCCGAGAGGTGTGGGCGGGGATCTACCTGTGTTTCACTAGGTGCCCAGACAGCTGGTCTATATTTACAGACGTGGACGTACGCAGAAAAGTGATTACTTTTTAGACCACGTATATTTGCTACGTCTATTCTAAATTTTCTAGTCATTACAAAAAAAGGGGAGAGTACGATAACTTTGACGCCAAGAATTGATAACGGTATTTTGTAGAGGGGTTAAAAACTAGCATTTTTTACTATGGGAGGGGGGGTCTATCTCGCCCCGTTTAGGAGTTAGGGGCAATTTTAGAAGAAAATGACTTAAAATGGGAAACAAATTATTAAAAAACAACGGCAACACTTACAATAAAGTTCTATACAGGATTTGAAAGCCTAAAACTTTCTCTTTAATATAAAATTTACATTATTCGTGTGAATAGTTTTTGAATAATTCGCATTCAAACTTAAATTTTTGGTAAAAATGAAAATTTATTTTTTTTAAATCAATATTATTCAAAATTGTGAGATGATGTTGGGCACACATTGGTTTTCTGTATTAATGCGCATATCAATTCTGAATCGAACACAAAAAACCGTATGACTTTATATCTTCTAGTTTTTGAGAAAATTGAAAATTACTAAAACTATTTTTTATAAGACGTTTTTTTTTGGTATTTATGGTGATCTCACTTTGAGGATTAATATTGATGATAGGGTCATATTTGTAAGTAAAGTACAGCAAATCATTTAGCGTGACCCAGAATGCACCATGAGGAGGTAGATTTGCATTGCATTCCGCGTCCCAGTCAGTCAGTTTGTGAGTAAGTTAGGTGTTAGTTAAGAGTAGCCAATTAAATGGTCAATTTACGAGTACATATTAAAAAGGTATGTAAGTTTCGTCAATGAAGTCATCGTCCGTATTGGTGTCAATATTAAGTTCGTTGAGTTCGTCGATGATGTTGAAGAGCCGAAGTTGTTTTAGTGGTAAATACCTTCTAAGTGCTAATTGTGAACGGTCGGAGGGTCGAAGTCCTTCAGTTGCAAACCCACACTTTCTTTACCTTTGACAAAACCTGGGTACACCTTTTTACGTCAATTAAAAATTCCGTGATTTGGGAGCCCATATCGTCCTTATAATTTTTTTCAAGGCAGCATATCCGGTAAAAGAAAAGTGCCATGTATTGGTGAAGGTGCTGCGTTGTATTGCGGCATAAAATTGATTTTTTCAGAAGCTTGTTCTGATTCTCAAGATCATTTATAGTATTGGTTCCATCGGTCTTGTCAACATATTCGCCTTTGCTGTAATTTCATGAGTCGTAGAAGTAGGGAACATTTTCTCAATACCTATGTATTGGGGTGCGCTATCGGTACAAATACGACTGCTGTTGGGGTTAACGTATTTGTGTATATAAGGCCACAAGTCTTCTTTACTTTTGGAGTTCACTTTAAAGAAGCGTCCGACCTTATCTTCTTTACAAAATAACCCCAAAACTACGATTTTCATTTGTTCGGTTACACGGCCTCTGTGGTATTTCCTTTTTGTAAGAAAGGTTTCGTCGATTTGTACAGTTTTTCCTTCGACGCCAATGTTAAAATCGACGTGTGATGCTATTATTTGGGCTATTTCACGACAATAGTTATAGTAATCTATTATAGTAGATTTAGTAAGCTCACTTTTATTGTCGTGATGGCGCCAAGCGATTATATGCTAATTTTAAAATAATAACATACATGTAATAATATTTTTAAAAAATCCTTAGGTTGTAGCTTAAGGTTTAATTAATTTACCTGAAAAACCGTATTCACAGGCATTTTGATAACAAAAGCGATAATTATTACAAGCACCTCGGATATCTCTAGCCGACATTGAGGTCCATGGAAAAATGTACCGATAGATGGGTTGATTGTATTTCTACAATTTTTGTCACCTTTTTTTTAGAGCTTTTCTTTGAGCATCGCCACATCCAACCGAGCTTTACATTTCTACACTTTTCTACCTTCATATGTAAGTTGCAACACAGTGGGGGAATGGATGTTTTAGTGGGAATTAAACCAGATTCTTCTAAAAATGCAATGCTTCTTTCGTTGGTCGACACCAAATCTCCGAACGAACAAAACACTGAGAAGTTATTTAGTTTAGGATGGATTAGAGGATGCTTAGCCGTCATTGCTTATTCACAAAAAATATCACTTGATTCGCACTACGGTTGAACACAGAGTGATCTTTGTGAATATCAATAACTACACGCCTTATCACAAAAAGAAATAGCGAGATGTTTAAATAATACTCATTAACTTATTCAAAGGAAGACTACGTACATAAATGTCAAAAAACAAAACTAAAGTAGTAATTTCAATTTGCTCAAAAACTAGAGGATATAAAGCCATGCGGTTTTTTGTGTTCGATTCAGAATTAATACGCGCATTGAACACAAAAAAACAATTTGGCACATTATTTCACAATTTTGAGCAATATTGTTAATTTTTTTTTTTGTAATTTTTTAACAAGAATTTGAGTTTTAATGTGAATTATTCAAAACCTATTCACACGAATAATTTGATGTACATTTTATATTAAAGAACAGGCTTTCATATTCTGTATAGTACTTTATTGTAAGTGTTTCCGTTGTTTTTTAATATTTTGCTTTCCCATCTTAAGTCATTTGTTTTTAAATTGTCCATAACTCCTAAACGGGACGAGATGGACCACCCCCCCCCCCCCCCTCCCATAGTAAAAAATGCTAGTTTTTAACTCCTCTACAAAATACCATTATCAATTCTTGGCGCCAAAGTTATCGAACTCGTGCCAAAAAAAACAAACACCAAAAACGCAGACACCGACGATACTAAGCAAGTGAAAATTCAAACGTTGGTTTACCGAATCAAATTGCTCTATGTGTTATACCCTTACAACAATAAGAAACTGTGCACCCAAATTCACACTCACAACTCAATATCCATCAGTTGTTACATGCACTCAGTTATGAAAGTTTGAAATTCGTTCAGTAATTCATTCTTTGAAAGAACTCTGTGGTGAGTCACTGCACACGCACCGGTATTATTTTTTTTGCATAATTGCACACCGAACATTATTATAAGCCGATGCACACTCTTTTTTTTCTTCCCGTTTCCTTTCAACTAGCTTCGCCAGCTCTTTGTTTCTTGGCAATGATTTACACAAGCTGGTCCGTGTACGGTTTCTCTCCAGCAAGTGTTCGGAACGGTACCACCAACCAATACTTTCACACATATATTCCGTCACGCGCATTATGTGGTAGATGTTTGTCATCTAATCTTGATATGCACCAGAAATATTGTTTTTGTTAACAATTCCATACATATGTGTAATACGAAAGTTGGTGGCAGCCGCTGCGAACATTTCTTGTTCATTTGGATTTTGGTCGCAGCTAGCACCACACCGTTAACTAACTATCATAAGTATTATTGCAACTATTGTACATTCAATTTCGCTCACATTAAATATTATGTATATAATTATTACAATATTGCCTAAATTTATTTTTGTTTTCCCTTTTTTTTGTGTTAATAATATTGTGTCGTAAGTCACGCAACAACGATTGAAGTTTAAATTGTAATAGTATTAAATAAATCGCTAGCATTGAAAGGAGTAAGTTCTATTATTGTACCCACATAAAATGCTATATCGGTGTCAGAAGTAGGATAGGACTTATTTTGTGTTAACCAAAAAAAAGTAATGGTTTTTGCTATGATGGGACGCAAACTATTGCAGTTGACCCTCGTCTAACTTAAACCCGAGTTGAAAAAAAGGAAACATCGGTGCTAGTGGAGGAAAAAGCAACCTTGTGCTCCGACTTCAGGATGCTTTGAACAACGTGGGACATGATCCAGATACGAGTATATAATCGTTTGACGTTGACGAAGAAGAACAAATGAGTACCGGCAACGATATTGCCACGATGATGCAACTCCTCTTGTAGAAAATAGATGAACAAATGAACAGCCCTGAACAAAAATTCGACGAAAAAAATCTGCACGGTCTTCAACAAAAAGTGTATGAACAAAAGAATAATCTGGAAGAGCAAAAGAGCATTCTACAGCAAAAGTTCGAAGAAATCGATGACAAATATGAAAAGAATAGAGAATAATGTTGACACCAAATTTAAGCAAATGGAGGATAAAGTTGAGCAACTGACAAAAGAACTCGACACAGTGCGAAAACAGAAATTGCGACAATGTTCTTTATGCGACCCAAAGAGAAAAGAGTTGAAACTTCCCTCATTCGATACCCAGACCTCATGGTCTACTTATAAGAGCCAGTTTTAAATGGCTGCCTATGCGAACAACAGGGACAATGAAGAAAAGTGTTTCCCCTAACAATGGCCTTCCAAGGATCTGCATCAGAACTACTGCAAACAATTGACGTAGACAAGTAAAAAGAATATGTGGCTTTAGTACAGACTATTGAGAAACGGTTTGGGGTTAACCACATGCAGAGGGTTTACAAGGCTCAGTTGCAAAGCCGAATGCAGTAACGAGGAAAAACACTGCACCAGCTCCAAGCAGACGTGAGTCTGTCATACCCCAACACAGGACAGGAAATTATCGACGAAATGGCAAAGGGCGCACTCATCACGTTAATAACAGATTCAAAGCTACAGTCAGCAGTAAGGATGACAGGGAAAAGAAGCCTTGCTGAAAAGCTTGCCTTCGCTCTGGCGTTGAAAGCAGACAATTAGTGCCGAGGAACGAGATACTAAACGGGATAGACGAAGTAGGCGCTGGTGGAACTGCGATAACTAGAAGACTACAAGAGTGCCGTCAATACGGTAACGTTCTAATAGAGGAATAAATCGGTAGAATCAGCTACCAGGAAGCCGGTCAACCTTTCTAAAGCCATCAGTCGAGATGCTCCGCAAAGTTGACATACTCGTATGTGACGTGTGCATTATTGGTACAGACTTCATGAGAGAGCATGGACTAGTAGTCGAATTGGGGGTCACAGACCCTGAAACACAGAAACATGGAGATTCCAAAATTCATCGTCTGACGAAATCAGATTCTAGAGCCTCCGTCGGAAGCAATTGCTTGGACAAAAGTGGAAGTTGATGCTGGCAGCCACCGATTCTATTTGATGGAGCCTACTTCATGGTAGGAAAAACCTTAGTGCAACCAAATTACAACATAGTTCCTGTAAAGATTCTAAATCCTAAGACATTTAGTGTAAGAGGTGGTGAGAAAATATGCACCTATTGAGGCTATAACGATCACAATGGAAACGAGTCACTCAACATCTGTCGCAAGTGTCAAGAGTATGAAAATCAAGAATAAAATTCTCAGGTTCTCTAATTTGGTTCAAGAGTAGCGTATCCTGACAGACAAACTAATCTATATTTGCTACACAAGACGGAGTATATTCACGTATGCAACTGGTTCAAAGCCACATTGATACCAGAGACGCCCGACTAATCCCTCAACCTGTAAGGCGTCTTCCATTCAGTTCATTTCAAACCTCCGCTGTATTCAGTCGCTCTCCTACTTTACTCCATTATTGTGAATTCCTATTTCGCTTATTCCAGTTCAATCAACCCAGGGCGTTTAGTGTATTTTTTATTTATTATTATTTTTTGTGTTGCTTTTCGTTTTCCTGGTCTTCGTCATGTCTTCTTGTGGATTAGCCAACTGCTCCATTAACAACAACAATACTGACTTTTTTGCCTGCGGCAAAATATTCCATGCTATTTGTGTCGGCCTAAATAAAAGAAACACGGTGTTCATTAAAGGACAATCTGCTGTTCTTCTGAGAGGGGTTCACTGCAATCAAGTGCCTCAGTGACTCCAATGATTCCAATCATAACTTACTCGTCAGACTGACAACGGACAAACATCAATCTTTGAACAAAGTATAAGGTGGTCTTTGGTCATAGCATTGAAAAAGAAATTGCGCGTTTAATTGAATTAGAAAGTGCAATAA
This sequence comes from Volucella bombylans, assembly GCA_949129095.1. Taxonomy (NCBI): domain Eukaryota; kingdom Metazoa; phylum Arthropoda; class Insecta; order Diptera; family Syrphidae; genus Volucella; species Volucella bombylans. The sequence goes on along the minus strand of OX422140.1, from coordinate 212,268,546 downwards.
CCAGAAATGAAGAAACATCCAAGCGCCACCTCGATAAAATGTTAATTGAATTTATATTAATCGGTTCCGCAATGGTATTCATAACAATAAAACGTGTAATTCCACCAACTCGCTCCGGGAAGTCGTAGATATTCATCTCCAGTCATCCACATTCAACCTCCATCTCCAAATCTGTATGTTTGCAATCATCCACTCTCAAAGCTTTACGAGTCCATGCTTGACGAATCATATGTTCACCACCCTACTCCTCAAAGGAGCCCCAAATTACGCAGATGTCTTGGATTTCCGAATTTTTCAAAAAGAGGTATGGCATCATCATCAGCCAATGTACAATATTCCTAACATCTGACCACAAAAACAAATGGAAATTCAAGATTAACTTACCGGCTAGATATGAATGGTTATTTGTTTACCCAATACTTCCGCACAACGTTTTTCCACGAAATATTTTCCAATTTTTCCCCTCATGTCTATATCCCTAAGCAACCCACTTCACGTCTCTCCACAAAAACACCATGTGTCTCTCTTCCATCCAAGCCCCAATGCGTTTCTTTTAATTTAACCCCAGCCTCTCATACTGTCGCTGCTCAACCGCCCATACCCACTCTTACGAATACTAACATAGGGTTTGATTTTTTAACGTAAACCACCTGTCGTGTAGACTTTTGTTTACGGGATGCCCATACATGCATGGGACAAGGATACACTTTGCCATCGCTCTCCGTCATTCCATTGATACCAATTCGGAACTGTGTTGCCGGCACAAGGTCCACCCTTGGTATGAGTCGAGGCCGACCTAAAACCTCTTACTGCTCTTAGGGTTACAGCACTCAGTACTTATTGCAACTCTACATTGGGTCAAACCAACAGGAAGACCCTTCCAGCGACTTTGGGTATAAACCACAGCCACCATGACGCTCCCACAAGGGGCCTACCTCTTCAAGTCAGGCCCGGACCGAGATCCGGGGGGCTACTGACTCCCATGGTACCGTGATTTAAGTCCTGGTAGGGACTACCGCTGGTCCAATGGCCAACAAGACCTATGACCGGCAACTTGTGACTGATAAAATCGTAGCAACCTTAGGTAGCGTCATCTGAAGATGTTTACGATAAGACCAGTACTTTGCTCTGCCCCCGTTTATTATTAGACAACGTCATTGATGGAAGAAGCCTTGATAACTGGGTGGGGGCCCACGAATACTAACAGCTGCTTCCCCAATTTGGATCAATCCCGCTTCTAACTCGCCTTCCTCTTCGGTTTCACGGCCACCGCCCCTATTTTCGATCCCCTTTCGCCACCTAACGTTAAATTGACCCAAAAGAATACAGCCACTACTGAATCTTTACGATAAATCCGACTCTGTTTGCTTTGAGGGGAAAACCAAAGCCAGTGTCATGGTCTCCAGACCATCCAAAAGGAAGGTCTTCATGCTGATATATCTAGTCTCTGGAAACTTTACAACAGGTACCACGAAACCTTCAACCTTCAACACCTCCCCAAAACGTTGCGGATGACCTCACTTCTTTCCGCAGCTATTTACACTCTAAAAGAGTTTCTCACCTGCAGTGTAGCCGAGCTGAACATGTTAAATTTTTTCGTTCCTAACTTGCCTTCGTTGCCTGCAACTCATCTACACACCCCTAATCCTCCACTCAACAAACTACCCCTTATATTTTACTACCAAAACGTAAAAGCCTTGCGCTCTAAAACTAGTGCTGTTTTGTCTAAATTTCACGGCATCTCCGTCGACGTCTATGCTCTTAGAGAAACCAACCTGATCCCGGACATAAAGAGCCAGGAGTTATTCCCACATATAATATATCATAATAATGTATAAGAATATAATGTATAAATATATATATACATATATATATTAATGTAATGTTTTCCGAGACGACAATTACTCACTCCCTATGGTTAATGATCCTGACCTCCCTAAATTTGATTCTCTATGTAGAGTGTCCTACTTGCTATTCACAATACCCTCAACTCTTCTCTCATCACTATCTCTTCTTCTGTCAAACTTGGCTTTGTTTCAATTAATATAACACTTTCCAATAGGTCCCTGAACGTTATTTGTTGCTACAATCTCCTAGCTCAACCTATCGAATCCTACATCCTTACTAAAGGGTTTTCCAATAGGGACTTGACAATACTGAATTTCGGAGTCGGTGACTGCAACTTTAAGAGCGTTAACTCCAATTTTTCGTCGTAATTCTCGCCCTAGTAGACAGGCAATAACAAGTTTAGTGCAACAATATGAGTCTACATATTCGTTGTGTGATGTTGCCGTATCAGTGAGACGACGGGTTGGTCGAGGTGTCGAAAATATAGCAGCCGTTCAGGCGTCCACTGCAAACGATCCAAATCAGTCAATTCCACGGCGTTCTCAAGAATTGGGAATCGCTCAGACCACATTATGGCGTATTTTGCGTAAGGATCTTGGTTTACACCCATACAAGATCAAACTGACTCAAGAATGGACCGATGGACCATTTGAAGCGACGTACGTTCTCCGATTGGGTTCTGGAGAAGATGCACTAAGATGATGAATTTCATCACAAAATCATCTTCAGTGACGAAGCTCATTTTTGGCTCAATGGGTTTGTCAATAAGCAAAATATGCGTTATTGGTCGGGTGAAAATCCACATGTGCTTCATGAATCACCACTTCATCCACAAAAAATAGCTGTTTGGTGCGGTTTGCATGCCGGCGGCGTTATTGAACCATATTTTTTCGTCGACGATAACGATCGTTACGTTACTATGAATGGTCAGCGTTATCGCGCCATGATCACCGATTATTTTTGGCCGGAATTGGAAGATATGGACTTGGACGACATGTGCTTTCAACAGAATGATGCCACAAGCCACACAGCACAGGCTACAATCGATTTATTGAAGAGTAAGTATAGTGAGCGTGTTATCTTAAGAAATGGGCCAGTCGATTGGCCGCCTTGTTCGTGCGATTTAACACCGCTTGACTATTTTCTGTGGGGCTACGTTAAGTCATTGGTTTATGCCAACACGCCGACGACGTTGCAAGAGCTCAAAGCCAAAATTGAACGTGAAATAGAGGCCGTTTCGGCCGAAATGTGTGGCCGAGTCGTTGAAAATTGGGTCCAACGAATCCACCGCTGCAAACGTGCCCGCGGTGGCCATATGAACGAAGTCAAGTTTCATTCATAAATGTTTTGATTGTATTCAAGCCGATAATAAAGTTTTTTGAAATATCTCAAATGGTTTGCGTTTTATTTAAAAAAAAAGTTGTCAAGTCCTTATTGGAAAACCCTATATTAAAGAAATTGACCAACTAATGGATTTAAGTGATTCCATCGACGATATCCTTATCTTTGGTGACTTTCTCTTTACCGCGTCAAACGCTAGTTCATCCAAGGAATGTATATTCATTAATTGCTTGAGTCAGGCATATGCCAAGTAAGTGAAATTGTTATATCTATTTAAAACTTAATTTAAATGTAACAACTAAATTCTTATGTAAACAAAGAAACGTAGCGTAAGATTACGAATTGCAAATTTGTAGTAGAATGTGTGACAGTTAAATGTCAAAATATGGATGTAATTTCCGGACCAATAAACTTTCTCTTTGCTGTAACTACGGAAGCCGAAAAGACGTGTATTATTTAACCGCATTTTTCAACCCATTTTCTCAGCCCCACACATAGTACACAAAGTGAAAAAACCCTACACACCCCAACATTTGGTCCTTGCGAGTCGGATAAAAATAAAATAAAAACACTTTTGCTCAAACAAAAAAGAAATAAAAATCCGAAAGTGGAAATCTGCAAAGTGCAAACGCACAAACATACATATATACAGCCATGGACACGTAAATAGCACAAACTCAAATGAAAATTCTATGTGCACATTTCTTATCATATAATTGAAATGAATCCTGGTTTTGCTGATGATACCCCTAAGTACTGTATATTTCTGGTGAACAAATGTACCGTTATCATTTCGATGGTTTGTCAGGTGTTGATTTCAATAAGCGAAATGATTTTTGCGGTTAGACGCACAAATTGCGATATTTCCAATTTCTAGGCGAATTATTTTAGTGTTTTATTTGTTTTTGTAAAATTTCATTTATAATTACTCTGTGGGCTAGCTAAGTGGCATAATGAGAAAAGGTGTATATTGCACTCCAGAGAAAAAAATTATATAAAAATGGTAAAAAACCAGCTGAAACAGCTAAAATAATAAATAGTTCCAGGAAAATGTTCTATAATGCGATTAAGCTGGTAAAGGAAGGCGAAATTTATTTAAATGAAGACAAAAAACGGGAACCGAAACCAAGAAAAACTACTGTATTCATCCATAAGGCCATTATCCGAAAATGAAAGAAGAATCCGTTCAAGTCATCTCGGCAAATTGGAAACGAAATTAACGAAGAATTTGATGTTAATGTATCCACCCGATTAATCAGAAGGAGATTAAATGAAGCTCAGCTATTTGGTCGAATGAGTAGAAAGAAACCACTCTTGTCAAAAAAAAAAAAAACATTCCAAGACGCTTAACCTTTGCAAGAGCCCATCAAAATAAAGACATACACTTCAGGAAAAAAGTGGTATGGAGTGACGAAACTAAGGTAAATAGAACTGGGCCAAATGGCAGGACAATTGTCCACCGTCCAAAAGAGCAAGCTTTGAGTCCCAGATACACTCAAAATTAATAATTAAGCAGGGTGGAGGGAATGTGATGGCCTGGGGTACTTTTACCTGGCTTGGAGTAGGACCGCTTGTAAGAATAATTGGAAAAATGGACAAATTTCAATATTTAGACATATTATAAAATACGATGGAGCCCTATACTTTTGAGTTTATGGCAGTTAATTGGATATTCATGCAAGATACACTCCGCCAAAATAGGGAAGGATTGGTTCTCCCAAGAAGATGTCCATGTGTTGGATTTGCCAGCACAGAGTCCCGACCTTAATCCAATTGAAAATTTGTGGAACGACGTTGAGGTAAAAATTGGGCAGTAAAATTTCAAAAATAAGGATGAACTCTGGAATGGCATAAGAGAAGCTTGCTATTCTATCCCGAAGGAAAGATGTCGGAAGCTTGTTGAAAGTATGCGGCGAAGATATAAGGCAGTATTGGAAAATTCTGGCTATAGTACAAAATACTTAAGAGGTAAATTATATTTTGAATATTTCTTAATTTATTTTCAGAAATTAAATTTTGTGCTATTTCTGTGTTCAGACAAATTTCTTGTTCATTATTTTCTGTCTATTATGACTTTTTTTGTGTGGATAGTAATACTTTATTTTGAAGTTAATTACATTCACTGTTGATACTGTTTTCAATAAAAATTTAATTCATTTTTGTTTTTGAAATATTACTTTATTCAATTACGTTTTTATTCTGGTAAGAAAGTTTGTGCTATTTATGTGTCCATTACTGTACATATAAAAAAAAGATAATAAATAGACTACAGAAAACATTTAACATTTAAAACAAAATTAATAAAAAAGTGCAAAGTGCAAGTGTGCAATATATATATATAGATTTATATAAAACAAATAAAGTACATACATTTATTCCCTCGCGGTCGGTGTCTTGCCCCTTGTCTTGCTCCTTTCAAAGACTTTAAAGACTCTTTCGTTGGTTGTGCATAATTCGGAATTCCCGCGCCGTGTAATATAAAAATTTGTCAACTTTAACCTCAACCGTCACCAGCTGGGCAAAGCTAACCAAAGGTCGGAATTTACTGAAATAAAATATTAATTAATTAATATTATTTTAATAAACTGTATCTAATAATTTAATAAATATTGTATACGCATATTGCTTTATAATTAATTTTCAAAATAAAACCTTTACAAATGGCGAAATTGTCCACGGGAGCAGATCAGAAAAGTGTTCTGGAGGAGATTCTTCGTGACCACTCCAACTTCAAAAAGACTGGAGCATCACGTCGTACAGCTATCTGTCAGGTTGTCCTCTTATTCTAGAAGGGAACTTTAAGAACGCGCTTGGTCTTCAAACGAAGATTCGACGAGGGGAAGTTGAAGAAGGTCTGGAAGAGGAAGATTTTGATGAAATCTGTTACCGGAAATCGCCTTTACTCAGTGTTTGTGGGAGGAGAAGTTAGGTAGCTCGAAGGAGTTGCCAACACTGATACAATTTGCAGAGTTCCTGGAAACACTTTTTCGAACCTTTGAAGCAGTAGCTGGAACGAGTGGCATAAATGTCAGCGGTTCTTCTGCACACAAGGTTGTTGCTGTAGGGAAGAAAACGGTGCTGCATGTCGGAAAGAAGCAGTTTGCATGGTATGTGGTATGTGGTAGAGGTCAGCACTCCCTTCGAACTTGTCAGAAGTTTATTGCCATGGAGATCTGTGAACGATTTAAGACAATACAATCACAAGACTAACCATTGTCAAAGCAGTGTGCGCTGCTATTACTGCAAGCAGGCACAACATTTTCTGCTGTATGTTAATAATATCAGCTCTAAACCTACAAGGGATAATAAAAATACAACTACAGGTACACAAACATTTCACATAACATCAAAATTTAATCCACCTAAAGTAGTTTCTCCTGAAGAACATCAGCCAAGTGTTCCTCTGGCAACAGCAGTTGTTCGAGTCAAGTCGTCAAATGGTAATTATTTTAATCTGAGAGCATTAGTCTAACCTGGATCTGAAGCAACTTTTATTTCTGAATCAGCTGTTCAATTGCTGGGGCTTCACCAACGGCGAATACTCATTAGGGTATCTATTCGGAAAAATTAGCAGTGGTTCATGTCAGTATGTAAGTCTTACCTTTGGGTCTCTGGTAACACCTTTCGAGACAAATACCACAGCTATGTGTTCAAGTCCCTGACTAGTCTTTTGCCGTCCAAACCTTTAGCTCTGCAAAATTGGGAATATATGCAAGGTTTGAAGTTAGCTGATCCACAATTTGATAAGCCTGCGACTGTGTTGATATTCTCCTGGGAGCCGATGTTTACTCTGAATTTATTTTAGGATCCATTATACGTGGTGATGATGAAAGATCGCCAATCGCACAGGAATTAGAGTTAGGTTGGCTTATCCTTGGGAAGGTTATTTCACAAAATAAAGAACCTCTCCATAGCTTCTTACAGGATCTCGATAACGACACTCAGCTGCGAAGGTCCTGGGAACTGAAGGAGTTGCCCTTCAACACTAAGGAAACTGCGGAAGAGAAAACTTCTGAAGAGAATCATATCAACACAATAATAAGATTGATTGATGGCCGATATGAGGTACCATTACCATTTAAAACCTGATGTAAGCCTGGGTTTGGTGCCTCGAAGTTAAGTGCCTTACGTAGATTTCATCAACGATTCCAGGAAAACCCCACACAGCACAAGGAGAATTCCCAGTGTTTAACGGAATGCAAGGATCTTCATCAGATGACAGAGGTTGACGAAAAGAATACCATACTGGATATACCACACCATTTGTTTATTCCTCACTATGTATTCAATGCGTCAAGTACAGCCATTAAGCTTCGTCGCAGTCCTGCGTACTTCAAACGTTTTGTGAGAAACTGCCGGGCACAAGCTATAAAAAAAGAAAGAGGTCCACTAAAAGTAGATGCGATCGGCAAAAGAATATCTGAAGTTCCTCAAGGAGACACTGCCGTGAAGAAGGTAAGTTACCTAGATCAATGGATCTACTAATTGATGACTGACTACTTTTTCCGCAAGCGGAGCAAAGAATATATGTAGACGATGAAACAGCGCCCGAAGGGGACAAGACGGAAACCGGGATCAAAACGCGGAGACTTAGTTCTTTTCAAGTTCGAAAGACTACCGCCATTGCAATGTTGACTCGGACGAGTCATCGCTACACATCCCGGAAACGACGGACTAATTCGAGTGATCACTTTGAAGACAAGTACCCGAAAACTTACAGGATCAATTGGGAAAATATGCTGTTTACCAAGCAACACTAAGGAAATACACAATATTTAAATAACACAAAACAAGGATACCCAACACTAAAATAACAATAAACATATGTGTATTATTTTTCCTTTATTTCTACACAACACAACACAAATACATTTTACCCCGTTTCCTCTTTTTTTTCTCAATCAATCATTAAAAATTTCTAATTTCAACACTAAACAAATGTACACAAAATATAATGAAATTTCATCCCTACAAAACACAACACACATGTATACAGTCCACTCTATATCACACAAAATCATTCATTCCGGACAACGGTGCGGAGTTCCGAAATTCCAAAATGCCGACGGGAATTGGAGAATCGAAACCCCGACGGCATTGGAAGCTTCTTACTGAACACTACCAACGTTGTCCACTCAAAACACAAACCAACACTTTAACTGGTATCAATTTTTAAAAAATATTCTAAAGTTTACAGCACTAACATATACTAGGTGGGGTGAAAAATAACCTCCTTGACCGCCAGAATGCACTGCTACTGCAAAAAGGTTATGGTGCCTTGAAGTCCCTTCATATTTAGGCAGACATGCCAAATTTCAGTGCGATACTGTCTTTAGTTTTGTTTTGACAGCTGATTTTTGTTGACGTGTTTGGCATCATGTTGAGTATGGACAAAAACGATTTTCTTTCTCTCATAAAACATTATTTTTTGAGAGGCAAAACGGCGAAGGAAACAAAAGAAAAGTTGGATAAATATTATGGGGCTAATGCTCCGTCAGATTACACCGTTAAATATTGGTTTACAGAGTTTCGTGGTGGCCGAAACTCCACTACCGATCAAGTCCGGAGCGGCAGACCCTCCGATGCGGTTACAGAGGACAATGTCAAAAAAAATACATGAAATGGTGTTGGAAAGTGAGGGTTCGCGAGGAACGCGAGAGCACTTCGAAAGAGTGTTTGGACTTGCTAATGCGGAATCGGGCGGACTTCCGGCGTCGATTGGTAACTATTGATGAAACTTGGATCCACTATTACACACCAGAGAACAGAATGAGTGCCCGGCAATGGACTGAAGCCGACACAAGTGCTCCGAAGCGGTCGAAGGAGGCTCGATGGGTCGGAAAGGTTATGGCGCCGGTTTTCTGGGATTGTCATGGCATACTCATCGTGGACTACCTCGAAAAAGGAAAAGCCATCAACAGCGAGTATTACTGTGCATTATTGGAGCGATTGAAGGCCGAAATCGCTGCAAAACGGCCTCACATAAAGCGAAAAAAATTTTGTTTTTGCAAGACAATGCGCGGGCGCACAAGAGCATCGCAACCACGGCTAAAATCAATGACTTGCGGCTCCAATTGCTGTTGCATCCACCGTATCCGCCCGATTTGGCTCCCTCGCTTATCTCTTCCCAAACCTCAAAAAATGGTTCATCAATAAAAAATTCAGCTCACGCGAGGAAATCATCGACGCCACGGAGGAGTATTTTGCAGACCTTCCAGAAAATTACTTTTCGGACGGGATCAAGAAGTTGGAAAATCGCTGGAATAAGTGTATCAAGCTAAAAGGGGACTATATTGAATAAAATAGAAAAACATTTTAAAAAAATTTTTTTCATTCCCAAGGAGGTTACTTTTCGCCCCACCTTATATTGTAATAATACGAGTAAATGCCTTAAACTAATCGAATCCTAATTTGAAGAGAATAATAATAATAAAATCGTAAATAATAAAAAAAAACTTACAGCAGATGAATTGCAACAACAATTCAATAGTAAGGCGGATTCTTGGTCTTTACTTAAAAATGTAAAACCACACACAAGGCAGCTAATTCGGCCATATCCACCGGGCGGGAGCATGTACGGAAATACAATTGCATCTATTTTCAAATAATTATTTTTTTGTTGAAATTGTCATATCTATTTAAAACCTAATTTAAATGTAAAAACTAAATTCTTATGTAAACAAAGAAAGGTAACGTAAGATTACGAATTGCAAATTTGTTAATGTTAATAATTGTTAATTTATGTGACAGTTAAATGTTAAAATATGGATGTAATTTCCGGACCAATAAACTTTCTCTTTGCTGTAACTACGGAAGCCGAAAAGACGTGTTTTATTTAACCGCATTTTTCAACCCATTTTCTCAACCCCACACATAGTACACAAAGTAAAAAAAACCCTACACACCCCAACAGATCACATTAACTCCATAATAGCGTTTTGTCCCTTTACCCTATCAACTGTTGACAACTTTCTCCCCCCTCTCCTTCTCTCATTTTTCCATAACTCTACACCGCAGTTCACTTCTTCCCCTACTTCCATAAAGCTAATTTTCGCAAAATCAATATTTACCTCAACAAATCTTCTTTTGATTTTACCGACGTATCCTTATCCGATGCGGTCTCCATTTTTTACAGTGAAATATTTAATTCCATTTCTCTTTACGACCGCTTTTCTCTGATATAACAGAAGAATTCGCTCTTTACGAAATAAAAGAAACAAATTATGGGCAGTTTTTCTTCGCACCAATTCTTATTATGACTACTCTAACTATCTTGGAACCTACCTCCAATTCACTCAGCTCTATAACTGTCTCTATCAGCGCTTTCTCGACACAGCGCAGACATACCTTATCCACGATTCTAAGACATTTTATCAATTCGTCAACTACAAAAGAAAATTAGAAGCTTATCCCTCCTTCTCTCGTTTGATAATATATCATACCATCGACCAACCCACATAAATACTATTGCCAACTATTTTGCAAACTTTTCTGAACAATCATTTGCAGACAACTTCTTCGTACCCCACCCCTTTCTCCATTGGCATCTCTCTCTCATAGTCTTTCGATGCCACACTTAACGAAGAAAAGTTTTAAAATCTCAATGATGAATTTTTTATCCGCGAGATATTTCTCGAAAAGTGTGCCTTCAATCTGTCGCACCTACTTTCCTTCCCATTTCATCTGTCCATCACACAAGGAGAATTCCCCCAAGTTTGGAATACCTCTTTCAACACCCCGGTCCACAAAAAAGGATCAAAGAATGAAGTAACTAACTACCGTCCCATTGCTAAGCTTTCTCGTATACCTAAAATGTTCGAACATTTTTTATATGAAGTTCTAAGCTTTCAGAGCAAGTCGCATATATCACCCAGTCAGCGTGCATTTCTGGAAGGTAGATCAACTACTACAAACTTAGTTGAATTCGTATTCTCTGTGCTTTCAGCCCTAGAAAATGGCAAAGAAATCGTTGTTATTGCTGCAGACTTCGCTAAGACCTCCGATAAAATATCACATCAACTGATCCTTTTCAAATTGTCTTCCCTCGGTCCTGAACCTATTTTCTTAAAATGGATATCTTCTTATCTGGAGAACCGTTATTATAGTGTTCGCTTTAGGTCAGCCTTCTCAACCCCGTTTTTAGCCATTTCTGGTGTCCCACAAGGCAGCCATCTAAGTCCCCTCTTTTTCATTTTAACTATTGTATAAATGATCTTGAGAGGATTATTAAACACTACTCCGTATCTATTTACGCCGACGACATTAAGCTTTCCAAAACTATTGCTTCACTCCAAGACCCCATTCTCCTTCAAGAAGATCTCGATAGGTTTTCCATTTGTTGTCTAAAAACTTGCTTTGAGCTTAATGTCTCCAAATGTCAATTTATGACTTGGTCACATAAGCCCAATCAATCTCCTCCCGACTTTATTTTCTGCACTACCAACCTGTATCCGAGGATCAATCCCTTTCCGTGTGGATAAATATTGTACGTGTGGGATGGAGAGCCAAACAAACGAACGATGCATTACAGATGACAGACTAATTACCCAAGGTCAAACGAGACGTACATAAGAACGGCTAACTGCAACAAACAGATGACAGGATCATACGAGAACGAAAATAAAGGAACACACACAAACGTACACACTCAGAAGGGTTCAGTTTTTTTTCAGTTTTCAATGCATTTTATGTTCTTAATCACTAACTCTTACATACTAACAAAAAATGCTTAAATGCTAGCTTACAATTACTTAACAATCTTATACTAACTTACTGGCCTCACATAGGCACTCTAAGCTAATCTAAATTCTTATATCTATGTCTTTTGACTTCATTTACATTTTATTTATAAATGTTCATTTTGTATACTTAGGGCTAAGAAACACGCAGAAGGGCTACTGACAAATAATATTATATGATAAGTATATGAGAAATGTCTTTGCCGACGATAGGATACAACCCCCGTTCATGTCGAAGGAAGAGCGAAGGAAGAAATCAGTGGGAATCGATGAAATACCGAACATTGTGCTTTGACATCCCTAAAAGGGATAAAGACACATCCAATTCAGCGAATCTCCGGTCGATCAGTCTTCTTCCAAACATCAGTAAGTGTTCGCGCCAAATAACAATTGACTCATTGTACCATATTAAAAAACAGTACCAATTTGCCCAACAGTACCAATTTCCTCAGAATTATATTCACCACACCTGCTATTGCTCCCATATAAAACGCATCCCAACCCTAATTTCCCAGGCAAAAAACCTTCATACTCGTTCGAACGAACCAACGCTCTCTGCAATAAAGTTTAAAATTATTATAAAGAAATCAAGCGCGTTTTATTCAGTGGCATTTTTCTACTATTTTCTACATGGCGACCGTGACAGGACATTAAGTCAATAAAGAAATCATAAGTGAGTTAATACCCAATTTCGGAAAAAAAAAAAAAAAAAAAAAAACAGTGACTATTTCGGGATAGTGTTTGAACAAAACGGACAAAGTTCAAATTAACAGAAAGTGTTTGATTACGGTTTCGCGATCGCGTACGGATCTACACAACGCCATCAAAATAAATTATTTAACTAAATTGCAACAATCGTTAGTCGCTACAATCAAACCTTTGGTTAAAACGAAATTTCACCTTCGTCATCACCCATTTCGCTCTTAGGCTATTAATTCGCTGCATACAATTCCCCATTCGAGTTATCTCCCAACCATTCGAGGGAAGTTTTACATTAGGGCAATTAATATATGTATACATACATAAATTGCAACTTTGATTCGTTAAAAATTACATTCAACACATTAAGCTTATTCGTATCATCATTGGAATTAGGAAATTTTCTTTCGATTCGTTTCAGTTGCAACTCGCTGCATTTCGCCTAGTTCTAACAATTCAAGCTTTCAATCGTATCGTCGTCAGCTTTCGAACACCGTTTGATCACAATCGTCTGCGCTCAGCTTGGTCAAGTTCACTGAACTTAGCACTAAATTTGCAAACAACAGTTTATAGTCGTTCAAACGTTTGCAATCCCAGCTGCACATTCAACTCTGCATAGCCACCGCCACACCCACTGCCAAATCTTCCCCGCCGGTGAACTGTGGTTTTTCATCGTTTGTTTTGGGACTTGATATTCCCTCAGTGCAACACACGCACATACATACATTGTTGGAAAGTTTTGTTCTTAGATTTGACTGCGTAAATTCGTCGCTGAGGTGTAGGAGCTTTAAAGAAATTCGCCGATGGAGGTTGTTTCGTCGCCGTTGCTTGCAGAATTCGTCACAAATAGCTGTAGTGCGTGAGGAATGAAAATTTTTGTTTGCAGAAGCTTTCAAATTGTGGAGCAATCCATCTGTTTATTGTTTACCTTCGTTAGAGATAAAGAAAAAAGAAATGGGAAAAGATCAAGCTGCTATGTCTTCGGACAATGAAAAATCGTTGGAGGCGCTGAACGCCAGTAGGGCGTCCACAAAGGGAAGCATTTCTCGTATAAAAACTCTAGTAGAGTCGAAAGATAGGAAGTTCGAGTACGCAGAGTTAGAATGTCGTTTAGGTATTGTAGAGTCCTATTTTAAGCAAGTTCTCAACTACCAAACGAAAATGGAAGACATGTGTCCATCGAAGACATTAGAAGAGCTGTATTGTGTTACCAAAGCGAGAATATTATCTTTGATGGGACCAACTAGAAGACCCAGTGGAGTGGAAATATCGTTCGCTACTCCTCAGACGAGTTCTCGATTACCACAGCTTCGTCTGCCAAAATTTTCAGGAAAATACTCTGAGTACAAGAATTTTATAAGCACCTTCAAGACATTGGTGGATAGTGATGCTTCTCTCAGTGGGATTGAAAAATTCAACCATTTAGTGCATTGTTTGAGTGAGCAAGCACTTGGAACAGTGAAGGCCTTCCAAATTACTGAAGAAAATTATCAAAAGGCTAGAAGAGCGATATGACAACACCTGTCTGATATTTCTGGAGTATATTTCGATGCTTTTTGACCTTCCAAAAATGAAAAATGACTCGCCCACTCAGCTAAGAGCTCTGGTTGACAATATTTCGGCACTATTCGATTCCCTTACGTCGTTAGGCAACCATGAAAACATCTCCAATGCGATAATCATTTATTTGGTTATGTCTAAAGTTGACCCAAAGTCCCAAATTAAGTGGGATGAATCACTCGATTATTCGAAATTGCCCAAGTGGACCGATTGTACCACCGTACTAAATAAACGTTGCCAGTTCTTGGAAAGTAGAGAATCAAAGAGTTTGTTCGCCAAAATCGGAAGATTAGATATGAGGTCCAGGCAACATAATCGGAAACCAACTCACACATCTTTACCAATTCTTCTTGTAGTTTTTGCAAGTCACCGCATCATGCAATAGTGGATTGCAACAAATTTAAAAATTTGAATGTATATATATATATACTCGTATATATATATATATATATATATGATCGGTTCAAAAATGCAAAACGGTTGTCACTGTGTATCAACTGCCTGAAAAAAGGACATGAGTTAAACAACTACTCTTCAAAAAGGTGTGATGTTTGCTCAGACCCTCATCATCTATTGCTGCATAGGTACAATACGTCTCGGTGAACCGTCGACTTCCTCTCAGCTCGTTGGAAATGCAAGGACCACTCTCCATAATGCGATTGATGTCAACGTTGAGCCTCAGGTAGTTTTAGCAACGGTAGTAGTAAAGGTTAAGAATCAGGCAGGGTGTTTCGTGTTTGCCAGAGCTTTGCTCGATTCAGGTTCGCAGATTAATTTGATGACAGAGGCCTTAGCAAACAATCTCGGTCTAAAAACATTGAACAGCCCCATAGACATAAGCGGCGTTGGAGATATCTCTGCGAAAATTTATTCGAAAAGTAGGACAATAGTGCAATCAAGGTTTGACAATTTCGAGAAAAACACTGAGTTTTGGATCGCTCGCTCAATAACAGATTTCCAACCTCAACATCGGTTGCAAGCAAAGGATTGGAGAATTCCCAGGGAAGTAAGCCTGGCGGATCCATTGTTCTACAAGCCTCAAACAAACAGATCTGTTCTTTGATTTGATGATAAAGGGTCACATTAAATTGGGCCCAAACTTGCCAATTATGCAAAAAACTCTTCTCGGATGGATAGTTTCAGGGGCTTATTGTGCAAACGGAGCAAGTAGACCGTCATGTAATCTCTTGGAGAAATCGTTGAGCAAAACATGTAGTGATTTAGAGAAGCTGGTGAAAGGGTTTTGGAGAACGGAAGAGATTTCCAATAAAATTATTCGCACTCCTGAACAAATTATTTGTGAGCAGCATTTTGTCGAAAATGTTAGAATCCTTGAAAGTGGAAGATTTAGGGTCAAGCTTCCATTCAAGGATAATCCACGTCAACTTGGCAGTTCTTTCGAAATAGCCAGAAAGCGTTTTCTGTCGCTCGAACGAAGGTTGAACAGAAATCCAGATTTGAAGATCGAATATGCGAAATTCATTCAGGAGTATTTGGATTTGGGCCACATGTCAATGATTAGTAAAATTGACTTTACACAGCCGCATTATTACATGCCACACCAGTGCGTTGTCCGACCTGACAGTTTGTCCACAAAACTTAGGGTAGTCTTTGACGCATCGTGTCAAACGACCTCTAATATATGCCTCAACAACATTTTGATGGTAGGTCCAACGATTCAGGAAGAAATGTCCGTGATTGTGCTTCGATTCAGGTGTCATAGATATGTCTTAACAGCTGACATCAAAAAGATGTATCGCCAAGTTGAAATCGATCCTGAGGACAGGAAGTATCAGCTGATTCTATGGAGAGATGATCCAAAGGAGGATCTAAAAATGTTCCAGCTTAATACCGTCACATACCGAACTTCTTCGGCCCCATTTCTCGCAACTCGATGTCTGAAAGAACTTGGTGTTAGGTGTAGTGAGGAGTTCCCATTAGGAGCAAAGGTCGTTTTGAGGGATTTTTATGTTGATGATCTTCTCACAGGAGCTAATTCTGTCGACGATTTGCGTCAAATTCAAAGGGAAGTAAATACTATCCTCAAATCGGCTCATTTTGAGCTTCACAAGTTGTTCGACTGAAACAACAAACGTAGAGCTGAACGTAGACGACCTGGAAACGACAAAGACGTTAGGGATTTCTTGCAATCTACGACAGGATACGTCCCAGTACTGCTACAAAGATTCTTTTTCACCAAGCAAGCTCACTAAACGTATCACCCTATCGTCTGCGAGTAGATTGTTCTATCCTCTGGGCATAATTTGTCCAATCGTAGTAAAGGCAAAAATGTTTTTGAAATCATTGTGGATGGAAAAATTAGACTGGGACGATTCTCTGCCTGATGCATTAGACGCTTGTTGGAAATAATATACGGCAGACTTGCGAAACTTGAATGCTATTAGCATTCCCCGATTCATCTTTCAACCACACTTTAGGAATGTTAAAATTCATGGGTTTTCGGACGCGTCAACAAAGGCCTACGGATGCTGTTTGTATGCAAGGTGTGAGGACGAATGCGGAAACATCTCGGTTAATTTAATTGCTGGTAAATCCAAAGTAGCGCCCGAGAAAACTCTGTCACTCCCTAGGCTAGAATTGAGCGAAGCTCAAATGCTGGCCAAACTTTGGAGCAAGGTCAAAGCAGCATTCGAGTTTGACTTTGAGCAAATTTGTTTTTGGGTAGATTCCAAGATTGTGTTGCGCTCGCTTGATGCGTCACCAAGTTTTTGGGAAACTTTAGTCGCAAATCGAGTAAGCGACATACACTCGTAGACACTCGGGTGTCTACTGGAGGCATGTAAGATCGGAGAATAATCCAGCAGAATTAATCTCAAGAGGATGCAACGTCAATGATTTACAACACTCATCTTGGTTTGCGGGGCCGGATTTCCTGAGAAGAGGATACAGCGAATGGCCAAACAATGCGAATTTAGCTGAAGTCAATGTAAGTGAACCGTTATTAGAACGAAAGAAACGAAAATGCATTTTCGCATGCAAAGTTTTAGGAAAGGACTTCTCAGAAATCTTCTACGGACACAGTTCCTACGTTAAGACACTTCGGTTCGTAGCATGTATGCTAAAATTCATCACGGCTGCTAGAGGTAATAGATCCGCTGGAATAGAACTGTCGGGAGAAGACCTCAACAACGCATTGATAACAATTGTGTGGTATATCCAACAACAAAACTTCGCCAAGGAGATAGCAGAAATTAAGGCTGGAAGATTTACGTCAAAGAAAAAATTTTCGAAATTGTGTCTGGTCATGGACGAGACTGGAAAAAGGAGTATAGCCAGGGTAGGTGGTCGGATAGGCAATGCGGATATAGCGCTCGACCAAAATTTTCCTATGCTCTTGCCAAACGACAATCCTTTCGTCAAGAATTATGTAAGGTACGTGCATCGTAGCAACTTTCACGCTGGTTCGCAGGCGTTGCTCAACTTCGTGAGGAATCGCTTTTGGATCATGAATGGAAGAATAGTGGTTAGGCAGATTGTGCGCAACTGCGTCCATTGCAGAAGGTATAGGCCAAAACTGTTGCAGCAAATTATGGGAAATTTACCAAAGGATAGATTAACACCCACCCGACCGTTCTCTATCTGCGGGGTGGATTTCTGTGGCCCGATACTGACGTCATGGAAGATTCGCGGGAAGCAACCCTATAAAACCTACATAGCAGTATTTGTCTGCTTTTCTTCAAAAGCTGTGCATTTGGAACTTGTATCTGATCTAACATCCGATGCATTTATAGCAGCACTTAAGCGTTTGATAGGGCGAAGAGGTTGGCCAACAAAAATCTATTGCGACAATGCGACTAATTTTGTAGGAGCTAGGACCAAATTAGCAGAATTTCGCAACAAATTTTTTACATCCCATAATAAAACCAATATTTTAAGTTTCGCTTCAGAGAAGATGATGGGAGGCAGCTGTGAAGTCGGCAAAGGGACTTCTCTACAAAACCTTGGGCAGTGCGCTATTGGCATTCGAGGAGCTGGCGACAGCACTGGTTGAAATCGAAGGCATCCTAAATTCGAGGCCAATCACTACAGTGTCTTCGGATCCAAACGATATCAGTGCGCTAGCTCCAGGGCACTTTCTAATTGGATCTGTGATCAATTCTTTCCAAGAGCCAAATTTTCTAATGACAAATTTTCCTATCTTAACAGATGGCAACGTGTATCTGCAATCAAGCAACACTTTTGGAAGAGATGGTTAAGCGAGTACTTCAAAAATATCCAAGTTTGCTCCAAATGGTTCACAACTCAGCCGAACATCAAAGAAGGAAGTCTGGTGATGGTCCACGAAGACAACTTAATCCCGTATAAGTGGGAACTTGCTCGAGTAACTAATGCCATTAAGGGAGGCGACGGGAAGGTACGAGTAGTTGAACTGAAGACTGGTTCCGGAAGCTATCGGCGTCCTATAGCAAAGATCGCCCCAATACTACAAGACGGTGATTGACGGTAAACAATATCAAGGCGGCCGGTATGTTCGCGCCAAATAACAATTGACTCATTGTACCATATTAAAAAACAGTACCAATTTCCCCAACAGTACCAATTTCCCCAGAATTATATTGACCACACCTGCTGTTGCTCCCATATAAAACGCATCCCAACCCTAATTTCCCAGCCAAAAAACCTTACTCGTTCGAACAAACCAACGCTCTCTACAATAAAGTTTAAAATTATTATAACGAAATCAAGCGCGGTTTATTCAGTGGCATTTTTCTACTATTTTTTACAGTAAGGTTTTCGAGAAAGTGATGAATAGAGTCCTGACTAAGTGGGTTGAGAACAAACATATAGTTCCGGATAAACAATTCTGTTTCAAGGCGGGGCATGATGTCATTCGCGCCGCGTCGAAACTGGTTTCTGATATCCATGCTGTGCCTACATATGCCAATATCCTAACTATGCCTACTATTCCCTGCTAGATCGCCGCCCCTGACAAAAGCTAACTTCAGTGCCTGTGCAAATGTTTATATTTTGTACTGCGGAACCCTAACTACTCCGGTGGATAGGCGTTTAGATTTTTTGTGGGGGTGAGGATTGGCTAATAGCGTGTCACTCCTTACAATTATTTATTTATTTTTTTGTTTTGATATTGGGCACTTCTCCGGTTTCGTGGTTGTAATTTATAGTTGTTGCATTATTCCGCTCTTTGTTGTTATCGTTTGTGGGTACTGATTGTTGCGTTTGGTGTTGTTATCTGTATGTTTTTGTTGTTGTTTGTTATCATTTGTATGGTTTTGTTGTTGTTTGTTGTCTGGTTGTTTGATGTTGTTTGTTGTTGTTTGTATGTTCATATGTTCCCTCGGTAGAGGTTGTCTTAATATTTGGCCCTCCGCCTACTCCTTCGGTGCGCCATCGGTAGGTTGCTGACTTGTAAGGCGGTAGTCGTCCCTTCAGCCATCGAATCTAACTTTTAAAGTTGATACTTCGATCAATTGGCTCGGTGCATCAACATCCATTGTAGAGATGTGATGCTGGTGATGTCTCCATATCGGTGGTGGCATGTGCTATCCATGTGATGTGCTATCCATGTTCCTTGGCTTTTGTTGGGGTGTAAGTTCTATGCATCGCCTTCCGCCACCCGTCATTATGGTGTTAGGGTGTCTGGATTTAAAGGATCGTGCGTCCCCACCCGTCAGCGACTTTCAGACGTCCTGCCTGATGCAGCCCGTTGCGAGTCTCCCGTCTATCTATGGCCTCCGGCAACGGTATTCCTGGTAGACTTCCTGTCGCACCCTGGGCTTCTGGTTTGTCGTGAGTCTCTCTACTGTCCTCAGGGCTTCACCTACCGAACCTCCTCGTTTTCCTTCGTGGAGAAAACCGCCCGTGAAATGGGTTGTTTTTCGAGGTCTGGAGTTGGTGGACCACTGGCTGATGGGACCGTTATGGGACCTGATGGGACCCGATGGGACCACCTCCGTCAGAGCTCGGTGTTCCCACTCAACAAAAAGAGGGACCGAAGGGACTTCACAAGGAAAGTGCGTCAACCTTGTTGCGGGAAAGTTTACTGCAACAAACCCCACCCTCACCTCCTGGGAAATGGGCTTGCGTTTCTAAGAAGCGCATACCATTTCCGGAGGCCAAAGGTTCCTTAGGAAAGTCATTCCCATCAAGGCCAATACCGCCAGTCTACACAAAACCAAACTAAAATTCTGACCCAATCGGTCTTTTAAGCTACTCTACTCTAATGGGACTTAAGACTCTTCTGGCTCAGCACTATATGGCTTAAGGTCCTTAGCGCACCAGTTACCTTTGTTTTGACCATTCGCATCCATCAATCTGTATGTACACGCTGACACACGTTTGAGGATCCTGAATGGTCCCGCGAATTTCGGCGCTAGCTTGGCCGCTACTAACTTGTTCGGGAGATATTGCACATCTCGCCGTCGGTCGAAGGTTGTATGTTTTCGCCGACTCCTTCGCTGTCGCCGCAAATTTCCTACGTATATCCTCCCTCAATATCTCGAATCTCCTACCTAACTCCGGTATACCTGGTTCCCTAAATTCCCTATTCCTTTCCCTACTTTCAATATCTAAGTCCCTACCTATAGTGCTTGTGGTGTCCCTACCTGGTACTATGTCCCTACTACTTATTATACTATCGCTACCTATCCTACTCTGGAGATAATGCCTCGAGGCATCAAACTCTGTACCGCGAGTCACTGTCTCCCTTCCGAAATTCACGTAATATGGGGATATCCCCCAGTACCTCGTGTTTGGTCGTACGAATCGCGACCGCTACTTTCGCTATCTGCGAATCCCAAACTCGGTGATTTACGAGTATATTTCATATTTATTTAAAAATGATCTCTGTACAGGTAAGTTTACAGCTAATATTAATTATGCAAAGGCTGAAAATTTATTTGACAATTATTTTTTTGGTAAAATTAGAACTATAAAAGATAGGAAAAGGATGAAAGAAAGAAAACAATAGAGAAAGAAGAGAAAGATAGATACATGAAAATAGAAAAGAAGAATAGTAAGACAATGAAGTCTAGTCATCTTCAGTATCGGAAACATCCAGGTAGTATTGAAAAGCCAGTTTTATTAAATTGATTTGCATTAGCATGTCTAATGTCTATCGGATGGTTCCATAGGCGAATTGAATGGACGAAAAACTGTCTAGAACGAACTAAATATTTATGGCAAGGTGGTTTAATTTACAAAGATCTTTGAGATCGTGTAAAATCTAAAATGCAAGATACATAATTTGGCGCCTTATTCTCGAGGATCTCATGCAGTGCTACAACAGTCCGATATTTTAGAAGCGAATTCAGCTAGAGCCCAGCTATTTTCTGGGCGTATGCTGAAACGTGATCATATCGGTTAAGGTTGAAAATATATCTGGCACAATTGTTGTATTCAATATTTAATTTTTTTTCAGAGCAATAGTCCAATTTACAAAAAAAGTTCACACCCATATAAAATTGAAGGAAGAACATATGACTTGACAAGCTGGAGCTTAACCTTAGTTGGCAAGAAGCGTGCAGTTGGACTAAGATCACGGAGAATGCCTTAAATTTTGCTGACTACGCTATTAATATGATCATTCCAGGTCATATTGCTGTTAAAATATATGCCTAATTTTTTAATTTTCGGCACGAAATCTATTTTTAAACCATTGGTGGTATTTGGTCTGTTTTGCTTCTACTGATTGTCGAAGCTTTAGCTTTTTTAGGATTAAGAGCAAGTTGGTTATGTTGGGACCATTGATGCAATGAGTCTAGATCCTCGTTTATGCCTGCTACTGCTTCTGATTCATCAAATTTTTCGAACAATTTATAAATTTTGCAAGTCAGCAGCATAAATGTGGTTAAAGCAGTTTTTAATACTTTTGAAACGTCATTTATAAAAAGCACAAATAGCAAAGGACCAAGAACGGATTCTTGAGGTACATCCGAATATACTGGCAAGTATGCTGATAGTCTATTTTCAGAAAAAACAGCCTGCAGACGTCCCTGTAAATATGAAGCTATAATTTTACTTGCTGTAGTTTAAAAGCCAAATTGATTTGTAAGTTTTTCAATAAGTATTTGGTGGTTTATAGTATCAAATGATTTAGAAAAATCTAACAGCACAACTAAGCCATTTTTGTTGTCATCTATTCCACAGCGTACGTCGTCAGTGACTTTCATAAGTGCCGTAATGCAGTTGTGTTTCCTCCGAAATCCAAATTGATACTTTGTTATTAAGTTCTGTTTCTCTAAGTACCTTTTAACTTGATTGTTTATAACAGATTCAAGAACTTTGCTCATTAATGAAATAACTGCAATAGGCCTGTACTCGGGATTTGTTGCCGAATAACTCTTTGCGAGTGGAATTATTTTTTGCAACTTTCCATCTCTCTGGATATACACACGTGGTGAGGACGGTAATGTGTTTAAGGATATAAGGGAGCACAATTTTTACGAAATCGGGATGGCCCTCATAGCCCTCGATTTCATTTTAAAAATTGCTTCTCCAACGTCCATCATATGTACACTTTTAAGGTAAAAAGAACTACTCATACCCTAATGTGCTGTTTAAGTATTGTGTGGATTGCACAAATTTTTCATTAAGGTCATGTAAATTAACACCGTGTAAAGAAGGAGAAATATTTTTGTTCAAACCTATCTGACGAATGTCAGCAGAAGACGATATGTTGCAGAACTTATTTTGAAAAAAATGTACTTTTAGACTTGCGAACAAGGCTTGCCGTCATATTTCTGCAAACCTTTAACTCTTTCAAGATACTCCCGCACCCATACCATCGCCATATTTTATAAAGTAAATTGCGTTTTCAAATCGCTTGTCTTATTTCTGGGGTAAGCCATGCTATGCCGGGGTTTACTTTTTTTTACTTTTTTTTGTACATATGGGAACATATTTATCAAAAAGGTATAGTATATTATTTTACAATGCCACGACTTGTTCATTGACGTCAGAAGTACAGTAAACAGGGGATCAATCGAGCAATTGGCATGCGTTGAGTAGAGAATGTGTGTTTATTTTCGAAAAATTGCGATATGTAACAAAAGTATCTGCAGCAATCATACTAACAGTTAAAAATATAGTATCGTCATGTGAAAAAGCAGGAGATTATATTTGATCATAATGACCTATAAGTTCAGTGTTAGAAACTAAGAAAACATCAAAAAGGGAGGGAGTTTTACTGACGGTTAACAAAATCAAAGCTTGTCGATTTCATAACATCAAACAAGTCTTTGTTTTTGTTGTTTAAAATATCGAGATTTAAGTCACCTGCAACTACAATTTTTGTGTATAAGGGAACTATTTCCTGCAGAACGTTTCTAATTTTATTTTGACTCGCTACATCAGGTGTCATGTAAACAGATCCTACCAGCAGTTTATCATTGCTTAAAGTAATTTCTAAGAAGAAAAACTCATGATCACCAACTTCTGTGGATTGCAGAATAACCTTGGTCTTCAAACCATTTTTTATATAAATGGCAGCGCCCCCACCTTCTTTTCTACTCCTATCAGCACGATACAGTTTGTAGCGTACTAATTTAAGTAAACTATTGCGCATATCAGGTTTCAACTAAGTTTCAGAAATGCAAACAATGTCAACATGAGATTCCTCGAAAATGAAACGCAAATCATCTATCTTGTTTACAATGGTTTGTGAATTTAAATGGCAAATGTGCATCCCTTTTTTTAAAGTTGCACATTATATTAAGCAATGTTCTCGATTCGTCAATGCAACTCGCCAATGAGGAACAATTATTGGTCATTGATTATAGGAACAACGGAATGAGACATTAAACGTACGCTTAAGTCCGCTTTCATACGTCGCATGTTTCGAAAGATTCAAGTGAGTGCAAAAGGGAGGGATAATGAAACAAAAAATACCCAATTAACCAAATTCCCACTGCCTGTGGGTAGCAATTTCATTGCAAGTTTTTGACATTTCTTTTTCTCCTTCTTCTTTCTTTTTCGCATTTGCTTCGTTACTTCTTTCGCTGTGTTACGAGCACAACATTTCAGTATGGCGGATGAACTGAAATGGACCAAAGAATTAACAAGGGGGCTCATTTTCAATTATGAAAGACTGAGCGCCAAAGATGAAATGAAAGAGAACTGTCAAATAACATGCAAACTCAAAGAAGGGGAAAGTCTTCATGTAGAGTTGCGCGCATCACTGAATGAAAATTCAAAAGAAAATAACCAGAACATGCGCATTACACACTTGCGACGTATGAAAGCGGACTAAGCAAAAAAGTTGGTTTTCATTGTGCCTGTTTACATTGGGATGAAAGTCCTCACCATGAACGTTGTGTTCACATTGGTGCGGGCAGGAAGATTGTCCGAAAGAGAGGGAACGTTTTTATTGAAGTGGGAAGAAGAAGGGTTACTTCCACGGAGAATCCATTTCTAAAGTGTGCAACACATGGTTTTTTCCCATATCGTTCCATTTCTGACATATTTTTTCATTTTAGTTTTGATCTTTGATGAGAAAGGAAGTGTGAAGAATAGGAAAAAAGGTATGTTTCAGGTCAACTGCTCAAATTTAAAAATTAAGAATGCTCCGATTCAAGTGTTCCACTTGTCAAAAAGTCTTTCAACCCCAATCAATCTTCCTGCCCGCGCCTATGTGAACAGGCACATTTACATACCTTTGAAGTTTCTTTAGCAATATGTTGATGACGGATGTTGTAATAGCTTTACTTAAAATATGTTCAATACGGATTAGCAAAATTAAAAAAAATTCAATAAAAATGAATAGAAAAAATACAACAAAAAAGAGAACATTATTAAAGAGCAATATAGAGAGAAGGAAATGAAAAGAAAACGAAGTTTAAAAAGAAAAATAAAAGAGAAAGATAGAGAGGGGAAGAAGAGAAAGAGATATTTGTAATGTTTTTGTTGAATGTTGAGTTGAGCTTTTGTTGATGAAAGATTACTCCGAGAACTTTCTCAGGTCGTCGATGCATCTGATCAGCATGGAATCCCCGCCTAGTGTTTTGCGTACAAAAACTTGTCCATTTAATGTGTACACAGTTGAAACGATCTTCTGTTATTTTAATTTGTGTGCATTCCGTTGAATAATGTAATTGCTTTTCGTCACGCTTTCATTTAAATAAATTCTTTTGTGTGATTCTTGAAAGCCAATGTCGTTTAGGGATATGCCAGTGCCTCTATTCTTAAAGAGCCCTAGGCACCACTTGAGCACTTTATTTTTGTCATAACAATCGGCAAATTTTATTATGACTGCACCGTCATTTGCGCCAGTGTTCGGCTTAGAGTGCGATGATTTTACTCTGAACATTTTTTTGAGTGGTGGTGCGCTTACTTTTATTTTCCTGCAGATTGTTTTAGAAGTATTCTCCAAATTTTCGTTTTCGGTTTGAGGACCACCAATCAGAATAGTATCATTGCTCATTTTTTTCTCGTTCAAGACGGTCGATTCGAGATTCTAGCTGCTCACAATGGCTTTGGAGTTCTTGAATTTTACATGTACAATTTTTTTCAATTTCACTGACCTTGGCTAAAATTGTTTCGTCGACCGTAAGAACCGCAAGCCTTTTCTCAATTTGTGCTCACAATTCAGTGGCATCGAGGGGCTTTGTTGGTGTATTTTGTTGTTGGGCCAGCTTGTTTCTTGTAGAAGACGACGTTTCCTTTGTTTGAACATTCTTCCAGCGTTGTCTTGATAATTTGGTTAATCCACTCCGCAGGAATAGTCTGCTGGTGGTAGTGGGCCGTAAACAGAGATCTTTAAGCTCCCTCACCCGGAATTGGGACCGTTGTCACACATGACAACTTTCGGTATGTCGAACAGTAAGAAAACAGTTCCTCTAGTTCCTTGCACACTGCCCTTGCAGTTGCCGAACGTAGAGGAGAGACCAAGGGGAATTTCGAGAAGTAATCGACAACGGTAAGAATATAGTTGTAACCCCGAATCGTCTTGAGAAGTGGGCCTAGCAGATCTGCACCAACGATTTCCCAACACCTAGACGCATCTCGTTCACCGGTTTCACCTGTTGGCAAATCGTGCAATTTTTTACATATTTTGTTACTTCTGACCGCATTTATGGCCAGTAGTAACTAGCTCCTGCCCTCGCAAGTGTTTTGCGGATGCCAGTATGACCCGCTAATAGGTTATCATGGCAGGCCTGTAAAATCCTTTTTTTCCTACCACTATTTTCTACTCGTTATTGTTATCATCGAAAACTACTACCTGCCTATCTTTAACAAACTTCACTCTCCACAAGGCGTAGGCTAACGGGTTAGCTTTTACTGTCGCAATCATTTTTCTAATCCAAGGGTCTTGATCCGCTTCTAAGATCCCAGCCAACTCCAGGGCTCCTCGCGAAATCATGTCGGGAACTACATGATCTTTCCCCTTTCTGTGAACTATCTGAAAATCAAATTACTGCAGCCTGACTGCCCATCGATCTAGTTTCCCTTGAGGTTCCTTAAGGTTACTCAGCCACACTAACGACGTATGGTTTACGACCGTAAACCGAACACCTTCGATGTATGGTCGCAACTTCTCAATCGCCCAAAGCACAGCCAAGCATTCCTACTCTGTGGTGGAGTAGTTCCTCTCACTTCTCTACAGGACCTACTGAGATAACAGATAACCTTCTCTCCATCTTCAAACTCCTGAAATAATACGGCCCCTATTCCATAATTCGAGGCGTTCGTCTGAACTACGAACGGCCTATCGAAGTCTGGACATGTCAAAATGGGTGAAATCATTTAAAGACCTCTTCCAGTATCTTAAGGTGTTGGTTGCATGTATTTGTGACGATGATAATGTCGTCCAAATACGTGTGGTACACAAATAAGTGTGGTTCTACATCAGCACCTAAGGTGTTGTCTATAAATTGCTGTCATGTAGCATAGTGATTTGCCAGTAGACTGACTTAATGTCTAACGACGTTAAATATTTGGCGTCCCTAAGTTTATCCAATGTCGTTGTTATTAATGGCAACGGATAAGCATCCCTATCAGTAAGCCTATTAACTTTTCTATAGTCGACGCAGAACCTAAAAGACGCATCTTTTTTCTTGATAAGGACTATTAGAGATGCTCACGGTCTGTTCGATTTCTCAACAACGTTGACGCCGTGTCACTTTTGGCTCTCCACACCGGTAGCAGCATATAGGACCGGAACATGTACTTGGGAAATGGCCCTCGCCAACCTCGTCAGCGGTTCCGAAAGCCTGCCAAACATAACGGCTACCTATACTCCTATTGATTCATTGCTTTCCTGCGTACGATGTCTGATTTCCTCCAGTAGGAGGTTATCATAGTTGGGGGGAAGAAACTCCAGTTTCAATTCCGCCACCAACTTTTGCCGTGAAACCCAGATTAATGCGTTCCCTGAGAAAAGTTCCACAGCCACCCTAAACAAGTGAGCTTCAGTCACCTCGCGCGCTTGACTGAGCTCCTCCACTCGTTCCAAAAATGAATTGACCGACGCACCACAACGTTCCCCCGTGAACTCAATATCCCACAGGCCCAGATTTTCCCCCTTCGCATACGGCAAGCGAACCTCCATCTCATATGCCATTTCATCCACAGTGAGCCTACTAATTTCCATTTTCAGAAACTGTTGAAAAAAGTAGAACAGGAGAAAAAAACCGATGTCGTAGAAAAACTTGGAAAAAAATTAACCACCAAAAAAAAACAAAACCCACGATGTCGGCGAAATCTTTAAAAAACAGAGAAAAATGAAAATGTACAACAAATAAAAAAAAACGCAAAAGCACAAGGTCACCCAGAAATTAACAAAAAAATCTCACGTTAAAAGGGTATGGTAGCACTTAACTCGAGAAAATCAATGAAAAAGATGACTGGTCACCCTGAAATTTTCGGGAAAAGAAAATGAAAGACCCCAAGCAAACGAGAAAAAACGAAAACTGAAAGCGCGGAAATAGGAACACACGAAATTTTCCAAAAAAAATTGCAATGTTATATACATATATATATTACCCAGTTTATCCGACAGCTTAATTTGCGCTGAAGCAATTCGCATTGGCCCAACATCCGTAAAAATGCTGGTGTTTATATAAAATTACCCAAAATAAGCGAGAGAAAATTGAGAGAAGTTTAACAAACAGCTAATTGAACTGACATTTGACAGTTTGGTAAATTTGAATTGTGTGTAAATTAATTCGGAGCAAAAAATAGATTTCAGTGAGGAAATACAAATGTGTTTCTTGTTTTTTAAAAATTATATTAAAAAAAAAGAAGTATTTTATTAAGAAAACTTCTAATTTTACGACACCGTTTAATTAGAACGCTGCAAAGGTGGCGTACGAAACGGAAAATAATAATAAACTACTTAACATCTCGATGTTTTGTGCCGTCAGTGTTCTTTTCCTCGGTTGTTTCAATCAAAAATTCGTGAGGATAATTTTTGGTGTTACATTAAAGACACAATGTTCCAAGAAGAGTTCTACGAAACATTCCGAATGAGTAAGAATACATTTAGTTTGCTTTGTGATGCACTAAAACAGCATTTGCATATATCTGAACGTTTCGTTACGGCCCCTGTTCCTATGGAGAAGAAAATCGCTATTTGCATTTATCGAATGGCCAGCTGCGCCAAATATAGAGTGATCGGAAATGCTTTTGGTAGTTCATAAAAGTACTGTACACAAATGCCTCAACGAGGTAGTTAGAGCTATCAATAAATTAAGGGATGAATTCATAAAATTTACGGATTTAAATGAAGCTTTAATCATTGCATCGGAATTAAAAAAGAAATCAAACATTCCCAATGTAATTGGAGCAATAGATGGTAATACTTTTTATGCGGTACATACATATATGATAATATTTCAAATTCACCTCCTTTATTTTAACATTCTCAGGCACTCATGTTCCAGTTTTTCCGGCCAGTGATGGATATTTGGATTTCATTAATAGAAAAGGTTGGCCGTTAATGGTAATGCAGGCAGTTGTCGATCATAAGTACATATAAGGATGATTAATTTTGAACAATTGTATCTACATGACTAACATCACTTAATCTTCAAGGTTTAGAGATGTCAGAATTAAATTCCCTGGCAGTGTCCATGATGCAACAGTCTTCAGAGAATCAGGACCATATAAAAATTCTAACACATTAATCCCTCAGCGAACAGTTAGTTTGGATGGGCATGAGATACCATTAATGTTATTGGGCGATCCAGCATACCCCTTGCTTCCATGGTTTACGAAGTCTTATATCGGAACACTAAATGAGGAAGAAGAGTCCTTTAATGCATACTTAAGTTCTGCTAGGATTGTAGTAGAAAATGCTTTCGGGTGGCTAAAGGGGCGATGGCGGTGCATGTCAAAAAGGATTGCTGTGAACTGAAGATTTCTTCCTGAGCTTGTACCGTCCTTCACAATTTTAAACAATTTTGTAGAAGAGCTTAAGGAAATATATTTTGAACATTGGTCAAGCTATGTCCAAAATGTTGAAAACGAACAACCGGTAGATCGCATTTCACAAGAAATCATACCTGGACGTAGCATTGATCCACAAAGCATCCGAAGAATTATTACAAACTACTTAGCAAACAATTTCGAAATAAGAAAACAGAGCCGTTAAGTTTATAATCAAAAATGTTTTATTAAATATAAATGAAGTAAATGAAAATGAATAAAATAAGTATTCCATTAAAATTAATATAAATAGTATTTCAGTGTTTTATTAATAATTTTACTCTTCTTCAGAGTCTTCAATAATCAGATTATTATCGGATATTGTTGAGAACAAAGGTGGACTTTGACTTCTACTATAACTAAAATCAGTTGTATTGGAGGGCCTGGCACTTGGTTTCTCTGATGCTGTATTGAATGGAGGAACATTTCTAAAATTTTTTTAGTTTCAGCCCGATCAATGGCGAGTATTTCTCCAATGTCCCTCTTGCTCTGCTCTAACAATCCTTCCTCCTTTTTGAAGCTATCCTCATCTTGTTGTTTTAATTTCTCTATAAGCTCGTCTTGATCTTTTTTCCACTGCTTTGAAAAAGAACCAAGGACACTTTCGTACGATTTTCTTTGTGTAATTAATTTATAAGATAATTTTACAATTCGAAAAAAATATAGGTACATATTTTGATGCTATGACCGTGCTATTTATGACCGTACTTGGGTCTTTGTACCTATGTTTTGGTTGAATGCTTTATCTGCTGTGGTCTGTTGATCTTCTTCTAACTGCGTTACGTTGAGTTATGCATCCTCTAATTGTGCTTTGATCAAAACCACCTCCAAGACTCTTCGCCGTCAATGGTTGTACCTGTAAAATGGTTTATATTCAATTTATTCATATTAACAAATATCTTTTTTTGTTTTGACTATTGCCATATTAGTAAAATCTTCTCTGATCGAGGTATCTATGCCACTGGACGGAACCGTAAAATTTCATTGAGGTCTTCATAATGTTTCTCTCTGGGCCCCACTTTGGTTATTATTTCTTTTAATTTTGCAGTATTCTGCTTTCAATAGCTTAAATTTGTTTCTTATTTGCATGAAACATTTGTTGTTAAAACCTTTTTCCTTCATTTTGCTTTCTATTTCTTCATAAACTTTTTTATTTCTTTTATTATTATTATTATAATTTATTAACTTATAATTGAAATTATAACGCTAATATATAAAGGCAAGCACAAGCTACTAAGACATTCGGGTCTGAGTTAAAATTAATTTTCATATATACATAAATATTGTTAGGAATTATTAAAAATTTTGGAAAAGTAATATTTATATATCAAGCTTATATTTATTTATAAACGAATTAATAAATGTAATATTTTTATGGCTAGGGATTTTTAAGGCTTCGAGGATAGATGCTGCTTGTGGTTGATGCAAGTTTGGTTCGGCATAGTTTTGTGTTTTCAAAATATGTTGGAAGTCTAATTGGGCGCCGCAAGATGTGCATGTTGGTTGACTTTCTTTACGAAGGAGATGTTGATGAGTGCTGGACGTATGGCCAAGGCGCATTCTTATGAAATATATGTTCATTAATTTGGTTGTTGTTGTTGGAAAGATGGGTTGTGTTTTATCATGATTGATGTTAGAGTAATGATGCCGGTAGCTATTCCATTCTATTAATTCCATTCTATTAATTCCATTCTATGAATTTCGTTTTAATTTTTTTTTATATCACGGGTAATCGGGTCAAAGTTAAATATCGGATTGCGGTAGGCCTGAGTTGCAGCTAAATCGGCCAGCTCGTTGCCTTTAATACCCTTATGGCTAGGTACCCACATGAGTTTAACAGTTTTTTGATTTTTTATAAGGAGGTCACGTATTCGAGATATTATTATCGTGTTGTGATTAGGATTTCTTACAGCCTGGATCACTGAAAGGCTGTCTGAGACAATAACAAACTTGCCAAACTTGTATGCCGTGCAAATCTTTATGGTTTTAATAATCGCGAATGCCTCTGCAGTGAAAATGGATACCTTGTTGTCTAAGAGTCCGACGCACATTATAGAACCGTTTTCTAAAACGGGTGCAAAGGATGTATTTTGTGGGGTCTTGGATCTATCAGTGAAAACCAAGGCCCAACCATAGAGTTTCAGTTTAGATATTATACTGAGATAAGCTTGGTTGAACATTTCGTTTGACGTGCTGTTTTTGTTTACATTTGACAAATCCGTTATAGTCGTATTTGGTGGTAGAGATCATGGTGGGAATAGTTGTGTATATATTACAAGTTTTCCGGTAGATATACCCAGTTCTTTTGCTGCCGTTATAGAAGCGGATATTGTTGATTGAATCCGTTTTGGTGTTTTGCTGTTTAGAGCCGTTGTCACATCTTTATCAACAATAGATCCGTTGGAGAATATTAGCTTGGTATATACTTTACTCTTGTGGATACAATTCTTTCTTCTATTAACGGCAGACCGGCTTCAACAAGCAAATTTTTAATTGTGGTTGTTGGAAAGGCGTTGAGACTCCTTCGTGCGCTTTGGTGGTATGGTGGTTTGATAATGTTGATTGTTGATTTCGGTGAATTGCCATATAAAAAGAGCCCGTAGTCAATTTTACTTAGGATAAGTGCTTTCGTTATATAACATAATGTATTAACATGAACATTGCATTTTTTACTGGCTAAAAAATTGATAATGTTTGTTCTTTTAACTAAGCTATTTTTTAATATTAGACAATGATTTTTCCAGTTATATTTACTATTAAATGTAAGGCCTAGGATTTTCATACTGTCAACGTTAACTATGTTATTGTTTAAACGAAAGGAAGTTTTGTTACATGACGTTTTACGACAAATATGTAAAGTTTTACATTTTTCTAAAGAGAGTTTGGCTCCAGAAAAAGTAGCCCAATTTTGTATGTCATTAAGAAGGTTAGTAAAGAGTAGGTTAGTTGTTGTAGAGTCTTTGTGTTTGCAAAGAATATAAAAATCATCAGCGTAGCACGTATGGTTTAGCTGTTTATATTTGGTAATGAGCAAGCTCAAATCATCGAACGCTATGATGAATAACACCACAGATAGTGGGGATCCTTGTGGAATACCGTTGAATAAGGGGTAGAAGGATGAATACGAATTGTTTGCTTTGACACAGATTTTCCTGTTGGTAAGGAAAGATTTAACATAATTAAACAATTTTGGACCAATTCCCCAATTTTTAAGTTTCGTTAGAATTACATGTGCTCCAACTCCAAAGTCAAGTGACAAGGCAGTGACATAGTTGCGTGCCGATAAGGCATTGGTAATATAGGCATCTAGATGTAGAAGGGCGTCAGAACACCCTTTTTTAGGTTGGAAAGCAACTTGATTCGGTTTTATGAGCTTTTTGCAACTATTTTTTCGAGTATTTTAAAAATGCAGGGTATGAGGGAAATGGGTCTATAACCATTTACGTTGTTGATATCTTTCATTGGTTTAGGTAGAGGCAATAGAGTTGCCTGTTTCCAAAGTTGAGGAATGACACCCGTTTCTAAAATACTATTAAACAATTGAATTAGTCTAGTAGTTGCGAGAGTTGGAAGGTTTTTTATCATTGGATATGAGATCCTGTCTCTACTTGGTGTTTTGCCAATTAGTTTGCTTAGGCAACCGTCAAATTCCAGAAGGGAGATCTTAACGTCAGTAAGTTTTGCGGTTGGGGACATGGTGTTGATATCAACAGTAGATGTGAGCGAAGTTATTTTTTGGGCAACATAATTGGCGTGAAAGTGTTCGTCTTTTGAACTGTTGGACCATGTAAGTGCAAAATAGTTACTAAGATCAGATGGGTGCGAAATAGGATCTGTGGGGGGTATGGAAAATTTTATTGTGTGCTGTGTATATTCGCCAGTTAAGCAGCGGATGTTATGCCATAATTTTGCTGTGGAGGAGCTTGGGCTTATGGTTGAGGTAAACATTTTTAAGCTGTGTGATTTAGCAGTTTTGATTTTTCTACGAAATTCCGCATTTTTTTTTTTTGAAAATAATTACGAGTAATTTAGTCTGATTTGGGTATCTTTTGAAGACGTAGTTCATTGAGTTTAGGACTCCACCAGGAGACCGTTCTTTTTGCTTTGCGGTATCGACATGTTTGCGGCAGAACGTACGGCTTTGTGGAGAAGTGCGGCTTCTTTGTTTATATTAAGTGAGCGATTTAGTTTTAGTTTTAAATGCATTTTATTTTCTTAATCACTAACTCTTACGTACTAACAAAAAATGCTTAAAATTACTTAACAATCTTATACTAACTTACTGGCCCCACACAGGCACTCTAAGCTACTCTGAATACTTATATCTATGTCTTTCGACTGCATTTACATTTTATTTATAAATACTTATTTTCTATACTTAAGTCTAAATTAAGTGAACGATTGTTACCTGTCAAATAGTCTGATACGTGCTTGCGAAAACAAGCCCAGTCAGCAATATCAGTTTTGAATTTAAGGTTCACTGATGTATGTGAAATACTTAAGCCGACAATAATATAGCATATTATTGGGAAGTGATCGCTATTATGCAGATCATCCAAAACATTCCAAAAGACTTTACCTTGCAACTCAGGAGAATAGCGTGTCACATCAACATAAGTTAAAGTGTTATGGGTCGAAAAGTGCGTAGGGGAACCATCGTTTAGTATAATGAGATTTGAGACAGATAAAAATCTTTCTACTAGAGCACCTTTCTTGTTGGTGAATGGAGAACCCCAAAGTGTGCTCCATGCGTTCAGATCCCCACATACGTAGAATTACTGGTGAATTCACTTGGCAAAAAATATCATTTAAATCAGTTTCGCTAATTGGTTGAGAGGGTGGGAAATATACGCATAGGATGGTAAATTTAATTTTGGATTGAATTTCATAAGCCAGTACTTGCAAGTTTGAGTTAATGTTTACTTTAGTGTGAGGCACGTTTTTTTAATTAGAATAGCAATTCCTTGTTTGGAAGTATTATTGCACGGAAGGTTGAGAAAGTAACCGCGATAAGAATTAGGAAAGATCGGTGTTGAGCCGAAACAACAATGTGTTTCTTGAAGACAAATTATAGAAGGGTTATGTTGTTTTATTAGGATTTTTAACTCGTCTAAATTATTATAGAACCCTTTCAAATTCCACTGGAGAATGTATAAGGTTCCATTGGAAATGGCTTGTTTTTTTGGTTTGGAAGCATTTGGTTTACTTACCTTATTTTGAGTTTTATTTTTATTAAAGAAAAATGCAGTTTGGTTAATGGATTTTTTTTTTATAATTCAGCATCTTCAGGGTTTGAAATAATCGCAGTCATTGTTATCTGACCAAGATTTTGTGACAGCTGATATCGGGGAGAGTCTTGTTTGTGTGGGTACTGTGTTATGTATAAATGGAGTTGTTGTGTTTTTATTTGGAGAAGGTGGAGCTGAGGATGTGATTGTTTTCTGAGCAGGTTTGTGAATATTGGTATGTGTTGTACTACTATGTGAACGAGTGATTGAATATGTGTCTGAACTAAGTGAATGATTGGGAGTGTGTGTGTTTCTTGTTGGGAGAGTTGGGTTAGGGTTTGTATTATTAGATAGAGAAGTGGAGTGTATGGGTAGAGGATTAGCATTCGTTGATTGAGTGTAGACTTTAGCTATGGAGTGTGATGTTGAGGCAATAGGGAATGTGTGATTGTGTTTAGTTTGAGTTGAATATGATTGAGTGGTTTGGTGTTCTATCTGTTGCACCGATGGTTTTACTGCTTGTTTTGTTTTAACTGCAAAGGTTTCGGTAAGAGGGGGGGGGGGGGGGGGGTAAGGATTGCATTTTGTTGGTTGTAGATTTATTAGCATCAGCCATTGTACACTTATTTGAGGGTTTAATTTTTATTATTTCTTTTGCCTGTTTATATGATGGGCATTCTTTGGAAGATGCGGGATGGGGTAGTGAGCAGTTGGCACTCATACTGCGGCTGCGTGGTTGTGGAGTGTGGGGGGGGGGGGGGAGATTACACAATTCGCATTTGGCGCTACCGTTGCATCGTTTTGATGTGTGTCCTAATAGCTGGCAGTTACGACACCGCATAGGGTTGTAGATATATTCAGTAATTTTGGCTGTATAGAAGCCTATATCTACCGACTTGGGAGGTTGGAATAGGTCAAACGTAAATAGTATTAGGCCACTTGGTTTTTGTTTGCCTTCTGTGTCTGTCTTTAGGGATATGAATACATCCGTGACCCCTTGGGGTTTCATTTCACTGATTATCTCGGCTTCTGTGACATTAATGAAACAGGGAGCATAAGCTATACCTTTGGATTGGTTTAAACGTTCATGCAATTTGACATTAATAGGGGAGATATTAGCAAGGGCTTTGGCTTTAAGGAAAGTAAGTGCAGTTTTTTGCGAATTGACGAAGATGAGGAGACTACCGTCACGAAGTTGAGTGATGGTTGTGTAGTCTTTGCTGATGGCATCAATCGCTTTTTTTATTAGGAAGGGGCTAAGAACAGAAATGGGTTTTTCACTAGTTTTTGAACAAACGACAATAAAGCGCGGATTTTTTTTGCGATTGATATGAAGGGAGTTCTGGAAAGGAATTGGTTGGAAGGTAGTTAAGTTTGGTTTTTTTTTTGGTTGAAATACATATATGATCGGGGGGATCGGGGTCAAGGAGTCGGAAGCGATTTCTTGGCTCGTTAGCCATTTTAGCACAACTCTGCAAAAGAACTCACTAACACACGCGTACTTTTAATAACAGATAAGAGATTAGGAGAGCACTGCTTTAAAGGGAAAACAGATTTTGCACTTGGCAGAAAGGAAATCACACAGTAAACTTAGAACGATGCTTACTGTACGAGAGCTAGTCGGTGACTGTGTTATTTCTTTTAAATTTTGAATCCAGCAATGTAACATATATATATTATTTTCTTTGATAATTGCTAACATTCTTCTTATTTCTTTGTCTTTCCAAATATTTTGTTGGCAATCACACATTTTAAATACACAAGTGATTACCTGCCCGATAATGGAAGAATACATTGTTCTTATCTCTTTGTCTTTCCAAATATTTCGTTTGCCATCTGACATTTTAAATACACAACTAATTACCCCTATTACGAAAGTCGTTTAAATTGTTCGACTCTTGTCATTTTGAGAGTCACTTCATTTTGCAGTCGTTTTGGTGTCGGTATTACGAAACGACTCGACCCTCTTCTCATTTATGTTCCACTTAAATTCCACAACTACAGATGACAGTCAGATTGAAATTTTGAATTCTTTTGTTGCGATATTTCCAAATTGTCCTTCCCATTTAATATCTTTAAATCAGATTGTTAGCTTAAATTCGAATTACTTGTGCATTAAATAAAAACTAAAAATACGTAATATAAATATGGACACCATAGGAATGTTCATAGCATAGGAATGTTCATAGCATAGGAATGTTCATAGCATTGAGTAATGATGACGATGATGAACAGGAATCCAATAAAAGAGAATTAATACGAGTAAGAAGGTGTATCAGATCAAAATGCAACCCATTGGATTTACCAGATGCTAAAATTAATGAATGAAACGTCCAAAGTGGAACTCCAGATTAGCTATCACTTGTTGAACATTAAAGAGTCAACCACGTCCCTCGGGAGAAGCGACTTTTCTGCAAACGGAACATGTTCTCAACATTACTATAACCGAACATGTTAGATGATTTTGTAAAGGCCGTGCAGAACATAGGCTATTCCTCTGGCCTTCCACGAAACTCTATCAAATCATGTAGATTACGGTGATATCCATTCATGGCCGACGATGTAGATGGCTCTTGAGTTGCTGGAGGTTACAGAGGATCAGGTACAGGAACGTAGTGCTGGTGTTCAAGAGTCTATAGGGCGCTAAGTAGTGGCAGGAAAAGAGGAACTACGTCAGTGGCCGCTAGAATGAAAGGCAAACTGAACTATTTGGCAGCCTTTGAGGAAAATTCGTCGACGATGGAATCACCAAGTGACCAAGAATACACTGAACATGATGTGTTTTTGTTTTTAGCGATATATTCGGATTTCTGAATGTAGAGTTGGCAGGAGCGTGTGGAACTGAAGTCAAAGTAATAAACGTGATTATGGAAACTGCATGTGGAACTTGCTTACTACTCACATAACAGTTGTTCAAGGCGTTGGCGTTCCCGTTTCTCATCGTGTCCAGACACTACAGTGTCTTCACTGTAGCAATTGATCTTCCATCGTTGCAATGTTGACTTCTGTGTTACTATCATTCGATTTTCTTCCTCTAATGGGCTGTTTTCGCACCAGTTAAAAAAAAAAACGAGCACTTAATAATGTTGCTACTGCTGAGCTGCTGTTTATTTTTTATTTTTTTTGTATATCTTGGCAGATGACTCGGCAGCTGACCAAGACGAAGACAAAAGTATAAGTGTAAAGAAAAATTGTAATATTTAAAACAAATCAACGTGTGTTTTCAGATTCAGAATGTACTCGTACTTTAGACTCAATAAACAGGCATTCGTTTATTTATTGCACGAAGTTGACGATAAGCTTCCAGATATAAAGCATGCATGTGCTGTTAAAATAATTTTGAGACTTGACGCAGTATTAAGATTTTGTGCTGAACACGGCTATCAAACGGGCGTTGGCAACGATTTTGTTTTAGGTTTAACACAACCTACCGTAAGCAAAATTATCGGAGAGATGATTAGCCTAATGGAGGAATTTATTTTTCCACAATGGATAAAGTTTGTCGTTTTACCAAAAGCACGGCATTCGGGGGGTCATTGGATGTGTGGATGGCACCCACATAAAAATATTAGCTCCAAAAAAAACGGAACAACATAGATACTACAATAGGAAAGGATTTTTCAGTTTAAACGCTGTGATTGTAATAAGAAAAGTAATCATTTTTTTGAGTGTTATATTAAACAATTGTTGTAGATTTGTGATCATAAAATGTGCAGATACATTGATGCCAGGAATCCCGGGTCATGACTCGTGTTTGGAATTCCAGTGTATTCAGGGGAACGCTTAAACGAAACTTTGAGAGAGGCGAAAGAAATACTTGACTATTGGGTTGGTACTCATTTAGTAAATGAAAAACCTTTATTATTTTAAATTGTCAGGAGATGCCGGATATCCCATTGAGCCATTTCTGATGACTCCGTATAGGTCAGCAGCAGACAATAGCATAAAATCACGCTTTAATACAATGTATTCAAAGGCACGGAATACCATAGAAAGAACCATCGGTGTTTTAAAAAATCCATTCAGATGTCTTCTTGGTGCAAGGCAATTGCATTATACGCCTTATGAGGCTACTAAAATTATAAATATTTCTGCACCTTTACATAACATTTGTTTATATTACGAATCAGACCCCCCAATAATTGAATTTGAAAATCCGTCAGGTACTAATATAGAGACAAACGATAATACCAGTTAATACCATTAGTGATCAAGGTGCTGTAAATATACGAATTCAATAACATAATTTATTAACGTTAAGTTCAATTACTACTGTAATGATAATGTAATATTTTTTTTATTTAAATATGGCTTCATTAATAAAAAGGATTACAAGGAAATATGTACGTCCGATCCCAAACGCGGCTGCCACCAGAAAGAACAATCCAAAGACCGGGATGTGAAAACCGGTTGTGGCTATGTCCGCCTAGTGTGTTATTTGTGAGTCTGGGGAATTATTGTTGTGAAACCACCACACTACAATAAATATTTGATTTTTTCATATAAAATAGGAATTGCATTTATTTATAGTATTAGACATTTAGATTTGGACTCACATTTTTCTTGCTGATTCAATGTACATTTTGTTTTGTTCAATATCTAGTTGTCTGTTTCTAATTTTCAATTTGTTTTCTTTTGTTCTTTGTTTTCCATCTCATTCCATTTGCAGTTCATACAGTTTTAATCTTTTTTCTTCTAAGTAAAAGCGCTTTCTCTCATATCGGGCTCTTTCCTTTAAATGTGTCTCTATTTTATTTCATTATACAAACTTTCCTGCACTTGTAATTGTTTCTCCAACATCGTTCTTAAATCGTCGTTTCGTTTTTGACGGGAGCTTGAAGTTCTAACTGATCCGGATGATGTTTCTTTCAGCGATTCAACAGTTTCATCTTCAAAAACTCTTTCTGGAGATGAAACGGCTGCAGAACAAAAGGAAGCTTTTAATGGATTGAAGTCATTAGTGCTTTTTATCAGTGTATAATCTGAATCTTGCTCGTTTGGTGTTGATGCAGTCTTGACAATTGATTCACGTGTAGACCGTATGGATGATGAAGTACAGGGAATATGTTCCGTCATCTGTATCGGTTGACAGCATCCAAATGCTTTTTCAGCTGGATCAACTTTTTCATTTAAAGCAAGTCTTGCTACCGCCTCATCAATTTCAGTTAGAACATGTTTTTTGTAAGGACCTCCTCCAGTAGCTTCTTGCTACTTTTTTATTAAACATGAGCTTCTTCTTTATTTTGAATTTCATTTCAAACCAAACTTATAAAATATACATAAGTTTTAATTATTTTTTCTTCATATTCTCCATTTGCATAGGTATATGCATACCTTTTGCCATTATTTTTCACTTCGTAAAGGTGGTCCTAAGCTGTTTAAAGTCTTCGTTACCTCTCCTCATATTTTTATCCTAAAAGATTGAATAATTATTTAAACAATGTTTATTTACACTACTTAAGTTAAAACACAAACAAAACTTACATTGTGAAACAATCTTCACTGCTAGTCGTTTTCAAAATGTTAACCGACTCCTTTTGTCGTTAAACTTGTCGTTTTGTGACTCTAAAACGACTTTCAGAATACCAGTGCAAATAGTTATTCGACTCATGTCACACAAAGAATACATTCCACAAGAGATAAACGGCTCAAGTCGTTTAAATGACGTAAAGCAATTAGTTAAACGACTACTATAATACCGACTTCACACTGTCGTTTTGTGACGAGGACTTAAACGACTTTCGTAATACAGGTGAATATCTGCCCGATGATAAAAGAATGATACAGTCGTTCATTGATCTCCGTTCAATATAGACGTGTTTCGGCTTGTGTTTGACATAGTGATTCCAACAAAAGAGACATTTGACGAACTTTATATAGGGCTCCGATTAGCCCAGTGGTAGTGCGTCCGGTTAAGAAGTAAGAGGTCGTGGGTTCGACTCCAGGTCGATTAGATCTGTTTTTTTTTTATTATTATTATTTTTTTTTTTTTAAATAAATAAAATAAAGTGTAAGCAACAACACGTGATGAAGTCTGGAGAGCGGACCGCTGCCAATAGCGGGACCAGCTGACAAATCAGGCGATGCATTGGCGTGTACATCAAGCCAAACAGCAATAGTTGGCGAACCAATGATGAAGAGAAGGAGGAAGCTAAGGCCGACTCTTAACTTAGTAAAGCGTCCCTCCCTTTCAACTTCCACTGAAAAGCTGCCAGCTGGGGTGGGGGAAGGGGCGTACTCAACGGCATCAACAGCAGCAGCTATGAAACGTCCGGATCTAGATGGTGACGACTACCCATACGTCTCAGACGATGGTGAAGGTCGCTACATGGGAGCAGAAAATAGCTTCGCATCCCTAGCTGCCTCTGAGTCAGATGACGAAGAGAACGAAGTCGAAGCTATTAAAAACAGCATCAAGCAGCTACAGAAAAAAATGCCTGCTTTAAGAGCAAAGCAAGCGGCAAGGAGGGAGATGGAGAAACATCAACAACTCCTGAACCCTCAGCAACAACAACAAATGCAAAAACAGGCACAGGAACTAACAAAAAAAGACACACAGCCACAGCAAAAGCATAAACAGCAACAACAACAGCTACCAAAATCGCAGAAGCATAAGCAGCAACTACCGCAGAACCAGCAGCAGCAACAGCAGCAACAACATCATCATCAGCAGCAAAAGCAACAGCAACAACAACAGCAGAAAACAACTAAGATACGAGTACCTCCAATCAACACATTCAAGATGGAGTTGAAAGATACTATAGAATTATGTAAGTTGGCCATAGGCAATAATTTTTTTATTAAAAGACTTAATGTAGATAGGCACGCGATTCACTGCAATACAGTGGAGCGCTACCACAAAATTAAAAGTTTATTGAAGGATTCGACGACGGAGTTCTTCTCCTACACCCCGAAGGGGGAGAAGCTGCAAACAATGCTGCTGAGGGGGTTAGAACCGTCGTCTGATCCGGAGGAGCTCCTTGCACTGCTGAAAGAGAAAGAGTGTGAAGGGCTCAAATTCGTGGGGGTCAAGCCGTTTGTCACGGCTAGAGCCAAAAGGGAGAAGCGGCAACTGCCGATTTTCCTGGTCCAACTAAGTCCCACCAGCAATCTGGATGGTCTAAGGAGTATTAAAGTCCTAGACTACCAGGTTGTACATTGGGAGAAATTAAAGAGGAGCGAAAACATTCTACCATGTGTTCGCTGCCAAAGGTTCGGGCACGCCGCGTCGAACTGCGAAATGCAGCCTCGATGCGTGAAGTGCGGAAAGAACCACAAGTCCGAGGAATGCCCTCTGGGTAAGGACGGAGCGTCTGAAAAAAGCCAACTCTCTTGTGCTTTATGTAGGAACACGGGACACACCGCAAATTATCGGGGTTGTCCCAAATTCCAGTACATCAAAAGAATAAATCTGGCCCGGCAGCAGAAAGTGGAAGTTAAACGTCCACCCGTGCATTTGCAAACTCCAGCCGTTACTCCCCATATTACCTACGCCCAAATGGCGGCAGGTAGGGGAAATACGGTACAGCAAGTGAAGGTTGCTTCTCAGGCCCCAGCGCCCAGAGCACCTGAACCAGTACCTGACATGCTAGCTATTTTGCTCTCTATCCAAGGGAAGATGGCTCAGCTACAACGTCATTTAACTGAACAGACCGCGCGGGTGGATCAAGTATACGCACTGCTGCCTGGCCTAACGCACCTTTTGCCGTAATGGGTACGTACGTGGCGGAGCAAACCCTGAAGATCCTTGCTGTGAATGTGAATTCACTGATTAGGCTCGAAAGACGAGCCGCACTATTTAAGTTGCTTAAAGACCAAGCCCCTGATGTGCTTTTGGTTAGCGAAACTAAGCTTACGAAAAGACACAAAATGAGGCACAAAAGATACAAAATAGTACGGAGAAACCGACCCAACTCCATTCAGGGAGGTGGCGTTGCGATTTTCGTACGAAAAGGTATACGTTTTAAAAGAGTATACAGTGGTGTAGTACGTAGGTTCCAGGTGCTGGAAGCATGCATCGTGTATATCCCCCTCCGTAGTGGAAAGCGGTTGTACATGGTGTCTGTCTATGCACCTAAGGCTACTCAATCCACTTTATTCACCTCAGAGCTCGAGACGCTTTTTCGATTTCTGAGGCTGGAATTGGAAGACAACTATTTTGTTATCGGCGGAGATTTAAAAGCCAAACATAGTGATTGGGGAATTAATACACCAAATACTAGAGGGAACCTACTATTCAATTGGTGGGGTCAGCACAGTGTGATGTATCGACTCGGGCTTAAGGCGACGGATAGTCCGTCGTTTCCCAGACACGGGTCTTATTTGGATCTTCTGCTGTTCGACTCACGAATACAACTGACATGCACTAACCAACAAACTACAAACTGTCTACGCACTTTCGTGTATGACAGTGACCATTGCGGTCTCAGCACCGAAATAACTGTTCCCAACGAAATTGCGGAATTGGATGAGTTTGTTCAAAGGCATTCCTACAATTATAGTAGGGTGCGTTGGACACACTTCACCAGAACACTGACTAGAGCACTCTCCTCGAATTCGCTCTACCCACCGTCCAACAGAAATCTGTCAAACGAGGAGATTGACAGGTATCTAAGACTAATGGACGAGACAATCAAACGAACAATGGACAAAACGATACCTCGGTACCAACACATTGACGAAGAAGACTTATTCCGCAACGCAACTGTTGACGCACTGCACCGACATAAAAGTAGACTGCTGTCAAGACTAAAAACCTTGTACAGACAGTTTACTGACAGACATAACCCGGAGATCATGACACTGAAGTCGTCGATTAAAAACCTCCAAACATTAATAAAGGAAAATTACAGAGCATCTGTAAGTTTGTATTGGAACAATAAAATTCGGGCTGTAAACACCAGCAACCCGAATATGTTCCCGCAAATAAATAAAATATTTCGGAGAAATAATCAGAACGACCTTCCATGTCTTAAAATCGCCCGAACGACGAACAACGAACAAATACTGGTAGCAGCGGGCATAGATCCGAATGAGGCTGTTGATGATGACAACTTCTTTGTGATCGAGGATCCGCAGGAGCAGGTGGAGGCTATAGGAGCGACTTTCCAGGAAGTGTACAAGGCGAATGTTATCATTGGCCCGAACCACGATCTGGAGAATCGAGTCCTTGTGCACAATTTCTACCTTCGAAATGAAATTGTGAATTGGCGATTCGAGAGCTCGGGTTTCACCCAGTTCAGTGACGAGAATATGGCAAATAATGTCATCACCAACGATAGGGCACTACCCCCGTTCATTTCGAAGGAAGAGCTCCAAACGATCTTCGAATCGCTTAGAAGTAAGAAATCAGTGGGAACCGATGAAATACCGAACATTGTGCTTCGACATCTCACTCTAAAAGCGGTGAACATTTATACCACCCTGTTTAATAATGCAATGAATAATGCACATTATCCAGCGCATTGGAAAACTGCGGTGGTACATCCCATCCCCAAAAGGGATAAAGACACTTCCAATCCGGCGAATCTCCGCTCGATCAGTCTTCTTCCAAACATCAGTAAGGTGTTCGAGAAGGTGATCAATAGAGTCCTGACTAAGTGGGTTGAGGACAAACATATAATTCCGGATAATCAATTCGGTTTCAAGGCGGGGCATGATATCATTCATGCTGCGTCGAAACTGGTTTCTGATATCCAATGGAACAAAGGCAAGAAACAGTGCACTGG
Source organism: Volucella bombylans (assembly GCA_949129095.1). NCBI lineage: Eukaryota > Metazoa > Arthropoda > Insecta > Diptera > Syrphidae > Volucella > Volucella bombylans. The sequence goes on along the minus strand of OX422140.1, from coordinate 212,224,002 downwards.
TGCCTGCCTGATTGACTTGGAGAGGGCCTTCGATACCGTATGGTTAGAAGGACTCTTTTTCAGGCTGGACAGGTTGGGCATTAGTAAACCACTGTTGTATATTCTTTTTGATATGCTCTCCAGTAGACAGTTCATCGTGAAGAATGGCGATGTGACTTCTGCTGGAACAATTAACATTAAAAACGGTCTGCAACAAGGTGCGGTAAATTCGCCGATCCTATTCAACATTTACACGAGTGATCTGATAGGTTCACTTCACCATGCCATAGCGTACGCAGACGACATAATCGCGTACAGATTGGGTCCAAAGATTGAGGTCATTAATACACTTTTGTATTAGCGATATTGCGATGACTGGAAGTTGAAAATCAACTTTCAGAAGTCGGAAACCATTTTGTTTAGGACGCCTTTGTCTGGGGCCTCTAGGGATACCAGAAAGAATTGGCGAAAGTTCTCGATCATGGGACAGCACGGGCAGCCCCTTGCTTGTCAAAAGATACCTTGGGATCTGGCTAGATCAATTTCTGTATTTTATCAAACATATAGAGGTTGCTCTGGCCAGAGCCAAAGGTGCTTTTGCCCTTACAAAGAGACTGTTTTATAACAGCCAACTCGATGCGAGGGTGAAGGTAATCTGCTACATGGCCCTTATCAGGCCCATGCTTGTATTTGGATGTCCCATGTGGTTCAACGTGAGAGCAAGTTTATTGGAAAAGATTCGGGTGTTTGAGAGGGCTTGTCTTAGGACTTGTCTTCGCCTATACAGAACACCAGAGTCTCAGTACATAAAATTCTATCCTAATGAGGTCTTATACAATAGGGCGAACCTAATAAGAGTGGACAATTTCGTCATTAAGTTGACTCGAAGGCACGTTGCAAGAGCAATGACCTCATCGAACAACCTGATCTCCGGGGCTTACTACCCCAATTATATGTATCACGAGAGTGTTCGCTTTGACGGCTTTATTCCTCCAGAAGCGTTCCTCTATCTAGATAGCAAAGGTCTGATCCAGGACAGATTGGCGGTGCCGCTAATCTTCCACGTTGCTCGAACAGCTGCGGACAGGCGACTCAACTACGACAGAGACGTCGCACATGGCAGTGCGGAGCGTCTCCGGTTCAGCAGGGCGGTAGGGAGTCGCGACATGAGGGATGTTGCTCAGCAGCACCAAAACTTTTGGTGGCTTGTTGAAGGGGAGGATGCTTCGTCGTCAAACTCCTTCAGTGATATGTAGCTTCATGTGAAGCAAAGTGGGCCAGACTAATTTTTTTTTTGTTTTTTTTTTTTCTTTTTTAGCCATGGCCGGCTTACATAGTTTTAGGTAGGATTAAGTTAATTTTTAAGAAAAAAAAAATATAAAAACCAAAACAAAAATATGAGAAACAAATATATATATATACATGTATTTATATATTATGTATATCCATATTATGTATATATATATTTATGTATGTCTGTGTTTGTGTTAGATGTAAGTAGGTTAAGTAGATTAAGATTTATTTTTAGGTAGTTTGTAGGCTTTAGTTTTAAGTTTTATACAAAATTAAAAAATGTCCATATACTAAGTTTTTGATTAAAATTTATTTTCTTAGTTTTAGTACGAGTATTAATTAATGTTAAAATAGAAATAAAAGTAGACTGTAAGATTCGTCGAAAGACATAGTTTAAGTGTTAGGTTTAACTTAGAGTGCCCGCATGGGGCCAGTAAGTTAGAATAAGATTATTTGTAAGTAATTTAAGCTAATTTTTAAGCGTTTTTTGTTTAGCATATAAGAGTAATTTAAGGTAAAAAATAAAAATGCATAAAAACTGAAAAATAAATAAAAGAATGATGAGAGCGCGATAGAGTAAAATGCTATGCGATACAAAAATGTTTATACGACATTTTAAAGCGGTTACAAATTTTCGATGCGTTTTATGAACAGGAATGAATGTATGCGTGTTGAGTATTTCAATGTGCTTTGCAGTGGTGTTTATTCGTCGAGCGTATTAAACCAATGCGAATTGCTTCAACGCAAATTGAGCTGTCGGATAAACTGGGTAACATATATTCAAACAGCACGATTCACAAGATTTTCGAATAACTGGCGAGAGATACGTCGCAAGTGTGTAATGCGCATGTTCTGGTTATTTTCTTTTGAATTTTCATTCAGTGATGCGCGCAACTCTACATGAAGACTTTCCCCTTCTTTGAGTTTGCATGTTAGTTGACAGTTCTCTTTCATTTCATCTTTGGCGCTCAGTCTTTCATAATTGAAAATGAGCCCCCTTGTTAATTCTTTGGTGCATTTCAGTTCATCCGCCATACTGAAATGTTGTGCTTGTAACACAGCGAAAGAAGTAATGAAGCAAATGCGAAAAAGAAAGAAGAAGGAGAAAAAGAAATGTCAAAAACTTGCAATGAAATTGCTACCCACATGCAGTGGGAATTTGGTTAATTGGGTATTTTTGAGAGAGGGATAATGCTCTCTTTTGCACTCATTTGAATCTTTCAAAACTTGCGACGTATGAAAGCGGACATAGAAGAATTATGTAAAAGCGAAAACAGTCAGAAGGCCGATAGATGTGCGCACTCTGATAAGTGAATTCGCTTTCGTCACTTTGTTGTTGGAATTTGAAGTGTGCGCACATACTAAGTAGAGAATTATTCACAGAGTTTATTTCTTCCTTTTTTTTTTCTTTCAAAAAATAACAACAAGATTGCAAGTGAGTAAATACAGTCCACAATATTTAGCACTGCCAGTATAGATAGCGTAAAAGTAATTAGTGGAAAGTGAAAATTAGAATATCTTTAGATAGTATAACGAAAGTGGCAAACAAACAAACATGCAGTATTTTTGGCAAAAGTGTGCAAGTGGAGTCGATTCATGCGCGTTTTTCCTTTTTTTTTTGTTCACACAGGCTGGCTCTCTTTATCTGGGTTTGTTGATTTCTGTCAACAAAATTAGGGGTGGTTTTCGCAAAAAAATATCTAAACGGTATGAGCATGTGCGAACACGATTCTCGATACTGCGATGCAGCGGCGCCGTTATGCTGCCTTTTGGTTAATGTGCAGCCGGCTAGTTACGAACAGCGACGCACAAGATTGAATCGATTCTGGGAACAGTTAAGCGAGTGTTATATGCCTTTCGTTTTGGATGAGCACAACGGCAAGATGTACAGTTTTAACATGCTCATGTTACAAAGAGAATAGTGATCACAGCGGAAATACCGAATATTCATAACAGATGAAAATCGATGATTCACATATTTGGTACCTACCGTAGGGAATAGAAAGCATACTTGCAAGTGAACAGTGTACTAGTCGAGAGTTGCGAGGAACGAACTTCGCGCTCTCAATGGACAGTTATAAATCTTCACCAGAAAATGCTTAGAAGTTTTACCGTTTGTTTTGCCCGACAGCAACAACAAATGTAGGCGTATACATATATATATACATATGTATATACGTACATGTGTACATAAGTATAGTAGAGGTTAGTTGGTAATAAGCTCGTTTGATACGAATTCATTTCGATAAAAATTAGTACAGCCAGCATGAATGTTAGAGTGTGTGATAGTGGCGAAAGCCAATAGCAGAAATTGTGTGACAGATAATTGTTTTTTTTCGATCTCTCTCTCTCGTTCACAGTTATGCCTAACATGAACATGCATGCAGCAGTGACGGGAGCTATCCGTCGCCTAGCTGTGGGAAGGTAAGAACTTACGGTCCGCCTCAAACGGCTGGAGGAGGCATGGACTCTCTTCATGTGGCGATATTGGCGGCGATAGCGGGCAACAATATTGACACAGCGGAGGAGAACATGGTGGCTACAGAGAGCGAACCAGCCTCAGCAAGCAATAGCGGTGCAAGTACAGATCCCGATGCAGCAGCATGACATCCGGAACACATGGGGTGAGTTTGATGGCTCACTCACTAAATGGCAAGGCTTTCACGATAGGTTCGTGGCAGTCATACACGACAACGAGCTAAGGACGCCAGCGTACAAATTCTCGTACCTGAAAAAATCTTTGTCCGGAAAAGCAGCGCGTACCATGGGCGAATGGCAGCTCACGGACGACAACTATCACGAGGCTTGGGAACGCCCAAACCAGCTGTACAATAGAAAGCACTTGACATGACGAGAGCTTCTGCGCCAAATTACCAGGTTTCCAGCATTACAGAATAGTCCGCGATCAGACGACCTACAGCGAATGTCTAACGTCACCCATGAGACAATGCGCCAGCTAAGAGCCCAAGGATTGCCAGTTGAACATTGGGACATGTTCATCGTACACATGCTGCACGAACGCCTGGATAGTGAGACAGCGAAGCAGTGGGAACTAAAGCGCCAGTCTGAGACTCCGACAGCCAAACAAATACTGGAGTTTTTGGACAAGCCACAAGCAGCCGCCATAAGCAATCAGATGGACAGCTGCCCTTTTCGCTCGACGGAACTTGATACCAGCTGATTTGGATTCGACGATCGAAATTATTGTGTGTGAACTATCGACAGAATAAACCGAACGATTTTGAAATAAAGTTTAGGAAATAATACACACACACGAATATCCACGTTATAATATCTATTTATTGTCTATCACTAATTACAAGGATAACTTGTCACTGCGACGAATCAATTGCAAGTGATTGAACAAAACTCCTCATCATTCCCATAGTGCACTTGTTTACGTACCACCGTAAACTCGACAAATGTAGCAACAATAATTTTATAATAAACAATTAATACAATAGTTAAACGAATCGAAAAGAATGAAACAAATAAATGAAAATAAATAATTAACAACGAATTGACTAAATAATTTGAATTGAATAAGTAACGATTATCAAACATCCCGCCCCCCCTGGAGCTATTTTCAGGACAATGGTAGGATCGCAAGTTTGGTGATAGGCCAAAGTAATTGTCCACGATTGGTTCGCACCGTCGCAACTCGGGATAAATTATCTGGTCCAGGATGAACAGCTTCGATTCTGCCCAGTAACCACTTTGATGGGGGAAGATTTGGCTCCTTTATGACGACTAAGTCATTCACCTTCAAATTACCTTCTTCCATTTCGGTCGCTCCTGAAAACTTGTGACGTATTCCATCTGCCATCTCTTCCAAAATCCTTGGACAATATTTTGAATGTGTGTCCAATGGGACAAACGATCTACAGGAACATCTAGGCAGCTTGGCTCTGGAACTGCAGTGTGCGGCGAAAATGAGAAGGGGTTAGTGGATTTGAATCATCGTCGGATAACGGACACAAAGGACGAGAGTTGAGGAGAGTACCTCAGTAATTTTGAATTCGGATTAAGGTCGCGGCTAGTTTGCAGATTGCGAATATCAATCCCGAACGATTCTTGCTGCACAATTTTAAAAATAATAAGTTCTGCTGAGTGCAATTCTGAGACCTTCAGCCCAGCACAGTCTTATCAAAGAGTTTAGGTCTACAGTTTTTTTGTAAAGCGAACACAGTACGCGACTATTCGAATTAACTGAGTCCACGACGAAATTTTGGCGATTAATAGCTTGAAGTTATCTGTTTCTGCAGTGGTTGTGAGGGTTTGCTTTGGTTGTTTGTGTTCTTCCGCTGACACTTCATCCTGTTGTGGCACTGAGAACGTTGAAACTGGCCAATGTTCCTGTGGCAGCGATAACCATGGAGGACCGGTCCACCATAGAGGATGCGTAGGAAGAGCAGATGGTAGTAAGCCTCGGGACGATATGCCTCCACACATATCGTGGAATCCGTTCTAGGATGGCAGCTGTACGATTGGCGACGAATGTAGTCCAACGACGAGGTGAGGAAGACAGCCAATGGAGCACGATTTGTGAATCGCACCATGCAAAAACTTTGAAGTTTCGGGGAATCGACGATTTAATTGAAGTTATTAGTCGACTGAGAAGAAGAGCACCACAGAGCTCTAACCGAGGAATCGAGACAGGTTTGAGAGGTGCAACCTTGGTCTTCGCAGCAACTATGACGATCTGGAACTGATTGGGAGCGATTTGACATCGAGCGTAGACCACAGCAGAGTAGGCCAATAGCGATGCATCCGAGAATCCGTGAAGTTCGATGTCATGCGAAGGGAAAATTGCTCGAGGCACTTGTATTTGTTCAAAGTGGTGCAGTTCTTCTTGGTAGCACGTCCACCATGCAGCTAATTCTGTGGGAAGTGGATCATCCCAGCCTAGGTTGAGTTCTGATGACCACAGCTCCTGAAACATCATTTTAAACAAAACAACTGATGGGCCCAGAAATCCTAAAGGATCAAAAATGCGTGATATCTCAGACAACAATGAACGCCTAGTAGGAGGGGTAGACAATCGAGACTCGGTCATGCGAAAAGAATATTGATCTGATCTTGGATCCCAATGCATACGGAGAACCTTTATCATTGATTTCGACCGATCAGTATCAATCCAGGAGAATTCGCAGTCATCCTTGGGCAACTAGGTAAGTAGGGGCCAGCAGTTAGAGTTCCACTTCCGGAGTTCGAGTCTAGCATTTGGCAATAAGGATACAAGCTCAGACGCAAGATGTATAAGTTCATTTGTTGAATTTGCTCCCGTCATTATGTCGTCTACGTACACATCGCTTAACAAAACGCGCGCTGCAGCTGGATACTTAGTTTGGTAGTCCATAGCTATCTGCTTGAGCACTCGAACTGACAAAAAGGGTGCAGATGCAGTTCCATACGAAACGGTGCGTAGACGAAAGTGGCTAATACAATCGGATGGGCTCTCACGCCAGACGATGCGTTGGAAGTTGGTGTGCAGATCATCAACCCATATCTGCCGAAACATTTTGACAACATCTGCAGTAAACACGAACTTATGCTGAAAACGTACGCACACTCCAAATAAATCACGCTGAATGGGTGGACCTATGAGCAACTGACTATTTAGCGACGTGCCTAGAGAATCCCTAGCCGAACCATCGAGCACTACACGTAATTTGGTTGTCGAGTTGTCTGGCTTCAAAACAGAGTGATGTGGTAGGTAAAAAACCTTTCCGGATTCACCTTCTAACTCATCTGGTGATACACGAACCATGTGACCTAGATCTAAGTATTCCTGCATGAATTTAACATATAAACTATGCAATTTGGGATCCTTGGAAAACCGACGTTCCATCGAATGTAGGCGATTGACAGCTTGAGGTACCAAAACAGGGCGAAGGGCTTTTGAACGGTAGTTGAACGACGTACCTCCCGTCGGGGGAACGCGAGAACGTGTTCCGAAAGTGTTTTTCAGCTTCATCATCAGAGAGAGATTCATCCTTCAGTGGTGTTCCTTCATCCAACTCCCAAAACCGCTGCAGTAGAACTTCGACGTCAAGCGTAGAATAAAGCGATGAAACCGGAACTTGTTGTGGTTGTTTGAAATCTAAAAGCTCTCCAGTGACTACCCAGCCAAATGATGTATTCTGAGCAATTGGTAGACCATGTGGCCCTTGCATCTGACCCGCCTTTAGGATACACCATAACTTGTCTGCACCAAGAAGCATATCAATAGGACCAGGTACATTGAAGTTGGGATCTGCCAACTCGAGATTCTCTCTATGAGACCAGGTAGATGCGTCAAAGGAGTGCGAAGGGAGATTTGAAGTTAGCTTGCTTAGAATGAAGCTTTCGACGATGATGTGGGTTTGATTAAAACGCGACCATAAATCGATTGTGATGCAGCCTCTGGTTTGACCAGCATCTGTTGAAGAAAGCCCGAGAACTGGAATCCTTGCATGCTTACGGGGTAGACCTAAGCGTTGTGCAAATGATTCCACGACAAATGAAATTTGCGAACCTGAATCGATCAATATACGGCAGTTTATGAAATTGCCTAGTTTGTCCTGAACCTTTGCCAGTACGGTTGGGAGAATTGTTTGCCGACATTGGCCAACATCGAGAGACGAATGATTATTTACCGGTGGGGAAACAGGCGCGGGTGTTAATTGTCTAGGGGTATGCTGAAAGCTTTCAGCCGACGAAGTTTGGACACGATTTGAGGGTAAGACGTTTTGCGGATCGGTGTGAACCAAAGAGTGATGACGAGAAGTACATACACGACAGCGAAACGATGGCCGACATTTACTCGAGGTATGACCTGTACGAAGACCATTAAAACACAGAGAGTTGGTTTTAACGAACGCGCTTCAATGTTCAAAGCTATAAACTGAGGACACTGTGACAAGATGTGATTATTTTTGCATTTCGGGCATTGTGGACATGATTGCGATTGCGATGGAGACTCAGCGAAATGAGTGCGAATTTGTCCATGCGGTTTTGCACATTAATTATTTGGCCGCGAAAGAGATTTGCACGATTCTAATGCATCGCAATTTGATTGCAAAAACGACAAAAGTTCTTCAAATTTGCAATTCTCCCGAGAACCGACAGTTTCAGCCCAACTCTGCTTAGTGTCCGCATCGAGTTTGTTCACTATTAAATAGATCAACCAAGGATCACGATTGTTCGAACCGAGTGCATTTAATCCGCGTATAACCTCGTCAGCACCGTCCGTAATTTTCCGCAATGTCTCTACATTAATTACACTGGTTGAAGGAAGCGCTATAAATGTCTGAATGAACGATTGCACAATGAGATTCACGCGATCATACCGTTTTTCTAGCCGTTCCCAGGCTTCTAAATAATTCGCTTCAGTAATTGGAAGATGTTTTACTAAATTCGCGGCATCATCCCGAAGAAACGAATTAAGATAGTAAAATTTCTGTGTTGCCGTTTAATTTGGATGATTGTATACCGAACCCATAAACGTGTCTCTCAATCCTTGTAGGTTCCCGAGAAGGATGGCACTGTTAATTTGGGCAATTGAATTGACGACGCACGATCTGGATTCGAATTCAGCCTTTCCAGAATTTTAGATTGCTGTTGCGCGAGCTCTTCTACCGCTGAGCTTTCTTTAATAGCCGAAATCCTTTCGCACGAATATCCACGTTATAATATCTATTTATTGTCTATCACTAATTACAAGGATAACTTGTCACTGCGACGAATCAATTGCAAGTGATTGATCAAAACTCCTCATCATTCCCATAGTGCACTTGTTTACGTACCACCGATCTGTAGACTGTACAGCGTTGTTGTTTTTAAAAAATCATTTTGTTTGGCATTTTGTTGGGTGTCAATTTGTTTGCTAAAATAGTGGTCAATTCAGTTCCATGCAATATAGGGAACATAGTATTGATTGGGACAGCATATGGGACAGTGATATTTGGTGCTCTTCCATTGAATACCGACAGTGAGACAGGTGACGTTTTATCAGCAGCAAAGTGTGTTGAAATGGATAGTTTGGACAGCATGGTAAGACGGCTTTGGGAAATGGATCAGATCAGCTCACAGCCAGTCAGAACGAAAGAAGAATAAGAAGTCGGAGACAACTTTGTTCGGACAGCACAACGTGACGATGAAGGCCGATTCGTCGTTACGATTCCTTTGAAACCAGGTACGAAAGATATTGGAGGTTCGAGAGGAATAGCGTTGAGAAGATTTATGTATTTGGAAAGAAAATTAGATAGGTAGCCAGCCTTAAAAGAGAAATAAGTTGCCTTCATGCGAGAGTATGAACGTCTGAGACACATGACCAGAGTGATCGAACAGCCAAAACCCGTCGAGCCGTCGTGTGTAGCGAAAAAGTTCCGAATAGTATTTGGTTCCAGCTGCCGGACAATCAAAAGGATTTCGCTTAATGAAGTGCAACAGCTTGGAGGAAAGTTAGAGCGAGATTTAGATGAGATAGTGATGCGTTTCCGAAGGTACCAGATAGCATTTAGCGTCTACATCAAAAGGGGTGGCCGTGGTGTAGTGGTACTAGCAATCGATTCTCACTCGGAGGGTCAAGGTTCGAATCCTACCCATGACAAGTTTTTCAAGTTTTTCATTTGTGTAATTGAAACTCAGTCAGAAAAATTCTGCGTGTGAAGGCATAACACTGGCATGTAGATTCGGCTGTTGTAGAGTTTCAAGCACAAAAAACAAGTGTGAGTTATAAACTTTGAATCACTCTGAGTGAAGAAAAAACTCTCCGTCCTATTCGGACTCCCACCCCTGGAGAGCTAATATCGAAACCAAATACACCTGATTTTCAAACCACTACAAAACAATTGTCCTTTCTCCTCATTCTACCATTCCGCCCGGGCCCTGGCAACAGTAAAAGGGTATCTAACCCCTTAGGCGCACGCAAATTATAAAAAAAAAATCAAAATGCTGTCCAGGCAAATCTGAATAGCTCGACAGCAATGGGACTTACAACGTATATTCTGGCGTGAGTCACCGAATGAAAGGTTACACGAATATTGGCTAACAGTTGCCACATATGGTATGACATCTTCCGCACACGATGTCGTGCGAGCTGTCATACAATGTGGTCGCGATGCTAAGGAAGTATTTCCTGATGCTGCGCAAGTAATAGAAAATGACCTATACATGGATGACTGTGTATCAGGGGGCGACAGCGAGCAAGAAGCCCTTCAACGAGCGATGGAAATCGATAGAGTATTAATTACAGCAGGTTTTGAATTACGAAAATGGAAGTCGAATAGTGAATATCTAGAAAGAAATCAATGATTTTCGACAGCGAAGAGCTAGCTTCTGTTTTGGACTTACAGTGGTTGATCGATGCTGATCAATTCACATTTGTGGTAAAAACAACACACATAGACGGAAAGGTCACAAAGCGAAATATACGAGTATTGAGTTGTGTGGCTCAGTTATACGATCCAAATGGATACATTGCGCCAGTAACTATATTGGGAAAGATTTTAGTTCAAGAGGTTGAGCCTTGAATGGGATCAGGAGGTGCCTGTTGAAACTAAAGAATAGGTGGACAAGAGATTCAGAATCTGGAACAGTTCAGAATCGATAGATGGCTCCGAACGAGCAAAGAAGCGAAAATCCAAATTCACGGTTTATCCGACGTGTCGATGGCCGCTTATGGAGCGGTAATATATGTGCGAGTGAAGCAAGGGGGTGGAAAGATAGCCAGCAGTTAGTCGTCTCTAGGACAAGAGTACCACCGCTAAAAACGGTAACTATACCACGTTTAGAATTGGCTGCAGCAAAGTTGTTAAGTCGATTAGTGATAGTGATACGGACAGCAATGGAATGGGCGACAGTTGAATACGTATCATGGACAGATGGTAGCGTTGTATTGGCTGCAAAAACATCCATGCAACATGAAGACTTATGTAGCTAATCGTGTGTCAGCTATACAGACGAATACAGATTTCAAAAAGTGGCGACATGTCGGCACAAGGGACAATCCAGCTGACCTATTAAGTCGCGGAGTAATACCGCCAGAGTTAGTAAAAAATGAACTTTGGTTGCACGGGCCAGAATGGCTACGGTTAGCTGAGAAGCAAATTCAATGCCAGAGGCAGCATTGAACGAGATGCATGTATGTATAGTGGCGAGATTCGAGGAAAATTTTGGCATATCAATGCCAAGGGAGCAAGCGATAGTACCGATAGTTGAGTATGCCAACAGTCTAGAGAAAGCTTTAAGTATTCTTGGAACGAAAGAATACCAGCGATGCAATACTTAATCCGGAAAGTACTAGAGGAAAGTTATGGAAAGGACATTGCTGCACTTCGCAGTAGTAAACAGCTACCTGAGCACAGCAGAATCGAGTCACTCAGACCGATTTTCGATAAAGAGCGTATGAGATGCGCCATTCAGCGATTATACCGAGGGTCAAAATTAGCGTAGTTAGTGATCGGTAGTGCGCATAGAACAACAAAACATGGTGCATCACAGATAATCATGCAATTCATTCGCCAGCGATTCTGGATTCCGAGGCTGCGTAATGGGCTGCGGAACTTCCTACACAAGTGTGTGATCTGTTCACGACAAAATTGTCGATTGGAACAGCAATTGATGTCAGATCTGCCAGCCGATAGAGTGCAAGTTGGAAAGCCGCTCCTGCATACAGGTGTCGATTATGCAGGACCATTTATACTAAAAATAGTGGATAGAGAAGGCAGACAAACAACCAGGGGGAATCTTGGGTGGCCATTTTTGTATGCCTAAAGACAAGAGTGGATCATATCGACGTAGTCGGTAATTTGACGTTAGTAGCCTTCCTCGCCTGTTGCGATCGATTAGACGAGGTCGGTGCTAAAGAATGTACAGCGATAATGGCTCATCGTTTATTGGCAAGTGAAATAAAACAAGCTTGAGAAGAGTGGCAAAAGAACGGTGTATTCAGTCGTCTAAGTCTGAAAGGAACGGAGTGGATATTTATGGTGCCAGCAGCCCCACATCAAAATGGTATATACGAGGCAGCAGTCAAATCGATGAAACATCATTTGAAAAGGATAGTTGGACAGCAAGTGCTAGAGTACGAACAGTTCTTAACATTGTTAATCGGGATAGAGGCCATTTTAAACTGACGCCCAATTCATCCACTTAGTGATGATCTAACTGATTTGCAAGCCTTAACACTAGCACATTTCTTGATTGGTGAGCCAATAGTTGCGACAGTGGAACAGCCAGAGACGAAAGGGGTAAAGTTATAGAAACAGAGACAGCTTATGTTGGACCATTTCTGGAAAAGATGGTAAGAAGAGTACTTGCTGACTTTGCAAGAGAAGAAATAAATGGAGAAGAGAGAAGGAAAGCATGAAGGTAGGTCAGTTAGTGTTGATTAAAAGTGAGAATTTCCTCCAGCCAGTGGTCTGTGGGAAGAGTTTGCCAGCTGATAAAGAGCAAGGATGGAATAGTGAGGTCAGTGATAGTACAAACCGAAACCGGGCAGCTTGCCGGACCAGTTCCGAAAATTTGTATTTTGTCCGTGAATTCAGCCGATCATGAGGGTCAACAGCAATCCAGCCATCAGAAAAGGGTCTACAGCATGCGGACGATTGGAAAACATGCGTTTTCATCGTCACACGAGTAGATGTAGAGTATATGCAGTAGTATAGGGTTTGCTCTTGTCACCGTGGTGCTACTGCGCGCACAAAAGTGACTTGAGCATTCAGTGTAAAATCGGATAACAAAATAAACGGTTGGGTTTTCCTGAGCAAGTCTCTTTTCCCCAATACAAAAAAAAAATATGTTATGTTTATATTTATTCGATTTCTTATCTCGTCTTGAACAATAGCATTCATGTCTCAGAAGCTAAATTCTGCGCAATGGGATTATAGTGTCACAGAGCTTGTATGCTATCCTCTCTTATCTGAGAGGAAGTTTAAGGCTAATGTCGAGTTCTTACCCTTTACTATCATAACTGATGCTAGTCTGAAGTGGTTGATGACAGAGAAGGATAAGTCTGGTCGCTTGGCCTGGTAGAGCCTAAAACTTCAAGGCTTCGACTTCGAGATCGAGCATAGAAAGTTCACCCTAAACGTGATGCCCGATACTCTCTCACGCGCCCACATGGAAGAGCTCAGAACACCCAATTCGATATTCTGCAGGTTGACCTCAACTCCCCTTATTTTTCGTCATAGGAACATGAGGAGTTGAACAAGATCGTAACAGAAAACCAGGACCGACTTCCAGACACATGCGTCTCACACGGATTTGTGTATCAGCGAACTGACATACGAACAGGAGACCCGGTACAAGACGATTTATCCTGGAAACCCTGGATTCCGAAGGAGTTGCGTGAGAGCTTGGTGGCTGCAGCACATGTTGCACCGGCCGCTGGACATGGCGGTATTCATAAGACTCTGGCTCTCCTGAGGCAGTTTTATTTATATATAGACTTATTTATTTATTTATTTATCTTTTATCCTAGTCATTTATATCAACTTATTTATTATATTTTATTTATTTTAGGTTAGCTGTGATATTAGTATAAGTTAGGTAGGTAAATGTGAGAGGTATTCTGTAAGCATTGATTGGTATCTTCGTAGATATAGGTTTGAAAAGTAAAGGAGTATCTCAGTATGCGGGCCCTTGCACCACGTATCAGAGTAATAGGCACGCTCGTCGGAACCATTCTTGTAGAAGGCCTCCTTATTTTATTTTACGAATTCAGAATGTTCACGACCACTAACACTCTGCTTTCGAGAATATATGTTTAATTATAGTGTTCTATTTGTGTTCCCTCACTGTACCAAATACAGTAAATTTACCCCTTTTCAAAAACAGACCCTTTTCCCTCCCAATCAATAAATTGGAACTACTAATCTCTCTTCCGCTGATTATCTTTCGATGTGGACCAGCTGTTGTCTAGTTGGTTTCAGTAGATTACAACGGCAAGGTCGTGGGATTAGTTTTTTTGAATTCGTGATAATCGGCGCACTAGGTCGTGGATATTTTTCTAGGAGTTGAGTTTTTTTCTTTTTAGACTTCCGATCGAAATAGTCAGCACCGTCGGTCGTGGCATGTTATGTTTCGCGAGTCGTGTGCGACAAAGTCCTTCCCACAGGAAATAGCTCTGTTCGCGACAGTTTTCGCACTTTAGACATACGCGGACTTATTGTGTGCCGCCGAATTTAAGAGTTTAAAAAAAAATCCAGAAACTTCAGAACGATCAGGATTTGCTTTTTTTAAAAGCCGGGAAAAGCAGCCACGGAAAGAGGCGATACATCGCAAAAAAAAAACAACAAAATAAAACTTTGCGGGGCATTAGACCAGTAGAACGACCCCATCCCCCATTTCACCTACGCATTAATTCCCCGGTTTGTACAAAGCACACGGGAGGTTTAAAAAGCCGGGTGGATGAAAAGTGCTGTGTTTTTTTTTTGTCTACAGTGCAATTTAGCTACATATGTAATTTAGCTACAATGCTACCACGTCGTAATCTTACGATCCTTCCAAGCTACATCGCCTGCAAGAGGTGCTCCGTGGAACTGGAAGAAGCAAAAAGTGAATTATAGAAAAAAAGTGCAAAAAAATAAAAAAAATTAACTCTTAAAAAAGAAAAATGAAATAAAATAAATTATATATTTATGTGCATATACAGAAGATTAGAATTTGACAGGAAGTGTAGTTAGTTAATTCTAGGTTAAGATATACATATGTAGATTTGCTTTTTTTCTTACTTTCATTATGTAGAGTAAGAATAGGGTTAAGTTTTTTTTTTCTTCTTTTGAATTTTACTTTAAGTTTGGTTGTTGTGCGGGAAAAAAAACAGATTTTCTTTATGGCAATGTTTTTTTTTTTTAAAGATTCTTCGAAGAGCTGGTGCCAGAACTACGAGGGATCCACTAAAATCAGTAAGTTCTAGGTTTAATTAATTTTTGTTTGCGGCCATACGAGCAATACAGTAAGTTAAAAAGAATAGAATTCAAAAAAGTCTCAATTACAATAGGTAATAAATTCCCTTTTTGTGAATTTCTTTTAGCTGAATAAATTATAATGAATTAGTGATGGAGTAAGTCTAGCGTAAGTGGTGTGTGGATGGGCGGACCGACCGTCCTCCGAAGGAGCGACTGTGACCAGACATGATGCACAAACAATGACGACATGACAGGAAATAACGTGACTGACTTCCGCTGATTCTTTTTCTTGCAGGTGGCGACTGGAAGGATCTCGTTTAGGAGCTACCATTCACAGTTTTGGCGAGAATGGTAACAATTAGTCGCATTCAAGTGCAGTAAGCGTGGGTTGGCCATCCTCAGCCAACAACACTCGATTATTTCAGATAGTAACGAGCTGTTATCGCTGTGTGATCCTGGAACGCATTATTCGGTGTAGGGTACATAGGGTTAAGTTGAATTTAGGTTTAGTTATAAGTCGTTATTTGTTTATATTTGTATTATATATATATTTATATTTGCTTACAAATTAAAGTACATTTTATTATATTTTACACATTATAAATTATTATTCTAAAACATTAAACTAATCTTGTGAAACACTGCATAAGCACCGATATCTAATTAGGATAGTAATTCTTCGATTTTGCACTATCATGTACATTTAGGTACATGAATACTAAGGTACAAACATATTGATTTGTCTTCCCACGATCGGTTCATGCTTTTGCCGTGCTTTACAAGAACAATTTACTCAGCAGCAGACATCGAACCATATCGTGTACACTAAAGCCATCTGTAGTTTGTGTATTTATTCTTCAGCTCGTACAAACATACATACAATCAAGGATAAGGCACACGAGCATGGGTGGGTGGCTGCTGCTGGATGAAATGCACTTTCATTTTGCTGTACACTCTTGGACACACCGGACAGATAAGTAAAACAATTATAAAGTATTTTAAATATTTGTTTCATTTTATTTCATTTGGGCAATACAATATTTATTTTTTCTTCTCGTGGAATGTTTAAATCCTAAACAGAGGTGATCTTGCTGTTTCTTATCTTCTTTTTTCCTATCATTTTTCTCTCATACTGTCTTTTAAGTCCGTCCGTTAGTCAACGTAAAAGAGACGAGTAACCGCGAGCGTGACACTGCCATCTACTGCTGCATCATGGATGCCTCCGTGGCCAACTGACTCCTTACAAGGGTTAGAGAAATGCTTTTTCGTTCCTTCAAGACCAACCCGAAAGAGGAAAACTGAAAAAAGTTCAAACGAGCCAGAAATGACTGCAACGCCAATCTTAAGCGCGTAAAATTCCAAAACTCCAAAAACTGCGGCAAAAAATACTGCAATGTCCCAAAGGCAGTAAAAATTGTTGGTCATTCGTCTGCCTCATTCTCCATCGCAACGCTCATGTACAATGACATTCCAGCTGTCAGCTCTTTGGAAAAGGCCAGTCTGCTTTCTGCACAATTTGCGGTTTACAATGTATTCCTAGTTGACGTGCTAAAGCCTGATCTGTCATTGTAACATTGGCTCCATTGTCGAAGAAGACATACATAGGTTCTAAGGTTTCTTCCATTGTTATAAAGCTTGACTGCCAGAATTTGAAATAAAATGTGTTTTTGGCTGTTGCTATTAGCTACGTAGCAGTTTCTGTTGTCTTGCGCAGTCGACTTGGCTCACCTTGTATGCGATTGGATTGGTTTCATGGTTTTTTGCTGTTCACTGTAAACTATCGCGTGTGTGGTGATGTTGTGTCTATTCGAGGAGCAATGTAGCAGGTGGTGGTAATGATATGAGCACTCTTCTACCCCACAGTATTTTCGCCTAAAACATCGGTTTACTTGATGGCCAGCTTTTGAGAAAGGAAAAACATGCTTTGTTGTTTGACACTAACGCACGCGTATCGATAACTTTGAGATGTGTCAGGATTTATGTCCTTTGGCCGTCTACGAATCTAGACTGGGCTATCAATTCCTGCAGGCTGGAATGATGATGGTAATGCATCTGTCAGCATATTAGCCAGTCGCTTCAGCTTATTGAGCCATTGACTAAAGTCAATAATCATTGGCAGACGTTTTTAGATAAAGACATTTTTGTGTCCATTTCATCTGTTTAGACGTTCTTAGCTTTGTAACGAGCTTACTTAAAAGTGTTGGATTCGAGAGATGCTGATATCCTCGAGCCTTTTGCAAGAAAGTGGCCATATTCGTAACTTTATTAGCAAATCCTTACAGCTGCACTAGATGACCTTCGGCTATCGGTGTATGGCACGAATCCTTTTAATCTGGCTTTTAATCAGCTGCTCTGTACCACCGAATGTGGCCTCAAGCGCCTCCATAATGGTATTCACGTTGCTCGAATTGGAGAGCAAAGACTCAGCTGTTTCTCGTGCCAGACCTTTCAAAGCGTCTCGTAGGCTGTCATGCATTTTTCGTTAGTAAGATGTACCTGGCGTTTCCCTTACCTCATTTCTCAATACGGACATGCTGTTTTGGATCAGTTGATTATTTAACAATATTAATACCTGTATAGCTTGCAACTGGCGGATAAATTCGTTTTGCATTTCTACTATTTTAATGTCGAACTCGCGTGAAAGAGATTCAGTGTCTTTTTGGCAATTTTTAGACAGGATTATTTACGGCTTCTGTGGCAGGTGGTACAGCGACTGATATCTAATGAGCTGTACATGGATGTGGCGGCTATAAAGAAAGCTGTAGTGGCAACGTAGACGACTGCGGCAGGTTTTGGAGGTCCGATTGAATCGGACGACTATTCCATCAGATTGAGCGTGCAGTGGCATTGTCCTTGTCTTCATTATTCCCAGATATTGGCACACTTCCTGGAAGACCTTTGATTCAAAGTTTCGGCCTTGATCAGAGTGTGGCTTCATTGCGACCCCAAATCTGCTCACCCAGTTGTTGGCTATCTCTTCTACTACGGTTTTAACCTCTTGATTTGGGATTAAAACCACTTCTGTCCACTTACAGAAGTAATCCATGACTACGAAGGTGTATCGGTTGTCAATAGCCACTCGTTCGAATGGTGCTCCGACATTGTATTGCTGCATTCGTCCTTGTGGCTTTACTCTTGGACCCTTAGTAGCCGCACGCTTTATGCAATTTTTGCACAAATTCTCGACGTCTTGTTTTGCGCTTAGCCCTTAGAAACGTTCCCTTACCCTCTCCAACATCTTGTTTATTCCCAAATGGCCTCCTGAGATCCCGTCATGTATTTCATGAAGCACTTCGCTGGTTCTGGATCGTGGCACAATTCTCTGCGTACGAGACGTTGTTCCATCTGCACTTTCGCATTTTCTCTTCAGCAATCCATCTTGCACATAAAGCGAGTCCCATTATGCCAATATGCCTTCAGGATTTGCCTCTTGTTCGATATCTGCTGCCAGCTTAGCCTTCCCTCGTGTTCCGTTCAGGCCAATATTGGTTCGATGTCATTATCTGCCTGTTGGGAGGAACGGATTTCATCTCCGCTCCAACCCTCTACTGACTAAGTCCTGATCATTTAGATAGTGGTCAGTTTCTTCACTTATTTACGGTTGCAGTGTTCACACTTGACTCCACAAGGTCGACGAGAGAGAGTATGAGCCTTTGAGTGGAGTTTGGAGTAGCCATTTCAGAGCTGCGTGGTCAGTCCGTAGAATGAACTTCTTATTTTTTTACAATTAGCGCGCGCTCAAGGGATTAATGTACCATTAAAATATTTGTGCAGTGCGGGCGAAGGAAATTCAGGGAGGAAGAGAGGTACCGATGGGCATTGTTCTTTTGTGTTTGCAAGTTATAACGATCGACAGAGTATTTTTAAAAGAGTTGTACGGCTTAAGAAAGAATCACGATATTTTAGAGTGTACGTCCGCAAGTGACCTTGAGGGTACACTGATGAGCATTTATAGCGAGTTTGGTGTTACGGTTGAAGCTTTGAAGAAGAGGAATGCTATTGGCGATTTCAATGAAGTACTGTTGATGGAAATAACTATAAAATAAAGTGAGACTGGAGACATTACGTCGGTGTTCAAATATGTCAATTGACTGACTGATATTAGTATCATCTATGAGTTTTATCGCACGGTTTTGAATACTACCTAGCAGGTGCAGGTGTTTCTTACGTCGCTTGAGGAAACCTAGACATTTCGCTGCATTTTTGACGAGATAGAATATGTGGTCATTCCAACGTAAGTTGTCACTGACACACAAACAGAGACTGTAAAGTCTTTCGGTTTCAACGATATAAGTGTGATTCATGGATAATGGCTGAATATTTAAATTTCGCTTTAATAACAACAGATGGAATATATTGAATTAGAAGTGGCAGACAAGAGATCATTAATGAAAATTAAAGAGTGTCGAAGACAGAACGGAGGCCTGGGGCACACCAGCATTTATTTTGTGAATGTCAGACCAGAAACCATCCAAGGCAACTTGAATTGAACGTACCGAAACGTAGCTTCTAATACAGTGAAGAAGCAAAAAATATAAAGCATTTTCGACAAAAGAGCCTGATGCTAAACTCTGTCAAATACCTTAGAAATACCAAGTGCAACTATCTTGATTTTCACAATACCGGGATATTTCATGAGCTGGCGGTTTATCAGCGTTTCCATTACCTTTGAAAGAAAGGAGTAAGCGCAATGGGTCTGTAGGAAGAGGGAAAAGAAGATTGGCATTTTTTAGGGACGGGCTTGACAAATGTTGTTTTCCATCTTCTCGGAAAGTGTCCTAAGGACTAGGATTGATGAAAAAGCTTAGGCAGTGGTTTTGTCAGAAGAAGAGGTGGTATACCATCTGGACCAGCGGATCTGTGTACAAGTGGATTCGTCCCATTGAAGATTCGACGCACTCAAGTGTAGGCGGGGACAAGGCACAATCTGGAAGTATTGAGCTGGCCGCAACGTATGCAGCAAGCGCATTGGCTTGGTCCAAAAAGCTGACAGCTGTAATGTCATTGTCTATGAGCGTTGGAATGCAGCGGTCTTTGGCGGTTAACGGTGACGTCGTTTGGACTGTGCAACACTCCGAAGAAGACCTCGTATGAGAATCTGTCGCGTCGGCAACTGCTAGTGGGACTGTGATCGACAAATACCCTTCTTCTCAATGGCCTACCGAAATGCGAAATCCATAGTTCAACAGGACTTACACCGTCTGTACCTAAAAAAGTCGAGGACAAACCAGCGTCGACACAAAGATTTAACTTAAACCTGAAGGTCGTTTATTTTCTAAAAATTTTAATTCATTATTTTTTGTACATATAAACGTTTTTCCATTTTTACTTACTTGATATTTCCTGCCAGTGTGACTGAGGCTTAGGTATCTTCGAACTACTGTCCTCTTTTCTATTTTTCTTCTCGCATAGGTCAAATATGCCTTTCGCCAAAGAGCGCGTTCAGATCTTGATTTGTGATTTCTACATGAAATTTGTATGAAACGCTGGACGGTTCAGAATATTCTTGAAAGATGTCAGGAGAGGATAAATATGGTATTCGCATCCCCAAGATATTCAAGTTAGTTCTAAAGTGAAATTTGAAGTGTGAATTAAGAGAGTGATTAAGTGGTTTAAGTAAAGGGTAAAGTAAAGTAAAAGAAGAGCGATTGGATTAATATAATATATATTTATGAAATGCCAAATGTTGTTCAAAGTTCTCGCTTGCAACTGTTTGCTGACGATGGTCTTTTATATGTTTCGTGTAATGAGATAAATGAATACATTCAGAAGATTAATCATGAATTAAGTCAATTGGAAAAATGGTTAAAAATGAACCAATTAAGTTTAAATGTGAGCAAAACCAAATGCATGTTTATATACGGACAATCTGATAAAAATAATTAATAAGAATAATAATGAAAATTAAAAATGAAATAATGAAATCAAAAAAAATAAATAAACAAATTAGTTTCTTTGGAAGAATACGGAAAAAAATGTCAATCATAAGTGCAATAAGTGTATATAATTCTATAATTAAAGCACATTTTGAAACGTATTCCACAATCATATATTTAGCGAATAGCACAACATTAGATAGACTACAGAAGTTTCAAAATAGAGCAATGCGAAGTATGTTAAAGTGTCCTTAGCTAACACCAATTGTTAATATGTTAAGTCTATTGAAGTGGTTAAGTGGAAGACAAAGGACAATTATGAATGTACTTATGTGAATTGTTACCTAGTTATAAATATATGCAATAAAATATTATATGTTAGTAATGCGTACAACCATAATGTGCGAAATAGAAACAACTTTCTTGTTTTAGAATTCAAAAAGCACAAAATACAGTATTCTATAGCGGTTTTAAAATATTTAATGAACTACCTGATGTATTAAAGCTAGAGAGCCAGCTAATAAGATCTAAGCTAAATATTATCACATATGTAAAAATGAAGTATAATTAGATAAATGTAAATTATTTAATTTTTTTTTTCTATTTAATTATTTTGTTGTAATAGAATAGCTAAACATTGCTAACTAAACAAATTTGAATTGAATTTGAATGTAAATTGTAGTTTTATTAAATAAAGTGATTGTATTGAAAGGAATAAGTTCTATAGTACCCACACAAAAAAATTACAATATATTGTTTTTAATGTACATCGAAGATTCATGTTAAATTAAACATAATATTAAATTATATGGTTTCAGAAGAGTTAGAAAAAACTGTGGAGCTTATACAAGACAGAAGTATTATTGAAATTAATTTTTTATTATTATAGTCTGGTAGATAATGTCATGAGATTTATTTTTTAAGTATGATTTCTGGCATATGCCCGCCGCGGCTACGAGTTCCATTCGATCAGTCCAATTTTCCAATAAATCCGGCCGTATAGCGTCAATGGTAGCTTGAATATTGGCTTCCAAAGCTTCAAGAGTTGCTGGTTTCTCGGCATAAACCAACGGCTTCACATAGCGCCATAAAAAGTAATCGAGAGGCGTTAAGTCGCACGAAGGAGGGGCCCAGTTAACAGGACCACTTTTGGAAATAAAGTTGTCACCAAATTGATTTTGCAATAAATTGATAGTTAAGCGCGCTGTATGGAAAATTGCGCCATCTTGTTAGAACCAAATGTCGTCAATGTTTAGCTGATTAATTTTTGTGAACAAAAAATCAGTCAACATGGCTCGATAACGCTCGCCATTCACCGTAACGGCAGCTCCTTCCTCATTTCCTCATTTCGAAAGAAATAAGGACCGTTAATGCCGCCAACGTGTAAACCGCACCAAACAGTCAATTTTAATGGATGTAATGGCGATTCGTTAACAGCTTGAGGATTGTCTTCGCTCCATATATGGCAATTCTGCTTGCTGACGAAGCTATTTAACCAGAAAGGAGCTTCATCCCTAAACACTATTCTTCGATAAAAATGCTCTATGATTCTCACGAACAGATTTATTTTTTCAAATTAAATTTCCAAAATTTGGAAGCGTTCTTCTGGCGTTAAACGATTCATGATGAATTGTTAAACCTTACTGAACAGAAATGTAAACACAGTTTGACATTAACAGCTGTCAAAACATAGACAACAACCATCGAAACTTCTCTTGCAGCTAAAAAAACACCTTTTAGATGGCAACCGATATCATAATAAAGGCTCTGTCATCGTGCAAGAACAACCAATGTGTTATATCCATAGGCTTTCATATTTCATATATACGTTTCATATTCATATTAAGTAAGTATTAATAAAGACTAACCCGGCCGGGTGGACATTTAGACAAATCTTAACATAAACCTGAATAGTTTCTTTCATTCTCTTTCTCGATGAGCAAAGTCGTAAAACTGATGTCAAATGTTGCTATCCACTATTTCTCACCGAACGATGCTTTTTGAAAGTGGTTTTTGTAGAGAGACTTCGGTGATGTTCTGGAGGCCATCATGATTCATGAGCGAATCCCTGTGACCACCGGTTTTCTCCTTATTTTGTTATTTCCCGCAATGAGAACAACTCCCTCATTGCGGCTTTTGCTCCGCTCTTGAAATGCCCCATTTTATTGTAGTACTACCAACGCATTACTTGTCTTCCTCGCGGAGTGTTACATTTCTCGGCGCTCTGTCCTTCAGAGTACAACTCAATTACTTTTCTGACGAGATGTTTGCCAAAATCACTTCTTTCTGAAACTAAAACTTGATAAAATGGAACACAAGCTGATTTAGAGAAATAATAGTGTGTTTTACCATTATATTTCTAATCACTTATGTTGGGTTGTTTATTCATATATGTATATAATTATCTGATATACTAGCGATATCTATTGTCATTTTAACCGTTTATCGTGACATTATTCAAAATATTGCCTAATTGCACAGTAAAAGTAATATTC
This sequence comes from Volucella bombylans, assembly GCA_949129095.1. Classification (NCBI taxonomy): domain Eukaryota; kingdom Metazoa; phylum Arthropoda; class Insecta; order Diptera; family Syrphidae; genus Volucella; species Volucella bombylans. Next base: position 212,200,464 of record OX422140.1, on the reverse strand, counting down.
TTTGAAACGATTAAGTACAGATGCCAAAAAAATATTTCAAATATATAGAACAAAAATTATAAAGATTTATTAATTTGTAATTCACCAAGGTAATACAAGTATATTTCCAAACTTTTTTATAAAAACTAATAACAATGAACACTCCTCGAATAACTCCTTCTCTAGATACCACCATTTATGTAGAATTTTGTTTGTTCAGGAGCTGAAATTTTGCTCAACAAATATGCGTCTGGACTGATCCACTATATTAGACTGAACCCAACCAATTAAAACGTCAAGTTTTTTTTATGAAAATATTTTAGTTGGTTTCTATTTTTTCTTTTTATTATGAGTAACTTGTAATTTTCTTTAAAAAAAATTATCTGGACAGGATACAGGCTAAAATTTTTTACAAGATTTGTGTAAATATCCAAAAGAAGTTATTTTTACAATGATCAGTCAAGTGAATCGTAGTGATATGTGTTCGTGTTACACTTTTTTTGTGGGCCAAGTTCTCTTTTTGCTTAAATTTGCTAAGAGTTAAAAAGTGTCTTCATACCCTTCGTTAATTATCTTTACGCTTTAAAATTATTTTGTATGGATTAAGCAAAAAATTTTGTTGCAGGAAAAATAAAAAGCTAAAGTATACATATATACATCGCTTTGCCTTTTGCAAAATTTTGTCTAAATCTTTAAGGTGGTATATTGTATTTCCAAAAGCTATATGTATTAATAATATGAATAGTATATGTGACCACATTTTATGTAGTTTACTTGGGGTTTATATTGACTAAATATCTCTTTAACATTATTAGAGACTTTGGGAAGATGATTAAAAATAAAGACGTGGTTATGCACACAAAGGAATTTTCGGGTATTGCTAATGCCACATCTTTGGAAAAAAATTGCGCGGTCCCAGGAATTATACCACCATCCAGTTTAGACAATCTAGAGGTGTTAAGAAGATGCAACTCTTTGCCACTTTTTATGCCAAATGTAAGTACATGTCTTCTTTATTATTTTCATTATTATAAATGTAGTATTAGTTTATGAAGAATAATAATATTTAGTAATTTTCGTTTTTGTACGTAAGTACGTATATGTGTGTATGTACAATTGGGGTGCATTTATCAATACCCTTATTAATTTATAAGCAGCCACTCATGGATTGTTCTAGTATTAATAATTATTCATTTCGAAATTTAATTTTGTTTTTACATAAATTTGAATTAATAAATTTTTATTTAAACGTATCCCTACAAGAAAGTAACGTCTTATATTACACATTTCCATTTATATGGTGATATTTTTACCTTCACCTAAATATTTCTAGGTTTTAAAAGCTGGCGGCATTTTTTTTGCAAATTCGGAATAGGACAAAAATGTTTTAGTTTGATAAAAAAAAAAACCTTAACTTATCCAGCGACATTAATATTCATATTCATTCAGTGCACCAGTATTAACGCATAATATCTACAGTTCGAAATTCGTCGGTGTTTCTGTTTTCTGTGTTTGTTTGTGATTATGACTAGGAAATTCAGGGTAGACGTAGCCAATATACGCGGGCTAAAAATTAATCACTTTTCTACGTACGTCCACGTCTGTAAGTACAGACCAGCTGTTTTGGCATTTAGTGAAACATAGAAAATAGATAGATCCCCGCCCACACCTATCAGATCATTCTGATCTAAAGCTACCTGGCTACGAACTAGTGCAATTATTCTTCTCTCACTGCGGTCTCGCCATTTACGTGCGTAGTGATGTAGCTTACCAAACTATACCACATTGTTATCCATGTTTCAATCCGGAATTCAACTTCATGTGGTTAAAATTCCATCACCGTAAGCAAATTATCCACTACTGCTTTATTTACAGAAGCCTCAAACTGGACAGCAATTCTACTTTTAACGAGTTTGATGCGCTGTCTGACTCCATTCAAAGAATTGTATCCCTGTATCCTCATACTGAAATCGTTATTACGGGCGATTTCAATATACACAATTCTGGGTGGCTTCGACATTCTGGACAGATAACACCAGAAGGACGGTGTGTTGAAATCTTCTCTGTGGAAAACAACTTAACGCAGCTTGTAAATGAGCCCACGTTAATACCAGACGTTGATAGTCATACCGCCAACACCCTGGACTTCCTTTTAACTTCTTACCCTGATAAGTACACCGTTGATATGCTCTCCCCTCTAAGCTCGTCGGACCACTTAGCTAATTTCTCGTATACTGACCACACAGTTAGAGAAAAGATTCCTAAAAGAACCGTATGGCAATACGAGAAAGCCAACTGGAGCGGACTTAACAGCTTCTTTAGGAATTTTAACTGGTCGTTATGTGGATGCCGCTGCTTATATAATTACAGACACCATTCTCTTTGGAATGAGATCCTTTATTCCTCCTCGGATGAAGAGTATCACACCAAAAGAAAAGGCATGGTACGACTCGAACTGTAAAGAGGCCGTCAGGTTTAGAGAAATGTTTTTTTCGGTCCTTCAAGACCAACCCGACAGAGGAAAACCGAAAAAAGTTCAAACGAGCCAGAAATGACTGCACCGCCTTTCTTAAGCGTGTGAAATTCCAATACGACCAAAAACTGAGGCTAAAAATACTGCAACGTCCCAAAGGCAATAAGAATTTTTGGTCGTTCGTGAAAAACATAAGAAACTCTGCCTCATCCTCCATTCCAACACTCATTTACAATAACATTCCAGCTGTCAGCTCTTTGGACAAGGCCAATCTGCTTGCTGCACACTTTGCGGCCAGCTCAACTCTCCCAGATTGTGCTTTGTCTCCGTCTACACTTGAGTGCGTCGAATCTTCAATGGGACGAATCTACTTTCGCACTCGTGTAGTAGTAAGAGTACTTAAAGATCTCAACATACATAAATCCGCTGGTCCAGGTGGTATATCTCCCCTTCTTTTGAAGAGGTGTTCTTCCACGCTGCAAAACCACTGCGTAAGCTTTTTCATCAATCCTACACTTTAGGACTCTTCTCGAGCAGATGGAAAACAGCATTTGACCAGCCCGCCCCTAAAAAAGGCGAATCATCTTCCCTCTCCTCCTACAGACCCATTGCACTTACGTCCCTTCTTTCCAAGGTCATGGAAACACTGATAAATCGTCAGCTCTCGAAACACGAAAACTTTTCAATGACTGGCAATATGGTTTTCGTCGCAACAGGTCCACTGGTGATTTGATGGCATGTCTCACCGAAAAGTGGAACCAAAGCGTACATCAATCTGATATTTCTAAGGCATTTCACAGACTTTGGCATTAGGCTCTTTTGTCGAAAATGCGTGCATTTAGAATCGATGACTCTCTTCTTCAATGGATTAGAAATTACCTTTCGGAACGTTCAATTCAAGTTGTCTTGGACGGTTTCAAGTCTGATATTCACAAAATAAATGCTGGTGTGCTTTAGGGCTCTGCTCTGTCTCCGACACTCTTTTAATTTAATTTTCATTAATGATCTCTTGTATGCTACTTCTAATCGAAAATATTCCTTTGCTGGTGATAGTACTCTCTGCTTTTCATATTCGTTCCCGGACTCACGGCCCTGCTCTTCGGCTGTAGAACCAGAACGGCAGCGTATCCTAAACTCATTAAATTCCGATATCAACATCATAACCAATTGGGGAACTATCAACAGAGTGGAATTTAATGTTTCCAAAACACAATGCTGTCTGCTGTCGTTACAGCGAAATTTAAACACCCAGCCATTATCCATGAATGGCACTTGCATCTCGAAACCGAAAAATTTCCCATTCTCGGTATGTATGTCAATGACAACTTACGTTGAAATGACCATATATTTGATGTCGCCAAAAATACTGCGAAATGTCTAGGTTTCCTCAAGCGATGTAAGAAATATTTTACCCCCTTGATCTGGCCTCAATATATAAGGCATTCATCCGCCCAAAATTGGAGTACAATGCCCATATCTGGTCAGGTGTTACTAAAACATCTCTGTACCTGCTAGATAGGATTCAAAACCGTGCGATAAAACTTATTGATGATACTAATACCCGTCAATCAATTTACACCCTCGAACACCGACGTAATGTCACTGTGTTTTTTTTTTAAATCGCCAGTAGCATTCCGCCCATTCAAACTTTCAACCGTAACACCCGTCTCGCTATGAATGCTCATCAGTATACCCTCAAGCCCATTTTCGGACGTACTCTAAAATATCGTGATTCGTTCCTAAGTCGTACAACTCGCTTATGGAATGCCCTGCCGATCTCTGTATTTCCTGGTCGTTATAACTTGCAAATATTTAAAAACAATGTACCTCGGTACCTCTCTTTTCTTCCTCCCTAAATTTCCTTTGCCCGCGCTGTGTACAATCACCTTAAGGATACACAAATCCCTTGAGCGCGCGCTCATTCTATAAACAAAAAACAAAAAACCACTTCTCTCAACGATACTCCCATTGTTCACGAAGGTGTTTGCCTCCTCATTTGACGAAAATCTCTGTCCTCCGAGCGCAGTTTTTAGATGAGGGAACAAAAAGAAGTCGCTTGGGGCTAGATCTGGTCAAGCAGTTTAAACCGTAATTCATGGATTTTCGCCATAGCAACCGCTGAGGTGTGAGACGGCGCGTTGTCTTGGTGAAACAGGATTTTCTTTTTCTGCAAATGTGGCCGTTTTTCCGCAATTTCTGCCTTCAGCTGGGCAAGTAATGATGCGTAGTATGCTCCTGTAATGGTTTTTCCTTTTTGAAGATAATCGATTAAAATAACTCCTTTACTATCCCAAAAAACAGTTACCATCACTTTCCCAGCCGAAAAAACAGTTTTTGCTCTTTTTGAAGCCGGGTCGCCGTTTGCAGTCCACTTTTTTGACTTAATTTTTGTTTCGGGCGTATAATGGTGTATCCAAGTTTCACTATCTTACTTTGAGGTCACTTTTCTCCAGAAAATGTTTAATTAACATAACGTTTTATAATTTTTTTCGTATAAAAGTAACAATAATAAAAAAAAAACATCAATAAGTTTGCAGAAAAAACGCACAGATTTTATGATATTTGGAAAATCCTGCAGCAGGTAAAATTTATAAGAAAGGGTTTTTTGTTTTAAGCTCCAAAGGCTATGAATAAAAAATGATTTTGTGTAAGATAATTTTTATTTTATGTGTGTACTAAAAGAGTTATAACAGGTGCTCAAAGTGTCCTCCTTGTATGCATGCTAGAGAACGTTTTTGGGCTCTACTGCAAATGTTTACTGATGCTAACTGCTGCCTCACTTTTAATGACGCTTCGAGAATACGCTCTTCTAATTCAATTAAATTTGCTATTTGGGTTGAATACAACTTCTTTCATTGTTTCCCATACAAAAAATCCAATACTCTAAGGTCAGGAGATCTTGCAGGCCAGTGTATTGGTCCATTTCTTCCTATCCAACGGCTACAATACTGTTCATCTAGCCAATTCTTAACCTCACGACCATAGTGGGTTGGAGCACCGTCCTGTTGAAAATATCATGAAGTTAGTTGAATCAGTGGAATGTCCTCCAATAGTTCTGGTAAATCATTTCGCAAAAACTTCAGATAGTTTGTAAAATTAATTCTAGGTGCTAGTTTGAAGGGGCCGATTAACTTGTTTCCAAGTACACCTGCCCACATATTAACGCTGAATTTGTGTTGATATGATTTATGTCTCCTTGTATGTGGATTGTCCGCATCCCACGTATGAAGATTATGAAAATTTCTGACCCCTTCTCTTATAAATTGAACAGTTCTTGTACAGGTGTATGGTGGTATGGATAAAGATTTTCTCCATGCGGTACATTAGCAATTTTATCTCTGGAAATATTGAATTGCAAAGCTAAGCGTCTGATCCTGATTGATGGATCCGTTGTAACAGCTTTCATCGGCCGATATCCTTCTTACTTGAGGAGCTCACCCACTCGGTCGTATATATAAAACTGATCCCGTTTCCCGAAGCCTTCGATACGTATTTCCAAATACTCCTTTACTAGGAAGTCCTCGGTTAGGATAAAGTTTATGGTATCTTTGTCGCGCACTAGTTGAGCTTTTATTGCACATCCCATAAATGTTTGTCAATGCAAACATTTCAAATAGCGTTTCTAAGCAACTGTAACCTTAGCGTAAAAAATTAAACTGATGAATTATTGGTTTTTATAATCTTTTATACTATTTTTGTTTGGTAAATTTTCGAAATAGGCCTTCATATGCGAAACTTAACACTTTCTGAGAACTTTTAAGGAACAAGGTAATGAAATGAGGATTTTGACTATAAAACGGCACGGCTTAAAATTCTTTATTAGCTATGCAATTTTAAAAAAATTCTTGGAAAACCATTCTTACAAGTATTGTCAACGGTTGTTAGAAACGTTGATAAAAAACCATAAATTCCTTTTTTTACCTGCTGCATGTTTTCCCAAGTATCATAAAATCTATGGGTTTTTGCGCAAACTTGATGATAATTTTTTTATCATTATCACTTTTATAAGAAAAAAATAGTAAAACGTTATGTTAATTAGGCGTTTTCTGGAGAAAAGTGACCGCAAAGTCAAAAATTAGCATGGGCAATGAAAATGAAACAGGCTTAGAAATTGGATATCTAAAGACTCAAACAAGATATCAACTTTATTTAAACGCCGTTACAAATGCTAGTATTTCTTCTAAAAACAAATTCATACACAAAGTTTCTACCATTAGTACTAACAGAGGAATTTCCGTTAACATGGATCTTCGTACACGAAATTAAGCCGTGTCTTAAATCCTCGATAATTGATGTCAACATTGGAGATAGACTCTTACTGTAAAACGATTTTTTTTCTTAGAATATACCCAGGAATCGTTTCCCAAATTATCGTTGACGAATTTGGGGTCACCCTGTATAACACTGAATTTATGACATCTACTTCCAATGTACGAGGATGTAGATCTCAGAGTCACACCATTCTAGCCATATTTGTGAACGTCCACTAATATGTTATTTAAACTACATAAATCTCTAGCCACCTTAATAGACCCAAAGTCCGCCATTGGTTAATAGCATGTGCGCATGCTATTTGTTTCCTCCCCAAAATCGTTATTTTCAGTAAGGCTCATAAGTTCTTTATTTCAGAAAAAAGGTATAGAATTAGAATATTAGATTTATCTATTAAACCATTCTCCTGCTGAACATGCAGATACATTGCTACATGGATATGTCTTATAGGCATACGACGAAAAAACCTTAATTCTTTTACAAGTGAAGATAAATAGAATATAGGGTGGTTGTGCAGAAATGAGATGGTTTAAAGTTTCACCCCGGTGTAAAAAAAACACAAGTTTTCTAAGTTGTGTTATGGTATTACCTGTATGAAAAAATGAGTTTGTTCTACTCAAATTGTAGAACTCGATGTTATAGACAATAATGGGAGGTGTGTACTAAAGTAGGAAATATAGTGGCGTGTTTCGAGATTATCGCTGTGTTGGGAGAAGATGGCATCAATACAGGTTGCATTACGAGTTGCTGAGATGGCAAGATTGTTGTTCTCGGCACCATCAGGGCTACGTAGATCTAAATTGAAATCACCACTGAGAATTATCGGCATATTGTAATAATAATAATGCTGTTCTAGATTTTCTAATAAACCCAAAAGCTTCAGACTATAGACGAGAAAAATTCAGAATAAAAACTAAAACATCCTTTCTTCCATTTATTTTTTTTTCTATCCACCCCTGTTCCGGAAACCCATTGTACACACAACACAAGGTAGGAATGTACGATCATCGAATAAAAGAAGAGGAGCAAAACAACTATGTATTGACTTTTATGAGTTAACTACACACAACCCTTAAACCACCTGCATTACACATAAACAGCGTATCAAACAAATCTTTTCACACGATTGGATGCTTCCTTCCTATCAACCCCTGTTTCCAACAATAAATCGGTGTAAAAGACAAACTTATCCGCACACAGAGTACGATCACTGAAGGAAAGCAAAAATGGGACACATTTTTCAGAAAGACAAGGGGTTAGACATATCCATGTCAAAAAGGCACTTACCGTTGGGAATTGTAACATACTTATTATAACAACAAATTGGGTTTAACTGAAGCTGTAATTTTTCCAATTTGCAAATTCTAAAGGGGGAATGACATCCAAATACCATTATACTTCTTTGAATATGTAGGTTTGTTATCATTAAAGACAGTACACCGTTCTCTTACTTCCAAGCATAAACTCTGAAATGGGAATAGTTCATCCGAATCACGGATTCGTGATTTCAAAAGACTCTATTCAAGAAATCGTTATTTTTTAAGAATTTAGAAATACTTTTAATGTAACTCACTTTTTTTGTCATGTTGACTTGGCCGCAAATTATTACATTTGTGGTCAAGCTATACGATTTGTTTCACTGCAGAGACAACAATTCCGAAAAAAACGAATATTCAACGTTGCTTTAGTTGCCGCACGAGTTGCATCTTATAAGGGTGAAGGCCGGGGATTGACAATTCTTGTGACAACTCACAGCGACTACACATTACATATAGATTGTATGTGCTACATAATATCCGTAATACGACGAATAGCGAGCTCAGTTGATCGATTATGAGGTCCAAGGAAATCACTTTATTTTTTATACCTCTCGAGAATTAAAGACATACCATATTTTCAAAATAATTTTGAATGAATCGGCGTTCTTTTAGTGTAAGTCTTATTCATGATGATCTAATATTGCTGAATATAAAAGTCAAGGAATTGTTAAAAATAGAAGCGAGAAAACAGTGCTTCCACATAATATTTTCTTCGTTCGCAATGAATTTTAAAAAATGTCCAATAAACGCCAGCAACATTTTTTCAAAACAAATTTATTATTTTTCTTTAGTGAAACACACTGACTGAGTTTCATATAATTACTTCACTGTATTAGTTGTCAAGGTTCTTTAAATTTAGAAGACGACATCGCCAGTAGATGAGGTACATCACATGACTGGCGAATGCAGCAATATCACATATTGATTTCTCGTTAGAGAACAATATTATACATGGCATCTTTTGACCTTAACGTTATCTCAACGAAACATAATAAAATGCAAACATTAACTTTATGTATGGGTCATTCTAAGAGAGTGGTTAAAATATATTTCACATAACATCTTTCTGTTTTAAAATAAATTTATGTAAATATTAACAATTTTGATTTCTTTACAACTTTACAAAAAAAATTATAAATCTTAGTTTTACATTTTTTGTTATTTAAACTTCTTATATCGCCTCACCACAAGGTTCTCTAATTTCAACCTAACTTAGATTTCTGTAATTCGTTGCGATGAACTAATCTATGTTTTCAATTAAGGCTCTGCCAAACAGAACTCGTTTTTAACACAGCGGTAAGATTATTTAACGCTGCAGTGAAATTATTTATTTTCATTTTAAATTTTTCCCAAAAGTTTCCCGCATTCCGACTTTTAAAATTACCTTTTTTAGTATTTTATCACTCTGGTCGCATATTAATATTTCCATTGTTTCACAAAAAGAACCAATATCAACGCCGCGTTGTATGAATGAATGTATGAATGATTCACCTCCGGTGAATTTACCGAGACGTTAAAAACGCATTCTGTGTGACAGTTTCTATATCAATGGATTACAACGATTCGTTGGAAGGCGGCATTAAAACGCGCCCCATTTGACAGAGCATTAATAGTTATAAAGTAAATATAAAGGCTAACAACTTTAATAACATAAATTTGTAAATAAAGTACAAAATTTACTTCATGGTTTTTACACCATATAATTTCCCCTTATTTAAAAGGAATGCACAAATTTTGGCATTTTATTTTCATATTTCTTTTGATTAAATTTTTGGAAACTCATTTATTATATTATATTTTCAGATAAACCATATTCAACTTTCTCTTGAATATATAAATTATCTAATGGTATTTTAGTCTCAAAACTAAAAATTATATTGGAGGCGATTTAAAAGTCTCAATGGTGGAGTATTTCTCCAAGTAATTAAAAATCTAACTATATTTTCTGACAAGGACATGTCTGGATGTTCTAGTAAATGCGCTTATTTGACCGTTTATACCATTCGATCCGCAGAACCGTTGGATTGAGGGTGGTATACTGGAATTTCAGAACACATATTATTTTGTCGGCAAAATTTTTAAAATTAAAAGCATTAACCGGTAGATAATTGTCACTGACAATTTCGATCGGTAAAACAAGTAACAGAAATGTTTGTATTAATTGTTAAACCAATTTTCGCACATTCCAGGAAGTTAAAATCACAATATTATGAGTACGTACATTTTAAACCGAATATACGTATATTTTTTCACGAAAAATACGTAAAGTCCAAATAAATGCGTTCAAATGGATACGGTGTCAAATCCCATTTTGAGGAAGATAATTCTTTTGACACATTTGCTGTCTATTGACAAATTTCACAATTTTCAATAGAAAAAAAAATTAACATCAGCGTCAAGGGGAGCTAACCAATCATAAAAGTGCTATCACTTTCGTTCTAACTGAACCCCAATGATTTTCATGTATCATCTTCAATATATGTATCAGGCCCCAGTTTTTCCGGAATGAAAGACCGGTTTCTGTATATTATACATATTGGGTTGTAGCACATGAACGTTAAATTTTATTTTTTTAATAAATAAAGTGGTATTTGTGCTTGACTTCTGCGAATTATTTACCATGCTAGGAATTATTTACAATGCTGTCGGCAGTTCAAATTCGAACCCACTTCCGTTACGAATTCAAAATGGGACATAGGGCATCATTGGCAATGAAAAACATTAATGACACATTTGAGGATGTAGCGGTAAACGAACGCACTATACGACGTTGGTTTGGAAAGTTCCGTTCGTTGATTTCAGCCTCGAAAATGAACCACGTGGAAGCTGGAAACGTTAGTTGACGACGATGTTTTAAGAGCAATGATGGACGCGGACCCAACGAAATCGATGCGGGAGATTGCACAAAGCATGGGAGTATCCCCAATGACAAAAAGTCGACACCTTTCTCTCACAGCAACGGTAAAGACACTGGAGAAGTGAGTACCTCATAAACTGAAAGAATCCCAAAAACTACGCCTGGAAATCGTTTTTGCACCGGATAGTCACCCGTGATGAAAAGTGGATGCTGGATGATAATCGTAAAAGATCTGGACAGTAGTTGGATGCAGATGAAAAACCAAAACACACCCCTAAGCCCGATCTTCACCCAAAAAGGGTTATGGGGACAATTGGGTGGACATCGAAAGGAACAATCCGCTTTTCATTCCTTCAACCAGGAGAAACGCTAAAAAGCAACCTGCGTTGCTCAATAGGCACAGTCCGATCGTTCTGCATGACAATGCTAGACCCCACACCTCACAAGTAACGGTGCAAAGACTGTTGCAGTTATGATTTGAAATTCTTACGCATCCACGTACTCTCCTGATATTTCCCCAACGGATTCTCATCTTTTCCGCAATCTGGATTCAGGTCTTCCGGAACCGAGTAGAGGTCATAAAAGCCTCTGAAAATTTCATTGCCTCAAAAAGTCAGCAGTTCTACCAAAAAGGAATATTTGACCTTGTATTACGTTGGAAGAGTACACTAATTGAAAAAGTCGAGGAATTGTCATAAAAAAATATATTAACAAAGAAAGAAAAACCAGTTAATTTTATTATTATTTTTTTTTAATACAGTCATTGATTAACAAAATAAACGATACATTTTTTATGTATGTGTATATAAGATGTTTAGATATGCCACTTTTACCAAAAAATTATCAATGCCGAGAAGCTCCTCCTTTGGCGGTTATAACCGCTTTTATTCTAGAAGGCATCGAGTTTACTAGAAGTTCAGTAATATCCCTTGAAATTTCAGTATTCCATACATGTTCCAGAACTTCATTTAGCTTTTTTTTTACTCTCTGGTTTATGTTCAGCCACCTTACGTTTCATTGAATGCCACAAGTATTCCATTGGGTTTAAATCGGACGAATTAGCTGGCCAGTCTAGTCTGGTAATTCCGAGGTCATCAAACGTTGTCTTGAGCTGAAAATTATTGAAAGACTCTAGTTGCTTGTCTGTTTATTATTTATAAAGTAGACATCTAGAAGTTGATTTATAACACTTTACTTACAGATTTGGCGCGGTGGCAAGGTGCAGAATCATCTTGAAAAATGCACTTGTCAGTATACGAATGATACTATTTAATTGCTGGTACTCCCTTACTACTTCTCAATACTTTTGAGCGTTCATAGTTCCATTAACCAAGTGCAAAGGACCCAAAACGTAAAAAGAAAGACATCCCCAAACTATCGGGCTTTGAGGAAACTTCACTGTTTTGACTATGCACTCGTCCTTGAACCTTTCACCTGCTGTCCGTCGTACGTATGGCAAATTGTCGGCACACAACAAATTAAATTTACTTTCATCGGACCATATCACACATCGCCAACCATCATGCGTCCAATCTTCGTACTTTTTTGCCCACGTCAAGCGAGCTTTTTTTCATTTTTGTGGTTAGGAGAGGTTTTTTCGCTGGTCGTCTTCAATATAAACCTATCTCCCGTTTCCGTCGGCGTGTGGTTTCGGCGCTTAGATCAACTTGAAGAAATTCACTCAGCTCTGCTCTTATACGGACAGCACTTTTAAAGCGATCTTTCATGCTAATTCGTTTTAATACATTGTCCGTCTTCTGGGTTGTTTTACGCTTTCGTCCCGAGCCTTTTTTCCTTTCCAGTGGATTCAAATTTTCTTTTTTCTTCATCAGTCGTACGATAGTTGAATGACAGCATCCTATTTTAACCGCAATCTCACGATAGCCAAGCCCTTCTTCGACTAAAGTCAATATTTCAACTTTTTCGTCCCGAGTCAGTTGATGATATTTACCAGACATTTCACTTTTTTTTACTTGTTACCGTCACAACTCAATTCAAACTGATTTTTTTGCACTGAATACGAGGCCGAACTCCGCTATGGGAAATACCCTTCATTAGTATGGGAAAAACCCTTACGATCTGATGTAATTAGGCATTTTTTGGGAACTCATTAGGTGGTGCAGTTTTTATGACCGCAAGTGTATGTAAAAAATGATAAATTCCTTTTTTTACCTGCTGCATGTTTTCCCAAGTATCATAAAATCTATGGGTTTTTGCGCAAACATGATGATGATTTTTTTTATCAATATCACTTTTATAAGAAAAAAATAGTAAAACGTTATGTTAATTAGGCGTTTTCTGGAGAAAAGTGACCGCACAGTCAAAAATTAGCATGGGCAATGAAAATGAAACAGGCTTAGAAATTGGATATCTAAAGAGTCAAACAAGACATCAACTTTATTTAAACGCCGCACAGACTGGTATTTGAGTCGAAAAGCTGGCCAAAAATATTTGTTTTATTTTTGATGTGCTTAGTTGTTTTCTTTTTTGCAATATTGTCCTACTACCAACAGTAATAGTTATATATACACACATTTGTACACATACTAATAGCATTTTACTCAAGCGAAAACCATAAAATTGCACTACTTGGAAATCGATATATAAAGAAAAACTATTTATATGAATATCGGTCTTATTGCGGGAGTCTATTTGATAAAAGTCTATTCGACTTTTGTCGATTCTATTACACTTAAAATTGGTATCGCGAAGTGCAATAGAATTTTCGTAATAGAATCGACTTTCTGAAATAGAAAAGAAAAAGCTCGAGAATCGAGTTTTCCACTCAAATGCCAAGTCTCCGTCTGGTTTGTTGGTGTTCACAAAAAACAATTTGAAATAGAAATATACATAATACAAAATAAAAAATATAATAAAGAGATATATAATATTTACATACACAATATTCATCAATTCGCCAAAATTATTTGCATTTTTCTTTTCAATTTCAGTCTTTTGAATTTCTAGCAACTATAATTTCACCTTAAGTTTTATTGATCTATCTATTTGCTTCTTTTTCCTGTCATCCTGGTATATGCTCAATTTATCTTTTTCCAACTTAATAAGTTCCTTATTATTAGCATCTTTTTGCAAATAATACATGTTTGTGTACACATAAGTACCCTTTAAACATTTTTTTATCTTAGAGATTTCTTTGGCCACATCTTTGAAATCTCCGACATGCTCTTCCAGAAGTTTAAGGCGAGAATTGACTGCATTTAGGAACTTGCCTCCACTATTCCTGCTTGTACTAGGTATTGGGTGTTTCATTTCTGGTATGGCAACAGCCATCTTGTGTTTTAAACTTGGAGTGGCCACTGATTTTTAAGTTCTACATCAGTCGTGTTTTCAGCCTCCGATAAAACATAGTTGTTGGTTTGTGTGTGTTCACGAGAAATATTTGAAGTCTCATTTCCAAATTCACGTCCAGGAGGGTCTACATTTGTGTCAAAATATTCAACCAAGCGAATTTTTTTCCATTAGGCAGATCAATTTCTCCATTTGCCTTTTATTTGTAAATTTTTTCCTTAATTTTGTAAAAAAAAAATTAACCGATATGCTTACTTGTTATCCATTTTTTTCTTTGATTACTCTCGTTAAAAAAAAAAAAAAAAGTCTATCACTAATTTCCGATAGAATTGACATTTCTATCGAATAGAAAAATATTAACACCAATAGAGACGCGCAATACCGATAGTCGACTTTAATTCTATCGTGCTTTTGATATTTCTATCAAATAGAAAATCATCTATACTAATCGAAATTCGCAATACCGATAATAGACTTTAATTCTATTCGCCTTAAATTCTATCGCAAATAGATTCTTGTAATAAGCCCCTATATTTACGTATTTATTTTGTAGAAAATCATAAAGTATAGAAGTATTAATACGAGATCTTAAAATAAAAAAGGAACAAAAGAATCACTCTGCTCCGGTTGATTTCAAAAATTCTAGGGCTTCCTTTGAAATCGGTTGTCTGTTTCTCTTAACATTACGTCTGATACTACTTAGAAATGGATCCGAAGTAAGCAAAAGCCTATTTAATACGTCCTCATTGAATTCAGTTCTTGAAAATTTTATTGCAAAGCTTTCCCTATATTGATTAAAATGTTTGTTTCTCGCTTCTGCCGCCTCTTCCTATAATTGACCGATCGGTAAAAGAGCATGCGATATAACACATGGTGCATGTATTAATATTTTATGGACTGTTGGCGACATAGGTTGCTAGGCATACAACTGTACATAATGCTTTGCAGTGTCCATGGTGTACCTACCAAATTTATTGACGTTTATATCGAAGCCTGAAGGTATCACCTATAATATTATTTTAAATTGGAAAATTAACTCGATAATCGATTCCTGTGATAGCAGCTGCTTCATTGATGACATTGAAAAGTCTGCAGGATGTATTGCCGTCATTAGTATTACCATAACTCTTTTTGAATTTTTCCTTTTGCTTTGCATCCCCACTTAAACATCAACAGAAAATCATTTGTTTTTTTTTTTCACACCTCTAATACTTACTCTAAATATTTACACAACCTCCTTGTTGTATGATATACCAAATCCTGTAATTTTACTTCAGCATAGGTTTCATGAACAATATGTTCTGGATAACAATCCTGTTTAGCTATATGCACAGGGATACACATCACATCTTTATTGGCTTGTTGTATAACTGATTGATAAAATTGCCTCAACAAATATTGCCAAAGCTTCTTCGGGGGTGTTTTTTTTGGTTGAAGTATATTTACTACTAGCAGCAACTGCTTGGCGAATCTTTGTTGCTCTGGTTGGAGACTTTGTTATGTCTTGAATAATTTTAGCTATGTCTTTATTACCTGCAGCCGTGTGATTCATTTGCTCCGCATATGGTATGTCAATTCATCAACAGGCACATTTTTCTTAACTCCGTTGTTTTTCGTCGCTTTGAACGGTTACTTAATTCCCCGAACTCTTCTGCCGGTCGCCCTTTTGAAATACTCTATTTGTTTACAAAAATAGATAACTTTGATTTTTTTTTTAAAGAATTTAACACTGAAGTGGGTATGAATACACTTAAAGTGCCTGAACACGTGTTAAGTTTTTTGGAAAATGGGATAGAAAGGAAAGCATTTCGGATCAGGTACCAGTCTGTGCGCCGTTACAAAGGCTAGTATTTCTTCTAAAAACAAAGTAATACACGAAGTTTCTACCATTAGTACTTTAATAGCCATTTTTAGCACGTGCGCAAATATCTGTGGCATATAGACTACATTGTTAAATGCTTAATTGTAATCACAAATCGGTAAGGCCGTATGGAGATCATATATATGTAGTATGTTTTTTTGTTTCCTCCTCAAAATCGTTTTTTTCAGTAAGGGTCATAAGTTCTTTATTTCAGAAAAAGGTATAGAATTAGAATATTGGATTTATCTATTGGACCATTCTCCTGCTAAAACCCGAAATAAAAAACCCAACTTTCCGTTGGGAATTGTAAGATAATATTATAACAGCAAATTGCGTTTAACTGAAGCTGTAATTTTTC
Organism: Volucella bombylans; assembly: GCA_949129095.1. Taxonomy (NCBI): domain Eukaryota; kingdom Metazoa; phylum Arthropoda; class Insecta; order Diptera; family Syrphidae; genus Volucella; species Volucella bombylans. The sequence goes on along the minus strand of OX422140.1, from coordinate 212,184,036 downwards.
CTGCAAGATAATCAATTTGCAAATTCTAAATACTTCTTTGAATATATTTCAAGATAGGTTTGTTATCATTAAAGATAGTACACCGTTCATTTCTCTTCAAAGCATAGAAATACTTTTGAAGTAACTCACTTTTTTTGTCATGTTGACTTGGGCGCAAATTATTACATTTGTGGTCAAGCTATACGATTTGCCTCACTGCAAAGACGGCAATTTCGAAAAAAAAACGAATATTCAACGTTGTTTTAGTTGCCGCACGAGCAGCACCTTATAAGGGGCCGGGGATTGACAATTCTTGTGACAACTCACAGCGTCTACACATTACATATAGATTGTATGTCCTACATAATATCCATAATACGACGAATATTATTCAATATTGCTGAATATAAAAGTCAAAGAATTGTTAAAAATAGAAGCGAGAATAAAAGTTTTTTTTCATTTGCAAAATGTATAATAAGATCCTATATAAAATCCAGTAAACAGTCGTGTTTTTTTGCACATCCGCTATCCGCTAAAAAAAATTATTCGCATTTAAATTACAACAATAACAGCGATGTACGCCAAGTCAATTTATATACGCTATGTACTTAACAGATATAAAACAGTGCTTCCACATAATATTTTCTTCGTTCGCAATGAATTTTAAAAAATGTCCAATAAACGCCAGCAACAATTTTTCAAAACAAATTTATTATTTTTCTTTAGTGAAACACACTGACTGAGTTTCATATAATTACTTCACTGTATTAGTTATCAAGGTTCTTTAAATTTAGAAGACGACATCGTCAGTAGATGAGGTACATCACATGACTGGCGAATACAGCAATATTACATATTGCTTTCTCATTAGAGAACAATATTGTACATGGCATCTTTTGATCTTAACGTTATCTCAACGAAACATAATAAAATACAAACATTAACTTTATGTATGGGTCATTCTAAGAGAGTGGTTAAAATATATTTCACATAACATCTTCCTGTTTTAAAATAAGTTTATGTAAATATTAACAATTTTGATTTCTTTTCCAAAAAAATTTATTAATCTTAGTTTTACATTTTTTGTTATTTAAACTTCTTATATCGCCTCACCACAAGGTTCTCTAATTTCGACCTAACTTAGATTTCATTAATTCGTTGCGATGAACAAGTCTATGTTTTCATTAAAGACTCTGCCAAACAGAACACGTTTTTAACACCGCGGTGAGATTATTTAACGCTGCGGTGAAATTATTAATTTTAATTTTAAATCTTTCCCAAAAGGTTCCCACATTTCGGCCTTTAAAATGATCTTTTTGTAGTATTTTATCACTCTGGTCGCATGGGTATTTATTTACGCACAAATTCAATAAATATTTCCAAATCCCATTTTGAGGGAGATAATTCTTTTCACACATTTGCTGTCTATAGACAAATTTCACAATATTCAATAAAAAAAATTAACATCAGTGTCAAGGGGAGCCAATCAATCATATGAAAGTGCTATCACTTTCGTTCTAACTGAACCCCAATGATTTTCATGTAACATCTTCAATATACGTATCAGGCCCCAGTTTTTCCGAAATGACAGACCAGTTTCTGTATATTATATTGGGTTGTACCACATGAAATGTCCGATTTTCGCTCAGTCGGAAATAAGAAGTTCTCGAGTGAACACTTGTGGCAGAACTTTAAATTTTCTTTTTTTAATAAATAAAGTGGTACGTGTGTTTCACTTGTGCGAATTTTAGGGTTCGTTACAAGCACCGTAATTTTTTTTCTAGGAATTATTTACCATGCTGGTCGGCAGTTCAAATTCGAACCCACTTCCTCTCGAATTTAAAATGGGACATAGGGCCTCATTGGCAATGAAAAACATGACACATTTGAGGATGTAACGGTAAACGAACATCGTATAGTGCGACGTTGGTTTGGAAAGTTCCGTTCGAGAGATTTCAGCCTCGAAAATGAGCAACATGGAAAGCCGAAAACGTTAGTTGACGATGATATTTTAAGAGCAACGACGGTGGATGCGAACCCAACGAAATCGATGCGGGAGTTTTCACAAAGCATGACAATAATTCAACTCCTTTCTCTCACAGGAAAGTTAAAGAGACTCGATAAGTGGGGTACCTTCTGAACTGAACGAATCCCAAAAACTACGGCGCCTGAAAATCGTTTTTGCACCGGATAGTCACCTTTGATGAAAAGTGGATACTGAATGATAATCGTAAAAGATCTGGGCAGTAGTTGGATGCAGATGAAAAACCAAAACACACCCCCAAGCACGATCTTCACCCAAAAAAGGTTATGGGGACAATTTGGTGGACATCGAAAGGACCAATCCACTTTTCATTTCTTCAACCAAGAGAAATGATAAACGCTATCAAACATTGTGGGGAAATCGACATATTGCATGCCAAATTGGCTGAAAAGCAACCTGCGTTGGTCAATAGGCACGATCCGATCCTTTTGCATGACAATGCTAGACCTCCACAAGTAACGGTGCAAAATCTGTGGCAGTTGGGATTTGAAATTCTTCCGCATCCACCGTACTTTTCTGATCTTTCCCCAACGGATTAGTATCTCTTCCGCAATCTGGATTCATTTTGCCGGCAGAAGGTCTTCCGCAACCGACCAGAGGTCATAAAAGCCTTTGAAGATTTCATTGCCTCCAAAAAGTCAGCACTTTTACGAAAAAGGAATATTTGACCTTGTATCACGTTAGAACAATGCCATAGATGCCAACGGATCCTATTTTGACTGAATAAAGATTTATGGAAAATAATATTGGTTTTTACATTTTTACTATAAAATCGGACATTTCATGTGGTACAACCCAATAAAACCTACCATTTGGAGTTAAACTTTCGAAAACGCGACAATGAGTCTGGTATAAGTTGACCCTTAGGCCAACTTGACAACATCTCTATTATAAAATTGTAATGAAGTCGTGTCTGGTCTGTACATTGAAGATATTTATAAAAAAAAAACACTTGGGTTATGTCGTATCTGTCCGATCTGTAAAATTTTTGTCCATTTATTTGTCAGAGCATCGCAAAAAAAAAAAACTACTAAGCCGATTCTAACGGGGTTTCCACTGTTCGATAGTCCATTTCTCATCTTACAATCGGGGGAATCTCTATTCCTCGGGGTTACAATTACAACAAAAAACATTTTAAAACAAGAATATTTTAAAAATTTAAACTACTGCTACATCTGGTGTGCACATATGTACATGTACATATGTAACTATATGTACAGTCACGTGCACGTATCTTCATGAAATTTTAAGATAATTTTCCTCTTTTACTGTAGAATAGAATACACTATTTGAAAAAGTCGTTGGATTGTCATAAAGTACCGTTATCTTAGCTATTGTATGTGACATGAGAAAAAGCTGCACATACGAGGGCTATTCCAAAATCAACCTCCGAAGTTAAAAATGTTTTTAAGAAAACCCAAAACATTAATTTTTTGCACAAAAATTGCACATCTAAATTATTTTTCTACATAGTCTCCGTTTAAATCTATACATTTTTGGTAACGTGGAACGAGCTTTTGTATACCCTCCTTAAAAAGTGGCACTCATTACTTCCAAAATGTTTAGATGCAATGGATGATTTCAATTTTGAGAAAAGGTGATAATAACTTGGTGCCAAATCAGAACTGTAGGGAGGGTGATCAAAAATAGGGTGGTAGTGGTAGTAGCAAACGCTTCTCACTCGGAGGGTCCAGGTTCGAATCCTGCCCATGGCAAATCAGTTTTTCATTGTGTAATTGGAACTCAGGCAAAAAAATTCTGCGTGTGAAGGCATAACACTGACACTGTTATAAGAGTTTCAAGCAATGAAAAAAATACTGGTAATTATATCTCGAATCACTCTGAGTGAAGAAAAACTCTCCGTCCTATTCGGACTCCCACCCCTGCAGAGGAAACATAGAAACCAAACACACCTGAGTTTCAAACCACCACAAAAACAATTTTCCTTTCTCCTCCTTCTATCTTTCCGCCCGCGCCCTGGCAACAGTAAAAGGGTATCTAACCCCTTAGGCGCGCGTAAATTATAAAAAAAAAAAAAAAAAATAAAAAAAAAAAATGCCAATTGAACACCTCCAATAAAGTGCGTTGTCATGCAGAAGCACCACACCTTTGGTAAGCATTCCTCGTCTTTTGTTCTGGATTGCTCTTCTCAACTTACGTAGAGTTTCACAGTAAACCGCTTCATTTATTGTGTTTCCAGGTTCCATAAACTCACAATATGCCTTTACTGTCCCAAAAAACTGTGGCCATCATTTTTCGATAGGAAAAAGTTTGTTTGAATTTTTTTGGCTTGTTTGGGGAATGAGTGTGCATCCATTGCTTTGACTGTTCTTTGTTTTCTAAGTTTACATACTAGACCCAAATCTCATCTCCAGTCACAATTTGCTGTAAAAATTCTTCACCTTCACCGACGATGAATTTGAGCTTGCAAAAAACGAATTACACTTCGTACCTCACAGGCGGCGGGAGATAAAATTGTATTCTCCATGTTAAAACGGCAACTATTGGAAAAATACTGAACAAAAACGGTCGAAACTTGGCATATTATTAGAGAATAATGCACTGATTGCGACATGCAGAATCACGTCACCGAAGTGCACGTATGTAATGAATTGTAACACATCAGAGGTTGATTTTGGAATAGCCCTCGTAATTAGAATTAGTGTACTCTATTCTACAATAAAAGAGAAAAATCATCTGAAAATTTTATGAAGATAATGGAGTCTCTTAAGTTAAAAGCATATGTGTTATTAGGAAAATAAGAATGCATTTTTGGCGTTTCTAATTACGTGCATGTGACTGTATATGTATGTACTACACATATAGTTTAGAACCAGAAAGATGCAGTCGCAACATAAACTTCAAACATCATATACATATGTGCACGCTCACTCGAAAGAGAAACAAATGTACAAATTCAGTATATTCAGTAATTTATATAACACATGTAATTTTGAAAGTTATAATTTATAAAACCTAGGCAGATCTGAAGTTTTTGCACATCAATTGATGACGTTGAGTTTCAATTTCTCGATTATGGGTGATTCTAAATTCGAGGCACATTCTAATTTCACATTTGGTTTTGAAACAGTAATAACTCGACAAGCCCAACGACAGGGATTAGGTTACCTTCTAATAAGGGATCGATTTCTGCTTTTACCTTTTCTGTTAATTTAACATGTACCGAGTAGGCTCAATCCAATGGTAACTCTTCCGATGCAATATTGAAGAATGAACTTTAGTAAAAAAAAATGCGTCTCCAATTCGGTAAAACTATATCCAAGCATGTCAATTCCAAAAGCATTTTATTTACAGTCGCGTTCAAAAGAATCGACCAATCAATAAATATATTACGATCTAATGTACAAAATTTTCTTTGGAAAAAATAAATGGAGGCGATTTTGCCTCCCAAATTTTGTGTTCAAAAGTATCGGGCCATACTATTTTTCAGAAATTTCAGTCACTATTCTCATTCGTTTTTTATCAGTTCTCAGTGTGAGTTGATGTTAGTTTAATAACTACTGAATATGGCACCCTACACTGATATCCAAATAAGGCAAAGAAGAAATCGCAACGTTATTATCGATCGGGAAAACAAAGGTGAATAACATTATCGCGAAATTTAAGGCTCGTTTAGGTCTAGATAATCAACCCAAATCTGGAATTTTAAAAGAAAATCTTTGGCTAATGTCAGAAAGACCGCTTTAGACATTGCTGAAGAACTAAAAGCCGAAAATCTTACAATTGTAAGTCGGAGTACCATTTTCAGAAGGCTAAAAACGTGGGATTGTTTGGACTTGTCGGCGCTAGAAAGTCATTAATATCCAAAAAGAACCAGAAGGAAAGAATACGGTTTGCTCGAGAACACCAGAACTGGACTATAGCGCAGTGATCACAAGTTTTATTTAGTGACGAATTCAAATTCAACTTATTTGGAGCGAGGTACAACCACAGAAAGCAAATCCGAACTGTAAAATACAGTAGGGGGAATGTTATCGCTTGGGGTGCATTTTCAGCAAAAAGTGTTGGGCCATTATACAACAACAATGGCATTATGAACGCTTCATATTACAAAAATATTCTGGAGAATATTATGCTATCTTATGCTGAAAATAATTTGGAAGACGGGTGGATCTTCCAACATGATACTGACCCAATCCATACCGCCAAACTTGTCCTCGATCCCTGGACTTAAAACCCATCGAACATTTATGGCACAAATTATAAAATAAGGTGTGTGGAAAAAAGCATTCAAATAGAACTGATCTCTTTGCATCTCTATGTGAAGAATGGAGAAAAATTGATGTTGAGTATCTGTTGCAGATTAGAATTTATTAAATCCAACTCAAGTGAAAAAATAAAACTTCATATGTAAACTTATAAATTTGTTAGTTATTATTTGTTTAAATAAACAGGTTTGCTTACAAATATATCATGCAAGAAATGTGTAACTGTCAAACTCCATTATAAAAACATAATGCTTTTTAACTGAAATATACATTATAACGTTGCAAATAAAACAGAGTAGTGGTTTCCTTTTCTTCATAAAATAATCGTTTTAAGTTCACAATCGATGGCAACAAAGTACTAAATTTATAATTCTATTAATTTTATTTTATTAATTATTATTTATTTTCATAGCTAGTTTCAAGTACGATTAAAATGGCACACCCTAAATATTAAAGTTTGGCAATAAAACTGAATTATTTATGAATTACTGAAAACTTTTGTTTATTTTTTTATTTATATGAAATAAACTTTATTTTATGCTAACCAAAATTTGAAAAGATTTTTCATATAATGCGGTTCTCATTCAACTATTCAACTGTAGCTGTTCACTTTTTAACACTATAACATCCAAACGCCAACAGCGATATAAAAATTACAATTCGAGATCCTTTAAGGTTCTTGCTTCAAAAATGAATCTACTGAAAACAAAGTTTAAAGTTTGATTAGATTTAATTAAATTCAAATCAGGAAATTTAGAACGATAATCTATTTCACTTATCACAGAAACTACCGCTTAATTGCCGACTTCAACTTCTATCATATGCCCAGAAATTTCAATTTCCAGTTTAAGCGGCTGACTTAAACTTGCAATGGAGTTTATGATCCCTAATTGCTGATTTTTTTTTATTGTTATACTAGTGTGGTCTTCCTTGGGCAAGTGCCTTCTATATTAATTCGCCGCAGCTCATGCTGCTACGAATATCACTGAGTTGACGATGACTTCTATGACCTCTCACTTGTAGGACTACTACTGCGCCCAGGTTGAAATTTTTGCTTGGAGTCTAGATATTTTTGTCTGTATTGTTTGTTTTTAGATAAATTACACCTATTGATACCATTGTCGCGGGTAATCAGGGACAAATTGTAAATTCAAAGAAAATTAAGGGAAAAAAAGGATTTATGGTAATTACAAATTGGCAATGATTATCTACTCGTAACATTAATATTTGCAGCACATTCGCAACAAAATTATCGAGAAACACCGAATACAAAGTTTTTATCAAATATATATGTGATGACTGCTTAACATATATACATAACGTAGATTTGGTGTTAAAAGATATGCAAGAGTTAGTAATAATGAACGGAATTTATGTAACAGAATACAAAACGGGATTCGAAGAATCACTCAATAAAATGAGACAGAAATTAAAGTCCTGCTAGAAGCGATCGAAAAAAGATATAACGAGCGGCTGGAATCTATAGTAAAGGCTCAAGAGATATGCGAAAAAATTTTGAAAGCTCCCTGAATCGTTCAAAACGCAGAGCGAAAAAATGAGTAATTGCATGAAGAAGATGGTAATAGGAAACTAATTGATTGTAAATAGTGTGAACGAAATAAAAAAAATTACACTCAGATCGGAGTAAAAGAAATGGTAATGAATTATGCCGATCAATTGAAACAGGCAATTTATATTAAACCTAAAAGCAAAAAAAGAGAATGAGAAAAAATATATTAATCGATTTGGATTAATATTTTGCCAAGCAGTTTGAGTGCGGTATCATAATGTTAGTAAATTTGCACAATCTCCTGCCAAATCTGTAATTGCACGTTTGACTTCAAATCAAAGATTGAGGTCTGGCGATTGTGGTGGCCAATCAAGTGCTTCGAAATTATCACTTTGCAGCCACACTTTGGTAATTCTGGCTGTCTGTTTCGGATCATTATCTTGCTGGAAGATAATGTCCGACACATTTTTTTTCTTTAACTGAAATTTAAACTTGCCTTATGTTGGATTTCAATATTAATTTTTTTTTCAATAATCAAATTTGTTTAATTTCGAGAGAAAACACTTTAAAAAAAACAAGCTTTGCAACCCTTTGTGCTCAAAATACGACGCTTCGCAATATACTGTGCCAGTCTCAACAAATTGATCACATGGATTGTCTAATAACTTTTATTTAAAAGCACTTACAAAATAACAGCATTTCCGTTCGCTTTTGCTATGCTGAATGTTAATCACTCCATTTGTTTTGAGTGAAAATTTAGTTATACTAACAGTAAAATTGCAGAAGTTACATCAAAAAGTTGTATTTTCTTCAGATCATGTGATCAAAAAGTTGAGTCACTGTATGCCAGATTAAATTTCCGACATTTCGTCTGACATTTTTAAGTTGTAAGAGTAAGTTGTTCACACAAAGCAACTACATTATAGTACAAAAATGACGGCGCAGATGTAGATTTCTTGTTCGCTACACTTTATTATTATTATTATTTTTTAACATTCCGAAGTCACACTGACAAGCGCTGTGTAAAAAAATGCAGAGATTGATGTCTACAAAGATGTCTTGAATAAAATCCAGACATTTATTTCTTGTCTGCAAACCACCCCACTGGACATTTTGATTGCAAGTGAAAACAATATTATCGAAGCGGTTAATTGTGTTAGAGGATTCAAAATAAAAAAACACACAGGAATATCATGAAGTCATTGAGTTAAACGAGCTTGATCACACACACATATGTATAAGAAAGCAAATGAATCAGTCTCGGTTGGGAAAAATGTCGTGTGTTTGAGGATCTCAACGTCTGTAGGTGTGATAATTGATTATCACAGTACAAAAAAACAAGCAAAATGGACCGAAATGTGGCGGTGAGCATGATACCAGGGGATGCACCTCAACTGTAGTAACCTGCACCTGATACAACGAAAAGTACTCACTTAATTTGACAGTTTATCATGATAGCCGAGATGTAGATTATTCGGTGTATAATAAGTTACATGTGTCTATTGCAATATACAAGGGCTGACTAGTAATCTGACAAAAATACAATAAAACCACACTGCAGAAAAGTTTGATTATATGGTGTTTTCTGAGACACATACATATTACGAAATAGACGACGATGAGATTCATTTGGAGGATTACCATACTCCTATTAGAACTGATTTGCATACCTTTGGGATGCTGGTATTTATACTCGAATGACATACTTCGAGAACAATCCTCGCCATCCAGCGTCCCATACAATTTCCAATTTGCTAGAAAATTCGATTCCACTCTCCAGTCGAGACTTTGTTATTCCAGTATCGAAATCTTCTGGTCTTCGAGTATCGACATTTTCTGCTAGATGTCGCTGCTCACATTTAAGTGGTTATCACAGTACCTATTGTACTTCTCTGAAGTAACTTTTTTAAACACTCTGTATCTCAGTGGGTGTTGAAGGTAATCACCAGTATTATGCATTGGAATAAATGCGAGACTCTTCTTTCATTATAAAGTTAATTTTTAATGACTGTTTACGATATTACTACTTCTCAAGGAAAAAAAACCTTATTAAACTTTGTAGAAATAAAAATGCTTCTGTGGAAGAATTTTGTAACTAATAAAGAAATGTAAAATTTGTTTAAAACGCTTTTTAACCATACAATCCGCAAAATAACAGCTAAAAGTGCTTCCGCAACATGCTATCCCATGTAACTTGAATTGTACCAGAATATTTGATCGAAGACCAGAAGTTTTCGATGCTTGAATAACAAAGTCTCTACCATTGATGACTGGAGAGTGGAATCGAATTTTCTAGCAAATTGGAAATTGTATAGGACGCTGGATGGCGAGGAACAACTTCGTCATTCAGCATCCCGTTGAAATGACACATTCTATCCAAATGGACCACTTTCAATTTTCCTCGATTCCCACGCTGGATCCGGTAGACAACGTCATTAATGCGGGTTATCACCTTGTATGGACCTTCCCAGTCCTGTTGCAATTTTGGTGATTTGCCTTTCTTACGCTGAGGATTATACAGCCAAACCAGTTCTCCTTCGTTGAAACCGGAAGATTTCGCCTTGATATCGTACCTAGTTTTCATGCGGCTGCTTGCTAGCTTCAACTTGGCAACCGAATCGTTTGACCAAATAATATCTCGGATGGTGTGTGTCCTGTTGAGCTATGGACCGCGTTTCGATAGGCCATTAAGAAGAGGGGTATGTGTCGATCCCAATCCCGCTGACAGTTGCTGACAACCTTAGATAGATGCTCATTCAAGGTCCGATTGAATCGCTCGACCATTCTCTCAGATTGAGGGTGTAGTTGCGTTGTCCTTGTCTTTCTTATTCCCAAATATTGGTATATTTCCTGGAAGACTTTTGATTCAAAGTTTCGCCCTTGATCAGAGTGCAGCTCTATTGGGACCCCAAATCTGCTCACCCAGTTGTTGACTATCTCGATTTCGGTTACGGTCTTAGCCTCTTGATTTGGGATGGCAAATACTTCCGGCCACTTACTGAAGTAATCCATGACCACGAGGGTATATCGGTTACCATTAAATGTTTCGGGAAACGGCCCAGCGATGTCGTTGGCTATTAGTTCGAAAGGTACTCCAAAATTGTATGTGGCTTTTTTTTTTTTTTTTTTTTATAATTTACGCGCGCCTAAGGGGTTGATACCCTTTTACTGTTGCCAGGGCGCGGGCGGAAAGATGGACCCTTGGTAGCCGCACACCTTATGCACTTTTTGCACCAATTCTCGACATCTTGTTTAGCGCTTAGCCAATTGAAACGTTCCCTTACCTTTTTCAACGTCTTGTTTATTCCCAAATGGCCTCCTGAGATTCCGTCATGTATTTCATGGAGTACTTGGCTGACTCTGGACCGTGGCACTATTAGCTGCATACGAGATGTTGTCCCATCTGCACTTTCCCATTTTCTCTTCAGCAATCCATCTTGCACCAAAAGCGAGCCCCACTGTGCCCAGTATGCCTTCAAAGTTTGCTCCGGTCTGATATCTGCTGCCAGTTTGGTCTTTCCTCGTGTTCCTTCCAGGCCAATATTGGTTCGATGTTATTGTCTGCCTGTTGGGAGGAACGCATTTCGTCTATACTCCAACCCTCTATTGGCTCAGTCCTGATCATTTGGATAGTTGCATGTTCTTTCGCTTCTTTACGGTTGCAGTGTTCGCATTTTACTCCGCACGGTCGACGAGAGAGAGCATCAGCATTTGAGTGGAGTGTTCCCTTGCGGTGTTGCACTTCAAAGTCGTAGCCCTGCAACTGCTCGATCCATCTTGCAACTTGGCCTTCAGAGTTCTTAAATTGGAGTAGCCATTTCAGAGCTGCGTGGTCTGTCCGGAGAATGACCTTTTGTCCGTAGAGGTACTTATGGAAATGCTTCGTAGCCAGAGTTAAAGCCAGAAGCTCGCGCCGGGTTACACAGTAGTTCCTTTCAGGTCTGGAGAGTACTTTGCTGTAATATGCGACCACTTTCTCTTGACCATCATGAACTTGCACAGTCCATACGGCATCACTGTCATAGGCATAGCTGTCCTTTTTAGTGACATCATTGAGACGTCGGTAGTCTACACAAAATCTCGTACTGCCATCTTTCTTCTTCACGAGGACCACTGGAGATGCCCACGGACTTTGCGATTCTTCAATCACTCCCTCATTTTTCATCTTCGACATCATTTCGGCAACTTCTGTTTGCTTTGCCAATGGAAGACGCCTTGCAGGTTGACGGATTGGTCGAGCTTGTCCGCTGTCAATGTGGTGTTGAACAATATGCGTACGTCCATATTCTCCGTCTTGTGTAGCAAATATATCAGCGTACTCACCGATTAGTTTTTCTGCCAGCATTCGCTGATCTTCGTCCAAATTACATAATCTGAGAATTTTGTTCTTGATTTTTATGCTCTGAACTGTTGTGACCGGTGTTGCACCCTTTTTTTCCCGTTGTGGTCGATATAGCCTCAACAGGTACGCATTTTCCCACTATCTCCCCCTTTTTCACCTTTACACTGAATGTCTTTGTATTTAGAATCCTTACAGGGACCATGTTGTTCTTTGGCTCCACTAAGGTCTTTCCCACCATGAAGTATCTTATCTTTTCTAGCTCCATCAAATAGAATCGGTGGCTACCAGGACCACCTTCCACTTTTGCCCACAAAATTGCTTCTGATGAAGGCTCTAGACTCTGATTGCTGCAGATGACGACATTTGAGACTGAGGTATTGGCGTTTCCGTATATCATTGGTATCTCCATGTTTTCGTATTTCAGGGTTTTTGCCCTCAAGCGACTACAAGTCCATGTTCTCTCATGAAGTTTGTACCAATGATGCACTCGTCACATATGTCAGCTACCAGACTTCACCATATACCTTAATCGTTGCACCTGTAGCTGTTCGCAAGCTGCAACTGCTAGTGTTATGCAGCCAAGACTTCTGCACAAGATTCCTCCTAATGATTGTGGCCGTGGCACCGGTGTCTATTGTTGCCATCCATTTTTCTTTTCCACTGACTACTTCTACTAGAAGGCTTTCGTTTCATCGTTTTGCCAACGAGACATGGATGATGGTCCTAGGGCCGTCGACTCCTGCTACTAACTTCTGCCCCGCGAAGTTGGTGCTTAAGCATTTCCCGACTGATGGCTTCGGGAAGGTTGACCGGCTTCTTGATAGCTGTTTCTGCAGGTTTCTTCCTCTATTTGCTTGTCACCACAGTGAGGGCAGTCTTTTCGTCGCACCGGTTCTTTACACTGCCTTTGAAGGTGTCCTATTTTATTGCAATTTCAGCAGCGCATTATTCGTCTATCCCGTCGAGTATTTCGTTCCTGGACACTAATTCTTGTCCAGAAGCATTCGATAGATGTTACTTCCCTGACGAAATGTGTTCCCCTCGAAGCCTGATTGGCCACTTCCATCGCCAGAGCGAAGGCAAGTGCTTCAGCAAGGGTTCTTTTCCCGGTCATCCTTACTGCTGATTGTAGATTCAAATCTGCAATTCCCCTGATGAATGCGTCCTTTGCTATTTCGTCGATAATTTCTTGGCCTGCGGTGGGATATGACAAATGTGCCAGTCTACCAATGTCTGCTTGGAGCTGCTGCAGTGTTTCTCCTCGTTGATGCGTTCGGCTTTGCAATTGGACCTTGTAGACCTCCTGCATGTGGCTATCCCCAAACCGTTTCTTGATAGCCTGTACTAAAGTCGCATAATCTTTATGCTTTCCATGTCTACTGTTTGCAACAATTCTGCTGCAGGACCGTGCAAGGCCATCATTAGGGCAAAGCACTTTTCCTCATTGTCCCAGTCGTTTGCACAGGCAGCCATTTCAAACTGCTTCTTATAAGTAGACCATAAGGTCTGGCCATCGAATGAGGGAGGCTTCAACCCTTTTCTCCTTGGACTGTTTAAAGAATATTCTCGCTGTTTCTGTTTTCGCACTGTGTCGAGCTCTTTTGCCAATTGCTCAACTTTGCTGTCCATTTGTTCGAATTGTTCGCTATTCTTTCAAATTTGTTATCGATTTCTTCGAACTTTTGGTGTAGAACGTTATTTTGTTCTTCCAGTTTTTGTTCTAGACTATTCTTTTGTTCGTCGAATTTTTGCTCAATGCTGTTCTTCTGCTCGTCCATTTTTGTTTCATACTGTTCTTCTGTTCTTCCATATTTTTCTTTTATTCGTCCATTTTTAATAAGAGGAGTTGCATCATCGCAGCCATGTCACTGCCGGTGCTTGTCTGTTTATCTTCGTCAACATCAAAGGAGTATGCATCAGGATCATGTCCCTCGTTGTTCAAAGCCTCATGAAGTCGGAGCACCAGGTCACTTTTTCCTCCACTGTCGCTGAGACTTATCTTGTCCAACTCGAATTTGAGTTGGACGAGGGTCAACTGCAATAGTTTTCGACCCATTCTAGCTTTTTCAAATAGTCACTGTTTTTTTTTTTTTTTTTTTTTACACACACAATAAGCCCTATCCCACTTCTGACACCAATGTAATGTTTGGGTGGATACAAATGATAGAACTTATTCTTTTCAATAGAAATCGCTTGTTTCTTTCAATACAATCCAATTTCTCAACTGCTTATACTTTTCTTATCTTTTACTTAAACCACTTAATCACTTCTCCTAATTAACACTTCAAATTCAACTGATGAACTGATTTGCATACTTTGGGGGTGCTGGTATTTATACTCGAATGAGATACTTCGAGAATAATCCTCGCAATCCAGCGTCCCATACAATTTCCAATTTGCTAGAAAATTCGATTCCACTCTCCGGTCATCAATGGTCGAGACTTTGTTATTCAAGTATCGAAATTTACATCTTCTGCTCTGTAAATCTAGATGCTGATGTACTGTCGAAATTTCAAGATATTTAGATGAATAGAAGCGGAGTTATTACGTCTGAAGTGACATATGTTTGTGTCATAGGTACAAAAGTGAGCTTGGACCAAAAATTGATCAGAATTCAACATGCCTAAGACGTCATCAAGTAGTACAAAAAAAAAACAGTTGAGAAACGTGCTGTTTTCATTATGATCCAGAAACCAAGCACCAAACCAAAAAAGTCGTTTGGATAAGTCAAAAGTGCAGACAATGTTGATGATTTATGAGATCCGTGGCATTGGTTCAACGTAATCGGGCAGAATATCGCGCAGAAGGAAGTTGGCGTTTGTTCCCGATAATGCGCCGTCTCATCGGTCGACACTTGTGTCAAATTTTTTGTTTAAAAATCGCATTTCAACTGTTAACCACTCCACGTATTCGCCTGATTGGCATCGTGCGACTTTTACCTTTTCGGAATTTGTAGATGAAAGGAAAGCGTTTGGAGAACGTATAAAGCCATCTAAAAGGCTTGTACCGACATCCTGAGGGACATCCCAGCCGCCGATCTAAAACACTCATGCGACAGACCGTACAAATCGCTGTGTTGCGTCGGAAGGTGACTATTTTGAATAAAATAAATCAGTTTTGAAAAAACACTTTGTTTTTATTTTTAAAAAGTTCTGCTTACTTTGGGACGCACCTTTGTATGCTACATATAAATATATTTATTTATTTCTTATTAGAAAATGTATTCCCCAGTGAGATACATTTTTTTAAATTAGGAGGTATACAATAAATGCATGCCTAAGTTCCCAACAATATTTAACAACAGCTTAAAAATCTATACTATAGAAATAATACAGTGACTGAATTTTCTTATTTCATTTTAATTATAGCTTTTATTTTCTTATAACTTGATGCAGATTGCAGACGAAAGATATGACTTAACTGATAGTAGGAGAAAAAGTATCGATCGAAAAATGAAAAATATAAATTACATTTTTTTTCTGTTTTTTTTTATTTTCGCCAAAAAACCTAATTAACAAAAGATTTAGAACAATGGTATTTCTTATGAAATTTTTTTACAAACTTGGTTTCAAAATTATGAGTGATCCGCTCTTTTGTGCCAAAACAAAAATTCTATCCAGAATAGAGTTGACAAGACTTAAAATTGTCCTTTGATTTATCTGATTTGATTCTTTTAACTTCTCTTTCAACGCAGCCATTATGGGATATTGGACTCCATTTTGATAGGCATTCCGTACCATTATACCCAATAGGTATTCAATGGGGCTCATATCGGGGCTATGTGCCACCCACCCAAATGAATATCTTTCGATTTCTTCTTCTTCTTTGAATACCTCGAAACATGGATATCAGCGTTATATTGTTGAAAAATAAAATTTCTTCCGCCGAAGGCATGGTCTAAAAATGGAACTAGCTCATTTTCTAACATTTCCGTATAAATTTCAGAATTAAGTTTTTGGTAATAAAACATAAGGAAAACTTTCGCCAAGAGCATAACCACCTCATACCATAACAATTCCACCTTGGAAATTCCAGCTGAATTTTGCCTTTTCGTTAGCTTGGTACGTTACGCGTCGGAGATTTTTGCGAGCCATAATTTTTCGTGATTTCGAACCACTCTGTCCGACTGATTAATTTCGTTGAGTAGCCCACACTTCGAAAAACATTCATTTTTGGTTTTTCCTCCCCCGACAACCTTTTGCCATTGTGTCCTTTATTTAAATAACAACAGAAAATTAAGCAAATACAGTACGAAATATTAAACAATAATATTTACCCTTTATAAACAAGCAAATTCTTTATTTATTAATACGAAAAATCCTAAGTGTGTTTAAGTAAATTTCGCTTTTAAAACTACAAAATCCACCACCCTTCTGACAGATACTTTGAACTGTTATCTTAAAGTAATAGAAATTAATTCAAGTACTCTTATCAGACCTTGCTTAATTCAAATATTAATCTGCGGCTATAGAAATTTCGTGCGCTGTAGAAGATGATGAATAAAAACCATAGTAATAATGTATGTACAATTAAATTTAAATTTACTTATTTTTTTTGTTTGTTCTATGAGATATTAACAATTTATGTAGGTCTAAGAGTATGTACAATGTATTTCAAATTAATGTTTCAATATAATTTAATAGTTTTATACTTATTGATATTGGTGGTTCCTGATGTGATGATGCCCGTGTCAATGTTACGATCCAAGTGGGCGATTGTATGTAAAATCGATTCGTCGAACCAGCATGTGTACTCTCGCCCACTCATGCAGATTTAATGCACACTTAATTGCGGGGTGTTTTGGTTCGAAAAGACAAAAGGATTAATTAACTACACCACATCGCAGACCACTTTACCATTAAACAATTAAGAAAAAAAAAATAAATTTATGCATTCATGTAAGTATTTACGAAAAAATACGAAAAGTGAGATTGAATGTATGTATTGTACATATATATGTTTAAGCAAAGGTTTTTTTTATGTCTGGTACTTTTTCGTTGTTTGATGTGTGGTTTTGTTGAGTGAGTTTCAAATATCCCGGCACCCCTGGAACAAGTTTCAGGACACCGGTAATACTGCCAATTTGGTAATAGGCCGAACAAATGATCCTGCTGCTGTTCTAACAGTGGCCACTCGAACACGTTGATCTGTTCCGGTGGCAACGGATACAATTCTACCCAATACCCACTTGATGCATTTCCGTGAGACACCGACGAGCTCCATGAAAATTTGTCCCGTTGTCACTGTAATGTTGGTGCACTTGCAGCGGCATGTAACGAATCTTCTTAAAGCTGCGAGAAAGGCATCTGTGGTGAGATCACATACAAGCTCCAGATGGATTGCTTTTATTGCCATACACACGAACAAGGCGATGTAGGCTTTCAATAACGGGGTAGCTCAATCGTCAATGGACCTGTGTAGTTGCAACCGGTATTTGTGAATGGACGGCTTGGTTCATGGGTCCCCATGAGTTGCGCGCTGGTAAGCCTGCGCTGCATAAAGCAAGTCTTACACTTGTGGATGATTCTCCTAATGGTGTTTCGACTGCCCATTATTCAATATTGTTGACGGACGAAAGCAAACGTTTCTGATATTCCTCAGTGCATGCAACGATGATGAATATCTTTGATAATATGAGATGAAAGTAAGTTATATTTTGGAATTATTATAGGATGTTTTGTATTGAAGGATACACTTCAGTTTTTGATGCGACCACCCACACGAATAAGTCCATCGTTGTCCAAAAAGGCAGAGAAATGTAAAAGTTTTGACTTACAAGGAAGTTCGTTTTTAGTTTGCAGGTATTGAATCTCATTTTCGAAGAATTTGAGTTGAATACATTTTAAAAGGGATATTTTAGCTTTGGAAATATCGGAGAAGGTTGATGTATGAACGTCTCGCTGATATTTTGCTGGTTGGCAGTTAAGTGCGAAACGGAAACAGTACGCAATGATTCGAAGTAAACGAGTCCACGACGATATTTTTTCAATTAAGTCTTCAAAGATATGGCTGCTTAAGTTTGTGATCAATACATGTCTTGAACTTGCTTTTTCTTCCCTTGTGACTTATTCGCATTCAGGAAGATTTGGCAACAACTGTAACTCTGACCAGTGTTCCTCTGAGAGCGACAACCAAAGACAGTGATTTGACAGATTTGCTGGAGGGAAGCACAGTCCGCAGGATTTGAGTCCGGCGGCACATATCGCCAAGAGTGTCTAGGCATATGTTCCAAAATGGTGGCAGTACGATTGCCTATAGGTGATAAAAGCCAATGCAGCACTACTTCGGAGTCGCACCGGGCGAATGTCCTCTGAATTTTTAATTTAACTGACGATTTTACGATATTTAACAACCGAGTTAATAACAACGCACCACATACTTCAATGCGATTTATAGAAACGGGTTTAAGGGGAACAACCTTTGTTTTCGCCATAACGATTGCTATAGTTATATCACCAGCGAGAGATTTCGAACGTGCATATACTACGGCGGCATAAGCAATAGAAGAAGCATCTGAGAAGCCATGAACTTCCACAGTTTGTTCAGATGAAAATATATTCCGAGGAACGCGCAATTTTTTAAAATATGGTAGTTGTTCGCGGTAGCTAATCCATTTCTCACTAAGTTCTGAGGGCAATCGGTCGTACCAGCACAGTTTTAGTTCCGAACACCAAAGTTTCTGAAATAAGATTTTAAATAAAATAACGGACGGAGCAAGAAATCCGAGCGGATCGAAAATCCTTGATATTTCCGATAGTAAATGTCTCCTTATCAACGAGATACAGCATTTAGTTAAATTTAAACTGAATAAAAATACGTCAGAAGACGGATTCCAAAACATTCCTAAAACTTTAACTAGAGAATTTGAGCGTTTAGAATTCACAAACGAATATTCACAATCTTCCGGAGATTGATTTGCCAGTAGAGCCCAACAGTTGGACCTCCATTTTCGAAGACGAAGACTGGCTTCTGATATAAGCGCGACTAACTCAGACTGTAAACTAAGCAATGACTCAACGGAGTTTGCACCCGTCATAATGTCGTCGACTTAGACATCGTTAAGCAATATGCTAGCTGCAGATGGATATTTTGATCTGTAGTCTTCGGTGATCTGCTGCAATACACGAACCGATAAAAACGGAGCCGACGCGGTACCATACGTTACGGTCTTTAGGCGATAGTGTTTAATTTGTTCCTTAGGGTTTTGACGCCAAACGATTCGCTGATAACCCGATTCAATATCGCGAAGATTATTTAATGATTGTCCGAGTGAGTCTTTTACCGAACCATCGAACACTACGCGAAGCTTTGTTGGCGAACTTTCTGGTTTAAGTACCACGTGATGGGGTAGGTGGAATTGTCGGGAAGAGCTGCTAGCTATATCTTCGCATGGTATAAGCTCCATATGGCCAAGTTCGAGGTATTCTTCCATAAATTTTCAGTACTGACGGTAAAGTTCTTGGTTAGTTTGGAAACGACGTTCCATTGTCCGCAAACGCGAAACAGCGGATTGAAGCGTATCTCTGAAAGTTGGGAAAGGAGTATTAAATAGAAGGGATACGATATACTTCCCATCAGAAGCACGAGAAAAAGTTGATCTGAATTGTCCTTCAGACAGATCGTTATAGATGTTACGAGTGTTGAGCAAAGGAACTTCCTCCAGCTCCCAAAAACGTTGCAGAAGGGCATCTACGTCTAATGCTGAATGAAATGAAGATTGTTTAATTTCGGGGTTGTTAATGTACTTTGTATCGAACAGTTCACCAGTGATAACCCACCCGAAAGTCGTATTTTGAGCTATTGGGGAACCCTGTGGTTCACGAATTTGATCTGGTTCTGAAATGTGCCAGACCTTGTCCGCACCGAGAAGGATGTCAATAGAGCTTGATGTATTAAAGTCAGGATCAGCAAGATTTAACTTTCGAAAATGTGCCAATGCCGATGCTTCAAAATATCTTGAGGGTAAATTCGACGTCAATTTACTTAACACGAATGCATCGACCGGTAGCAGAGTTGAATTGAAACGAGAAACAAGAGTGGTTTTTACACATTCCTTAGTATATCCTGCAGCTTGAGAAGATATTTATTTATTTATTTTCAAGGGATCGATACAAATGAATTTGTAAAGTCCGGGATTTTACGCCGGGGTACTATCCCCATGTGGCGTTTGTCAACAGCACGCGGTGTACCGAGTTCCCATGTGGTCCACCATCTAGGTATTTACCGCGCCCACACTGCTTGATTTCGGTGATCTAGGCTTGAGAAGATAATCCTACGATAGGAATTCGCACATGTGTCCGTTGAAGTCCAAGTTTTTGGACAAACGATTCGGTAATGAACGACGATTGTGACCCCGTATCCAGCAGAATGCGGCAATTCACAACTTGCCCCCGATTATTTTGAAGTTTAGCTAAAATGGTTGGTAAAAGTGTTTGCTTTCGAAAACTAAACTCAATCGAGTGGCTAATAACCAATGGAACACTTGAATGAGAAGTGGATGGGGTTGCAGGCGAGTGCGGCTGATTCGAAAAAGATGAAACGGAAGGATTGTCAACTAACGAAGCACTTGGATCATCGTGATGTACAAGAGAATGATGGCGACCTTTGCATACGCGCCAATTTAACGGCGACCGACATGACCGGATCTTAGGCAATTGAAACATATCAAGAAAGTTTTCGTTAATGTTCTACGTGTTATTTTTATTTATTTATTTGTAAATTGGAAGCATACACTTTAAGATTAAATAATTATCTTAGATTATTAATGACGCCTAGAATTAATTAAAATATTAAACACTACTGAATAAACGTAAAGCAAACATATCAATTAGAAAACTAAAAACTAAGTATTCTTGTGAAATTAAGTGAACTAGGAAAAAACAAAACCAAGAACATCTCCATTAAATTAAATTTAATAGATATAAAAGAAAAGAAAAGCGAGAAAGAAAAAGGAATAGAAAATAAACAGGACTTTAAGCTAAATTAGGTTGTTGACAAAAAAGGACTTAAGTTTAACACGAAAACGTCTAGTGCCGCCGTACTCTCTAACATGCCTAGGTAAAGAATTCCACAGGCAGACGACGTGAACGAGGAACTGGCGCTCAGAAGATAGGCAAGTAAATCTGGGGGGAATAAGTTGGAGAGTTCGGTTTGAGGTGGAAGGGCGCAGTATGTTAGAATGTCCTTTTCAAGGAACTGTAGGCACCGAGGTAAATTGTGGTCACATTTGCACATTGGGCACTGCGAAATATTGTCTGTAGCGCTTTTGACCAAGTGAGCTCGAATTTGGTTTGATGGTTTTGACCGCTTTGTGGTTGTTCGGTTAAGCGACTGACAAGATTCAAGAGCATCACACCTAAGTTCGAGGAATTCCACTAAATCGGTTATCGTGTTATCGTCGCGAGAGCCCACTTGTTCTGCCCACGCGTGCTTTGTCTCAGCATCGACTTTGCTAAGCGGAAGATATATGAGCCACGGATCGCGATTATTTTTACCAAAAGCACTTAGACCGCGAATTACTTCGTCTGCACTGTCTGTAATTTTTCTAAGCGCTTGAACGTTCAAACGCTTATTGACGGAAGTGCTAAGAAGGTTTGTACGAACGATTGTACTATCAGATTTACCCGATCGTACCGCCTTTCGAGACGTTCCCAAGCTTCGATATAATTCGCATCCAAAATAGGTATATGTTTCACGAGGTTGGCTGCATCATCACGCAAGAATGATTTGAGATAATGAAACCTTTGGGTAGATGTTAAGTGTGGTTTATTATCCACCGAGCCCATAACAAATCGCGCAAGGACGGCCAGTCCTTGTAGCAGCCGGAAAATGGAGGAATCACAATGGCGTTCAAGTTGATTCTAGAACATGTGTTCGCCAAAGAATCTAATTTTTTGCAAGAATTCTCCGACTGATCTGCTAAATTATGAAGCACCGATTCTTCATCGATTGAATTGTCTGCCTTTTTCTTATCTCGAATTGCTCTTTTCAAGCCTGAGTGAGCCACAAAGTACTTATTTTCGTAGTCACCAAAGTCTTTCGTGAATTCTTGGAGCTACTTCCGCGTGTTTAAGACATTCATAATGAAGTGGAGAGAATTCACCCCACGCTTCAACAACTCTATTTAAACGAATTTCCAGCATTTCGACCATAGTAGAAGTTTCTATAGATGCGAGAAGCTCTACAGTACGTGTTAAGTACGCCTTTGCATTTCCACGTTCTAATTTTAAAGCATGTAAGTATGTACCTAAGAAATAAGGAAAGTGAGATTGAATGTATGTATTGTGCATATATATATTTAAACAAAGGTTTTTTTTAAGTCTGGTATTTTTTCGTTCTTTGATGTGTGGTTTTGTTGAGTGAGTGTCAAACACTCATTTTGTAGATAAAATGAGCAAAGTCAATTTTTAATAGTGATGGGTCGTAGATAATATTGGTCGTACTAGTTATTAGCGTTTGTATCTCGCAATGTCTTTATAAACAGATTGGAGTGGCTTGCACTACATGTCAGCCCTTTTCTGAAGCTATTGATAATGCAAGCCATGAGGCGCATTCATTGGTTGCTTTGTAAGGGGTCTCGTCTGTATTTGCAACTACAAAACCTAAAAATTGTTCTTTCAAATATCTCAAAGTTTTTAAACTTCCCGTATATAGTACAATTGTTTTGGTTGTGTATTTTTTCTTGGCTTTGCGCTATAGATTCGAATAAAGTATTAGAAAATAGTCGTATTAAATACGCATGAAAACGTAACATCTAGTGACGGAGAACATTTCCCAAGAATTACGTTTGAGATCTGATTGGGGCAGTGTTATTGCTTTTTTTATAAATGTACGAGGGGCGTTCAATATATTCTCGGTATCGATATGAAGGAAAATGCGAATTCAATTTAAATTGTTTTTATTTTTCAATATAATCTCCCCTAACATCAATGCATTTGTTAAATCTTGAGATAAGCTTTTTTAAACCCTCAAAAAAATAAATTTCCTCTTTCTCTGCAAAATACCCATTTATTGCCGACTTGAGTTCTTCATCATCCGAAAATCTTTTTCCACGAAGACATTTTTCCAAATCCGGAAACAGGAAATAATCACTAGAGGCAAGGTCTGGACTATAGGGTGGGTGTTGGATTTCTTCGAAACCACAATCTGGCGCAGCAACCTTGGAAACTCGCGCCGTGTGAACAGGAGCGTTGTCATGAAGAAGCAACACACCCGCTGCGAGTTTACCCCGTCTTTTCTTTTTAATTTCCTCCCGCAAATTATGCAAAGTGGAAGCGTAGGATGTGGCGTTGATGGTTTCACCTTTTTTTTTTGTACTCAATGAGCAAGATTCCCTTTGAGTCCCAAAAAACTGTGGCCATGAGCTTCCCGGCAGACGGAGTGACTTTGAACTTCTTCGGGGGGTCTGTTCCTTTTTTATGCCACTGCATGGACTCTTGTTTGCTTTCAGGGTCATAGTGGTGGACCCATGTTTCGTCCCCAGTAACAATTCGATCCATAACACCGTCCGCGTTCTCACTACACATCTCCAAAAGCTCTCTACAGCATGCGATTCTCACTTTTTTCTGAGGCGCTGTGAGCATTCGTGCCACCCACCTTGCACTGACCTTTGAAAGGTTAAGATGGTCATGAAGAATGGTGTGAATGGTATCAATTGAAAGCTTGGTGATCTCTGCCATCATTTTCACCTTTATTCGGGCATCCTCAAGAACAAGTTTTTCGACTTCTTTGATGCTTTCTCCCATACAAGCAGTAGCCGGGGCGCCGGAGCGGGGGTCGTCTTCAATGCTCTCTCTGCATCTCTTGAACTCACTTGACCACTTTTGCACAGTTGATAATGAAGGTGCGGAACCCTGGTAAACAGCCACCATCTTTTCATGAATTTTGTTTTTGTTTTTTGACTTTTTCCTTGCTTAGTGAGAAATTTAATTACAGCGCGATGCTCAATTTTCACCATCTTCGTTTCAGTTGCCATTATGATTCTGTTTAACTAGAGATAAAACGCGAATTAATAATCACATTTATATGAAATTTTACATGAATGCACTAAAATAACAGTATTACTTGATAAATAAGTCAATTTATATATTCAACCACAACTTCACCCCGATACCGAGAATATGTTGAACGCCCCTCGTAAATAATGGAGGATCGTTTTTGAGTTAGCTGTTTTGAGGTGAAAAGATTGTGAGGCAACTATGTTCATGCATATTAGACAGATCCTGATAATAATTAGTTGTTTTTAATTTTGCATAGCTTGTATAAACATCAACGGTTTTAAATGAGATGAGTTTCCCTTTAGCATTAGTTCGTAAATAAAAGCGACAATTTAGATAATACTCGTATTTGGTTTTATAAATAAAGTTGAGAGCTCCTTAAGAGATGTGTGTTTTTTGTCTCTCTGATATTGCCCGGCAGAGAGTTGAATAGTTTTAATCCTTTATAATTTGGAGTCTGAAATGTATTATTATTATTCGATATTATAATTTATGTACATCCAATCGAAATTCATATGCTAACTTGAGGCATAGCTGCGGGAGCTGTCGGCTCCCAATAGTTCCTAAGTAGGTCGAAGATTGGCCCATTCGCGGCAAAAATTTGTGTTTGTGAACACATGTTGATAGAGATATTGAGAAATGATGAGCAAGAAATAGTTTTCGTAACATTGGTTTTGTGATATTCTCTTAGATCCAGTCTTTAGGATAACCGTTTCATGCCCCACGCCCCACGGAAATATATGTACCTAGTCCTGCCATAAATTCTGTTCTAAATATAAAACGTTATGGAAAAAAAACCAGTTAACTATTGTATTCAAAATCGTTTCATTTATTAGACCACAATATTGATTATTAAAAAATTAAAAAATTGAATTCACTCGAAATGACTGCCTTTTGCTTTACGAAAAGCAACGGTGTGGCCATTGGGCTATAGCGGCACGTACGGCTTCCATGGAGATCGTGGACGCTGCTCTGGTTAATGCTGTTTTAAGGCTTTTCAAATTTCTGTGGGGCAGCTTGCAGGCCATGTTTTCCAATTCTGACCACAGACCATAATCCAATGGACTCAGATCTGGAGTCCCCGACGCACAGTGGGGTAAAAGTAGGGTTTTGTAAGATAATGATTTCTATTAAGAAAAGACAAGTTTGGAGGCTTGTTTAAAAATGGATTCTTATAATGTTGTATTGGTGCCTTGAAAATTTTGTTTCAATCATCATAGACAAAGCTTCTATGACTTCTCTTTTTTGATCTGCTGTTTGCTTTTTTAAAAGAAATGAATCCGTTGAGCCATTTTAACTCTGAGGCAAGTTTTTTTTGTTCATGCGATCGTTCCCATTTGGTTGATGTTTGAAATTTTTCAAGTCTTGTCGAAGCTCGCGTAAATGAGTTTCACTGCATAACCTCTTACGTTGAAGGAAAGTCTCAACTTCAAAAAATTTGGCATCAAACGTCTTCTTTTCACTTGCGAAAAATACTTCAACCAGTTATTTTCTTAAACACTCATTATTTTGTACTTTAGAACCTTAAAAAACGTAAGTTCAATTACTAAATAAAGATGAAATTAATTATTAAAATTTAAAAAAACCCTTTATAAAACTATCATAAATATTTTAACTGAGTAAGGTATAAGTATTTTTACTCTTCACTTTGTTTCTTTTTTGCTTTGCTTTGCTTTGCTTTGGTAATGCTTTTAATATTATTACATTACTATACGAAAAAAACAACAACAATCATATTCAACGAATATAAGAAAAATGACAAGAGTTATGAATGATCAAAATTGTATCAACAAAAGCCGTTATTAAGATACCCGCCAGTGCACGAAGTTGAAAGAAATTTTGTTGTGAAATAAGCTGGATGACCTTATTTTCCTATAAACAATGCAAACTTAAAAAAATGGAACGGTTATTGCTTCTGAGGTTAATACAACAAAAAGAAAAGCAATCGGCTCTCTATTTTTCTAAAATAAAAAAAAAAAATTTCCGGCAAAAATTTTGCACTTCTGCTTTATATTTATATTATGGAAATATGCCTTAGTTATGGACAATTAATAGACCTGCTAAACTTTTGCCGCAACAGAAGATATTATGCAAAAATTAAAATAAAGTCTAAAAAAACACTCGCACTTCAAACCCCCTTAATTAATTATAAGAATATTTTTGTTTTCATTTTCGAAATAAACAAATTCCACACATCTTTACCTTCCCCGGACATATTTTATATTTTTAACCGCACAATAAATAACAAAGATATTGCAAAACCAATAGGAACCTATTTGTTTACTTTTTCCCAATTGCAAATTTCACAATAAACTTGTCAACTTTTAGTGCAAAGTGCAAAAAAAAAAAAAAAACTCATTTTTCTTATCACAAATACCATATACTTTGTGAAAAGTAACATTTTTTTTTACCCAAAATTTCAAAGTGACCTTTTACGCACTGATCTCTAATGAGCTGCCCCAGTGTGCGACGGCCAATCTTCAGCTGGTATAAAGCCAGTAATATTGACTCTGAGCCACTCCTGCATGGTTTTGGCTTTGTGCGTCAGAGCAGAGTCCTGTTGGAAGATCCATCTGTATTGGTCAAACCCTTCACAACACCCTCTAGTACATCTTCTTGGTAAACCTTTGGACCAGTTTTTACGCCTTTTTCACAGAAATGGAGGGTGAGAGACCCCCCACCAAACCATTACGGAAGCGGAATGACGTCTCCGTTAAACCCTTGGAACAACTTTTTTCGCTTCCTTAGATGAAGTGGCATAAATTTTTCCATTTTGTTTGTTGAAAACTTCTTCCACTGTAAAAACTTGCTCATCTTTTTTTTTGTCGAGGAGTTAGAAGATGACCCGTGGACCGACGATAGGCTTTCATATGCAGATCATACCGAATTAGCCTAGACATGGATCTGGTTGATATATCCAATTCCTTGGACATGATTTTCTGCTTCCTAAGGGGATTTCTCCGAATTCGTTGCCGCACTGCCTTTACTACCGCATTCGTACGGTCGACGCGCGGGCGACCACCTCTTGGCCTGTCCTCTACTCCAGACAATTCGCCGAAGGGAGCAATAGCCCGAAAAACGAATATTCTCGATATTCAGAGTGGTTTTAGCAACTCGAAAATTACACGAGCACTCTTTCCGCACTTATGCAACGCTATTACCGCGTCTTTCCTGTACCCGGTATCGAGCTATTTTACGTTTTATATCTTTACTGTTTTTGAAGAAAAATGTCACTAAAAGCTCACTTACTGTTGCTTTTGCGGCCAAGTCTGATTTCTCATTTCAGACAGTACCATCATGTCCCGGTATCCCCATAAGTTTTAAATGACTCCTATTGCAATCAATGTATCCCGAGCGGATTTGATTATTTCGGTTTTCTATATTGACGTTCTGGATGGCTGTAATAACTGATAAGCTGTCGGTGCAAATTATAATTTTGGGTTTTGCTAACTTTTTAGCATTGAGAGTAGCTTAAACTTCGGCTGATAGTATAGATGAGACTCCTAAAAAAACACATTTCAAAACCGTGCCAACCTCATTGACCACAGCAAAGGCCTTTATAGATTCAGTTTTAAACAGTCTTTCAAAAGTCACGCTTAGATGTTTTTTTTAAATAAAACATGTAAATATTTAGATTCTTTCTGGTGTTTTTATGTCTATAAAAATATGACTTAACAATTATGTTTGAAAAATAACCTCATTTAAATGTCCACCATGAGCACGTCTATACACTCTCATACAAATATCAAAATTTTCATAGACCCTCACAACTCAATGCATAAAGTTCACTAATTTCGGTCCGAATGTTGTTTTTTAGATGTGCTGTTATTGGCTTATTCTAGGTGGCCATTTTATTTTACCGTTTGTATATATATATATATTAAAAAAAAAAAAAAACTAATTTATATAAAAATAAGTATTTATTTTATGGAGAAGTTACTTAAATTTATTTATTTATTATTAATTTATATTAAAATATATTTATAATTTATTTTATTTATCTATTAAATATTAATTTATTAAATTTATATAATTTTTTTAATTTTATATTTTATTGAAATTAATCGCCCTGGAAACTTAGACTGCAATAGTTCATTGTTTGTACGTGTTGCGTAACTCGCAGCTCCGTCCTGTTGTATATAAAGATTGTCTGTATTTATTTCTTCAATTCGAGGCCACAAAAAATCTTCTTTGTCTATAGCGCTCTCCATTGATAGTAACAGCAGTAACAGAAGAAAAATGATGCAATGAACCAGCCTAAAAACCACACCAAAACAGTACATTTTTGTGGATGTAATGATTTTTCTGAAATTATTATTTTTTCTCCCCAGTTGCGACAATTTTGTTTGTTGAAGAATCCATCCAATATGAAATGAGGTTCATCACTAAAGGTGATTTTGCGTGAAAAACCTGCATCATGTTCTGTTATGGTCTGTTGACTCCAATTTTTGTGTTATTTGTATTGTATTGTCTACCTAGCAAATTTCAAAGATGACATAAAAAAAAGCTAGCGTTCAGAAATTATTCACTACTGACATCTTGGCTCGACTTTTGAAAGACGCTTTAGAACCATCAGTAAAAAGACAAGTCAAACTATCTTTACAGTATTTTAGTACAATTTCGATGAACCTCTGCTTGTGTATTTGTATGGGGTAGTGATCCTTTGCCCCAAGTTGCTGAGGTCTATGACAATTAATTCCTTTGAAGTAGATATGGATAATGGAATATAGACTTACTTTTCTTTTTAGGTATACCTTTTGGTTTTGTGGCGGAAATTAAGTTGTATTTTTTGTTCGACGTTTTAGGATTTCGGTAAGGAATCTTCTCGAAGTCAGCAGTAATTGCTGTTAGATAGTTGAGGTTTAAGTAGTGCAGTCCGAATCGGTTTCGGATAGACTGAAGGCCAGCTTCAGTAAGTATATTTTTATTTTTTTATAGTTGTGCTTAAAGCTCTCAAACTAATCATCACTGTATGATGATTGGATGAGATTAAACAAGTATTTTAAACATTTACCATATATGCTTAAACCACAGTCAATTTTGGATAGGTTTATTGGGAATTAAAACAACAAAAACTATTTTTTGAATCAAGATACTTAATTAAATTGTTTCTAGTAGGTAGGATTTTTTTTTTTAATACTTAAAATTAAATTTTACAAGAAAAACAATACTTAAAAAGCTTAAATTAATTAATTTTTTTTTTATAATTAGCGCGCGCTCAAAGATTTGAGTACCCTTAAAATGTTTGTACACAGTGCGGCAAAAAGAAAATCAGGGAGGAAGAAAAGAGAAATACCGATGTACATTTGTCTTCAATGTTTGCAGTTTGACGACTAGGAAATAGAGAGCTCGGCAGAGCATTCCATAAGCGAGTTGTACGGCTTAAGAACGAATCACTATATTTCAGAGTACGTCCGTAAGTGGGCTTGAGGGTATACTGATGAGCATTCATAGCGAGATGGGTACTACGGTTAAAGGTTTGAAGGGGCGGAATATTACTGGCGACTTCTATGGAGCACTGGTGGTGGAAAGAGCGATAAAACAAAGTGAGACAGGAGATATTACCTCGGTGTTCAAGGATGTAATAATTCGCTTAATATATTACAAGTGCCAACCTATCGAACGACCGCATATAGAAATTCTTATTTAGTTATATGTAGTCGTTTATTTAATGTCCTCCCGGAAGAAATCAGATGTGCTCACATGTCCAAATGTTTTCTAAAGCGCGTAAAAACTTGGCTATTTTCTCTAGATTATCGTAGTTTAGACTATCTTACTTCAAATATTTTGATCTAACCTATTTTCTTTTTGTTGTTTTATAAATTGATCACATCAATTTTTGTATCATTCATGAAAATAATAATTAATTTTAACCTTGTAAAATATTAAATTTGCTGAGAATTGTTCTCGTTTTTCTTTATTTATCTATTTTTGTAAAAAAAAAACCGCACCATAGCTTATTGTATTGTTCCTTTTGAAGTGGCATTCAACACTATTTTTAACTCATCTTGTATTAAATACTGAATGCCACCAGATATTTTTCTTAATTATTTTGAAATTATAATACCAATGTACACAATTTTACTTTATACATACAGATTTATAAGTAATTTAAGAGAAATAAAAAACAAACAAACATACATACATACACTTATAGCGACTCAGATCCAGCCTTGGCCAGATACGTATGTTTGGACGCTAGACATGTTTGCCCAGCAGTCCATCTAAGGTCTGTTCTTTTATTTGCATCCAGCGTTAGTGTTAGTTTGCACGTAGCGATTGGTATACCTTTACTACCTTTATCCGGTAGAATAGGTAGAGTGGTTCCAATTTTGGCGAGTTCATCGGCTCTGCAGTTCCCTGGAATGTCTCTATGGCCCGGCACCCAACAAAGGTGAATGTTGAACTGCTCTGCCATCTCCATGAGAGTAGATCGGCATTCAGGGGCGGTTTTAGAATATAATGAGACCGAGTCCAGGGACTTGATGGCGGCCTGCCTATCCGAAAATATGCGGATATCCTTTGTAGTTTCTTCAGCCAGGACAGAGCTTCTTTAATCGCCAAAGAGAGGCTTAGATTTAGCTCCCAGTATGATCTAGAGGGGAAGCTTACATGGAAGTTTTTGTCAAACCAAAGTTCAGGTATGGTGTAATCGATCTGTGAGGATTCCTAATGTATTAAGAATGTTGGCGTGGCCAAATAAATTATTTGTCCACTGTTTAGTCGCTTTAAGGCGAATAACTGCAGTCGCAGCTACTTGCCTGCAAAAAATTTCGAGGGGTGTCAAGTGAAACAGAATATCTAATGCCGCAGAGGAGGTAGACCGCAAGGCTCCGCTTGTGCATAGACATGCTGTTCCTTGGACTCTGCTTAGTTTAATGCGGTTGACTGCATCTTCCAAGGCCGTCCACCAGACAACAACCCCGTATAGTCTAAGAGCCCACAGAAATTTTTGGGACTGAATGTATAACTGAAAATGATTTATGTTATTATAAATCCGTAAATAAATGAAGTCAAATCCCGTAGTCTGGCAGCATCTCGTTGGGGCTGAGGTTAGTAATAGTATGCCAAAAATGCTGGGTGCTCTGAGTATAAAAATATGGGTCCTAGAAGGTTTATATGGGGCAAAACCCCTGCCCCATGTGAAAGTGTCCTGATTTCGAAAATATGGGTCCCAGACGGTTTATATGGGGCAAAACCCCTGCCAGACGTACTAATTTCGATTTCAAATAATTCGATATCAGCCTGAAGATCATCAATAGATATTGCCGCCTTATCAATGAATGCTTCAAAATAAAGAATTTGCATTGCTGCACTTAGCAAGACGTGTAAACGCCTACATCTATTATAATGAGTGCCTGTTTCCGAATATTCGAACTGGTGCTCGTGGCTGAAGTGGTAGTGTATTGACTTCCCATTCGGACGGTTAGGTGTTCAATAGCAGCTGTGACCGAAAGACATTTTTTCAGGCAACTGAAATCTAGTGAGGTGAATGGTTTCCTAAATACAACACCAAGTCAATTTACACTAATAAGCAAGGAATTTTCCCACAGCTTTGTAGAAAGCCATTTCAATATGAAAATTTCCAGGAAGAATAAAAGCGCTATCAAACCGAGGCGATTCCTGGTGCTGAATCTGTAAACCTATTTTTGCTATCGCTAAGTCATATGTTACATATATATGTATATTTTTTATGACACTCTTCCGCTATTTGAAGGTCTATTCAGCGGCTCCATACTAACTGAATGGCTTGTAGGTGATGCATTGATGGGAGGCAAATAAAATACATTTTGCTGTGGTAGATTGTCATCAACATGGTCCGAATTCCAACCAGTCCACATAGGAGTATTTTCTCTATCACAAAACAAAGAAATCATCCACAAGTAATCGAGCTTTCTTGCGTTCTGTAGTGACGATTTATAGAGATCTATATTCGTCGTAATTGAGTGGAACAAATTCTTGTTTTTTTTTTTATAGTAAGGCTCGATTTCATTATTTGTTGGCACATAAGCTCTTCTTATCTGTCCAGTCGAAAATGTGAGTACGTCTTGTGTATGACACCTATAAGTTTGATTAATTTTTTAATTTTGTATATGGCTAACTATTTAGTACTTTTACTTTGAGATGGATTCATACGAGTAATTTGGTAAGCTATCCCCATGAAGTGTGTTTTTCCCACTGCTTGTTTCAACAAATCGGTCGTAGTTATCGAAAGCTACACCGGTGCATACATTTTCGTCATTTAACATTCCTTGAGGAAGAATATGTGACTGCAAATTGGAAAAGGCAAGCACGGTCTCTAGTTCCTCAACGAAGTGGTAATTAACACAATGGCCAAATTTATTAATAATTTCAATAACTCTTCTGCTGCTTGTTAAAGTTTTTATTGCAAGGCTTAAAAAAATAGATAATGATATGTGTATTTATATATACACAAACTTATCGGAACTGTGGTCATTAACCAAATTCGCTCGCACCGTATAACTATTAATAGTACATCGATGTAGCTCTTAATTAATAATCAGGTTTGATTACTATTATAGAAAATACTAACCCAATTGAACGTGTTTTTTTGGTTTAACCCGACCTCTTGTAATGCAATAAATAGAATCTTTGCAAAGAGACTCAACTCTTACATTGACATCTTTCGTTCTCCCATAACGTACATATGTCGGGACCAATTAGAAGACATTCAAAAAATTCCTTAAGTATCTCGGGCACATTCACTTCATTCTCTATCACAGATTTTATAGTCAAAATATCTGGAAGAGTTGAGCTTTCAAGTTTAACAACCTCTTCCCTTAGTTTATAAGCAATATTCCTATTTGAAACGTTAAACAAAATTCTTATTTATAATATGAATAATACTATCTGTAATTAATAAGTCGCACCTTATCGCAGATTTTAAATTTAAAGTGGTAAGGGTATCGTTAAGCAAACCCTCGTTGTATTTATAGGTAGCTGCATTTAAGATTACCAAATTTTTTTGAACTTTTTACATAACAATTTTGCCTTTGAATAGCGCCAGTAATTTTTTTTTAGCCATGATTTGGAATAAACCATTGACTGCTCTATATCTTTTAGTTTATGTTCATAGACATCAGCAATATCATTTTAAATAGATGAATTTTTTTTAAATTCAAAATGTGGTCTTCCACAAAGGCACACACTGTTGAAAAGGCGCATTTATGTGTATGTTTATGCCCTGCTTTACTTTTAGCTAATTTGTTTTCTAGATTCTTGGCCTCTTGAAGAAATTTAACAATACATGACTTATGGTATCTAAGTTCATCGTCTTTGGAACTATTAATTTATTTTTGGTACACCACAGATATCCCAAGAAGTATTGATTTACACAAAACATCGTCTAAAGTGGATCGCCGACCACATATAAGCATTTGCTTACAGCGCTTTATTTTTTTAGTAACAAAATTACAAAAAAAAACATTTCGACGTCGAGACTTCGCCGGCTGCATCGGATGTAGTTGGAATACTTTCAAATGTAACATTAGAAGTGGTTCTTTCTGGCGCTTAATACAAGTTTATGTGATAATAATATAAATGTGTATATTATTTGTGTTAATAATAATATTTGTTTTTCGATATTATCAATTTTGTGGATATCGCGGAAAATAGCCGATAACACGAGCTATAATAACCACTCACACTATCGATACCTGTTGGAGGGTTTATATCCGAGTACTTAAATTTTCGATTTTGTCTGCATTTTAAAATTTCGGCACACTTTTTCAATGATTTTACAGAAAGCAATATAATTTTTCCACAATGCTTTGGACTATCACTTGAATGGAGAACACATTTCACTTGTTTTTTATCACACATTTTCACTTGTTGATTAACACAACGCAATGACTGAAGCTGTTGTCTAATCAATCGGCTTGTTTTTGTCACCATGCACCAATGCAAATTTAGCTATTTTTCGGTGTAAACAACATATGGTTTTACGTATTTACCGTTTGTTAAAAACGAAATATTTCTTGGCATAAGTACATCACTATGTATGTATGTACCTATTGTTTTTGGTATACTATTAGTACGTCTGACAAAGGTTTTGCACCATACAAATCGTTTGCGACCCATATATTCGGAATCAGAACACTTTCACCGTTATATTTATGTATCGAATATGTGGTTATAACTTTTACTTATGATTTTTTGCATACTATTAGTACGTCTGGCAGGGGTTTTGCCCATATAAATCGTCTGGGACCCATATTTTTATACTCAGAGCACCCAGTTCTATAGTTTGTTGATACTTTAAAGTGGTTATACTCGTACTTATGATCCAGAATTAGAAAAAAAAAACGCATTTTTGGCATACTATTACTAACCTCTGCCCCAACGAGATGCTGCGGACTGCGGGATTTGACTTCATTTATTTACGGACTTTATAATAACATAAATCATTTTCGGTTATACCTTCAGTCCCAAAAATTGCTGTGGGCTCTTGGTCTAGTAAGTAAGTATCGGTCTTATGACCGAGATGTATAGCCAGTGGGTTATGCGAGGTTGAAGGCTCCATTTGTTCCCAATGGCTTTTTTGCAAGAGAATAAAGCTATTGTAGCTTTATTGACTCTTTCTTGAATGTAAGGTTTCCAGTTTAGTTTAGTTTTTTTTATAATTTACGCGCGCCTAAGGGGCTAGATACCCTTTTACTGTTGCCCCGGCGCGGGAGTAAAGGTAGAAGGAGGAGAAAGGAAAATTGTTTTTTAGTGGTTTCAAACTCAGGTGTATTTGGTTTCGATATTAGCTCTCCAGGGGGTGGGAGTCCGAATAGGACGGAGAGTTTTTTCTTCACTCAGAGTGATTCGAAGGTTATAATTCACACTTGTTTTTTGTGCTTGAAACTCTACAATAGCCAAATCTACGTGTCAGTGTTATGCCTTCAAACGCAGAATTTTTCTGATTGAGTTCCAATTACACAATTATTGAAGGAGGGTATATGATTGGAATTTTATATAGTTTTATGGGGGTTTATTCCCAATCCACAGCGATCTGCCCAGCGGGTTAATCTGTTGAGATTTACTTGGAGGAGTTCTTTAATGGCATTTAGATGTTTTCCTGAGACGGCTATGACAACGTCATCCGCATAGGCAATCACTCTGCTACCACCCGCTTCCAGGTATATCAGTAGTTCGTTAACTACTAAGTTCCAGAGAAGGGGAGAGAGGACACCGCCTTGCGGCGTACCTCTACTGACATATCTTTTAGCAGAAGTCTCACCCAGTTTGGAGTTGATTATCCTGCTTTTTAGCATTAGACTGATCAGCTCCCCAAGTGAGCCGTCTACCTGCAGAGTTGACAGCGCAGTCGTGATTGCGGATGTGTTGACGTTGTTCAAGGCGCCCTCTATGTCTAGGAAAGCAACCATTGTGTACTCCTTATATTGTAGGGATCGTTCGATATGGCTAGTCAGAGAGTGCAAAGTCGTTTCCATCGACTTTCCTTCACAGTAGGCATGTTGAGCCGTAGACAGATGTCTTGGATCAACTTTAGCTCGAATATGGATATCAATCAGTCGTTCTAGAGTTTTCAGAAGGAAAGATGATAGACTGATAGGTCTGAGGTCCTTTGGGACAACATGAGAACATTTTCCGGCTTTGGGAATGAATACTACATTGACGTCTCTCCGTAACAGTGAATTGTGGATAAGTTCTACACAGCTCCTCATAATATTTTCTAACACTGGCAGAATAATATCTGAGTACCTCTGTAGCTCGGCAGGTATTATACCGTCCGGACCAGCAGACTTGTATGGTTTGAAGCTATGCAGCGCCCAGAGCAGTTTGCCTCTCGTAATCAGACCATGAATTTTGGTCCCGGTTGCAGTAGGCCTGTTTGGGCTGCTACTGGCCGCTAGTTGGGAGTTACATGGAAAGTGGGTGTCCAGGAGCAGGTTGAGTGATTCATCACTTGAGGTTGTCCCAGAGCCATCGGTTTTTTTTTTCAAACAACTAGGCATCATAGGATTTGTAGAGAGGATTTTTCTTAGCCGCGATGCCTCAGAGGTTTCTGTGATTTTTGCCTTCCTCAGTTCTTTTGCTGTCGGAGACAAGAGTAATATCTAGCACTTCTTGTCGGTTTCTAGTTATAAAATTGGCTCACTGCCAATAGTGCAAATTAAGAGGTTAGTACTTAAAATAAAGTCAAAAAGTGACTCACCTCTATAATTCATGTCGGTACTGCCCCATACCGTGTGATGTGCGTTAGCGTCGCATCCGATTATGAGGCCAGTTGTTTGCCTTCCAGCTTCCAGTACCATTCTTTCTAGGTTATCACCAGGGAGAGGGTCCACATGGTCGTGGCCAAGGTAAGCCGATGCCAGCCAGTAGGAGCCTTTGGCAGCCTTTGTCTCTTGTATAGAGCGGAGCGTATGCGGGTGTCCTAAGTCCACGAACCACGCCTTCTACAGTCCATGGTTCCTGGATTAGGATTATGTCTTCTGCGTTCTTAGAAAAACGCAGAATGAGTGCAGCCGAAACCTTTTTTGAGTTGTTTTTTGTCAAGGAGACGACAACATTTATTCCGGGAAAAGATGCTAAGGCAAAAAGGAATCGAGTTACTGGCAGACTGGCGCTCATTTTTGTAGAGAAAATATTTAATTATCTCAAGGAATTTCAAACATAGATGCTTTGGGGAACAGTATAGGTCGATGAATTGCTGTTCGGTTGCTTTTTCAAATGGACCTTAGGAGTTTTTTAGATGTCTTCTAATAATTATCAATTTCCTCCTGTGAAGATAAAACACGCAAAAAAATTCCGTTAATTCATTATATTTATTTTCATTTTCATATTTAATTTGAATTTTTAAACTAAACCAAATGACTAAATTCAGCTCACTCGGCTGACAAAATAGTTTACATTCAAGCTTACCGCGTGTTGTAGAATCGCATGAATTGAAGTTGGCGTACATGGCCCGTGAGTAAGTTTTGTTGAGTGTGTGCACGGGTGAAAAGCTCACTCTTGCACAATTGGGCCCCAGGCTTTAGATCTTGAGTTTATTTTATCTTATAGGCTTTATGAGCCAAGTGAAGTGTTTGTGATATATCCAATTCCTGAAATCGACAAATCTGGGCTTTTGGCCAGATTTCGAGCTATAGAAGCAAAATTTCCAGTTGTCGCTGCGCAATGGTTATGCTCTCGGTTCTTCACATCACTGGCTTGTCCCGATCAATAGCTTCTGAACCAATTTATTAATTACTCATTAAGATCTTCACGTCTGTTGTGGTTGCTTCTGCAGTTGTTTTTGTTTTTGGTATTCAGTTTGGCAATAACGATTTTGTTTTTATTTATGTCTTAAGCATAGAAATAAAAAAAGGTCTTAGTCCCGGGCGGGAACACTAGGCCCACTGGGGAGTTATATAAGAATATCTTTTGTCTGATTTATATTTTATATTTTTTCACTACATTGTAATTGAAACACGTCTAAAGCTTTTCAAATTATTGGACGGCAGTAGAGGATGCCAAGTGAAATATTTTTTTCAAAGCTGAGTTAATTTTTCCACTCATAATATGACATTTTGCTGTTACTATTCTTTGCACTATGTGAAAGACTTACATCTTCTAGGTGATCGATAAACGAAGTCGCCTTTTATTTGAATTGGTATTAAAAGTGCTACTTATTTTCCAATTTATTAAGATTTTTTGACAGTATTACCAGTCAATTTTATTAGAAAATTAAATTTTTTATATGTCATTCGTTTTATTTTGTAGCACGTGTTCTGTGATTGGAGAAAAAAAAATACTAGCGCTGTCCAAAATAGGTTTATAACGAGTTACTCGTACCGACAGTCTGTGAATTCAACAGATACTCCCACATTTAATTACGAACTATACAATCATCAAACGGAAACAAAGTCACTACAGGAGTTGCAAATTGAAGTAGATGCCCTTTTGGAATTTCGAGACTTAGTTATTGAAACATTTCCCGATCTCAAAAATAAAATTATATCAATGTCTTCGGCTGCTATATCCGCAACTGATAGTAAAACACATACATCACCAAGGTAAGTTTACGTTTTTTTTTTAAATTATGTATTTTTTTTTAATATTAATAGTGCGCAGTAAGTACTAACAAAATAAAGGGTCCGCCATCTAACGTGTTTTTTTTTTCAACTAGTGCTTATTTCGTGAATGGTAACACTTAGCTCATGTCTGATTTGACAGATAATTAGTTTTATCCTTCCGCTGAACGAATATGGTTGTGTATACGCTTGAACAACGCTGGGAAATATTGCGACATTACTTTGAAAATCATGGTAATGTTGCAGAATGTGTCGTACGGATTTTGAAAGAAGAGAAGCACCGTCAGCTCCGTATGTTCGTTATCTTGTGAAAAAAGTGAAAGAAACTGGCATCCTCATCGATAAACCAAAGCGTGAAAAGCCAAAAACAGTGCGTACACCCGAAAATATTGCTGCTGTGGCAGAAAGTGTGCGTGAAGCGCCATCAACATCAATTCACCGTCGTTCTCAACAGTTGAACATTTCGGAGACATCATTGAGACGAATTTTGCATAAAGTCCTTGGTATGACTCCATACAAAGTCCAATTGGCTCAGGAGTTGAAGCCAACTGACCATCCAATGCGTTTTCGCTTCGCTAAGTGGGCCTGCGATCGACTTAGAGAAGATACCGATTTTGCCAAAAAAATCATCTTTTCAGATGAAGCTCATTTTGATCTTAGCGGGTATGTAAACAAGCAAAATTGTCGCATTTGGGGCACAGAAAACCCGCACGCATACATTGAAAAGCCGATACACCGAAGCCGGATATTGGCAACATTTGGTTTCAACAGGACGACGCTACGTGCGCCCTGTTTTTGAAGATCGCATTATCAGCCGCAGAGCTGATGTCGTTTGGCCACCTCGGAGCTGCGATTTGACACCGTTGGACTATTATTTGTGGGGTGCCGTAAAAGATAAGTGTTACGCCGACAAGCCAGAGACAATTGACGCTTTAAAGGACAATATTCGTGAAGCCATTGGTGAAATACAGCTGCACACAATCGATAATGTGCTTAAAAATTGGACCGATCGTGTAGGCTACTGCATGGCCAGCCGAGGCAGCGATTTGAATGAAATTATTTTCCATTATTAACCGGAAGGATAAAACTAATTATCTGTGAAATCAGACATGAGCTAAGTGTTACCATTCACGAAATAAGCACTAGTTGAAAAAAAAAACGTTAGATGTGATAGTTTGTATCACATTAAATGTACGGTTTTTACATCAGTACAAAATAAAAATCAGTTTGTCAGGCTCTATCTGTGAGACCCTGTTCGCATGTTTTTCACTTCGAAGGAGGCGCTCTTATCCAACAAAGCGTTATTCCCAAGTCGGTCCATCTTCTAATTTTAACGCGAGGATTACTTCCGCCAACAACGTCGCCATCAAAACCGCTCCACATAGTTCTAACCTTGGCAGTGTTATCGACTTCAGTGGAGCAACTTTGGTCTTTGACAAAAGCAAATTCACATGTGTTTTGTTGTCTTCTCCTAATGCCCGCAAATATATTGGCGCTGCATACGCCTTTTCTGAAGCCATCAATGCCAAAGGCATCGCAAAAGCCATCAATTTCCAATTTTGTGGTACTCCTGGTTATGTTGACCCAGCGAGGCATAACAATTTTCAAGATGTGTGGCAATTGTTCCCGAAAAAAAGACCATTCCCGCTGAATGTCTAGTGGGAGAGGTGCATCCCACTCCAACCCTTTCCACCAAAGCTTTTGCATCATTATCTTCGCCTTAATTATGCAGGGCGAAATCCAACCCATGGGATCATACAGTCTTGCTATGGAGGAAAGTATAGCTCTCTTAGTAGGTTCATCGTCAGTCATTGGGCCCACATGAAAACAAAATGCATCTGGGACAGGAAGCCACCTCACTCCCATGTCTTGGCGTTGGGGCATCCTTGTAAAATGTTGAAGCTATCTCCGCCGACTTGTTTTTTATCGAAAAACTCACACTGACCCAACACATTGGCGTAGATGTCATTAGCAGTGGTCATCACTGCACCACCACAAGCCTTGAGGGTACGTTTCAAATCCTCCTCCGCAACACGACCCGCACAAAACATATTCGACAACACCACATTGGCACCCGAATCGTGAATCTTTTGCAATTTATTGTAGAGAATCTGCCAATCAACATCAACCACCTTCTGGTATTCCTTCACATTGTCTACACGAATTTCCGCATTGTAGCGCTCGGCCTTCAGTTCCAATTCGATGTTGAGCAAGATAATCTTGCAGTTGTTGTACGTTTTGGGCGCCATTTCGAAGCCAACATAGAGAAAGTCTTCTTGAAAGCCACAACCGAGACGATTGTGCTTTCTTCCAGAGAACCACCGGCGACTTTCTTAATACCGATCATGTTCAATGGGAGCAGTGTGTCCAACGAGAGGACCGCATCGACGACCATTTTGGAGAAGAAATCCTTCTGCTGATGGATCAATTTCGAACTCATGGCAGTGGCTGCACATTTCTCCAACAGACTGCGGAGGTCTTTGTTGTTACCCTTCTCAATTGGGACGCCCATTTGGTTGATTTTCTCAATGCACAACGCCAAAGCCTTGCGAATGGCTTTGATGACGATGCGTGGATGCACACCCTCCTCGACGAAGGGCTTGATTTGTTTTAGGAACTCGCCGGCGAGTAATACCACACTGGTGGTACCGTCACCAACCTCAGCATCCTGTGACTTGGCGATGTCGACTAAAGTTTTTGCTGCTAGATGCACAATGTCCAACAATTTCATGATTGTAGCTCCGTAATTTGAAATCGTTGCCTTCTCACCGTTTACAATCAATTAATCCATACCACGAGGTCCGAGTGTGGTACGAACAGCATCAATAATCGAATGGCAGGCATTGTTGTTGAATATCAGCTGAGGTTTGCCCTGAGAGGAGGTGTCAGTGCCTTCCTTCAAGAGAACAATTTGTGGTTGCATTTTGTTTAATTTTTGACGGAAACTCAATTAAATTATCACGAAAATTGATGAAAATTTGAAACAGCGGTTCACGACTTCACGAGGGAATTCAATCGAAAAGGTTGCGCTGCAGAGTGAGTTTTCGCAACTTTTCGTGCAACTCTACAATAAATTGCAAAAGATTCGCGTCTCGGGTGTGGCTTTCGATGACAACATTCAGCTGTGAATGTTAAAAGCTGGGATTTAGTTTTGTCCTGCCCAATAAGATGGTGAATAGCCCTGTTTGGTAGCTGATTTTGTTTGGTTACTTGACTGTTGACGTTGTCCAGTAATGTTTGAATCCTGGGTTGATGGATTATATTGTGATGACCTGTTGTCATCGGCTGCAGGTACATTCCATAGGGCTGAGCTGATGTTCCGCCAGCAGTCTGTGTGTTTGCCATATTAAATGGCCGTGAAGTGCCGGAGTGAAAATTTTGCTTTTCATATGAATTGACTTTGCTTAATGCTACATGAACCTTTCCATACATCGATAAAGTTATGTCGGAACCAGTTCCAGCTTGTGGTGGATTCGTATCATTTTGTGATTTTGTTTGCTGAGTCACACTGGATGGGTAAGCTCCCTTGGTGTAGTCCTGTGTGGCCTGTGTTAGGGAATCATAACTGGTTGAACCATATCCAGTATTGTAGGACGGCTTAGGGAATTGACCACCGGATGCTGTGTTTGCAGCTGGTGTGCCATATTGGAAACCGCCGGGCATCATGTTACCTCCATAAAAATATGCATAAGGAACGTTAAACATTGGACCGCAAATACTGTCGTATTTGTCAAGGCCAACGACGGTGAGCTCATACTGTTTGTAGTCGCTGTCGAACTGAACTTACGGTGCTAATAACAACGCTGCTCGATGTTACACTTGAAACACTTTCATGATGAAGTGCTTGTGCTACCAGTGAACTCTGTATTATTTAAAAGGCCAGTACATCCATAAACACTTTGGCTATTTTGGTACGCACTTTGTTGTGATGGATAAGCCGATGTCTGATTGCTTTGGTACTGGCTGGATAAATATCCGGCATTGCAATTTGCACTTGCATTGCACTGCGATTGCTTCCGCCAACGGGAATGTTTTGCGTTGATCCATTACTATTCACAGCGCTTCCAGCAACAGAATTCGATGAACTGCTTACAGAAGATACATTAGCCTGCTGCTGATACGAATTTACAGAATTCTGATTATATGAATTGTAGAATGTACTGGCCGATGAAGCTTGCACATTAGTATAACTTGCACTACTATAGCCCTGACCAGTTACTGTCGGTTGGTATAATGATGATTTATTACCTGTTGAACTTGGATTGTACGAGCTTTTGTAACCAGTTGCCCGATTTTGGGCTATCCGAGATTTGCGAATTCTGCAATCCAGCTGAAAGTACGGCCTGCTGCTGTGAACTTGACTTTGTTTGGAAGTCATTGGAAACATCCTGCGATTGAACAATCTGCTCTCTGTCAATTGTAGCTGAAGAGTTAAACTTCTCAGGCAATGCATCAAATGAGTCTTCTGTACCAAAGTCCAGGGCACCGAATTGAACATCTAAGTAACCAATGTTATTCAGTGTATCACCGGGCATTTCCACAGCAGTCGCTGGAATCTTCGATGGTGGAGGCACTTTAGCTCTCGCCCTACGAACAGATGGCTGGGACGAAACATTCTGATCCCCAATTACTGTTGCATACGACGTAGGATATTGCACAGAAGAGTGCACATTGATCTTGCGCGGCGGCGCTGAACAGTTCCTAGAGGAGACTGAACGTTGTCGAAAATTTTGCGTGATTACTCCCATACAATTGCTGGCAAGGAACAATTACTGATTGCAGCAATGGCTGCAAGGCACTGGAAATTATTCCTCGTCAACTATGCGATAATGCTGGTTTCGATACAACAAACATTTTGAATAAATTGCGTCAGAAACATGCCCAAGGCAGCTGCTGGTATGTTGTCGACATCATGAAGGAGCACATCGCCGATAACTTTGAGGCATGCGTCTGGGAACCCTCCAACATACATATACAAAAACATAATCCGGCTCGACGGACCAAAAATGTTTAGTGTTGGAAAGCTAAATATTTTAAGCTGAAAAAAAAAAAACTCTGAAATCTCACTGTTTTAGCTGAATAAAAACGACCGTTTTGGGTTGGTGTTATAAACGTTATAAATTCTGTTTTTATTTTACTGTCCTACTAAAATACTCTATGTTGAATGTTTCTTATTTTATTTTACAACGTTACTATACATTTCGTGCAAAATGACAGTTGTAGTTTTGTTTGATTTAGATAATTTCAGTATAACACATTTACTATTATTTTAACATTCAAGTTTATTTAATTATACATATTTCATCTCCAATTGAACGGATCCTAAAAACTACAGCGGCTAGAAATCTGTGTATTGCTTAGTTTAAGACACTGAAGTGAGTTATTTTTACCCCGGAGAATAACCCGAGAAGATCTGTATGATCACCGTAAAACACCTCGGCAGTAGTTGGATGTCCGTTATTCACGCAGAAAGAGTTATGTCACAATCTGGTGGACATCGAAAGGACCAATCCACTTTTTCTTCAATGAGGATAAATGGTAAACGCCCTCAAGTATTGTGAGGAAATTGAAATAGTGTATCCCAAATTATGTAGTTGATAAGCTACCTGTATTTACATGGTCCAATTCTATTGTATAACAATGCCAGGCCCCATAACTCATCCGCCATGGTGCAAAAACAGTTGGGACTTGAAATTCTTCACCATCTGCCGTACTCTCCTTATATTTCCATAACGGATTATCATCGTTCTCCACAGTCTGGAGTGATTTTGTCGGCAGTAATTCTTCCGAAACCGAGCAGATGTTTTGTTTTTTTTTTTTTAATAAAAGAAAGGACATTTGAGCTTGAATCATGTTAGAAGAGATTTTATTAGCTCATTTTCTCTGTCCGGGACAAAGCTTGCAATCAAAATTTTGACTAGTTCTATTGGGTTGTACCAAATGAACTCTCCGATTTTATAGTAAAATGAAATTTTCAAAGGCTTTTATGACATCTCCTCTCGGTTCCGCAACGCCTTCAGCAGGCAAAATGCAATCCATTGGGGAAATATCAGGAGAGTACGGTGGATGCGGAAGAATTTCAAATCCCAACTGCAACAGTTTTTGCACCGTTACTTATGAGGTATGGGGTCTAGCATTGTCATGCAAAAGGATCGGACCGTGCCTATTGACCAATGCAGGTTGCTTTTCAGCCAATTTAGCATGCAATATGTCGATTTCCTTACTAAATTTGATAGCGTTTATCGCTTCTCCTGGTTGAAGAAATGAAAAGTGGATTGGTCCTTACGAAATCCACCAAATTGTCCCCATAACCTTTTTTGGGTGAAGATCGGGCTTAGGGGTGTGTTTTGGTTTTTCATCTGCATCCAACAACTACCCAGAGCTTTTACGATTATCATCCAGTAAACAATTTTCATCACAGTTGACTATCCGGTGAAAAAACGATTTCCAGATGGTACCCACTTAACGAGTATACCACCTTGAT
The DNA here is from genome assembly GCA_949129095.1 of Volucella bombylans. Taxonomy (NCBI): domain Eukaryota; kingdom Metazoa; phylum Arthropoda; class Insecta; order Diptera; family Syrphidae; genus Volucella; species Volucella bombylans. The sequence goes on along the minus strand of OX422140.1, from coordinate 212,139,407 downwards.
CAAAAAGATCAAGTGTGGCACCGTGTGGTCGTGAGTCAATCGAAGACGATGAACGCAGTGGCAGACAATCGACATCGAAAACCGACAAACACATTGATGGAGTAAAATAAATGTTGATCAATAACCGCAAATTAACCATCACAGAGATAGCGGAGGACTTGGATCCGTCCAAAGCATTTTGGTTAATGATTTGGGTTTCCGTCGTGTAGCAGCAAAGTTGGTGCCAAAAGAACTCAATTTAATGCAAAAAAGAGTCCGTGTTGACTTCGTAAAAGAGATGATTTGCGAGGCTGAATTCTATCCCACATTCATCAAAGGGATCATTACTGGAGACGAGAGTACGACACGCAATCCAGACATCAGGCAAGTGAATGGCGTTCACCAAATGAGCCGAGACCAAAAAAACCACGTCGTTTTCAGTAAAAAAAGAAGGCAATGCTCACGGTATTCATGGATTACAACGGTGTAGTGCATCATGAATTTTTGCCAGAAGACCAGACAGTAAACAAAGAGTATTATTTGGCCGTTATGAGACGTTTGCGTGAAGCAATTCGCCAAAAGAGACTAGAATTGTGGGCAGAAGACTCGTAGATTTTGCACCATGATAACGCACCGTCGCACAGTGGCATCATTATTCGTAATTTTCTGACGAAAAATGCAACAAATACCATCCCACAGCCACCGAATCCACCTGATTTGGCTCCCTGTGCCTGATGAGTTAAAAAAACCACTACGGGGAACGCGTTTCAGCAGCCGAGAGGAAGTAATGGAAAAATCGCAGGAAGCACTGATGGACATACCGAAAACCGAATATAAAAAAATGTTTTGAGGATTGGATCAAGCGCTGGCGTAAGTGTGTTGCAGTTTACTTTGAAGGGAACGATATAGATCTAGATGGATAAACTTGTATTTTTAATTTTCTGAATAAATTCCGTGATCAAGGTGGTATTTATCTTTCCTGTGAGAGAAAGGTGTCGACTTATTATCATTGGGGATACTCCCATGCTTTGTGCATTCTCCCGCATCGATTTCGTTGGGTCCACATCCACCTTTGCTCTTAAAACATCGTCGTCAACTAACGTTTCCGGCTTCCCATGTGGTTCATTTTCGAGGCTGAAATCTAACGTCGCAGAGTGCGTCCGTTTATCGCTACATCCTTAAATGTGTCATTAATGTTTTTCATTGCCAAACAGTTCGAATTTGAACTAACAACATGGTAAATAATTCCTAGAAAAAAAACATTACTTGTAACGAAACCTAATATTCTCACACGTCAAGCACACTTACCACTTTATTTTATAAAAAAAGAAAATTTAACGTTCTGGCACAGATGTTCACTGGAGAACTTCTTATTTCTGACTGAGTGACCACATTTGGTACTTTAAAATTTTGCACACATTCATAAGTCTGTATGAACTCCTTCGTCATGATCATACTTGATTTTCGTTAACTGAAAAAGTGAATATGTCTTTCGGGCGAGGCTGGGATTCGAACACCGAACCTTCCGATTTGGAAGCCAGTCCACTACCACTTGAGCTACGGCCACCCATTGAGTGTTAAGTTCTTTAAAAAAAAAGAAAAACCAAAGATTACTTGGCATATTTTGAGAAAAAATCTTTCGGGTGGGAGAAGGTCGGATATGCATCCTCTCCGAGATACACTGCTCTGTTTTGACTCCTATGGAAAATAATATTTTTTAAATTTATGCGTGTATAGTAACAACTGTGATATCGCTGAACGTGTAATTATGTGTACTTTGATTGTTTGAAATTAATGTGTCAAAAAACTTTAGCTTTTCATTTTGTTATATATTTTTTTTTTGGAAAAGTATCTTATTAACCCCCACTTTTTGCAACTTTGAAACATGTACCTAGTATTTACAAACAAAGAAAAAATTAGGCCATTTAATTTAAAGTCAGTAATTTTCAAGTTACATGGCAGGCAGATTGGGTAACAAGCTGATCGGACCCTATCGGCTTCCGCCAGAGCTTAATTCGAATCTCTACCTGGAATTGTTGCGAAACAAATTACCGGAACTACTAGGCGATATACCACAGCAATAAAAAACAGGCATTGTGTTAGGGCAGGATCTCTGCGCACTATGGTCATGCAGTTAGAGATTGTTTTTTTTTACGTGCTCAGTATAGAAATGACCATGGGTGCCATCTACTTTCAACTATCATAACTACTTTCGATATTAACGCCATCTACGAGTACCACAAAATCTATATTAGTCATTTTAAAAATCTTCCAATAGAGTGAAAAATGAAGCGACATTGGTGGACTCTGGTGACGTCACCCAACACAGAGTTGAAGCCACCCAATGACAAATAAATTTCCCTTAGGGGCTTTTTCTGTTGTTTTGACAGTTCAAATTGTATAAATGAAAATAATAAAGCCAAATGTTTGGGATTCGCATCATAACGTTCTGAAGTAACACGTCTTTTATTTGAATAGTGGCAGTAAATTACAGCATTCGCAGTTAATTTTGTATATCGGCATTTTCTCCTTGGTTTTGTATCCCGAACATTGGTCAATTCGATCCGTTGTGTGTACGTTATTCAACAGGACGTACAACATTTAGTAAATCGTTGCATACGGCAGATAGAATTTAAATTATTTGTAAAGATTAAAATTAAGTGCTGTTTTTTACTGATTCTGATACGGTAAAGAGGATTCGTTTAATTTAAATCAACGCACTTATACAAAATCAAGTCCATCACCAATTTTCAACATCCCAACTTATCGGACACGAAACCAGTTTTTTTTGAAAGAGCACAGCAAAGTATCTTATTCAAATTTCGAGAAGACATGCATCTCTTCACGGAAGATTCGACAATATCATGAAGACCAGACTGCAATTTCTCCTGGAAGACATCCATCTCTTCACGGAAGATTCAACAAGATCATCAAGACCAGATTGCAATTTCTCCTGGAAACAAAATGAGTTAAACATTTGTGTGTGTGTGTGTGTGTGTGTTTTTTTTTTTTTTTTTTTTTTTTTAGTTGCGCCAATGGATGTGGTAATCTTCATAGATGCGGTAGCCCGTGCCACCAACATGCACGATTCGCAACACCCGAATGTTCGATGCCAGGAGTGCGCCTGCGTACTAATCCACACCCTTACGACCTTCAACCACTCTCCCCGCGGGACTGCCGTTAGGTATTACTTCGCGGGGCTGGTTAGCAATTATGCTCTATTCTACGAGGCCGCCTCTTGAGCTCTTCTTAGGGCTTCTGCTCTTCGCAGCGCGTACTGTACGCGCACTATAAATGAGCAGATCTCCATCCACTTGTCCTCTGACTGCGTCAGGTGACTAATGAGATTTTCTGGACTTGGCAGATTTACCCTTTCTTCTGCAAAGCGTCTGTAGTAGAACACTGCATGCAACGCATCTTCTTCCTCATTTTGGCATTCTGGGCACTGCGGCGAACTATCGTGTCCAAATCTGTGGAGGTATTTCCGGTAACCGCCGTGCCCAGACAGGAACTGTGTGATATGGTAGTTACAGTTCCCCCATGATCTCTTTGTCCATGTTTCTATGATGGGAATAAGTTTGTACGTCCACCCGCCTTTTGTGGAACGGTCGCACCTGGTTTGCCACAGCATTGCGGATGCTGCCTTTTCTTCTTCCTTGACCATCTTTGCCTCTTGCCGGTTCGATGATCGCCTGAGATACACCCTCTTCATCTCATCCGCGAGGATTGGGATCATTCCACCTAAAACACAGGCTGCATCATAGGAGATTGTACAGAATCCACTGATCACTCTGATTGCACAGAGCCTGTGAGCTGATACTAACTCTCTCCCTCACTCATTTGTCACCAGCGCACCCGCCCATATAGGAGCAGCGTATAGAAGTACTGAGCTGACCACTCTGGTCAGCAAGATCCTTCGGGCGTATCCAGGTCCGCCGATGTTCGGTAGCATTCGGGCGAATGCCGCCTGCATCAGCGATGCTTTCTTAGTAGCGCACTCGACGTGGGGTTTAAAGCGCAGCTGATTGTCGATCATGACTCCAAGGTACCTTAAGGATTCTTTGGATCTAATTGTCTGGTTACCGACGCGGAAGTTCGCGTATTCCGCCGCCTTGCGACTGGTTATTAGTACAGCTTCAGTCTTGTGTGCAGCTACTTCCAGACCCGTAGACTCCAGCCATTCCTTTGTCTTTGAAACTGCCTCGTCTGTGGCAGACTCCACCTCGTGGATGTGCTTGGCTACTGTAACCACTGCTATGTCGTCAGCGAAGCCAATAACCTTGACTCCCTCAGTCAGGGTTAGTCGCAGAACTCCGTCGTACATAATATTCCATAGGAGAGGTCCAAGGACCGACTGGCACTCCCGAGGAAACACTGTAATGCTTAGCACCATCGTCCGTATGGTACTTTAACCTGCTGTTACTGAATTAGTCCGTGACTATCCTCAAGAGGTAGTATGGTGTATCCATCCTGGCCAAGGATCTCCTAATAAACGACCAGTTCGCCGAGTTGAACGCGTTTTTGACGTCGAGCGTTACTACTGCGCAGTATCTTTTTGTCCCCCATTTCCATCTTTTCCCTTGTATTGCTTCAGTTGCTGTATCTAATACCGCCTTTATTGCATCGATGGTAGAACGAGATTTTCTGAAGCCGTACTGGTGATCTGACAGCGCTCCGTTTTCCTCCGCCACCGCCAGCAGTCTGTTGTATATAATACGCTCTAGGATCTTACCTAGAGTATCAAGCAGACATATTGGGCGATACGATGATGGTTCTCCGGGTGGCTTATTGCCCTTTTGAAGCAACACTAGGTGTTGTAGCTTCCATGGCGTAGGGAATATCCCCTCCTCTAGACACCTTTGCATCGTCGCTAAGAAGATGTCCGGTCTCGTCTTGATAGCCATCTTTAATGCCTTATTCGGGATGCCATCTGGTCCAGGTGCTTTGGTGTCTCCAATTTTTTTGCAAGCAGCAAAAAGTTCTTCCGACGTGATGGCAGGGATATCTTCCATATTGGTCTCCCTTGTGATGGTGACCATAGTAGTTGGTCTATGCGGGAATAGATGCTCTATTATAGTCCTTAGCATTGCAGGGCAGGTTAGTTGTGGGGACCTGTTGCCTTTGAGCTTCTTCATCACCACCCTATACGCTAAGCCCCAGGGGTCTAGGTTAGCCTCGTCGCAGAGCTGTCTAAAACTCCTTGGCTTACTCTTTTTAATGGCACTTTCCAGTTCCCGTCTCGCCAGTTTAAAGTTGGTTAGTCGTTCTTGGAAATCTTCTCTTCCTCTGGATCTCTGAGATCTTCGTCGTGCTTGTAGACACTTCGTTCTGAGCTGTTTAATCTCGTCGGTCCACCAGTAGCAAGGCTCGCCTCTTTTACTCACAGATCTTCCGGGCATTGATGCGTCGCACGCTGCGGTGATGGTCTGGATTAGCTGATGAGAAAGGGCTTCAGCCGATCCATTGTTCATTGTTGCGCTGGTGTTTAGTATTTCCTTGAACATATCTTTGTCAAGCAGCGTGTCCTTCCACTTTGGCCCTGTTAGCGTGGGACACAGTCTGCGTTTCTCTTTGCCGACATTGAATAAGATAGCCTGGTGATCGCTATGGGTATATTCTTCACTGACTCGCCATTTGGTTTTCCGCAGGAGTGAGTTGCTCATGTATGTGATGTCGATGATTGACCCTCTGCCTGCCTTTCGGAACGTTGCAGCTGCACCATCGTTGGCCAGAGTTATATCCAGTCTTGCGAAGGATTCGAGGAGAACTCTCCCTCTTACGTCTGTGGTTTTATTTCCCCAATCGGTAGCCCAGGCGTTGAAATCCCCGGCAATAATAACTGGGTGTTTTCCTCGTGCGTCAGCTACAATGTCGTCGAACAGCTTCATATAATCCGCCAATGATAGACTGGGGGGTGCATAGCAGCTATAAAAATGTACACCATTTATCTTAGCAGATACGAAGTGGTCTCCCCGATGGCCGACTGATTGCAGGGCATAATTCCCGCAGGTCCATATCGCGGCCTTTTTTGTGTTATCATCTATCCAGCTGCTTCCGTCTATGGGTTTATACGGTTCGCTTATTAGGCCTACGTCGATTCTTTTCTCCCTTACTGTTTGCGCCAGAAGGTCCTGCGCGGCTGCGCAGTGGTTTAGATTTATCTGGACAGCATTTATCATATTAATTTGGCCAGTGCCTTCTTGAGTACCGGGCACTTGCTGCTACCAGCCACGTGTCCAGCGTTTTCTGGCGTAACCATCTTACACCAGAAGCATAATGCGTCCACTTTGCATTCTTTGGCTATGTGACCTTCTTCTCCACAGTTTCTGCACAGCTTGGATCGGTCATGCTCGCTCTTGCACTGGCGCGCCGTATGGCCAAACTCCAGACACCTGAAGCATTTGGTGAGGGTCTTTCGAACGCGAATACGGCAATTTACCCATCCGACTTTGATTTTACCGGATTCCAGCAATTTGTTCGCCATCTCTGCTGCTAGGCCCACTGTCGCGATCTGCGTGCCACCGTAGCCCTTCCTAAGACTGAGCACATTTCCTTCGACAACTCCAATGTTGTACTGCGCTTTGATTGCATCGCAGATGTCACTTCTGGTGGTGACTTCGTCAAGGTCTTTGATTTCAATCGTGGATTTCTGCACTAAAGTGCGGATTTCCGCTTCTGCGCCAAGATTTTCGCCGATTTTACTCCTGAATTCTTCGGTTCTGTCACCAGATTCGCGCAGCTGGAACAACAGGTCTCCTTTCTGGGTTCTCCTAATCTTTGTAACCGCTTCACCCAGGTTATGGAGTTTGGGTCCCCTTTGACCCTGCGAAGTATTTCGGCGTATGAAAGTTCACCCTTGCTTGCCACCACGATTGCGTCAGGTCGCGCTTTTTCGCGCGCGGGCTTTCTTGGCTTCTTTTTGGGAACTTTCAACCAGGCGCTGTCGTCGCCCTTGGACAGTTCTTTGCTCGCCATCCTAGCGGTTATTTGACCATTTGTGGCTTGCTCATTCATTGTCGATTTGGCGGGCTTCTTGGGATGGGCCTTCTTTCTCTTTCCGGCATTGCTTTGATTTTGGGGCACCACATTGCCACGTGACGCCTTCTTCGCTTCGACTAAGGACGGTGACTTCGGCGGGCGTTTCGAGCTCGGCGACTCACCTTAAGCCATGGGGATGTTTGGGAGATGTTTTCTTTCTATTGCATCCCGCATTGGTTGGTGAATTGATCGCCTTTTACCATCCTCCAGCATTTCCACTAGGGCTTTTATTTGTTCCCCTAATTTGTGAAACACGGAGGGCTGGTTATTCGGATCCAGCATCATCCACGTATTTCTTTGAGGCGCCGCTTCGCCATCAGGACTCCTCTGGGGCGATGGCGGCTGTCTAGCCGGAGATCTTCTCACCATCGAGCTCTTCCGGAATGGGTGCTCTCCGTTGATCTCATTCTCCTGGGTTGGTTGATGTTGATGTTTTTATTTGTGTTCATTTTTGTTGGGTCCCCTCTCAAAGCCGCTGTCAATGCTCGGGTGTGTAGTCACCTAGCGATCCCATGGTTTTCTATGCACGCAGTGAGGCCATGCAAGGGTTGACACAGACCCTTATGGGGTTATGTGCCAGAGCCGGATCGGTGCTAACCAGGAATGTTACATCTGGACCTACACCACCAACTTAATGGCGACGAAACATTGAACGTACTTTGAGGCCTGCCAGGGTTTTAACGGGACGGGGGCGTTCACAGCATTAGCCTGAAAGCCATTTCAACAGGATTTCCTGTTACTCAGGTAACAGAATACTGCAAACGTCAGCCCATATGTCAATCATTCTAAAGATTTGATTCCAGTATACCATAATTACGACCTTACTGGGCTCAGTCGTAATGCCTAAAAGGCAGTGATGAAATTGGAGTGTCCACTGGTAGGTGCCAATGGAGCTATGGTTTTCCACGGTGCCATCTCTTTACCCAAGAGCTAGGAGATGGGTTAGCACATAGTTGAAGACGGTGCCGACTCGTCTTGTCGCAGAAAGTTCTTAGGGGTTCCTGTGGCCTTTTCAGCCGCGCCCTCCTTCTCTGCCGCTCTTGGTCGGGGACTGTTTATTTGTTATTTGCAGCTAACCTGCATATCTGCAGGCCGATCACCATCCGCCACCTGTGACCCCCCCCCCCCAGTAGCCTGAGCTTAGCCTTGTGTGCGTGTGTGTGCGGTTTTTTTTTTTTTTTTGGTTGCGCCAATGGATGTGGTAATCTTCATAGATGCGGTAGCCCGTGCCACCAACATGCACGATTCGCAACACCCGAATGTTCGATGCCAGGAGTACGCCTACGTACTAATCCACACCCTTACGACCTTCAACCACTCTCCCCGCGGGACTGCCGTTAGGTATTACTTCGCGGGGCTGGTTAGCAATTATGCTCTATTCTACGAGGCCGCCTCTTGAGCTCTTCTTAGGGCTTCTGCTCTTCGCAGCGCGTACTGTACGCGCGCTATAAATGAGCAGATCTCCATCCACTTGTCCTCTGACTGCGTCATGTGACTAATGAGATTTTCTGGACTTGGCAGATTTACCCTTTCTTCTGCAAAGCGTCTGCAGTAGAACACTGTATGCAACGCATCCTCTTCCTCATTTTGGCATTCTGGGCACTGCGGCGAACTATCGTGTCCAAATCTGTGGAGGTATTTCCGGTAACCGCCGTGCCCAGACAGGAACTGTGTGATATGGTAGTTACAGTTCCCCCATGATCTCTTTGTCCATGTTTCTATGATGGGAATAAGCTTGTACGTCCACCTGCCTTTTGTGGAACGGTCCCACCTGGTTTGCCACAGTATTGCGGATGCTGCCTTTTCTTCTTCCTTGACCCTCTTTGCCTCTTGCCGGTTCGATGATCGCCTAAGATACACCCTCTTCATCTCATCCGCGAGGATGTCTATTGGGATCATTCCAGCTAAAACACAGGCTGCATCATAGGAGATTGTACAGAATCCGCTGATCACTCTGATTGCACAGAGCCTGTGAGCTGATACTAACTCTCTCCTACACTCGTTTGTCACCAGCGCACCCGCCCATATAGGAGCAGCGTATAGAAGTACTGAGCTGACCACTCTGGTCAGCAAGATCCTTCGGGCGTATCCAGGTCCGCCGATGTTCGGTAGCATTCGGGCGAGTGCGGCCTGCATCAGCGATGCTTTCTTAGTAGCGCACTCGACGTGGGGTTTAAAGCGCAGCCGATTGTCGATCATGACTCCAAGTTACCTTAAGGATTCTTTGGATCTAATTGTCTGGTTTCCGACGCGGAAGTTCACGTATTCCGCCGCCTTGCGACTGGTTATTAGTACAGCTTCAGTCTGGTGTGCAGCTACTTCCAGACCCGTAGACTCCAGCCATTCCTTTATCTTTGAAAATGCCTCGTCTGTGGCAGACTCCACCTCGTGGATGCGCTTGGCTACTGTAACCACTGCTATGTCGTCAGCGAAGCCAATAACCTTGACTCCCTCAGGCAGGGTTAGTCGCAGAACTCCGTCGTACATTATATTCCACAGGAGAGTTCCAAGGACCGACCCTTGTGGGACTCCCGCGGAAACACTGTAATGCTTAGCACCATCGTCCGTATGGTACTTTAATCTCCTGTTACTGAAGTAGTCCGTGACTATCCTCAAGAGGTAGTATGGTGTATCCATCCTGGCCAAGGATCTCCTAATAAACGACCAGTTCGCCGAGTTGAACGCGTTTTTGACGTCGAGCGTTACTACTGCGCAGTATCTTTTTGTCCCCCATTTCCATCTTTTCCCTTGTATTGCTTCAGTTGCTGTATCTAATACCGCCTTTATTGCATCGATGGTAGAACGAGATTTTCTGAAGCCGTACTGGTGATCTGACAGCGCTCCGTTTTCCTCCGCCACCGCCAGCAGTCTGTTGTATATAATACGCTCTAGGATCTTACCTAGAGTATCAAGCAGACATATTGGGCGATACGATGATGGTTCTTCGGGTGGCTTATTGCCCTTTTGAAGCAGCACTAGGTGTTGTAGCTTCCATGGCGTAGGGAATATCCCCTCCTCTAGACACCTTTGCATCGTCGCTAAGAAGATGTCCGGTCTCGTCTTGATGGCCATCTTTAATGCCTTATTCGGTATGCCATCTGGTCCAGGTGCTTTGGTGTCTCCAATTTTTTTGCAAGCAGCAAAAAGTTCTTCCGACGTGATGGCCGGGATATCTTCCATATTGGTCTCCCTTGTGATGGTGACCATAGTAGTTGGTCTATGCGGGAATAGATGCTCTACTATAGTCCTTAGCATTGCAGGGCAGGTTAGTTGTGGGGACCTGTTGCCTTTGAGCTTCTTCATCACCACCCTATACGCTAAGCCCCAGGGGTCTAGGTTAGCCTCGTCGCAGAGCTGTCTAAAACTCCTTGACTTACTCTTTTTAATGGCACTTTCCAGTTCCCATCTCGCCAGTTTAAAGTTGGTTAGTCGTTCTTGGAAATCTTCTCTTCCTCTGGATCTCTGAGATCTTCGTCGTGCTTGTAGACACTTCGTTCTGAGCTGTTTAATCTCGTCGGTCCACCAGTAGCAAGGCTCGCCTCTTTTACTGACAGATCTTCTGGGCATTGATGCGTTGCACGCTGCGGTGATGGTCTGGATTAGCTGATGAGAAAGGGCTTCAGCCGATCCATTGTTCATTGTTGCGCTGGTGTTTAGTATTTCCTTGAACATATCTTTGTCAAGCAGCGTGTCCTTCCACTTTGGCCCTGTTAGAGTGGGGCACAGTCTGCGTTTCTCTTTGCCGACATTGAATAAGATAGCCTGGTGATCGCTATGGGTATATTCTTCACTGACTCGCCATTTGGTTTTCCGCAGGAGTGAGTTGCTCATGTATGTGATGTCGATGATTGACCCTCTGCCTGCCTTTCGGAACGTTTCAGCTGCGCCATCGTTGGCCAGAGTTATATCCAGTCTTGCGAAGGATTCGAGGAGAACTCTCCCTCTTACGTCTGTGGTTTTACTTCCCCAATCGGTAGCCCAGGCGTTGAAATCCCCAGCAATAATAACTGGGTGTTTTCCTCGTGCGTCAGCTACAATGTCGTCCAACAGCTTCATATAATCCGCCAATGATAGACTGGGGGGTGCATAGCAGCTATAAAAATGTACACCATTTATCTTAGCAGATACGAAGTGGTCTCCCCGATGGCCGACTGACTGTAGGGCATAATTCCCGCAGGTCCATATCGCGGCCTTTTTTGTGTTATCATCTATCCAGCTGCTTCCGTCTATGGGTTTATACGGTTCGCTTATTAGGCCTACGTCGATTCTTTTCTCCCTTACTGTTTGCGCCAGAAGGTCCTGCGCAGCTGCGCAGTGGTTTAGATTTATCTGGACAGCATTTATCATATTAATTTGGCCAGTGCCTTCTTGAGTACCGGGCACTTGCTGCTACCAGCCACGTGTCCAGCGTTTTCTTGCGTAACCATCTTACACCAGAAGCATAATGCGTCCACTTTGCATTCTTTGGCTATGTGACCTTCTTCTCCACAGTTTCTGCACAGCTTGGATCGGTCATGCTCGCTCTTGCACTGGCGCGCCGTATGGCCAAACTCCAGACACCTGAAGCATTTGGTGAGGGTCTTTCGAACGCGAATACGGCAATTTACCCATCCGACTTTGATTTTACCGGATTCCAGCAATTTGTTCGCCATCTCTGCTGCTAGGCCCACTGTCGCGATCTGCGTGCCACCGTAGCCCTTCCTAAGACTGAGCACATTTCCTTCGACAACTCCAATGTTGTACTGCGCTTTGATTGCATCGCAGATGTCACTTCTGGTGGTGACTTCGTCAAGGTCTTTGATTTCAATCGTGGATCTCTGCACTAAAGTGCGGATTTCCGCTTCTGCGCCAAGATTTTCGCCTTACTCCTGAATTCTTCGGTTCTGTCACCAGATTCGCGCAGCTGGAACAACAGGTCTCCTTTCTGGGTTCTCCTAATCTTTGTAACCGCTTCACTCAGGTTATGGAGTTTGGGGTCCTCTTTGACCCTGCGAAGTATTTCGGCATATGAAAGTTCACCCTTGCTTGCCACCACGATTGCGTCAGGTCGCGTTTTTTCGCGCGCGGGCTTTCTTGGCTTCTTTTTGGGAACTTTCAACCAGGCGCTGTCGTCGCCCTTGGACAGTTCTTTGCTCGCCGTCCTAGCGGTTATTTGATCACTGTCGATTTGGCGGGCTTCTTGGGATGGGCCTTCTTTCTCTTTCCGGCATTGCTTTGATTTAGGGGCACCACTTTGCCACGTGACGCCTTCTTCGCTTCGACTAAGGGCGGTGACTTCGGCGGGCGTTTCGAGCTCGGCGACTCTATAGGTTCTAGCCTTCGTTTGGGCCCCGAAATCACCTTAAGCCATGGGGATGTTTGGGAGGTGTTTTCTTTGCTGATAACTTTCTTGGGCTTGCTATCACGCATCTCGATCGCCGAGAGCTCATACAGCGTTTTGATTCTTTCTATTGCATCCCGCATTGGTTGGTGAATTGATCGCCTTTTACCATCCTCCAGCATTTCCACTAGGGCTTTTATTTGTTCCCCTAATTTGTGAAACACGGAGGGCTGGTTATTCGGATCCAGCACCATCCACGCATTTCTTTGAGGCGCCGCTTCTCCATCAGGACTCCTCTGGGGCGATGGCGGCTGTCTAGACGGAGATCTTCTCACCATCGAGCTCTTCCGGAATGGGTTCTCTCCGTTGATCTCATTCTCCTGGTTTTGTTGATGTTGATATTGTTTATTTGTGTTCATTTTTGTTGGGTCCCCACTCAAAACCGCTGTCAATGCTCGGGTGTGTAGTCACCTAGCGATCCCATGGTTATCTATGCACGCAGTGAGGCCATGCAAGGGTTGACACAGACCCTTATGGGGTTATGTGCCAGAGCCGGATCGGTGCTAACCAGGAATGTTACATCTGGACCTACACCACCAACTTAATGGCGACGAAACATTGAACGTACTTTGAGGCCTGCCAGGGTTTTAACGGGACGGGGGCGTACACAGCATTAGCCTGAAAGCCATTTCAACAGGATTTCACTCCTGCTTACTCAGGTAACAGAATACTGCAAACGTCAGCCCATATGTCAATCATTCTAGAGATTTGATTCCAGTATACCATAATTACGACCTTACTGGGCTCAGTCGTAATGCCTAAAAGGCAGTGTTGAAAATGAAGTGTCCACTGGTAGGTACCAGTGGAGCTATGGTTTCCCACGGTGCCATCTCTTTACCCAAAAGCTAGGAGATGGGTTAGCACATAGTTGAAGACGGTGCCGACTCGTCTTGTCGCAGAAAGTTCTTAGGGGTTCCTGTGGCCTTTTCAGCCGCGCCCTCCTTCTCTGCCGCTCTTGGTAGGGGACTGTTTATTTGTTATTCGCAGCTAACGTGCATATCTGCAGGCCGATCACCATCCGCCACCTGTGACCCCCCCAGTAGCCTGAGCTTAACCTTGGGTGTTTTTTTTTTTTTTTTTTTTTTTTTCTCTTGGTTGCGCCAATGGATGTGGTAATCTTCATAGATGCGGTAGCCCGTGCCACCAACATGCACGATTCGCAACACCCGAATGTTCGATGCCAGGAGTGCGCCTGCGTACTAATCCACACCACTACGTCCTTCAACCACTCTCCCCGCGGGACTGCCGTTAGGTATTACTTCGCAGGGCTGGTTAGCAGATCATGATATTCTTCTTGTATTTGCTTCTTCAGCTCTTCTAATTTTTTCAATTCTTCTTAGCTCATTTTGCACAATTGTCACAAATGTGCAGATTTCCATCCAATTTTCCTCCGACTGCAACATTTGGTCTATGAGTAGTATTGGACTGGGCAGATTAATTCTCCACTGCGAAAAACGTCGGCAATGAAATATGGCGTGCTCCGTATCTTCCTCCTCGTTTGAGCATTCTGGGCACAAAGGGGAGCTATCGTGTCCGAATCGGTGCAAGTATTTACGATAGCCGCCGTGACCAGATAGGAACTGCGTAAGGTGGTAGTTGTTATCCCCATGTGCTCGTTTTGTCCAGGTCTCGATGTCCGGGATCAACTTGTAGGTCCATCTGCCTTTTGTACTATTATCCCACCTGGCTTGCCAGAGGGCTGCTGAGACCGCTCGCTCTTCTCCTTTTATTCTTGCCTGGGGTTCTTCTATTATAAATTCTCAACATCTCGTCCGCGAGAATGTCGATCGGAATCATTCCTGCTATCACGAAGGCTGCTTCATCTGAGATTGTTCGAAATCCACAGATCGCTCTTAATGCACTGAGCCTGTATGCGGACAACAGATTTCTCTTGTTTGCTTTTATGGCGAGTGCTCCCGCCCAGACCGGAGCAGCGTATAAGAGGGCTGAGCTGACTACTCTAGATAGGAGAATCCTCCTGGCATATCCAGGTCCACCAATGTTTGGTAGTATTCTAGAGAGAGCTCCTTGCAGCAGTAAAGCCTTGTTACTGGAGTACTCTATATGTGCTTTGAACTGTAATCTGTTATCAAGTATTACTCCCAGGTATTTGATTGATTCTTTCGATCGGATTATTTGATGTCCCACCCGTATATTGGTGTATTCCACAATTCTTCTACTGGTAATTAAGACGGCTTCCGTTTTATGGTCCGCTAATTCTAGACCGGCGGATACTAGCCAGTCTTTGATGCGAATAATCGCTACATTTGTGGCAGCCTCTATCTCCTTTATTTCTTTTGCCACCGTAACGACGGAATGTCGTCTGCAAATCCGATTACTTGAGCTCCTCTCGGCAACATAAGCCTTAGCACTCCGTCGTACATAATGTTCCATAGGAGTGGACCGAGTACTGATCCTTGTGGAACCCCAGCTGAAACGCTGTAGTATTTCAACCCTTCGTCAGTTTCATACCTCAGTTTTCTGTTGGTAAAGTAGTTTTCTATTATCCTCAGTAAGTAGTATGGCGTATTCATACTGGCTAGTGATTTTCTGATGAACGCCCAGTTTGCCGAGTTAAAGGCATTTTTGATGTCTAGAGTCACCACTAAGCAATATTTCTTTGTACCATACCGCCATCTTTCTCCTTGTATCGCTTCGGCCGCAATATCGACCACAGTTTTTATGGCTTGAACAGTAGACCGCGATTTTCTAAACCCAAACTGCAAGTCTGATAGTGCTCCTCTCTCTTCTGCTACCGCGAGCAGTCTAGCATATATTATCCGTTCCAATATCTTTCCCATACGAGGACGGTTCCCCAGGTGGCTTGTTTCCCTTTGGAAGCAAGACTAGGTGTTGTAGTTTCCAAGCATCCGGGAAAACTCCTTCTTCAAGACATTTTTGAATTGTTTCCATAAACATGTCTGGGCGCTTATGGATAGCTGCTTTTAGTGCCTTATTTGGTATGCCATCAGGTCCCGGCGCTTTATTGTCGCCTATCTTCCTGCATGCGTTCATGAGTTCATCCGCTGTGACTATTGGAATGTCCTCCGTGTTGGACTCCCTAACGATATGGTACATAGTAGATGTACTTCGGGGGAAAAGGTGTTCTACTATGGAGCTTAGGATTGCTGGACATGTTATTTGCGGCGACCTGCTGCCCTTTATCTTTGTCATGACGATCCTGTATGCTGTACCCCAAGGGTTTATGTCGGCTTCTTCACAAAGTTTTTTAAAACATCTTGTCTTGCTCTCCCTGATTGCCTTTTTTAAGTCGCGTCTTGCTTTTTTAAAGACAATAAGGTGTTCTTCAAAGCGATCTCTTCCCCTAGATCTTTGGACTTTGCGTCGGGCTTTTAAGCACTTTGCTCTAAGCTTTTTTATTTCCTCATTCCACCAGTAGCATGGTGTTCCTCCTCTAGTACCCGTTCTTCTGGGCATTGATGCATCGCACGCAGTAGTGAGAATGCGGACGAGTTGTTGTATACAGGCTTCAGCTGTTCCGCTTTGAATTATGTTTCCGGTATTTATCATTTCTTCGAACGCCTCCAGGTCGAAGTTTGTGTCCTTCCATCTTGGGCCCTTTCGTTTAGCGCGTTGCACGGTACTCTTCTCCTTCGTTTCAAATATTATTGCTTGATGATCACTGTGCGTGTATTCTTCGCTGACTCGCCATTTTATGTTTCGTAAGAGCACTAACGAGCTAACGAGCGTAATGTCGATAATCGAGCCCGTTCCTGCCTTACGATATGTGTTCGGACGACCTTGGTTTGCAATGCCTATGTTAAGGGTTGCAAAACTTTCTAGCAGACTACGGCCTCTGGCGTTTGTAAGTCTGCTACCCCACTCTTAGCCTTGGGTGTGTGTGTGTGTGTATGTGTGTGTGTGTGTGTTTTTTATTGGATTTCAAATAAGTATATAATTGAAATGGAATATAAGGTGTTAGATAGATTATTAAAACAAATAAGCAAACAGTATTTAAATTTCCAAAAAACAGGTTCATTTCGGCGAACGGTTAATTATCTAGATGGACGTTTGGTTCTGTTGAAAAGGACGATGCAATCGGCAACTGATGCTTACGAGAAGCTCTTACTAGATAAAGATTTAGATTCTGATAATATTGAAAAGGTTGAAACAGTGTTTGAGCAGGTTAAAGAAACTTACCTAGATTATCGGGGGGATAAGGCCAAAGTCGCAGTTGAAAATTCCAACGGTCACAGTGCGAAGGAGTGCAGGGGAAACAACGAAAATCCTTCGAACGCGTCAAATAAGGTTGATATAAGATTGCCCAAAATCAATCTTCCCATTTTTAGTGGCAGCTACGAGACTTGGCGTCAATTCCACGATCTTTTCGTGTCTTTAATCCACAGTAATGACAGTCTATGGGAGATACAAAAACTTCATTACTTAAAATCAAGTATATAGGGGCAAGCTGATAAATTATTAGCTCACTTGGCAATTGATGTAGGAAATTACGTGAAGGTCTGGGAGATTTTAATATCCAGATACGACAACAAACGTTTCCTTGTGAACAGCCATCTGAAGTGTTTTTTTCAACCAACCATCATTCTCGTAAAAGAGATGAGAATCCATTAAGGACATTTTAGACACATCAACAGAGGTTGTATGTTACATAGCTTAAGTAACCTAAAGGTACCGGTTGAGCATTGGGACGTCTTTTAATTTTCGTGCTTCTACGAAAATTACCGTCGAAAACACAACAACATCTATGGGAAGAGAGGCTAGGGTCAAAACTGATAGCAAGGAATTACCAACGTTTGTTGAATTTACCGGTTTTTTGGAAACTAGGTTCCGCACCCTCGAAGCCGTCGACCATCAGCTGACCTGGAACTCTTCAAAAATCACTCGGACTACTTTTCATATTACTGCGAGTAATTCCAAGTATTCTTGACAGATTTTCAACAAGGGACAACACGTACTTCGCAGTCGTTTTTTGAAGTTTAGCATCGCCGATCGTTGTAAGCACGTAAAGCGTTTAGGTATTTGTAGCAATATGCTAAACGTATAGCCACACTTTTGAACAGTGACCTAGCCAACGACGATGTTATCACTGCCAACAAAACCATTCCCCTTCTGCACGTTTCTTCTGAGTCAAGTACAAAACGCGGAAACTCCTCCAATTCACGAGGCTTTACTCAGGCACAACTCTCTTCTTCGATGAATGCTGAGGCATCAACATTCCAGCCATCTGAAAGAGAAACAACCCATTTAAACTGTTTCAATATCAACACATTTTATTCAACTCACTCAAACAGTCAAATTTTACTGCCTACTGCTCTGGTCATCCGGAGAAATATTTTCTTTACGTGCATTGTTGGACTCAGGTTCGGAGGCCAGCTTCATCACTAGAGACGCAGCTCAGCTTTTACGTCTTCCGCCAAAATCAACCTCCGTCGAAGTTTTTGGGTTGGGTTTGGTCAACAGCGGTACGTGCACCAAGGTAGTGGATATCTGCATCGGTTCTCACCATTCATCCTTCAGTATCTCCATACAAGCTCTGTTTTTTAAATCGCTGTCTGGGCATCTTCCGACTCGGCCTATGACGACATCAGGTTGGGAACACCTAAGGGGGTTGGTATTACGGATCCCAAATTTCACTTGCCTGGTAAGGTAGATCTAATTTTGGGTAGTGATATTTTAGCCGATGTTTTGCTACCAGAGATAGTAAGATCACACAATGATCACTTGCCGATAGCACAAAGCCGAAAAACAAAGAATAAGCCGATCTTGCTGTCATCAAAGAAGGAAGCTCGACGACGAAACTCCGAGTGGTGTTCAATGCCTCATTTAAAACATCGCGCGGAGTCTCGTTAAATGATCAGCTAATGGTGGGCTACAGCAAAACATTACTAGCATTTTGCTCAGATGGAGACTCTTCGGTACACATTCACTGGGGATTAAGAAAAAAATGTACCGGAAAATTTGGATTAAGGACGAAGATAGAAATTATCAGTTGATCTTGTGGCGCAGACAAGCATCCGTCGTTTTGAAAACTTATCAACTAAAAACCGTGACATTTGGTACGGCACCGGCTCCGTATTTGGCGATTCGAACTATAATGGCATTGGTCGATGATATTTGTGAGCAACATCCTCGAGCCATACACTTTCACGAACGAGAGACATCATTCTTTTTACCATCGGATGGTATGGATCGAGCGAAGACGTTAGGTATTCAATGGCTTCCTCAAATCGAAAATTCTCTTTTCATTACTCCATTCCAAAATACCAGCACTCAACAAAACGATTAATTTTATCCACTATAGCCTGCTTGTATGGTCCTATGGGCTGGATTGTATCTTTCATTACCAAAGCAAAGCTCCTGATGCTACGACTATGGATTCACAAACAGCCATGCGACGATCCAATCGACGGCGATCTCCTACATAGTTGGACAATATTCCAAGATGATCTCCCGGCAATTAATAAAATACAACTCTCTCGATGGGTACGAACAATTGGCAAGAAGAATCGTTTTCAACTGCACGGGTTTTGTGATGCCTCAAAAAAGGCATATGGCACAGTAGCTTATCTAAGGGTAGAAGACGAAGACGGAAGACATCACCTACTTCAGATTTCGCCTCAAAACTGCTCATCAACTGATGGGGGATCTACCCTCGCAAAGAGTACGTGTCTCAAAGCCGTTTACGGACACAGGAGTGGATTATGCGAGACTAATCGAGATTCGGACATGGAAAGGTCGGGGGGTTAAGTGCTTAATGGGTTATCTAGCGGTCTTCATATGTCTATCCACAAAAGCTGTGTACTTGGAAGCAGCCACTGAACTCACTACTCAGGCGTTCTTGGCTGCATTTCGTAGATTCACAGCACGACGAGGTGTATGCTGTCAACTGTACAGCGACTGTGGGACGAACTTTGTCGGGGCGGAGTTATCTCGGTTGAAGAAAAACGCCATGCGTAACTGGAAGCAAATCGCAGAGTTATTAGCAAACCAAGTGAAATTTTATTCCACCAGCTTCTTCCCCCCACTTTGGAGGATTATGGGAAACTGGTGTAAAGAGTATAAAGCATCACTTAAAACGAGTTTTTGGGTGCGGAACACTAACGTACGAAGAGCTCGCCACGCTTCTGACAGAAATAGAAGCGTGCATTAACTCAAAACCTTTATGCCCTTTGTCCGAAGACCCAGATGACTTCAGAGTTCTAACTCCAGCTCATTTCCTCATCGGCCAAGACCTATTACACTTCCTGAACCACACCATCTGCCTTTTGCATTTTGGAAACAGTGGCAGGAAGAATATCTCACTCGTCTCCAACAAAGGCCAAAATGGCTAAAATCACAGCCGCAGCTTAACATCGGAGAACTAGTTTTAATTAAGGATGAAAGAGTACCACCTACCAAATGGAATAATCGTGGAAACATACCCAGGACAGACGGAATCATCAGAGTTTTAAGACTCAAAACGCAACATGGCGAGTTTCGCCGGCCCATCACGAAGCTATGCCTGCTTCCAATACAGCCTTGAAAAACCTCAGGTAGCACCATCCATATATTTTCTTTTCTTCACCAGGCATACTAAATAAGCTCAAGCAAACCCCAAATTAAAAACCGAAGTTTTACCCTTAATAATCTTTTGCCTAAAAATCTAATAGTACTAAAAACTCAATTTCGATTAAAATGTCAAACGGCAACGCTCAACACAATTTAAACCAGGAATTAATAAGTTTCACTCAAGCACTACCCACATATGACATTACCATTGTATATGAAACGTATAATACTATCATCAAGCGATATTTCGACCGCCTAGGTGGCGAGCTCTCTCTCATTTCTCGCAAGCAAAGAAAGATGTTATTACTCTCTGAGAATGGAGTTATAATGACAAGTTGAGTGAGTGATGAGTGCAAACAAAGTAAATAAAACCGGTTTTGGGTTTCCATTTCAACTCTGAATTTTAGTCCACATGTTACGCAACTGAGTGAATGACTTTGCCAAGAAAATGAGTAAAGAAACTGATTAAACGACAAAACATTGAGCAGGTTATTACTGTGTACTTCTTTTCTTTTTCCTTGTTGAATAAAAAGATGTAGGTTTTTCTGAGATGTAGGTAGAGGCATAAAAAAGGATTTCGTTATGCGTCAGGTTTTTACTTCAAGTGGTGGTCTGGTTGAGGGTTTGAACAATATATTTCCAGCGGGATGGTGGTGTGATTATGTGGTGGTTGAACGGAGTTCCAAGGGGGTGTATCGTGGCTATGGATAGATTTGTTTTTGTTTGAATTTTATTACTCCAGATGTTGGGAATCTTCCAGTCGGAGAAGTATGTATAATTTCGGCACAAAGAAAAAAACTGAGTCTTAGAATATATGTACATATATTAAAATGACAGCCTTTATCAGAAATTAATATTTATTCAAGTAGGTACATTTATCTATGTATGTACATGTATGTATGTATAGCCACTAGGCTTGGCTTTTACCATTAAAGCCCTGGTTAATATGAAAGAAAAATGTTGCATTGGATAGGGGAGCGAGGGGTACGATCGCCAAAGATCGTATGTACCTACATATATAGATATATCTATCTACAACCGATTCCTACAACTACAATTCAGATATTCTTTTCCACGTCACCCAAAGAGGTAGAATATAAAACGCGTTTTTTTTTAAGGTGTCCCCTGTGGGCATAGTCCTTACTCTTTAGTAAGTATTAAAGAAATAAAAATATTCATAAAATAAATAGTAATAGTAAATAAATAAAAAAAGAAGGAATAACTACAAAAACTTAACAAACAAGAGTGAAAAACAGAAAATAAATAAAAATTCACAAAAAAGAATTAACAAAATAAAGAAAGGATTAATGAATAGGTATGAATAATAAAGTGAAGTTCTCAGTTGCTCACACTTTTAACTCCACAGAGATCCTTATTTGTTTTCCTAACCGAAAATTTGACTAGACCAATTAAAATGAATTTATGAATGGAGTGTCTGTCTTGTGTCTTATTATTGTCACATTTCATGCTCTCGGAAGTTGTCATTTTCAGTGCGAATTTGAGCAAAGCTCCAATCAAGTGTTCTTCGTGTCTTATTTTTGGAAATAGGTTTTTGAAAGCTTTTGCATACTTTTGACATAAGCTTCAAATGCTAGGGAAGGAACAGTTAACTTTCCAAATTCGGATAATGTGGCATAAGTGTTATAAGCTCGTAATTTGATTGAGAGAGCTTTTTCTCGAAATTTGTCTGTTATGTCTATCATGAACAGAGTGCAGTTTTAACAATTAGGTTTCTTATGCAACTTAAAAGCTGCAAACCCGGCATAAAATGTAAGTGCCGCTTCTTGCAGCTTCTGTGAACATCCTTTGGATACAACTATATCTGTCTCATTGGCATCACCATCAAACTCGTCATCGCAATTATTGGTATGGTATTCGATACTGCTCAAAATATCTATTCCCATGAAATGCTCTTCTACTGGAACTTCAGTGTGGAATTCTTCATTGTCATCACACTCGCATCACACTTTTTGAAAATAATTTGCTTCAAATTACGAATAAATCTGTCGGCTGAAGGGGGGTTCCGTTCGTATGATCCCCTATTTGATTGAAAATAAATTTTCTGCAACATTATGTATTAATTAATGTGTGCACTTAGAAGGAATTTGCTGGTCATTTTTAAGTTGTTCCCATATTAGTTCTATAGCAAGTAAAGATTGTAGTAACCCGCCAAAGCAATATGACTTCTCCCATAACGATATTCACTGCCTAGCAGTTTTAATGGACTGCAGAGTCTGGCTATATAGTGAAATAGGGTGTCGATTAGGGTTGCTTGTATTTAAACTGTAATTGTTTAAGTTATCGAAAAGGTCATTCATTTTGCTTAAAAAGGTTGCCGTTGAGGCAGCTATCTTCTAATCGGCTTCAGTTATAAAACAATTTGCTGGCATTGCGTTGAAGACTCCAGCAGCAACATTAGCACTAAAAACTTAGGTAGCCAACTTCACGGACAATTTTTCAAAGTTGTTCGGGTTTATATGACTCTTGCTTAGCTTATTATGGGTTGTGTTAATAGGTTTTCGTCCACCTCTTTGGAATTAGCAAAAAATGATATCACTTATTTTTCCTTGCCAATACTACTACATATGGGCACCCGCACTCCGTCGTCGCTGGCAAAGCCTAGCTCCACGGGTTGCGAACCCGGCTTGTAGGCTTTTACGTTTGTAGGTTCGAGTCCCCATGTAGGATCGCAGTTGTCCTTTTTCCTGTTTTTTTCTTGAGGGCCATAGTTCCATCGTCATACTATGGCATGAGGACTTACTGTTGGGATTAGCGGATGTGGAAGATCAGGAGATGTGGTCTGATGAACCTGTTTGTACGAGAGAAGGACGTACCGTATGGAGTTGAGCGAAAACATTCGAGAGGCAACGCGTTGTGTTGAGTGGAATTGAAAAGGATTTCTTGTGGGTTAATTGGGAGAAAACAAAAAAAAGATAGGCGAGTTGTGAAGAGTCAGTCAAGAAGGTCGGTCGTGGCGCAAGTTAGGAGTTCAAAAAAAAAAATAATAATAATACGGCTCGAGAAAAGTAAGCCAAACAGTTCGGCAATCCGGGCGGCCTTCTCTTAAACAAGAAAACAAAAAAAAGAAAGTGTACGGATAGTGGGAAAACAAGGATTGCGAAATTAGACAGAATTTGTTAAGTGCCCTTGTTCCTTAGTTTGCGCTTGGAAAAAAAAGTGGTAATAAAAGGGGAGAATTTCAAACCCTTGAACCTGGAACCTTGTGCGGTAGTGCAAAAGGAAAAAAAGAAAATTAAAATATCGACAAGAAAATTAAAACATCGAATTTCAAACCCTTGCACCTTGTGCGGTAGTGCAAAAGGAAAAAAAAATATCGACACAAGTAAATTATTTTCTTGGGTGTGAAAAAAAAGGAACAAACAGAATTGACAGAGACTGTGAAATAGTTTTCTTTGGTGGCTGGAGATCGTTCGAAACTCCGTGTTATTTGCCTTTTTTCTTTTTCTTTTTTTCCGGAGTTGCGACTAGCATCATTTGGGTGCTTGGAACGAAACGACTGGAGTCACCGAATCGAGTCTGGGTGGGAGCAGCAACACGTGCCAGATAAGCTTACTTTGCTTTAATTACACATATTATTATATTAAATTACGCTGGCATATATTATAAAATAGTTGGTTCGCTTAATTTTTTGTCCCGTGTCACGAATAATAGATAGCCTGGGTTCGTTTCCGCGGATTTATTTTCGAGTTTTATTTTTTTTATTGTTTTCTTTTCTTCTCTTTGTTTTTTTTTCTCCTTCTTTTTTGTATTATACTCGTAAGCTATTTGGATTTGTTAATGTAGAATTAAGCTAGATCGTAAGACTGAAATTTTGTAATTCATATTATAGGTTAAGTACAAAGTGAATTAAAGGGATCGATAATTTTGTAACGTTTGGAAAACATTCCTTTTTATTTATTTTTTTTTTTTCATTTTATTTTATTTTGGTTGTCATAGTAAAAGAAGCGCGAATCTCACGTTTAGTCGCGATTGGGTAGTTAAACGGCAGAGCAATCGCGTGGCGCCCATTTTAACACCTTAACCTACGACCACTCTCCTTAGTAGTCGGGCACTCTTCCGTGGTACGGCGCGTTGAACGGAGAATTCGGCGGTAACAAGCTTAAAGCACACTTGAAAGATGTTCTTGGAATCCTCTTCAAAAAGTTTGACAAGGATTCCCATGAAACAATATCTTCAGATATTATAATTGGATTCTTAAGCAAACAATTGCGCACACTTTTGAATAAGTGAGGGTACTCATATACGAGGGTTGTCTGAAAAGTTTCCGACAGTAACGTAAAGATAGAGGCACTCGTCAATAAAAGGTAGTGAATGCTAGTTGTGCATCTTTTGACAGTTACTCACCGAAGTTTCAGTCATTTTGGACGCGCAGTTTTTAGTTGACAGTCGTTTGAGTGAGTCGATGTGAGTGTTTTTTGTGAAAATGGAAAAAATTGAGTATCGAGTTGTTATTAAATTCTTGTTTTTGAAAGGCAATACGCCTACGAAAATCAAAAATTAGTTGGACTCTGTGTATGGGGACTCTGCACTATCATTTACCACAGTGATTTTTTGGGCAGCTGAATTTAAACGTGACCGTAAGAGCTTGGGAGATGATGAAGGTTCTGGACGTCCAAAAACTGCAACCGCTGACTATAACATTGCTAAAGTTCACCAAATGGTGTTCGACGACCCCCAAATTAAAGTGAGAGAGATAGTAGAGGTTATGAAAATGTCTAAAGAACGTGTTTGGTACATATTAAATCAAGTTTTAGGCATAAGAAAGCTGTCCGCGCGTTGGGGGCCGCGTTTGCTTACGTTAGACCAAAAACGTGTTCGAATGAAAATTTCCAACGCTCTGTTGGCGCAGTTTAGGCGCAATAAATCCAAGTTTTGGTGCCGATTAATTACTGTAGATGAAACTTGGATACACCATTATACGCCAGAAACAAAAATTCAGTCAAAAAAGTAGACTGCAAAGGGCGAGCCGGCTTCAAAAAAAAGCAAAAAACTGTTTTTTTTCGACTGGGAAAGTGATGGCGACTGTTTTTTGGGATATTAAAGGAGTTATATTAATCGATTATCTTCAAGAAGGAAAAACCATTACAAGAGCATACTACGCATTTTTACTTGCCCAGCTGAAGGCAGAAATTGCGGAAAAACGGCCACATTTGCAGAAAAAGAAAATCCTGTTTCACCAAGACAACGCGCCGTCTCACACCTCAGCGGTTGCTATGGCGAAAATCCATGAATTACGGTTTAAACTGCTTGACCAGATCTAGCCCCAAGCGACTTCTTTTTGTTCCCTCACCTAAAAACTGCGCTCGGAGGACAGAGATTTTCGTCAAATGAGGAGGCAATCACCTTCGTGAACAGTTATTTTGCAAAGAAAAATGCCAAGTACTATTTGGACGGGTCAGAGAGATGGGAGCATCGCTGGGAGAAGTTTGTATAGTTACAAGGACGTGTGTATAGGCAATGTAGAAAAAAAGGGAAATATGTCTTGTATCATTGTTCGGTCGGTGTTGAAGGAAAGATCAATCATATTTAAATGCTAAATAGATATTATATTTATGACGATCTTGCTTTTACTATCTATAATGCAATTACATAACAAACATAACTCAAACAAATGTCAAATAAAATGTAAAATGTTTAGCAACATGTAACTTAGCTGAAATACAGATTATACACAATACAGTAAGAAATACAGAAAATAAAAACCGAATTTTTATAACGTTCGAAATCTCAACAAAAAACGGTGCGTTTCTTTTATTCTAAATAATATAATTACAATTTCACAAAGTTGAAAGAAAGGTAAAATATCCTTATTTTCTAAACACTAAACATTTTGGTCCTTTCGAGCCTTATTTAAATCGAACAAGTTTCAACACATTATTCATATAAATCAACAAGACTCAAATACATTTTGATACAATTTCTCGTTACAAGTTAAAACATAAAGACAAAACCGAAAACTTATTCTTATGAAAACAGTGGTTAGAATTTAATTCTAAAGAGTAGAGTGAATGCTAACATTAATTCAAACAAAAAATCAGCATCTGCCGCAAACAAGTGTGTCCACATCACATCCCAGCACAAGAAGAAAATTCAGCACTCTAATTGAAGAAGACTACAAGGCAAGTAAGTAGATCTTCCTTACATTTTTGTCAATACGTCCTGCAATAAATAAAATATATTATAAATATAAGCCAATAAAAATGTCATTCGGTAATTTGTAAATATACTTACCGGGGTAAATGAAAAACGACTTTGCAAATTTTAAAAAAGCCGATTCGTCTCGGTTAAGTAAAGCAAATTATCTGCAGACACGCCTTCAAATACTCGAGGCAAACCTGGAGAAAGCTGAGGGCTATAATCGGGAGATAGTCGGGGCCGAAAAACTGGAGCAGGATCTAAAAGTATCAGATCTTGTTGAAATACAGTCCGTTTGATAAGATCGTATATAAAGATCGCAGATAAAAAAATACTTCTGCTAAGATGCTTTGAATAAAAAAATTTAAAAAGTGTTCAATTTTTGTCAGAGACGGAAGTATTTTAAAATGAGTGTCGCGTTTGCATCACGTTATGAAGCAGTATTCTTGTGCACGCATCCAAAAGGACCGAAAATGTCATACGGAGCAGCTGCTAAATACATGAAAAAGTCAAAAGCATTTGTTAGCAAGTGGGTGCACCGTTATTCTCAAGTTATAAATGTGGATGATTTGCCGGATCGTGGGTCTACGCTAAAAACGACAAAAAAGCAGGACAAAATGATTCAATTCGTGTTTGAAAAAAATCCTCTTCTATCGTTACGTGGAGGACAAGGGATTTTACGTAAAAGGGGTCTAAATGTGTGTTGTGATACGATACGAAGACGTTTACTAGCCAATAATGTAAAATTTCGAAGGGCAATAAAGAAACCACTACTGTCAAAAAAACACGTAGAGAAACGACTCAGTTGGGCCAAGGAGAATTTGGACAGGGATTGGAACAACGTTATTTTTTCGGATAAAGCTTCTTTTTGGGCATGGTCTCCTATCACTCATACCTGGTGTACACAATCCAATAAATTAATCCAGCGGACCGTCAAACACCCGGCAAAGTTGCACGTTTGGGGATGCTTCTCAAAACAAGGATTTGGCAATTTGTTCATGTTTACAAATAACTTAAACGCACCCAACATGGTCAAAATTTATAAGAAGGCTTTATTACCATCTGCCCAAAGGTGGTTTAAAGAAGGAATGAGAATTGGTTACTGCAAGAAGATAATAACATCGCAGTCGTTTGTGCAGTGTGTGGAAACAAGAAAATGACGTCGATGTTTTAAATTGGCCATCACAGTCGCTAAAGCTAAAGCTTCAAGGAAAGGATCTCGACGGTCAAACAATTATCACGAAAAATACGAGTTTTATGGAGATCTTTGCCTCAAGATTATGCTATAAGATTAGTAGAAAGCATGCCTCGAAGACTCCAAGCAATTATTGATAATGGAGGAGAGTGGACAACATATTAATTGAAAAGCATTCAAGTAAATAAACAAAATAAACCAGTACAATTAATTTTTTTTTATTATTATAAGTTCTTTTTTAATTTTTGTCGTGTACGATTTTATCAAACAGACTGTCTTCGAACAGATACGGGAAATCTATACAGACTACCATATAGAGATCCTGGATGCGATAGATAAGCTGCGACGGAGTGATATGTCAGGCACACAACACGTTAACGCTGAAAGCGATGCAAAAGATCAGAGGCATAGCGAGCTAAGATTGCCAAAAATACACATACCAGTCTTTGGGCGTGGTTACGAAACATGGAGGTCGTTTCACAACATTTTCGTTTCCCTTATCCATAACAGTTCAACGTTGTCAGAGGTGCAGAAGCTGCACTATTTGAAGTCCAGCGTCAACGGTGAGGCGGAGAGGCTCCTTCAACACTTGGCCATAGATAAGGGAAACTATGTCAAAGCGTAAGAGATCCTCAAAGACAGGTATGAACACAAAAGGGTGCTGGTAAACACGCAGCTGAAATTGTTTTTCGGGCAGTCAACCTTAAATAGCGAGTCAGCGGCTGGAATAAAGGACGTTCTCGACACATCCCAGGAAATAATCCATTCTTTAAAGACTCTGGAGCTGCCAGTGGAGTCATGGGATGCGATTTTAATTTTTGTGATCCTCCAAAAGCTTCCTTCGACGACACAGCAACAATGGCAAGAAAAGTTGGGTAGCAGTAAGGACTTGCCAAATATAGCATCGTTCTTTGACTTCCTACAGCCAAGATTTAAGGCATTGGAAGCAGTCGCGCAGCAGAGAGACACAGAAACAAAACACAAAAACGCAGCAAACGCGGAGAAGAGAGCCGCGTAACTAGTTGCAAGGTATGCAACAAAGGACAACATTCACTAAGGGTATGTAAAAAATTTCTGCAAATGGATGTGGCGCAACGAAAACAGGCCGTTTCCAATGTACGAGTGTGTGAAAATTGTTTTGAATATAGGCACTTCAAGCGTGAGTATCCCAGCGTAAAAAGTTGCCATTATTGCAAATAACGTCACAACACACTGCTTCATGCAAGTTCATACACCACGTACCATATGCAACCCGAGTTAACATCGCTAAGAAATGTACCGCCACATCCACAGCAAACCCGCAGCCAACAAAGTCACTCACGTGTCAACACATACCAAGTGTCAACCATCAGCGCCAATGCAGCAGAATTTCAGCCACAGTCAACAGGTCACCAGACGAATACAACACAGGTCAGCAATTTTCATACAAACACCAGAAATCGAGTTCTGCTAGCCACAACCTTAATTAGTGTGTGTACCACATACGGTGGATACTTGACCTTGAGAGCTTTGGTGTACTCAGGGTCAGAAGCGTCTTATCACCGAAGCTGCAGTGCAACGACTAAGTTTAAATGTTTGTGTGGGTACAAATGATATAACTTATTCTTTTCAATACAAATCCCTTTATTCAGTACAGTTATAATTCACTATTTAATTGTTTCTCTCAGTACAATCCAATTTCTCAACCGCTTATACTTTTCTTATCTTTTACTTAAACCATTTAATCACTTCTCCTAATTAACACTTCAAATTTCACTTTAGAACTGATTTGCATACCTTGGGGATGCTGGTATTTATACTCGAATGACATACTTCGAGAACAATCCTCGCCATCCAGCGTTCCATACAATTTCCAATTTGCTAGAAAATTCGATTCTACTCTCCAGTCGAGACTTTGTTATTCAAGTATCGAAATCTTCTGGTCTTCGAGTATCGACATTTTCTGCTCTGTGAATCTAGATGTCGCTGCTCACATTTAAGTGGTTATCACATTGCTCCCTTCGTCCAGAACAACTTCGTCATTCAGCATCCCGTTGAATTGACACATTCTATCCAAATGGACCACTTTCAATTTTCCTCGATTCCCACGCTGGATCCGGTAGACAACGTCATTAATGCGGGTTATCACCTTGTATGGACCTTCCCAATCCTGTTGCAATTTTGGTGATTTTCTTTCTTACGCTGAGGATTATACAGCCAAACCAGATCTCCTTCGTTGAAACCGGAAGATTTCGCCTTGATATCGTACCTAGTTTTCATGCGGCTACTTGCTAGCTTCATCTTTTCTCTGGTGTCTTCATGCAATTTACGAATCCTGCTGCGTAAGTCATTCACGTACTCGTTCACCTCTTTGGGCTCCGTCGGTGGGGATCCGAAATTTGCTTCACTTGACAACCGAATTGTTTGACCAAATAAGATCTCGGATGGTGTGTGCCCTGTTGAGCTATGGACCGCGTTTCGGTAGGCCATTAAGAAGAGGGGTATGTGTCGATCCCAATCCCGCTGGCAGTTGCTGACAACCTTAGATAGATGCTCATTCAAGGTCCGATTGAATCGCTCGACCATTCCATCAGATTGAGGGTGTAGTGGCGTTGTCCTTGTCTTTCTTATTCCCAAATATTGGCATATTTCCTGGAAGACTTTTGATTCAAAGTTTCGCCCTTGATCAGAGTGCAGCTCCATTGGGACCCCAAATCTGCTCACCCAGTTGTTGACTATCTGTTCGGATACGGTCTTAGCCTCTTGATTTGGGGTGGCAAACACTTCCGGCCACTTACTGAAGTAATCCATGACTACGAGAGTATATCGGTTTCCATTAAAGGTTTCGGGAAACAGCCCAGCGATGTCGATGGCTATTCGTTCGAAAGGTGCTCCGACATTGTATTGTTGCATTTGTCCATGTGGCTTTACTTTTGGACCCTTGGTAGCCGCACATCTTATGCACTTTTTGCACCAATTCTCGACATCTTGTTTAGCACTTAGCCAATAGAAACGTTCCCTTACCTTTTCCAACGTCTTGTTTATTCCCAAATGGCCTCCTGAGATTCCGTCATGTATTTCATGGAGTACTTGGCTGACTCTGGACCATGGCACTATTAGCTGCATACGAGATGTTGTCCATCTGCACTTTCCCATTTTCTCTTCAGCAATCCATCTTGCACAAAAAGCGAGTCCCACTGTGCCCAGTATGCCTTCAGAGTTTGGCTCCGATCTGATATCTGCTGCCAGCTTGGTCTTTCCTCGTGTTCCTTCCAGGCCAATATTGGTTCGATGTCATTGTCTGCCTGTTGGGAGGAACGGATTTTGTCTATACTCCAACCCTCTATTGGCTCAGTCCTGATCGTTTGGATAGTTGCCTGTTGTTTCGCTTCTTTACCACTGACTACTTCTGCTGGGAGGCTTTTGTTGCAATGTTTTACCTGTGAGACTGGGATAATTACCCTGGAGTCGACTCCTGCTACAGACTTCTGCCCCGCGAAGTAAGCATTTCCTAACTGATGGCTTCTGGAAATTTGACCGGTTTCTTGGTAGCAGTTTCTGCCGGTTTTTCTTTTTCTTTCTATTTGCCTGTAACCCCAGTGCAGGCAGCCTTCTCGTCGTACCGGTTCTTTACAATGCCCTTGCAAATGTCCTACTTTATCGCAGTTCCAGCAGCGCATCCTTCGTCTCTCCCGCGGGATATTTCGTTGCATGGTAGTTGGTCTTGAGCATGAGCATTCACCAGATACTATTTCCCTTACGAAATGCATTCCTTTGGAAGCCTGTTTGGATGCTTCCATCGCCAGAGCGAAGGCAAGTGCTTCAGCAAGGGTTCTTTTCCCGGCCATCCTTACTGCTGATTGTAGCTTCAAATCTGCAATTCCCCTGATGAATGCGTCCTTTGCTATTTCGTCGATTATTTCTTGGCCTGCGGTGGGATATGACAAATGTGCCAGTCTACCAATGTCTGCTTGGAGCTGCTGCAGAGTTTCTCCTTGCTGCTGCATACGGCCTTGCAATTGAACCTTGTAAACTTCCCGCATGTGGCTATCCCCAAACCGTTTTTCGATAGCCTGCACTAAAGCCATATAGTCTCTATTCTTTTCGATATCGATTGTTTGTAACAATTCTGCCGCAGGACCGCGTAAAAACATTGCTAAGGCAAAGCACTTTTCCTCATCGTCCCAGTCGTTTGCACAGGCAGCCAGTTCAAACTGCTTCTTATAAGTAGACCATGAGGTCTGGCCATCGGATGAGGGAGGCTTCAACTCTTTTCTCCTTGGACCGCTTAAAGAACATTCTCGCAGTTTCTGTTTGCGCACTGTGTCCAGCTCTTTTGCCAGTTGCTGAACTTTGCTGTCCATTTCTTCGAATTTTTCGCCAACATTCTTCCCTATTCTATCAAATTTCTCATCAACGTTCTTCTCTATTCTATCAAATTTGTCATCAACGTTCTTCTCTATTCTTTCAAATTTGTCATCGATTTCTTCGAATTTTTGCTGGAGAATGTTCTTTTGTTCTTCCAGATTATTCTTTTGTTCATCCATTTTCTGTTGAAGACCGTGCAGATTGTTGGTTTGTTCGTTGAATTTTTGTTTAGTGCTGCTCTTCTGCTCGTCTAGATTTTTCTTTTGTTCGTCCATTTTTTGTTCGAGACTGTTCTTCTGTTAGCATCTAAGAAACATATACATATGTCAGTATATACAAAGGTGTATACTGACATATGTATATGATTGTGTATACTGTCTATGTGTGTTTATGTGTGTTTTGTGTATTTAGGTTAAGTGGAGTAAGGTTTATTTTAAGTTAGATATTAAGTTTTTATAAAAAAATAAAAAAAGTCCATATGCTAAGTTTTTTCTTAACGAATATTTTTTCTTAGCCTTAAGTATACAATATAAATAATTCTAAATAAAATGTAAGTAAAGTCGAAAGACATAGATATAAGTATTTAGAGTAGCTTAGAGTGCCTGTGTGGGGCCAGTAAGTTAGTATAAGACTGTTAAGTAATTGTAAGCTAGCATTTAAGCATTTTTTGTTAGTATGTAAGAGTTAATTAGTAAGAAAATAAAATGCATTGAAAACTAAACTAAACTAACTGTTCTTCTGTTCGTCCATTTTTTGTTCCAGACTGTTCTGGAGAATGTTCTTCTTTTCTTCCATATTTTTCTTTGTTCGTCCATTTTTAGTAAGAGGAGTTGCATCATCGCAGCCATGTCATTGTCGGTACTTGTCTGTTCATCCTCGTCAACATCAAAGGAATATGCATCAGGATCATGTCCCTCGTTATTCAAAGCCTCCTGAAGTCGGAGCACCAGGTCACTTTTTTCTCCACTGGCGCTGAGGTTTCTCTTGTTCAACTCGGATTTGAGTTGGACGAGGGTCAACTGTAATAGTTTTCGACCCATTCTAGCTTTTTCAAATAGTCAGAAAACACTTTTTTTTTTTTACACACAACAAGTCCTATCCCACTTCTGACACCAATGTAAAATGTTTGTGTGGGTACAAATAATAGAACTTATTCTTTTCAGTACAAATCCCTTTATTCAGTACAGTTATAATTCACTATTTAATTGTTTCTCTCAGTACAATCCAATTTCTCAACCGCTTATAATTTTCTTATCTTTTACTTAAACCACTTAATCACTTCTCCTAATTAACACTTCAAATTTCACTTTAGAACTGATTTGCATACCTTGGGGATGCTGGTATTTATACTCGAATGACATACTTCGAGAACAATCCTCGCCATCCAGCGTCCCATACAATTTCCAATTTGCTAGAAAATTCGATTCCACTCTCCAGTCGAGACTTTGTTATTCAAGTATCGAAATCTTCTGGTCTTCGAGTATCGACATTTTCTGCTCTGTGAATCTAGATGTCGCTGCTCACATTTAAGTGGTTATCACAATACCTTTACTGGTGACGTCGGAAAAATGTACCGCCAAGCCCGGGTTGCGGTGCCAGATGCAAATTATCAACTGATTGTCTGTAGAGAGGATTGCACCCATAGGCTTAGGATATATCGGTTAAATACAATTACCTTTGGGACAGCACCATCTCCCTTTTTAGCGATTCGTGTGCTGATAAAGCTGGCAGACGATGAAACAAACAACTTTTCTCGGTCAAAAGCCATTATAAAAGAAGAGCCTTATGTCGATGACATCATCTGCGGAGGAGACACCATCAAAGAAGCCCATCTTAAGCTCCAAGAGGTCAAAGATTTACTGGCAATAGCTGGCTTCCACCTGCGAAAGCATATTAGTAACACGGAAATTTTACAACACATTCCACTAGAACAACGCGATGAAAATTTCAAGATTCCCTGTGGTGAAGATGTTGGAGTTAAAACATTAGGGATCAAGTGGAATCCCATTTTCGATGTCTTTTCCTTTGAAGTTACACAGGATTGAGAGGGAAGCGTAACAAAAAGGACAAATTTATTTGCAGTCGCAAAACTTTACGATTCGATGGGATGGATCTCGCCATGTATCGTGAAGGCAAAGATCATTATGCAGCAGCTGTGGGGAAGAGGTATTGACTGGTATAGCCCGGTACCAACGGAGCTGCAGATCGAATGGCTGAAATTTCGCCAAGAGCTGCCAATGATCAAAAATATTAGAATCCAATCCCACGTTGGATAAACACTCAGCTCAAGGTTTATTGAAGTCCATGGATTCAGTTGATGCATTCGAGAGTGCTTATGCAGCCGCTATGTACCTTCGGGTTCAGGATCAAAACAAACAAGTACACATGCATTTACTAATGTCCAAAACGAAGGTGGCGCCACTAACAACAATCACGTTAACTCGTCTGGAATTATGCGGAGCATTACCGCTAGCGAAGCTGTTACGGGAAACAACACAAGTCTTGAAGTTAGACGCAAGTAAGATATATGCCTGAGCAACACCGTCAAGGTGGAAAACTTTTATCGGGATCAGGGTCTCGCGGATTCAACAACTCGCTAGCCAAACTGTTCGGAAACATATCCCATCAGATATGAATCCAGCAGACGTGGCATCACGTGGCATATTACCATCTGCAATAATTGACAACACGTTGTGGTGGCAAGGGCCGGATTTCCTGAGGCACCAATGGAATGCCCGTTTTCCCGAACAGCCATCATGTTTAGAGACAGAAAGAGAAGCCCGACCTATTAGAGTTCATGTTGGTATCGAGTGCAAAGAAAGTTTCATCGGCACCCTTATAAACAAGTTTTCATCGTTATCCAGAATGATGAGGGTGGTGGCATACTGTCTCAGATTACGACGTCACAAAACTCTTGTCCGGCGGGAAGAGTATTTATCACTCATGGAAATCGAGCAGGCTAAAACCAAAATAGTGGCGCTGGTCCAGCAACAGATGTTTCCGAAAGAAGAAAGAGAACATGTAAAAGGCTACACAACACTCAATCCGTTCACGGACGAAGACGGCATTCTTCGAGTAGGGGGAAGGTTAGGTAATGCTGCACTGTCCTACAACAGAAAACACCCAATGCTGCTAAGGTCGAACCACAAATTCACAAAACTGCTCATACAGGAAGCACACGAAAAAACGCTTCACGGTGCCAGCCAAAAGACGGTCGGACGGTACTTGAAACAACACTCAACACAAACAATGCTCAACAAAATAATACCCACGATCAAACAATATACAGTCTACTTAAATCAACCCATAAAATTAATATATAGTTTAATAAATTACACGTAAATAAACCCACCAGATTGTCAAACCAAAATTATAAGATAAACCACTCAAAAAAATAAAATGCATACAGAATCTTTGTACATCCGGTCAACCAATGCATCGCAATACAACCATGCAATACAGTTACTCAAACGCACACACAAAACATATCGATCGTACATAGCATACACGATTCAAAAACAATAAATACTATAAATAAAAGAACAATTATATGATCACATACTATATGTTAGTAAAATAAAAGAAAAACACTTATCTTCATCTTAATTCCTCATCGTTGCTCAGTCAATAAAACAATGACACCACCATCTGAAGGATAAAGAACTCTACTTTACCGATCTCCACAAGACAAAGAAAACTACAGACCAATAACACAGGCGCGAAAGAGAAGAAGATAGGGCAATCAAAACTTCATCTTATTGTCTGTCTTGTGCTCTCGATTTTGTCAATTTATGTTCGTTCTTGTCAAATTTACTAATCGCTTTCTCTTTGCATAAGCCGAATAAAAAGGGAAAACAAATACAGCCACACAAGGGTGCGTTCAAGAGGCGTAAGATGACAGCAGAGAAAAAGCAACTTGTAGTAAAGCAATACACTGAGAACTTTGTTCACAGTGGGGGGAGAATGTTGAAGGAAAGATCAATCATATTTAAATACTAAATAGATATTATATTTATGACGATCTTGCTTTTACTATCTATAATATAATTATAGCAGCTTTCACTTTTTTGTTTGCACCAACATAAGTCAAACAAATGTCAAATAAAATGTAAAATGTTTAGCAATATGTAACTTAGCTGAAATACAGATTATACACAATACAGTAAGAAATACAGAAAATAAAAACCGAATTTTTATAACGTTTGAAATCTCAACACAAAACGGTGCGTTTCTTTTATTCTAAATAAAATAATTACTACAAATTCAAAAAGTTGAAAGAAAGCTAAAATATTCTTATTTTCAGACAACCCTCGTAGAAGAAAAATTCGTTGATTTTCAATATCGAAAAAAGGCTTGTTTACGTTTGCCCCAACTAATTTGTATGCTCTTCTATTATTGCTGCCTTGGTCACAACAAACAGCAATAACTTGCTGACCACACTTTCAAGTTTTTGATATTGTTAATTTCAATATCTCGGCAATTTCATCACCTTTCAGGCATCCTATATAATAAGATGTGGTTTGCTTCCAATTTTTATTTAATCCCCTAAGGGTAAAAACCAATACTTTGGAGGCTACAGTGGGGCGTCTACCCAGCTCCCCGAAGTCATATACTATGTCATTTTTAATGTTGTAATCAAGTTCAGGTTTGATTGCCATATCATCAAAAATTAATACGCACCTTTTCTCTATTCTTGACATCGTTTGTACCTTGCTCTTTAAAAGATTAATCATTTGGTCTGAAAAACCGGCCGGTAAACTTGAGGAAGAATGCCATCGAATACCATATAGATTGTAAACTCACCATATGGGAATATAATAAGTAAGACTTATAAAAAAAACTTCAGACACAAATCTTTTTCGTCATTCGTCCAATGTACATTTGCCTTATGAAAAAGTTGAATATTTGCAAAAGTTTTTATGTCGACTTTCTTTTTTTTCCAATTGCACGTCAACGTTTTTCTCCAAGTTATAGTTATTATCAATTTAATCGTTTAGGCGTATCGAAAATATACCGAGGTATGGTGTTTACTATTCGTTTCATTATGAAAACGAGATTCAGGAGACGGAACTGTAAAGGAGAAATTTGCAAACTATTATTTTCAAGGCTAGGTAGAGAGAAATCTCTAATATATGTCATAGGGTTGGGAACAGAAAGTGTAGTTGGAAAATTATCAGTTTCAATCAAGTTTTGGCTGATATTTAGTACATTGTGGGGTGGCCGTGGTGTAGTGTTACTAGCAATCGCTTCTCACTCGGAGGGTCAAGGTTCGAATCCTGCCCATGACAAGTTTTTCATTTGTGTGATTGGAACTCAGACAGAAAAATTCTGCGTGTGAAGGCATAACACTGACACGTAGATTTGGCTGTTGTAGAGTTTCAAGCACAAAACAAGCGTGAAAATTGATAACCTTCGAATCATTCCGAGTGAAGAAAAAATTGTCCGTCCTATTCGGACTCCCACCCCTGAAGAGCGAATATCGAAACCAAACACAGCTGAGCTTCAAACCACTACAAAAACTATTTGTCCTTTCTCCTCCTTCTACCTTTCCGCCCGCAACAGTAAAAGGGTATCTAACCCCTTAGGCGCGCGTAAATTATATGAAAAAAAAAAAAAAAAAAACATTGGATGCACTAGAACTGTCTGAAATGACCGCTGAAGGAAGCTTTGTATCTCTGATGTTATCCATGATTCTAAAGCAAGACTGGTTGATAGATACATCAGAGCAACTGCACACTGACATCGATGACATTGGCAGGGCATTTTTAGATAGCAGTTTTCGATGTGCTTCCACCTTTACATCTTTGCTATAAAAATGGGTTTCACAAATGATTTTTTTTTTTTTTTCAATGTATTACCAAACATCCTTTCTACGATCTTTAGGAACTGTAAAAAATATCAAGGAAAATGTTCTATTAATATTTTCACAATCTTTGTCTGAACACTTAGACATTCTGAAAATCAAATACAAGTGCGTGCAAATTAAAGGAAGCAATAAAGTTTACCAATGAATTATAATATGTTTGTACTCGTATGTACATATGATAATTGACGAAAAGTACAGATTGAAAATCACAAACAAATTCTTAAAAGAACATACATTTATAACGGAAACTAGCATTGCACTGGCAATGGCTCTGGCCGATGACTTATTCTATTCGCAATGAAATAAACACACACACTCCCCTCAAACCCCACACCACAGGCATAGGTGAAAAGGAAATATGTATTATGTTTGTGTAAAATTAGCAAAAAGGAATGTGTACATATTGTTGTTGGATTAAAATACAACGACAATATTTATTAAACTTCACTTTATTTAATATTATTATAAATTACACTTTTGTTAAGTTAAAAGTATTTACATAATCGTATAATTAGGTATCTTGACACCAGGCACACACCACGTCTTGACGCCTCGAATTCTCAGTACAAAAGAAAGGAACAATATATATGGATACCCGTCTTACCCTAATTTACATAGGTGTTTCATTTCCACCATATCATTTCCTTTTTCCCAATCGGGTCGACGTAGTCATCATCTGCAATCGCCTACTATATTGTAGTAGATTTATTTTATGACGTCTTGCCGCTACATACACATAGTGTGTGTATTTTTTTTTGAGCACATCCCTTTCGCTTCATTTTCATTATCATTCAGATTTACGTGCAGAATGATCGTGCACATACCAGGGCAACTTTCTGTGTAGCGTTGGGGTAGTCCGACGAGTTATTCACATTGCAAAATATCTATCTTACGAGGTTGTCTGAAAAGTTTCCGACCGAACAATGTTACAAGACATTTTTTTTCAAATATTTTTTTATTTTTCTACATAGCTCCTTGTAACTCTACACACTTCTCCCAACGATGCTCCCATCTCTCTAACCCATCCAAATAGTACTTGGCGTTTTTCTTTGCAAAATAATTGTTCACGAAGGTGATTGCCTCCTCATTTGACGAAAATCTCTGTCCTCCGAGCGCAGTTTTTAGATGAAGGAACAAAAATAAGTGCTTGGGGCTAGATCTGGAGAATAAGGCAGATGGTCAAGCAGTTCAAACCGTAATTCATGGATTTTCCCCATGGCGTTGGAAATGTTCATTCGAATACGTTTTTGGTAAAACGTAAGCAAACGCGCGGACAGTTTTCTCACGACTAAAACTTGATTTAATATGTAACAAATACGTTCTTTGGACATTTTCATAACCTTTACTATCTCTCTCACTTTAATTCGGCGGTCGTCTAACACCATTTGGTGAACTTTAGTAATGTTATCGTCAGTGGTTGCAGTTTTTGGACGTCCTGAACCTGATCGTTCATCATTTCTAAAGCTCTTACGGCCACGTTTAAATTCAGCTGCGCAAAAGTTCACTGTGGTAAATGATGGTGCAGAGTCTCCCATACACAGAGTCCAACTCATTTTTGATTTGCGTAGGCATATTGCCTTTAAAAAACAAGAATTTAATAACAGCTCGGTACTAAATATTTCCCATTTTCATAAAAAAACACTCACATCGACTCACTCAAACGACTGTCAACTAAAAACTGCGCGACCAAAATGACTGAAACTACGGTAAGTAACTGTCAAAAGATGCACAACTAGCATTCACTAGCTTTTATTGACGAGTGCCGCTAACTTTACGTTGCGGTCGGAAACTCGACACAGCATGATGTTTGAGTGGGGTGGGTTTGTGCATATAGAGTTACTGGCATGGGATTGGTTAAATTGGAGCGGAAATGTGTTGTGTGCATATGGAAATTGTTGAGGCAAAAGAGCGTAATATTTTTGTGGTACTCAGCGACGGATGTTTACTTTCGCCGCTAGAGGCACCACCATCGATTTCCTCAAGTGATAGTACTATTAGTTTCATATACAATGACATTACTCAACACAAGAAATTACTCATATATAAATCATATACACTATCTCTAAACCTAAGTAGAGTCTCATACCAAAATATATATCGATATACCCATGCATAAACCTGAGTAAAGTCTCAAACCACACTATATATCGATATACTCATGCATAAACCTAAGTAGAGCCTCAAACCAAACTCCTATCTACATTCCACTCAACCCATTCAATATAACGCACGATGAGTTCCACACACACAACATACACACACTGTGCGGTGGTGACACTAGACGTCAAAAACATGGACTGGTCCCAAATAAGGCGATCACTTGCAAGAATAGAAACACCCTACTACCTGCTAAAGATAATCGCCAACTATTTCACGAACAGGAAGTTACGGTATGACACGGATGAAGGGGTTAAATACTACCCATCTCCGCTGGGGTACCGCAAGGTTCAGTGTTAGGTCCACTCCTGTGGAGTGTTGCGACTAAGGCAGCCCGAAGGAGTCAGTATCATTGGATTCGCAGACGATGTAGCTATCGTGGTCGTCGCAAAACACACACATGAAGTCGATTCAACGATGGACTCATACCTTGATTCTAAAAATCGATGTATGAATGAACAGAACCCAAGGAAATTGTCACCCAGTTCATCTCTGGTCATGGCGGATACCGAAAGTATCTATACAGATTTGGCCATGACAATTCCCCCTTTTGTCGCGAGTGTTCAAATCAGGAGGAGGATGTGAAGCAAGCAATTTTCTTTTGCGGACGCTTCGCGGAATGGAGAGAAAATCTACCAGACCCCCCAGAGGTAATTATGAGAATGGTGGAGTCGGAGTAATACTGGCAAAATATCTGCGGATTTGTAAAAACTGTGCAGACCGAGCTACGTAGAATAGAAGCCGAAAGAATTTTTAATTTTTCGTGGGGGCTAACGCCCCCATTTATTATGCTTAATACAAGCTTAAAAACTAAGACTTAAACTAATACTAGGGCTTAAAGCTAAGGATGGTGAAGGAGATCGAATTTGAGGGAAAGTGTGCTGCGATTAAAATCGAAAACGGAAAGGTTGGAGTTTACCTTACGCAGCATACGGGAGATTGGTTCGTTAGAGCCATATGTGGTGCGGTGGATAGGTAGATAAAAGAGACGGGTGGAACGTAGATTACGAGGGTTAGTGTTAAAGAAAATGGAGTTGCAAAGAGGCATGCAATCGACGGAGCCTGAGAGGAGTCGGTGAATGAACAAAATGTCTGCTGCGTCCCTTCGTTCCTCAAGGGTATTCAGGTTAATGAGTTTGAGACGGTCTCGATAGGGAGGTAAGATTAGAGGATCGTTCCAAGGTAGACCTCGAAGAGCAAAGCGAAGAAAACGACGCTGGATCCTCTCAATACGAGATACATGAACTCGTTGAAAGGGACACCACGCTTGGCTAGCGTACTCGAGAAGGGGGCGAACGTAAGTGATGTATAGTGATCTAGTCACGTACGGGTTGCAGAATTCTTTGGACCATCTTTTAACGAAGCCGAGTGATGAGTTTGCTTTAGAAATTATCTCATCAGTATGCGAGCGGAAATTAAGCTGCCTGTCGCATAATATACCAAGGTCGCGGATAGATTCAACAAGGGGTATAGGTTGGCCGTCGAGATGGTAAATTCGTTGAGGAGACTTCTTGCACTTACGTGAGAAAGTAATCGATTGACATTTGGAGACATTGAGTTCTAAGCAGTTCTTGATGCACCAGGTGGAAAAACTATTTAGATCTATTTGAAGGAGGGTGGAGTCTTGTTGTGAGGAAATGGGTTTAAAAAATTTGGTATCGTCAGCATAGAGAGAAAGTGTTGAGTGTTGAATGAGCCTTTGAAGGTCGTTAATAGTTAGGATGAAGAGGAGTGGACCTAGGTGACTACCTTGAGGAACACCTGAAGTGGCCAAGAAAGGGGCCGATAGGACAGATCTGAAACGAACATTATAAAAACGATTATCCAGGTAAGAAGATATCCATTTAAGCAAAATGGGTTCAAAGCCCAGGACGGACAATTTGAACAGGATTAGTTTATGAGATATCTTGTCAAAAGCTTTACTGAAATCAGTTGTTATAACGTCAACTTCTTTACCATTTTCTAAGGCTGAGAGAACAGAGGACACGAATTCTACGAGGTTAGTGGTAGTTGATCTACCCTTCAGAAAGCCGTGTTGATTGGGGGAAATAAAAGATTTACACTGAAAGCTTAAGGCTTCATGCAAAATACTTTCGAGGAGTTTGGGTATATGGGAAAGTTTAGCTATAGGGCGGTAATTAGTGACTTCGCTCTTTAATCCCTTTTTGTGTATGGGTGTTATGAAAGAGGACTTCCATATCTGTGGAAATTCACCTTGAGAGAGCGATAATCGGAAGAGATTAGCAAGGGGGCGTGAAAGAGTTGAGGAACACTTTTTAAGAAATATCGATGGAAGGCCATCTGGGCCGGGTAAGTATTCATCATTAAGTTGTTGTAATTTGTTTTCTATTACTGTATGATCAAAGCTATGAGAAATAGTAGGGCCAATAGGGAAATTAAGTAGGTATTTGAAATAAGAGGGATCCGGTACGAAGGAATTATCGGCAAAAGATTGCTTAAAAAAAGTAGCAAAAAAGCTAGCTATGGTATGCGGATCAGTTGATGATATATTTTCGTATGAGAGGGATGGAGGAAAACCGTCGGATTTTTTTTTGTAATTAACGAATTGATAGAAAGACTTAGGATCATTTATAAGCCTTGATTGCGCACTATCAAGGTATCGCTGATAGAGCAACTTATAGAGCTGGGCGAATTGAAGGTATGACCCGAGATAGTTTGAATAGTCAACAAAAGAGTTGGACCGGAGGAAAACTGTCCATAATTTGTTTCTTTTGTTACGTAAAGAGCGAAGTTTACGATTATACCACGGGGGGCTCGTAGAAGAGGTCCTATTACGCGAAAAGGGGACATAGAGAGAAATAGAATTAAGTAATTCTCTGTAGAAAATAGAGAGAGCACTTTTTAGGGGCATATTGGCGAAATCAAAAGAACACTTACTAAGATATGCGTTAATTTTGCGGAAATTCGCTTTATGAAAGTCGTAAGAAGTGGTAGCTGCAGATGGGGTGGGGCGGAAAGTAGAGTGGTGGAAAAGAGAAAGAAGAAGTGGTGGGTGAAAGTTATCAATGGTCGATAGTGAAAGGGGACAGAGCGACACAGAGGAGTTTATGGGGTCAGTGGTAAAAATGAGGTCTAATTGCCTTCCCATATAGTTGGAGACTCCACTAACTTGGCATAAGCTAGAGTCTGTGAGCTCATCCAAGAAGAGACATTCTTTACTCGAGACAGGGTAAGCGATAAAAAAAGATTTATCATCTGATTGAGTCCAGTGC
This sequence comes from Volucella bombylans, assembly GCA_949129095.1. Lineage (NCBI taxonomy): Eukaryota > Metazoa > Arthropoda > Insecta > Diptera > Syrphidae > Volucella > Volucella bombylans. The sequence goes on along the minus strand of OX422140.1, from coordinate 212,096,526 downwards.
AGCTGAGGTAGATTGAAATCGCCAAATACGATGATATCATCGAGAGGATCAGATAAGTTAATTATTTGATCAATTGCAGTTGGTAGCATTCGATTGGTTGGGCCGGTAGGATGTAAAAACACATAATGTACAGGGACCTGCAGGGGAGTGTTATCTTTATTGAAACGTAGTCAAGTTTAGAGGAAGTAGAAACAGCGATTGGTGAAGAGTTTAGGTCATTGCGGACGGCCAGTAGGACACCTCGACACGGAGCATCATCATTTGGGCGGGTAAGATCGTCGTCTCGGAAAACATTGAAACTAGGGGGGAATAATTCCTGATTCTTTATATCGGGAATTAGATTAGTTTCGGTCAGAGCGTAGACCTCAAATGGGAGAGCGTGAGATTGGCGCAAGACGGCACGGGTCTTAGATCGCAGTCCTCTTACGTTTTGATAGTAAAAGGTAAGAGGAAGGTTATTACGAGAGGGCGTAGGAGTGGATGGTCGAAACACTGGCAATGGTAGCACGTTAGGGACGAAAAAATTTGTCGTTGTCAGCTCTGCTTCGTTGGAGGTGTGAGATCCTTTTTGAGTGCACATAGTTACCGAAAGCAGCAAGGTCGTCTGAGACTTTTTGCGGAGTCATATTAAAAATCTCGTGGAACTTGATGTATAAGTTCCTCAGACTTGTAAGGTCAGTAGGGAGACCTTCCTGCTGTATTGAGACCATGACGCTTGTTTTAGTTTTCCCCTCATAACAAACTGAGTCTGATTTGCCATGGAGATATGCTAGAAGGAGACGTATATTCTCGTACGTCTTTTTTTCTCTAAGCCTAGAAAGTGTATAACGACATTCTGTTGAGCCAAAAGTTTGTTGGGTTATTTTAACTGTGGGTGGCAGAAGGGGGTCAAAAATGGGGCAGGTGGACGAAGATTTTGAAGGCGATGCAGGGGTGATTGAAGAGGCATTAGACACATGTTCATGTGAGGGATTTATAACATGGGACCTAACGAAATTGGGATATTTAGCTCCGGTTTTAAGGTCAAAATTAGGGAAAGAAGTGCTAGTGGGGGCACGTGCAGAGGGGTTAGGTATTTCCGAGGGGTTATTGTGAGCGGTTGGTGCTAATTTGAAAGAGACGCGTTGACGCGGTGGCTTGGGTGGAATGGAGGCTGCAGGTGCAATATAATTAGAGGACCGATGAAGTCGGTTCGGGATGTGAGTGGGAGGGGCGAAATTGGGGAATATATTAGTTTTAAATCTCCAATTAGAGTCAGAATTGGAACGGGAGTTGGAAACGGTTTTCGGTACAGAGTCAGGTTTGCTACGGTTTGGGACGGATTTCGGTATTTTATTAGAGTCCGGTTTGGGATGGGAGTTGGAATCGGAATTAGGTAACTTAGATTTAAGCTTCTTTTTATCCTGTTTCTTGGTAGGTGTTTCGATCCATTTACAGATGCGCATCTTTCCAACGTTGAAATTAGTACCAGCAGGGTTTTTAAATAACCATTCGTATCTAGCAGGGAGGTCGAATTTAAAGCTTCGATTACCTTTGTGGTGAGATGGCAGGAACATTTCACATTTGCTGATGGTGATGCCGTATTTGTCTGCGAAGAATTTCGTGATCCAAGAAATATCAGCGTTTACGGGGGTGCCTTTGATGAAGAATGTACTCATATCGGTTTCAATTTTTTCCAGTCTACGCCTCCATTCGGAAGGTGTGCATGTAGTACCAAAATGTTTGATTAGCTTGCGTGGGGCGGCGATGGGAGGAGTTGACAGTGAAACAGTTTCGGTCTCCTGGATTGAAGTGGCAGCGGGTGAAGTTGTAGATTTAATTAACTGTGGTGGACGAGGAGGTGGTGGTAAAAGTGGGTCGACTTCGGTTTCCAGTAATTCAGCCAAAATTGATGTATTGTAGTGGACATTCTGATGGTGTTGTGTGTGGAATGGTAAATCGTCAATTTTGCTGCTTACCGTTTCGATATGATTCTCAATATCGAAAATGGTTGATTGTGCGGCAGCTAGATCGTCACCAACACCGTTGATTCTGTCAAAGATTACTTCGAGCATTGGATCAGGCTGCATTAGAGATGGATGGTTCTTTGAGGTAGATTGAAATTGAGTCTCAAGATCTTCACGCAGGTTATTTATCGATTCGCACAATTTAAGGTTAGAGATGTTTTGGGCGGAACAAACTGCTTTGAGATAATTGATCGCAGTTTTCATCTCGACCAGACTTGCAGATTGTTTGTCGATGTTGGTGAGCTTGGACTTAATTATATCGGTTGAGGACAGAATCGAGTTGCCTAATTCATCAGCATAACTGACACTACTTTCTAAGTTGGACTGATTCGTCGTTATCATTTTTGTGAGATTTTTTTGGAATGAGTCATTAGAGTCACTGAGGCACTTTATAGCAAGCAACACGTGCGAAAGCGAGATTATCTTGCACTCATCACAAAAGAATAGGAGATTGTCAGAGAAGTCTTTGATGTATACACTATTCCTTTTATTTAATCCGACACAAATTGCATGGAATGATTTTCCACAGATGCCCTTGCAAGTGACAAAGTCAGCATTGACATCAAAGATTGGACAGTTAGTAATTCCGCAAGACATGACAAATTTATCAAATGAAAACAAAAAGGTAAACAAAGAACTTTACGCACTGTTATGCACTGCAAGTGAAATTCAGCAAAATCGGAAAATTGGTCAACACTTGGGGGGGTAATGCACTAAATATATGCGGAACCGATATCAGAAGCGGCAGTTATTGAGCGCGAAAGATTGAGGTCAGCCAAAAAAACAAAACAAACCAAAAAGACAGTCAGCACTTGGGGTAATGTAATAATGTCGCGGAACTGATATCAGAAGTAGAGATATGGAAGGGGAAGAAATAAATAATATTTAAAAGTTTGATGTGGAGCAAAACCAAAACACGTCCGAACACGACGAGAAATTTTGAACTCGTTCAAGCAAGCAATTTTCTTTTGCGGACGCATCGCGGAATGGAGAGAAAATCTACCAGACCCCCCAGAGGTAATTATGAGAATGGTGGAGTCGGAGTAATACTGGCAAAATATCTGCGGATTTGTAAAAACTGTGCAGACCGAGCTACGTAGAATAGAAGCCGAAAGAAGAGCGGCAGAACCAGCCGAACAAATAGAAACACCGGAGTAGCAAGAATTGCTTGCCAAGCCAGCGATGTAATACCTAACGGCAATTCCGTGGGGAGGGAGGTTGAAGGACGGGGGTGTGGATTAGTACGTAGGCACACTCCTGGCATCGAATATTCGGGTGTTGCGAATTGTGCATGTTGGTGGTACGGGCTACCGCATCTTTAGAAGATTATCACATCCAAGAAAAAACAAAAAACACCACACACACACACACACACCACGATATTATAGCTGACGCACGAGGAAAATACCCAGTTACTATTGCTGGGGATTTCAACGCCTGGGCTACTGATTGGGAAATAGAACCACAGACGTAAGGGGGAGAGCTCTCTTCGAAGCCTTCGCAGGATTGGATATAAGTCTGGCCAACGAAGGTGCAGCGGATACGTTCCGAAAGGCAGGCAGAGGGTCAATCATCGACATCACGTACATGAGCAACTCACTCCTGCGGAAAACCAAATGGCGAGTCAGTGAAGCATATACCAATAGTGATCACCAGGCTATCTTATTTAATGTCGGCAAAGAGAAACGCAGACTGTGCCCCACCCTAACAGGGCCAAAGTGGAAGGACACGCTGCTTGACAAAGATATGTTCAAGGAAATGCTAAACACCAGCGCCGCAAGAAACAATGGATCGGCTGAAGCCCTCTCTCATCAGCTAATCCAGACCATTACTGCAGCTTGCGACGCATCAATACCCAGTAGATCGGTCAGTAAGAGGCGAGCCCTGCTGCTGGTGGACCGGCGAGATTAAACGGCTCAGAGCGAAGTGCCTACAAGCACGACAGAGATCCAGAGGAAGACAAGATTTTCAAGAACGGCTACTTTAAACTGGCGAGTCGGGAACTGGAAAGTGTCATTAACTCTTTGTTTCCGGAGGTGTAAATTTTTTAAAATATTTTTATAAAACATTGAAATTTAGATAAACTCTGTTTTATTAATAATGAATTTAAACAAACAAATTTTTTTTAACTTTTTTAAATCTTTCATTAATGTTTTAAGAAGTGGTTTCGCCACATAACCAGTAGGAAACTAAGCAAAAAAAAACAAAGAAAATAGGTTACAATATAATAACAATTCGCAGCAAGAACAGGACCACCTTGTACGGTGAGGCTGTGAGGTGTTTCTAAATCTTCAGGGATAGCGCGATCTGTTTCTTCTTGAAACTCTTTCTTGGTACCTTGCAAATACACTGTAAAATAAAAACCACTTCAAATGACACGAACCATCAAACTAATGCACAAAAAATCATTTACAAAGCACTGAAAATTACCCGCATTTTTTTTTACAGTTATAAAATGAATAATAGTTAATAGTTAATAGAATAATAGAAATACACTTGGTTTTACCATGACACCACTAGGAATGTAGAGAAAAAATATTAAGTGTGTGGTTTGACTGCGAAACCACTAGGAAGCAAAGGGTTAAAGAGAGTAAGTCAAGGAGTTTTAGACAGCTCTGCGACGAGGCTAACCTAGACCCCAGGGGCTTAGCGTATAGAGTGGTGATGAAGAAGCTTAAAGGCAACAGGTCCCCACAACTAACCTCACCTGCAATGCTAAGGACTATAGTATTCCCGCATAGACCAACTACTATGGTCACCATCACAAGGAAGATCAATATGGAAGATATCCCGACCATCACGTGGGAAGAACTTTTTGCATGCAATAAAATTGGAGACACCAAAGCACCTGGACCGGATGGCATCCCGAACATCTTCTTAGCGACGATGCAAAGGTGTCTACAGGAGGGGAAATTCCCTACGCCATGGAAACTGCAACATTTAGTGCTGCTTCCAAAGGGCAAATAGCCACCCGGAGAACCATCATCGTATCGCCCCATATGTCTGCTTGATACTCTAGGTAAGATCCTAGAGCGTATTATATAAAACAGACTGCTTGCGGTGGCGGAGGAAAATAGAGCGCTGTCAGATCACCAGTACGGCTTCAGAAAATCTCGTTCTACCATCTGAAGCAATACAAGGGAAAAGATGGAAATGGGGGACAAAAAGATATTGCGCAGTAGTAACGCTTGACGTAAAAAACGCATTCAACTCGGCGATCTGGTCGCTTACTAGGAGTACCTTGGCCAGGATGGATATACCATACTATCTCCTGAGGATAGTCACGGACTACTTCAGTAATAGGAGGTTTAGTTATCATACGGACGATGGTGCTAAGCACTACAATGTTTCCGCGGGAGTCCTACAAGAGTCGGTCCTTGGACCTCTCCTATGGAACATTATGGAAGACGGAGTTCTGCGACTAACCCTGCCTGAGGGAGTCAAGGTTATTGGCTTCGCTGACGACATACCAGTGGTTACAGTAGCCAAGCACATCCACAGACGAGGCAGTTGCAAAGCTAAAGGAATGGCTGGAGTCTACGGGTCTGGAAGTAGCTGCACACAAGGCTGAAGCTGTCCTAATAACCAGTCGCAAGGCGGCGGAATACGCGAACTTCCGCGTCGGAAACCTGACAATTAGATCCAAAGAATCCTTAAGGTTCCTTGGAGTCATGATCGACAATCGGCTGCGCTTTAAAACCCACGTTGAGTACGCTACCAAGAAAGCATCGCTGATGCAGGCGGCACTCGCCCGAATGCTACCGAACATCAGCGGACTTGGATACGCCCGAAGGATCTTGCTGACCGGAGTGGTCGGCTCGGTACTTCTATACGCTGCTCCTATATGGGCGAGTGCGCTGGTGACAAATAAGTGTAGGAGAGAGTTAGTATCAGCTCACAGGCTCTGTGCAATCAGAGTGATCAGTGGATTCTGTACAATCTCCTATGATGCAGCCTGCGTTTTAGCTGGAATGATACCAATAGACATCCTCGCGGATGAGATGAAGAGGGTGTACCTTAGACGATCATCGAACCGGCAAAAGGCAAAGAGGGTTAAGGAAGAAGAAAAGGCAGCATCCGCAATGCTGTGGCAAACCAGGTGGACCTACAAGCTCATTCCCATCATACAAACATGGACAAAGAGACCATGGGGGAACTGTAACTACCACATCACACAGTCTCTGTATGGGCACGGCAGCTACCGGAAATACCTCCATAGAATTGGACACGGTAGTTCGCCCTAGTGTCCAGAATGTCGAGGAAGAGCATTAGTACATAGGCGCACTCCTGACATCGAATATTCGGGTGTTGCGAATCGTGCATGTTGGTGGCATGGGCTACCGCATCTTCAGAAAATTACCACATCCATTGGCGCAACCAAGAAAAAAAACCACATGCATTGCTTACACCAATGCCACGGAAATTTTTAACAAAAAAGAAAAAAAAACAAACAAATGAAAAGCTAACAATAAAAATAGTCATACTTATGAATTTCAATACTCACCTGAATCATTTAACCACACACAAACCCAACTAAATTTACAAAAAAAAAAACTCCGCGTATAAATTAAAATTATGTACTTGCCAAAACCAATGCACTGTCTTGGGCAAGTGAAGATACAAGCAATAAGATTGGAATCGATCGTGGGAAATGCAACCCTTACTACGTTACCTCCACACGATTTCCAGTCCACAGCATTGCATGGGGTCTTAACCAAAAACTTTATTATCGGCTTGAAGTACAATCAAAACATTTATGAATGGAACTCGACTTCGTTCATATGGCCACCGCGGACACGTTTGCAGCGGTCGATTCGTTGGACCCAATTTTCAACGACTCGGCCACACATTTCGGACGAAACGGCCGCTATTTCGCTCTGGGCTCCTCCAACGTCGTCGGCTTGACAGAAAATAGTCAAGCGGCGTTAAATCGCACGAACGAGGCGGCCAATCGACTGGCCCATGTATTGAGATAACACGCTCACCATACTTACTCTTCAATAAATCGATTGTAGCGTGTGCTTTGTGGCTTGTGGCACCATCCTGTTGAAACCACATGTCTTCCAAGTCCATATCTTCCATTTCGGGCCAGAAATCGGTGATCATGGCCCAATAACGCCGCCGGCATGCAAACAGTTATTTTTTGTGGATGAAATGGTGATTCATGAAGCACATGTGGATTTTCACCCGACCAGTAACGCATATTTTGCTTATTGACGAAATTTTGAGCCAAAAATGAGCTTCGTCACTGAAGATGATTTTGCGATGAAATTCATCATATTGGCGCATCTTCTCCAGAACCCAATCGGAGAACGTACGTCGCTTCAATTGGTCCATCGGCTTCAATTCTTGAGTCAGCTTGATCTTGTATGGGTGTAAACCAAGATCCTTACGCAAAATACGCCATAATGTGGTCTGATCGATGCCCAATTCTTGAGAACGCCGTGGAATTGACTGACGCCTGAACGGCAACGATATTTTCGACACTTCGACCAACCCGTTGTCTCACTGACACGGCAACATCACACAACGAGCGTGTAGACTCAAATTTTTGCACTAAACTTGTTATTGCCTGTCCACTAGGGCGAGAATTACGACCGAAAATTGGAGTTAACGCTCTTAAAGTTGCAGTCACCGACTCTGAATTTCGGTAGAAAATTTTTATAATTTGCAGACGTTGCTCGTTCGTTTACTTTACCATGGTGAAAATGTTGAGTTTACTGAATAAATTGACAGTGATTGATGATTAGTGAAAGAGTGCGTTCACAAATTAAATTCAAAGTTGTCAAGTCCCTATTGGAAAACACTTTATGTATCCAAGTATTAACTAAATTGTCTCTTTTCACGTAGAAACATTGCATGATGGGACTTTTTCCGCCCGACAATTGTTTTGACAGTTCAAATTGTATAAATGGAAATAATAAACTTAAATGTTTGTGATTCGCATTATAACGTTGTGAAGTAACACGTCTTTTATTTGAACCGTGACAGTAAATTATAGTATTCACGGTTAATTTTATATATCGGCATTTTCTCTTTGGTTTCGTATCCCGAACAGTCATAGTGAAGTGTATGAAAAAAGATCTGTAAAATTTTGACTGACCCCCAGCAATGAGACATATCCATGTATTTGTTTACTACTTGAGTAATTTATTGAATTGTTAACGATAGTTAACATAAAAGAAACATCGCATATGCCGTAGTAAATAGATGAATCAATGTCAGAGAAACTTAAAATTTTTGCTACATGAAACATCTGACTTCTATTTCAAAGAATAAAAATTTCGAGATAACTGAAAAATGCCACCTTTGAGATTTTAGAATGGAGCCTATGTCATATATGTTACACATAAACAATAAAAAACTGCTATTGAGTTGGCAGGAAAGTAACTTCGATTTGCTTTATGATTCTCGCTTTTGTGAATGTTATGATTGAAGTGAAGTGTCTTGACTGCTTAACAGAAGCTATGATGACCAAATCAAAGTTAAAATATACCGTGTTGTGATAAACATACTGGATTTTTATCGAACATTTTTCTTTGGTGAATTCTAGGGAACAGAAAGAACCTAAGTAAAATCTGTTGTCAAATTAAGAAAACTTACTGTATAAGTATACAAATAAAAGGAAAAAAAATGTTTTGCTATAATATGTTTTATTAAAAAAAAAAATTAATTTGACTCGGTAAAGGCCTGTGCAAAACATATACTTAATATTTTGTCCAGTAACCGTTGTTTTTAAGACCTCATCGCATCTTTTAGGCATGGACGACACTAGAATTTCAAAAATTTATTTTGCAATGTTCTCCCACTCGTTCTTTAGTGGCGTTTCTGGATGTGTGCGTCTTTGACCTTACCCGTCTTTTTAAAATGGCCCACAAGTTCTCGAAAGTGTTCAGATCGGGTGATTAAGAGGGTCATTCCAACACAACAACACAATAATATTCTGCACAAACCCCTCCTCAACCAACTTTAATGAATGTTTTCGGTCATTATCATGTTGATAAACCCAACGCAGTAGCATCTCCCCCTCAGCGTATGGTAGCATTACGGATTCCAGTATATCGCTATACTGAAAACGATCCATAATACCACTAATCCCATTTATTCTTCCACATCCCGCACCAGAAAAGCATCCCCACACCATAATTGAGCCTCCTCCATGCTTCACGGATGGACGACAATGTCGTGGCTGTGTCCCCTTCTTTCGTCTAACATGAATAATTCCACCGAAAGCAATCAAGTTGAACTTACTCTCGTCACTAAAGAGTACAGTTTTCCACTTCGTTGCTGACCAATTCAAATGGTTTCTTGCGAATTCCAGTCTAAGAAACGATTAGCGTTAGCAAAGTAATCAAAGATGTGGGTGGCCGTGGTTCAAGTAGTAGTGGACTGGCTTCCAAATCGGAAGGCTCGGTGTTTGAATCCCAGCCTCGCCCGAAAGACATATTCATTTTTTCAATTAACGAAAACCAAGTATGATGAGTAGTTGACTAGAAATCAACAACAAGCCAATCTCCACTAAGAATTTAGTCTCCCCATTAAATGTCGGATGCCACCCATGGAGCCAAACATCTTTCTTTCTCTCTCTCTATCCCATTTTCAAAAAACTTAACAAATTTAAGTGTATTAATACCCACTTGAGTGTTAAGTTCTTTAAAAAAAAAATACTAGAAGAATAAAATGGTACGAGGGCGGGTCAATAAGTCCGTGACTTTTGGAATAAAAAACAGATTTTTTAATAAAAAAATAATTTTATTTTTCAACGTAGTCTCCCTTGAGCTCTATACACTTTGTCCAACGCTTCTCCAATTTTTTTATCCCTTCCAAAAAAAATTATTTGTCGAGGTCCTCAAAACAGGCCTTTGTTTGCGAGATGACTTCATCATTGGAGTCAAATCTTTTTCCACCAAGCCATTTCTTCAGGTTTGGGAACAAGAAGTAGTCGCTCGGAGCCAAATCTGGAGAATAGGGTGGATGAGGGAGCAATTCATAGCCCAATTCATGGATTTTTGCCATGGCAACTGCACATGTGTGCACCCTTGCATTGGCTTGGTGGAAAAGAACTTTTTTCTTTTTTTTTAGTGAGTAGTCTGATAAAAATAGCTGTCAAACACAAACTAACTGACGCAGCAAGTTTAAATTTTGACAGGAGTCAACTGACAGATGCCTGTTGACAGGAGCAGTGTTGCTGTTTCAGTAAAGAGGTCAAAAATTCAAAAAGTCACGGACTTATTGACCCGCCCTCGTACCTTTTTGTCTATGCTTAGCAGTAAATAGACAGTTTTTTGCTGGTCGAAAACAAAAATCAGCTTCTTTCAAGGCAAGAAAGGATCACTAAGAATCATTTTTTTTAATTTGCTGGTCGACACTCGGAGTTTTTTTTTTTTTTTTAAGTAGCGCGCGCTCAAGGGGTTAAGGTACCCTTAAAATGTTTACACACTGCGCGGACGGAGGAAAATTAGGGAGGGAAGAAAGACAGGTACCGATGTACATCGGTTTTAAATGTCTGACTATTATAATGACTAGGAAATAGGGAGTTCGACAGAGCATTCCACAAGCGAGTTGTTCGGCTTAGGAACGAATGATGTTTTAGTCGCTTGTGTGCGTTGTACTCCAATTTTGGGCGGATGAATGCCTTATATATTGAGGCCAGCTCAGAAGGGGAAAAGTATTTCTAACATCGTTTGAGGAAACCTAGACATTTCGCAGCATTTTTGGCGACATCGAATATGTAGTCATTCCAACGTAAGTTGTCATTGACACACATAACGAGAATGGAAAGCTTTTCGGTTTCGGCGATGCAAGTGCCATTCATGGATAATGGCTGGGTGTTTAAATTTCGCTTTAACGACAGCAGACAGCATTTTGTTTTGGAAGCATTAAATTCCACTCTGTTGATAGTTCCCCAATTGGTTATGCTGTTAATATCAGATTTTAATGAGCTTAACATACGCTGGCGTTCCCGTTATACAGCCGATGAGCAGGGACGTGAGTCACGGAACGAATATGAAAAGCAGAGAGTACTGTCGTCAGTAAAGGAATATATTGAATTTGAAATACTAGACAAGAGATCGTTGATGAAAATTAAAAAGAGTGTCGGAGACCGTAAGTGCAATGGGTCTATAGGAGGAGATAGAAAATGATTCGCCTTTTTTAGGGACGGGCTGGAGAAATGCTGTTTTCCATCTGCTCGGGAAGAATCCTAAAGAGTTGAATCAATGAAAAAGCTTACGCAGTGCCAGTGTGAAAGAACACCTCTTCGGAAGAAGAGGGGATATTCGATCTGGACCAGCGGACTTATGTATATTGAGATCTTTAACTACTCTTGCTACTACACGAGTGCGAAAATAGATTCGTCCCATTGAAGATTCGATGCACTCAGATGTAGGCGGAGACAAAACACAATCTGGAAGTGTTGAACTGATCGGAAAGTGTGCAGCAAGCAGATTGGCCTTATCCAAAGAGCTGACAGCTGGAATGTCATTGTAAATGAGCGTTGGGTTGGAGGATGAGGCAGAATTTCTGATGTTTTTAACAAACGATCAAAAGCTTTTACTACCTTTGGGACATTGTAGTATTTTTTGCCTCAACAGTTGGTCGTATTGAGAGTTCACACGTTTAAGAAAGACGTTGCAGTCATTCCTGGCTCGTTTAGACTTTTTTCGGTTATCCTCGGTCGGGTTGGTCTTGAAGGACCGAAAAAACATTTCTCTAACCCTGACAGCCTCTTTACAGCTTGAGTCGTACCATGCCTTTTCTTTTGGTTTGATACTCTTCATCCGATGAGGGATAAAGCATCTCATTCCAAAGATTTGGCTGTTATAGAGTTTCAAGCACAAAAAACTAGTGGGAATTATAACCTTCGAATCACTTTGAGTGAAGAAAAAACTCTCCATCATATTGTAAGTGTGTAAAAGTACAAATTAAGCCAAATTTAAATTCAAGTTTTTAGGTATCTGCGTTGGGAATCCTGCCTTTGTGATAGGAGATTGTAATGTATATTCGCACCTGGGGTGAGTTGCTAATTGCTTCCCTAATATGTGGTTATCAGACTGATTTTGATTTAGGCTGCAACCTGCTTTGTTTTTATTATGATAGTGAATTATTTTATTATTATTATACTCGTAGTATGGATAAGAATTATTTAAAATTTGTTTTTTATTTATTGTTTTTTTTTTGTTAATATGTATTTAATGTTCATACGAATTCGAAAGTTCAGACACCGGCAAGGGCGATAATTTTCCGTTTGAGTATCGATGAATGAGTTTTTATCTTCACGACGCGCGTTAATCCGTCCGAACCGGGATGTAATTCGATCACTCGTGCAAGTGACCGCGATGAGGGCGTAGATTATCCTCCTTAAGGATTGCGATGTCTCTTACGTTGATGTTTGGCTGCCTTTGGAGTCATTTTGGTCGTTGCTGGAGAAGATGAAGGTATGACACGCTCCATTACTTCAAAAATTCATTTAGAAATCGCTAAATGTATCTCCATTTATACAAACTGGTGATATTTTTGTCGTGCAGGTTTCGTTCTGGCACAGTGTGTATTGGTTCCCCGATAAAAAAGTGGCCTGTGGTCAACACAGTTAAGTCGTAAGGATCTGAGGACATTGGACAAAGTGGCCTAGAATGGAGCCATGCTTCAATTTGACTTAGTAATGTCGAATACTCCTCAAACGTTAATTTTGAGTTGCCTATAGTCCTTTTGATGTGGTGCTTTATGGATTTCAGAGAGAAATTAGCCGTCTTTCATTAAGTCATTCTACGGTCCCTTGAAATTTGTGCCGCAATTGCTAAATATGTTTGCACATGTACCTCTTCTATCGACGAATCTTCTAAAAGCGTCTATAAATGCAGTGGAAATTAACTGGCTTACCAGCTCTGTGTTCATAGCTTTCGTTGAGAGACAAATAAATACTGCTATGTATCTCTTTTCAATTCTGTTACATCGTCCCTTCCACAAATTTATTTCTATGGGTCCAGCATAATCGATACCCGTGTTGGTGAATGGTCTGCAACAGAGAACTCTTCGCTGGAAGGCTTGTCATGAGTTGTTGCTGCATCTGTGCTTTGTGTCGATGGCATCTAACACATTTATATATTGTGGATTTCACCAGTCTTTTTAAGTTGGTGATCCAATAGACCCTCCTGATTTCTGCCAGCATCATTTGTGAACCTCCATGGAGTGTGCACTGATGGATGTCACTTATTACTAATTTCGCAAAATGGTGCGAATCCTTTAATATTAATGGATGCCGTTGATTATACGGAAGTGAGGAATTTGTCAATCGACCTCCTACTCGTAGCAATTCTTCCGGTTCGAGAAATGGATTCAGGTTTAGGATTTTGCTTTTCCTTTGTTGTTTTCAATGTCTTAATGTCTTCGGAGAATAACTCTTCTTGTACAAGTTTAACAAGGTGATCGTGTGCTGATTTCAGTTCATTGGTAGTGAGAAGGTACGATTCGAGTGGCTTTTTGTTTGTGGTATTTTTGATATTAAAAAAATATCTTCTGCATATAGCTACGTTGCAAACAAGTCGATATAAAGTTGAAAATTTTTCGAAAAATGCTCTGATAATTAGAATATAATGAGCTACTACTATATGTGTGAAGTGAAACTTTATGTGTGTTAAATGTACCTGATAGAAGCGTGATCGAAGTTCATGTTTCATGGTTTAGATTTTTGGTTTCCAGATTGGTGTCAATTGGAATTACTGCTGGTAGTTCTATAGGGTAAAAATTTTGTAAAAATTTGGGACCTGACCACCGCATCTGATTGTTAATCAGCTCTTCCTGTGGAAGCCCTCATGAGCCAAGGTCTGCTGGATTTTGTTATGATGCGACCCGTCTCCATATCATCGGACTAGTGAGAGTCTGGATTTCAGCTACTCGGTTGGCTACAAAGGTTGTTCGTATTAACGGGTTCCCCTTAATCCAGGCTAAAGCGATCATTGAGTCGCACCATTACTGAATTGCATTGCTCGCGATATGCTATGCTAAGAGAAGCGCTGCACGTAGTTCTAAGCGTGGTAGTAAAACGCTAGGATGTTCCTTATCATTTTCTAGTACTCGCGCGTATACTACGGCTGCATATGCCTTCTCCGACGCGTCGCTGAAGCCATGTAGTTGCACCTTAGCCGAATCCTTATATTGCATCCAGCGCGGTATTTGCATGTCCTCCAGAACACTAAATCCATTTCGTAGATTTACCCAAACATCTTCGATCTCCTTAGAGATTGGGGTATCCAATGCTAGCTCTTGAAGCCACAACTGCTGCAAAATAAGCTTCGTCTTGATAATGCAAGGCGAGATCCACCCGAGGGGATCAAATAGGCGAGTAGTATCTGCTAACACAGATCTTTTTTTTCACTACAGGAAAATTAATTTTAAATTTAAACACGTCTTGTGCTGGGTGCCATCGGATTCCCAGGGTCTTGATAGTAGTGGAGTCGAAGCTTAGTGGAAGATTGATCTCCCTTTCATTTTCGGGTATTTGTTCTAATACCTTTGCTGAGTTACTTGCTCATTTCCTAAGAGTAAATCCGGCCGACTTCAAGGTGTTGAGAACGTCTCTTTGAATTTTAATTACTTCGGATTCGTTGTTTGCGCCATAAATCATGTCATCCACGTAAAACCCTTCAGTGAGCGCCTTGGTAGCGTGAGGATACGATATCCTCCGCCGCTAGCTGCTGTAGGGTTTGTACTACAAGGTATGGTGCTGATGCCGTGCCAAACGTTGCAGTCTTTAACGCGAAGTTTTTTAAAGGTACTGGGGGATTTTCTCTCCACTAAATCAGCTGATAAGGGCTATTGGCGGGTGCCATCCATACCTGACGGTACATCATGCTGATGTCAGTAACCAATGCTACATTATATATTCTCCACCTTGCAATCAGCTCGATGAAATCTGCCTGTAAACGTGGTCCAATCATTAAATTGTCGCACGAAGCATCGAATACTACGCGTAATTTTGTGGTGCTACTCGACGCATTAAAGACCGACCGCATGGTGTGGAAGGAAGTAATGCTGAGTTGTCGAGATTCGCATATCTTTCGATACTTCTTCCATGTGACCAAAGGCAATGTATTCCTGGATACAGTCGGCATATGCCTTTTGTACTATTTGAAACTATCTGGCCATTACCAGCGTTAGTGAGTAACCTCCTTGACCGCCAGAATGCGCTTCTACAGCAAAAAAGGTTATGGTGCCTTGAAGTCCCTTCATATTTAGGCAGACATGCCAAATTTCAGTGCGATACTGTCTTTAGTTTTGTTTTGACAACTGATTGTTGTTGACGTGTTTGGCATCATGTTGAGTATGGACAAAAACGATTTTGTTTCATTATTTTTTTTGAGGGCAAAACGGCGAAGAAAACAAAAGAAAAGTTGGATAAATATTATGGGGCTAATGCTCCGTCATATTACACCGTTAAATATTGGTTTCGAGAGTTTCGTGGTCCCCGAAACACCGATCAAGTCCGCAGCGGCTGGCCCTCCGATGCGGTTACAGAAGACAATGTCAAAAAAATACATGAAATGGTGTTGGCTGACCGGAAAGTGAGGATGCGCGAGCTAGCAGATACCACAAGGATTAGTACTGAGCGCACACGCCATATTTTGGGCAATATTCTGCATATGAAAACGTTATCCTGCCGCTGGGTGCCGCGCATGCTCACGCCTGACCAAAAACACGAACGCGAGAGCACTTCGAAAGAGTGTTTGGACTTGCTGATGCGGAATCGGGCGGACTTTTGGCGTCGATTGGTAACTGTTGATGAAACTTGGATCCGCTATTACACACCAGAGAACAGAATGAGTGCCCGGCAATGAATTGAAGCCGGCACGAGTGCTTCAAAGGAGGCTCGATGGGTCGGAAAAGTTATGGCGTCGGTTTTCTGGGATTGTCATGGCATACTCTTGAAGTGATTTTTGTAGACTGAGCAGCATTGTTGGTGTTGCCAGTAAAAATCCACCCCAGCTCGGTACATTGAGCAACAGGGGTGCCCTTTTCACCTTTCACAAGACCCTGTAGGATTATGGATGCATATACGTCACCACCTAGAAGAATGTCAATCTTGTCCGGGGTGCTAAACGAAGGATCTGCAAGAGGTATGTGTACAAAATGGGTCCAGCTTTTTATTTGCAACTGGTGCGCTGGCAGCATTGATTTCAGTTGATTAAAGACAAATGCCTTGATCCCGAGTGAGAATGTTGACCTCTTCAATGAAAAGATTTTAAGTTCTACTTCGTAGTTCGACACACCAGTAAAAGTCTGACCGAGACCTGTGATTTGTGCTGAAGTCTTTTACTTTTTTAATTTAAGAAGCTGGGTGACATTTTCGTTGAAAAAAGTTGCTTCTGAGCCAGTGTCAATAAGTGCCCTTAGAATATGCTGAATACCGGTTGCTAATAAAGCCTTGCTATGTACTTTATTAGCTAGCGAATAATATATTTGGTTTTGATGTCTGTATCCACATTGCGAGGTATCGGTCGAGTTCTGTACATTTCTCTTTCGGATAAGGAGGGTGTTAATGTTGCAATGAGGATGAAAGCATGTTACATTTTGATTTGTATTGGGAACATAGATACTCGTATTGTGATCGAGTTGATTTGCAGCGATTTGATTTATCGTAGGGGTGCATTTTGTCACCTCTATGGTATTATGGGGAATAGAGTATTGACAATGGTGACTTTGTACTATTTGGTTTGCATTTTGTTGAGCTTTTTGCGACTCATAGTGCAGCAACGTGTGATGTTTTAAATTACATTTAAAACAACGATTATTGCTACTGCAATTAGATGTGTGATGGTCTAACCCAAGGTATTTTGAGCAAACTGAATGTCGTTTGGTTTTCTCTATGCGGGTTTTGACGTCCATCCTTAAAAATTGCTTTCAGTGGCGTAAACTGTGTGTGCCTTTGCAGAGCTTACAGCGAAATTGTTCGCTTTCACCATCGGTTTTGACGTGATACGTATGACGATCGGAAGTCTTGCGAAACGATGACGTTGGCTGTGGTTGTCTTGTATGTATATTAGATTCCCTGATGTTTTCGAGGGAGCTAAATCGGCCTTTAATGAAAGCTAAAAACGTTTTCCAATCGGGTAGACACTTTGTCGTACTCTGATATGTTATACATATATATCAGGATAGAATCCCATGCATCTACATTTATGCCCTGATTAGCCAAGGCATTAATGCACTCAATGCTAGTATCGTGCAAGGATTTTAAAGGTTCAGGAGATTCATGGGTGATTTTTTGTTGCTCTAAAAGAATTCTTAATTGAGTGTTTACTAATTTTCTCTTATTTTGGAACCTATCAGTGATTACTTCCCAAGCCGACGCAAAGCTTTTGCCATTAATAGGAAGATGTTGTATGAGACGTGCAGCATCTCCGCACAAAGAAGTTTTTAGAAATTGTAATTTCTGAATTTCAGATAAATCCACGTTCTGATCTACTAGGCTTACAAAAACATTGTGGAATTCACTCCACTCTTCGAATTTACCCGAAAATGGTTTAATGTTAATACGCGCAAGACGAATATCGGACACAGCAGATTTGGTGACGTTTAGTCGCGACATATCAAAATTAGTATTGTTCTCGTGCGAAAATTGATCTATGTCATCATTGATCTGCTACTGAATTGAAAAAAAAAATTGTTTAATTTTGATTTGTCGTTTAGCGTCCACGTCTGTTAAACACGCGTTCACTAACTTCTTGATTTCCGCGCCTCGGTTTACTTCTGATATTCGTCGAAATCAGTTGCAATTTCTTCGAGAAAACGTTCTTGTCTTTCTATTGTTTTCGATAGTTTTGACATGATTAAAAATGTTGTTAGTTCTACAATAGGATTTGTTTTATCAGTCTTATTGTTGTGTAATTGGGTTTAGTTAAATATAAATTGTAAGTAATTCACTTTTAAATTTGTTTGAATTTAATTTTATTTATGATTTGTATTATTATTTTTTAAAACAGGGAACAAATTTACTTCCTACCTTATTGTTGAACTTAGTTATGTGTGTCTTTCTGTTTCCAAATTGTTTTCCTTGTTTAGTAATAAACGTCCGTTGATCATTGATGTCCGCTAACTATGTCCGTTGCAGCTGTTTGTTTAAGATGCTCGTTTCTGACCGTTGTAGATGTTGCCGTTGACAGAACGGATTTTTGAATAGATGTTGACTGTTGAAAATGTCTGGATAGTCATCCAAGAAACCTTGTTATTTGCCCTGGTTTATTCAAGGCTGCGAAGGACCATGTTCTAATCTGAGTTGAACTTAGAAATAATTTGGTCAAGTAATGTTGTCTTGGCTCAAGTTTAGTAGAGCAAAAAAATGATTTACTTCAAAAAAATTTATTTAAATTTAAAAGACTGTATTAAATTGACATCACGTTATAAGTCCTTATTTATTGTCTTACTATACTGATTGCTAACTGACGAGTATGGTATAAATTCCACCCTAGTTCCCATGAAACCTCGCTTTTAGTTGCTACTGTAAAATTAACATAGCATCATGATTATACATAAGTAAGTCAATGACCATATGAACTTGAATTGGAATTTCTTAAACTACGTTAATACATTAACATTTTTTACTTTTAGGGAATGTGTGTGTGTGTAGGTTTACATGTATTGTGTTTCATAAATTTCATATAATTAATGCCCCCTATTAGCCGTGTGTAGAGAACGAATGCATCCTTTCTCCTTGTCTTTAAATCAACCATGATCAATTTGTTGCAAGTGTGATAACTGACCTCATTTGGATTTTGACACATGTGTCAGAGGGAGACGATGCCTTGTGAGGATGTTGGAATTTATTGACATTCGCCTTCGTGTTCTCCAGTGGTGGTCGGTGGCTCCAAATTGTTTTTAAAAATTATAAAATGTGTTGGAAACCAACACCATCAGTTATTGCTTACACCACTCAGCCACTGCCCGTGCCGTATAGCTGCGGCAGTGACTGAGTGCAAGCAACAGTACCTACGACCAGGAGCGGGAGGGGTGGGATACCCTCACTGTGTACATTTTATTTTTTTTTCTTACTGGACTACTTTTTTTTCACACGCGAGTTTTTTTTTTTTTTTTTTTGCAGAACGGAGGGGTAATGTACATGAGTGCACTGCTTAGCTATAGATTTTTGTTTAGTCCTTCCCTGAAATCCGCTGCCACCTGATTTTTAACCACACCACTGTATATATTTTTAAATACAGTAAACAGATGGGAGACACATGACCTTTTAAATTTTGCTAACTCTATAACTCAATTCAAATGACAGCCAAAACGATTATCAGCAAGTTAAAGAGCAAGAAAATACGGTGAAAATCCAGTATGTTTTGCACGCATTGAGTAGAGCTACAGTTTTTGATAAAACTCTAAAAATGATCATAGCAATGCCTTGTTTTTTTTTATTTGTAAACTTATTCAATAGGTTTTCTTAAATGGCCAAACAAGTGTACCTACTGTATTAATGTCCCCTAGAATTCTGCAATGTAAAATGTTCAAGAAAAATTCGGTGTGTTTTGCACAACAATGTAACTTTGGCAGAGATTACAGAGAGGTTAAATGCATCACACACAACAGAAATTACTTAGAACGCCTTAGACTCGTAAAACACTCGACATATGTGTTCCACATGAAGTGGAATCGATATTTATGATATGTATCTCAAATGTAATGGTTCTTTTTTGATTGATTGGTTATTCTTTTCATTACGGGTGATGAAAAATGAATCGTCAGCGCAAGCCACATCGAAAGCTGAACAGCATCCAAAGAAGCTTATGTTGTCAATGCGGTTGGATTATAAATATATCGTGTAATTTGAGTTGCTTCTAAGAAGAGTTCAGATGTTTACTATCAACAAATAATGAAACTGGAGGAATCAAGCAAAGGAAAATGGCCAGAATTGGCAAGTCGTGTTTCTCCATGACAACGCCAGATCACACACATCTTGAACCTTGCTTGGAAATTGAAATCATATCCAATCATACTTCCCCAAACTTGCACCGTAAGATTTTTATTTGTTTCAAAGTTTGCAAAACTCTGAATGGTAACATTTCCAACGATGATGACCTGAAATCAAACTTGATCCAGTTTTGTGCTAATAAATACCTTCTTTGAGCACGGAATTATGAAGGTGACAGAAAGGCGGCGATAGTCTTCGAACAAAATGGAAAATATATAAATGTTTAAAGTGTATTCTTTGTATAAAAAAAGAAGAGTTTTAGTTGATATTAAAAAACCGAAATTATTTTCTTGCCAACCATACATTAAATTTGTAAATCGAAAGGTACGAGTAAATTGGGTAATTAATTAAAATTAGATAAGTCAAACTTTTTCAAATACACTAATTCGAAGAATAATGCTATTTAAAATTGTCTGATCCCGTTTTTATTTTAAGTCTTTAAAAAAAAAAAGAAGGTATATAAGTAGAAAACTTTTAAAACATGGCTTTTGTTTTTTTTATAAAAATGAATTTTAATATTGATAATTATATACATAATACAAAAAGAACTAACTTACACAATAATAGTCACAATGCATAAAACAATGACAAATGAAATAAATTTTCAACAAAACTATTTAAAGTGCGAAAATTTAGGTATTTTTGTATTTACATATAAGAGATTTTTTTATTTCCAATTTAGTTTTCTTTATATGTACTCGTATATCGGTTATTAATTTACCTATATATACAATACATTATCGCTTGAACCCATCCCCTTATGTGTTGTAGCCGGCGAACTAACCACGCATTATTACATCCACTTTCAGCAGTTTTTTTTTTAATAACTATCTTTACATCAATTTTCTTTTTTATATACATATAACATATACAGTAGTGTGCAAAACATTTGCAATTTTTTTTTCTCTTGAGGTTTTGTTTGATTAACTATACAAAGAAGGATAATCTGTAAGAATTTAAAAATAAATCCGTTACTGACAGTACACTCTTAGGTCTCAGTAATAAAAACGGAAAAAAGTACAGTTCGTTTAGTTATTCCAGGGTAAAAATGTTGGCTTGCCAAATATGCAGCTGTGCAAAACATATACAATGTTTTATTTTTCCCTCATTTCTGTTTTAACTTCCAAGATATTCAAATCAGGTTAGTAAAATAGTGTTCTTTATCAAATAAATTTATGTTCATAGTCAGGTTTTTTTTTCAGTTTTCACTAAATTTGCGTTGAAAAAATGGCTGGCAATAAGTATGATACCCGAACAAAGGAGCTGGTAGTTGAGGCTTTTAAAACCGAATCGAAGCAAAGAAAGATATCTAAACGATTCAAGATTCACGAATCGACTGTTTCCCGGATAATTACAAATTTCCGACAAAATTTATCAATTGCAAAGCTTCATTCTAGTGGTCGTCCCCGAAAAACAGACATGCAAACTGATAAAAAAATTATTAACATTATCCGGCAAGACCCTTTCCGGTCTACAACTGCAATCGTTAAGGACCTGAACTTGTCAGTCGATGCAAGCACAGTTCGTAGACGTGCAATAGAAAGTAATTTGAGGGCATACCGAGCTGTTAAGAAGCCTCTGTTAACCTTAAAATACCATCAAAAAAGGTAGTCTCTTTGCTATATAAAAAACTGCTTCTAATTTCCTATTATTTAGACTTTAATTTGCTCATAAATATTCAACTTGGTTTTATTTAGCGATGAGAGCAAATTTCATATCTTATCTACTGATGATATTGATTACGTTCGAAGAAAGCCAGGTACACGGCTAAATCGGCAAAACATCCGAGCTATTTTGAAGCATGGGGGCGGTTCCGTTATGGTTTGGGGATGCTTTTCGGCTCAAGCATGTGGTCCCTTACACCAAATAACTGGAATAATGCATCGCTTTGTGTATAAGGACATCTTAGACACAGTCATGCTTCCATACGCTGAGGAAGAGTTGCCGTTGTTATGGAGGTTTCAACAAGACAACGACCCGAAGCACACCTCAAAGTTCGTTAAAGAATTTTTAGGGGCACGGGGAGTAAATGCTTTAGATTGGCCTCCACAGTCCTCCGACTTAATCCGAATCGAAAACTTATGGGGAATCCTAAAACAGCGGACAAATGGGCAACGGTTTACTTCGCAAAAGGTTCTTTATGAAGCTTTAAAGAATGAGTGGAAACAAATTTGCAGTGAGTTAACAAACTCTCTTATTGCTTCCATGCCGAAAAGGTGTGCGGAAGTTATTAGAAACAATGGTTTTTGGACCAAATATTGATGAACAAAAAAAACTTGCATATGTTTTGCACGTCCTTAAAATGAATAAACTCGTTTTTTTATGTTTTACAAGGTATCAAGAGTACATATTTTAAATTTCTTTGTTTGTTATTGTATTTGAAAAAAATTGCAAATGTTTTGCACACTACTGTATATTATAAAAATTATAAAAATTAGTTGTTTACATGTAGTCTTGTATTTAATTTAAATAAATCAGTTTTTAATATTCTTTTTATTGTAGAAGTCAAATAAAAAAGAAAAAATTGCGAAAAGATTCACATCCGTCCCTTCAAGGACAAGCGGTTTTAAATACAGCTTCACCAGCATTTGTTTCGCGTAGTCGCAGTAATTCAAATAGTTGCAAAAAAGAACCAAAGAGTGGGGAGGGTAGTGGGAGTGTGGTACAAGATTCTGGATTCTCAACAGAAACAACGTCTTCTAAAGATGGCCACAGCGCTTCTTCGACATCGGGCGTTTTGCAGGTACAATTGAGTGCATATAAGTAAATATTAATTATCATTTCAACTGTTTAGGGAACAATATTACCCAATCGTGTCTTAAACGATTCGGATGATGAGCTACTTAATCTTCTTGATGTTATATATCGTAAAACTTCGAGATTTCGTAAAAAATGTTCTTCTATGCAAAATTATGAACGTGACAAAAATGAAACATATCTGTCTTCGGCATCTATTTCAAATATTGTTAACTCACGTATTTTTCAACGTAAGCTTCAAAAGCATAGCACAAATACCTCGCCCAAGGAAAATTTATTAGTTTTGCGTAAGGAAAGAGATAAATTATTAGATAAAATGGCAGAATTGGAGTCAGAAGTGCTTGAAGGTCGTATAAAAATTTCACATATGGAACAACAACTTCAGTTATTAACTTCTGGAAACAACGATTTCGAAGAACAATTAAAAGTAGCTATAAATCAAAACCAAGAATTAAATTTGAAACTTTCACAAAGCGCAAGTGATAGCCCTAGGTAAATGTTTTGCTTAATATTAGTTTATTCTTTTAACCTTATTTCTTTTATTAATAAATATTTCAAGCCGACAATTTGTACAATCATCCAATTCGGCACTAGCAGTACGTGATACATGCTCATCGCCAACTAAACATTTAGCAGTCACTGATCAAATCAATAAATTCAATCCGAGAATGTCATGCGTTAAAGATCTGGAAAAGAGAAGGCATCAGAAAACCGCCCTTTCCATATATGGCGAATCTTCAACTTCGGGATGTAATTTTAATTTAGGGCTATCAGATACAACAAAAGAGACAGTGAGTGCATTTCGTTCAGCACGAAAGTGTAGTTCTGATTTTACGCCAAAAAGCATAAAGGAAGATATAAAAAGCTTAGGAAGATTGGATGCTGTTTTTAGTCATCCAAAATTTGTGTGTAAATCGTGCGAAATCGATTCCAAGAAAGTTGCTGCAATTTTATTAGAAACAAACTTGCTTGAACTGCAGAGACATCTCCTTAAACTTACAGTACAAAATCAGGTAAATTGATTTTTTTTTATTCTGTATTGTTGTTAATATCTGCAATTTTGTGTTTTTATTGATATTGAGCAATTTAAAATGTTACATCACTATTTTGTATTTTGTAAATTTGCATCCGATTTTGATTTTGACTGTTATTTCTATTATTTCTGATTTAAGCCTAGTTTTAGTTGCTACACTAAAACAACATACAAATAATAATAATAAATACATATGTAGTTTCTGATGTCGCCACCCTTGTGTCAGGCAAAGCTAAACAACCGAAAATAAAATTTCTACCTCATGTGTGCACATGATGATAAGAGGAACGACACATTGGCAGAATATCCTCGCTCGTGATTTAAACCGTTTTTTCGAACAATTTTCCAAATGATCCTTAACTAAGTAATTTTACGTTTACAGTTGGAGCTAAAATAAATGGTTACAGTTTGGGTTTTCAATATACTTTGCACAAATTACTAATAACGATTGGAAGCGGAACTCAAAATTTAACCTAGAATTGTCCTTTAACTAATTATGAAACTCAGAAGTTTGTCAAGAGGATTCTTTGCTTGATTTTTGAACAAGATTTTGCTGCATTTGCAATATTTCCAAGTTACAGCCTTTCCGTATGATTTTTCTTTATTGACCTTGTTTTAACCTTTTTGGCTGCTGGTTTCATTCAATAAATTTTAGTGTTTTTTTTTATAGTTAAGATTCTGTTTATGCGCTATTAAAATATCGTGCCTCTTGTCTTTGATATGTTTTCGCCCGATATTTTTCCAAATGTGATGTTAAAGAAGTTTTCGAGAAGGATGCTGACATTAAGGGGGCAATTTATAAACGATCATAAAACTACAAAATTGTTTATTTGTAGAGTAAAAACCCTGATCTGGATCTACTTCCCGGCCGCAAAAAAAAACCCAAATTCGTTGTACTCTCACAAATTGTCCATAGGATTCTTATTAAATTTCATAATAATGATGGTATTGAATACGAATTTGTATACTCGTATAAACAGGGTGCGCCCTCTGGAGATTCGATATAGAAATGTTTAATAAAGTTAAAGAAAAACAATAGATTTCGTAATGTCGCGAGTTTTTATTTAGTCTTGTAGACCTTTTTCACGCTTTTACGGACGTACAAATTGCCACTACAGCCACCGATACCGATTGCCATCGACCGTGTCTCCAACTTTAAAGAATAATGGCCCAATGATGGTTTTATAGAAAATACAGCCACTTTCTCAACGCGGAATAACGTTTCATGAATTATGTGACGATTATAGATTCCCAGAAGCGACAATTTTGTTTTATTTATTTATTTATTTTTAAATAAAAAGGCTGACTTATATTATAATATAAAATTACAAGATAGGCTAGAGCTTCAGAGGCCTTAAGCTTGTTGGGGTTAGAAACAGTTTTTTTTATATTAGATGGTATAAATTACATTGTTTGAGCAAATTTAGAACGGTATTCATGTTTGGGGGTAGGTTTGGAAAGTAAATTTAATGGGTCCCTGTACTGGAATATGTGTTTCCTGATTTCTTCAAAATAGGGGCATCTGTTGAGAATATGCCCGATGGAGATCGTTGAATTATTGCAGTAGGCGCATTGAGATGAAGCTGTTTTATCAATGTAATGCTGATGTAAAAGTTTACTGCGTCCCAGTCTAAGTCTAACAATTTTAGATAGCTTTATTTTACTTTCTATGTTGATGTCTTTGGTAATCATGTAATGTAGCCTTTGATGATGAGTTTTTATTTGTTTGAATTTCTGTACCATTCCGAAGAATTAAGCCACTGTTGTTGATGTTTGGTTTTATGATGAAGGTTTAAACAATTTTTTATGTCGTGGGTGTTGTAATTTGGAGTGCAAAATAGAGGTAAATTAGACTCGTTTTTTGCACATGGTCTGCAAAATCTTTTCCTGGGATTTGAACGCGACTCGGGATCCATATAAGTTTTATGTTTGGGTGATTATCTGGATGATGTTTCTCACAAGCGTTGGATAGTAGTCTGTATTGTTGATGTTGGCTATGGCTTCTACGGATGACAATGAGTCAGTTCAGATCACATGTTTTTTCACGGCGACAAAAATAGCAATTATTTCCGCTGTGAATACTTAGCTATATTTTGGAGGGATAGAGTTTCTGATTATTTTTTTTGACGTTGTGACACTGAAATCTGTGTTATTCGTTTTAGATACGTTAGTATATATAAATATGTGGTCTTGGAATTTGTCCTTTAGTTCCAGAAATTTTGCGCGGAATATTTCCGGAGGTGTAGAGTGCTTAATAAATTTTCGAATTGAAGTATATATTACATTTGTGTTAAATGACCAGGGGGCTTAAGCTTACACTGCAGAGTGTAATTACTAGGTGGGGTGAAAATTAACCTCCTTGACCGCCAGAATGCGCTGCTACTGCAAAAAAGGTTATGGTGCCTTGAAGTCCGTTCATATTTATGCAGACATGCCAAATTTCAATGCGATACTGTCTTTAGTTTTGTTTTGACAGCTAATTGTTGTTGACGTGCTTAGCATCACGTTGAGTATGGACAAAAACGATTTTCTTTCTCTCATAAAACATTATTTTTTGAGAGGCAAAACGGCGAAGGAAACAAAAGAAAAGTTGGATAAATATTATGGGGCTAATGCTCCGTCAGATTACACCGTTAAATATTGGTTTAGAGAGTTTCGTGGTGGCCGAAACTCCACTACCGATCAAGTCCGCAGCGGCAGACCCTTCGATGCGGTTACAGAGGACAATGTCAAAAAAATACATGAAATGGTGTTGGCTGACCGGAAAGTGAGGGTGCGCGAGCTAGCAGCTACTGAGCGCACACGCCATATTTTGGGCAATATTCTGCATACGAAAAATTGAAATTGAGTGCATTTATCTGGAGATGGTTTTTGAGGTTGTGGAGAACTTGAGTTCTTTTGTGTCTGGTTGTAGCGGAGAGGTGCTAGAGTTCATGGCCGAAATGATAAGACCACCGTTCTTTTCTTTTCTGGTTCTTTATTTAAATTATCAAAAGGGTTTTTTTTTACAAAAAAAATTTAACTTCTGTTTACCGTCTTTTGTTGGGCCTTGGTCTTACGAGTATGCAGTCCGGAGTCCGCAGTACTCGTTGAAGACAATTTCTCAAAAAGAATAATGCGAAGAAGTGCGTATTATTGACCTGACACAAACTTCCGATTGACACAGAATTGAATTCTTCAGCACTCGGTATAGCTTTTATACTATTTTTGCCAAGCTTTTATGAAAGCTTTTCATACGATAAGCTGCATGAAGCTTCTTGCATATTATTAAATACAGTAAAAAAATCTTTATGTAATTGGAACTTACAAAATTATTAATATATAGTTCATTTGATATAATTCAAGTAATAATAATCAATAATCAAAGCAATATAGGTTTATTACAGTCTCTACAGGCGGCAGGAACGGTGGTTATTGTTTTCGGTGGACGTCCTCGCCTTCTTAGGGTTCGAACTAGTTTCTCACCTTCATCTTGGTTTGGAGGCGTGTATTTCGTAAGCGTAGAGACGTGATAGGTTCCCAATGGAGCAGAACCGTGATTTTTAGCAGAAACCTGGTACGTGGATGCTCCAAGTTGTTGGTACGAATTTTGATGTGATGTGCTTCGTGGCTTCGCTTAGCACATGGGTGGCGATGAGTAGCAAATCTCCCCCTGAAGTTTTTGTTGTGGTCGCCTTTTCCTTTCTGCATACTTTTTATTATGGTCCTGCGTTTTTTCTGTTGTTTGTCTAGCTTTCTACATGACCTCCGCTAGTCGTATAAGTTTTGGGGTGATTTGAGTAATGAAATTCTCTGATTGGATAATCTCTCTAAGATCATGGTGTATATCGGCAATGGTCTTTACCTCTCGTCCAAATGTTAAATTGGATGTAGAGTATCCAGTGCTTTAGCACTTGGCGGTGTTCATGGCAAATCTTATTGATGGTAGATCGTCAGCCCATTTTTTTTAAGAACTTTACACCCAATGAATACCCTTAAAGTGCCTAAGCACGTGTTAAGTTTTTTGGAAAATGAGATAGAGAGAGAAAGAAGAGTGGTTATTTCGCTCCATGGGTGGCATCCAACATTTAATGGGGAGACTAAATTCTTAGTGGAGGTTGGCTTGTTGTTAATTTTTAGTCAACTACTCATCTTACTTGATTTTCGATAACTGCAAAAATGAGTATGTCTTCCAATTTGGAAGCCAGTCCACTACCACTTGAATCACGGCCACCCATGTTGAATGGTTGTTGTCTACTAGAATAGCGAGCTAAGTTTTCATGTCCCTGTTCTTACGCTCAACCGGATTGGCTTGGGAGTGATATAGTAGAGTAAGTGTCTGTTGAATTCCAAGGCAATGTGATAGTTGTCAGTAGGCGTCGCGGTGTTCCGTACCGAAGGAATACTTCATTTAATAGAGTGACGTCACAATTTTTGGCTGTAGCTTCTTTTAGAGCGAATAACTCAATCCATCTACTAGCAAGATCTTCAGCGAGAAGTATCCACTTTAAACCGTCTTCAAGCGATTCTGGACAAAGTTCGGTCGATATCGTAATGTCCTGCTGTAACAGTATCATGGTAATTATTCAGAATCGTTTGTCCTTCCTGGTATGGTACTACCAATTGGGCATTTTCGGCATCGGATTCGGGAGAAAACCTATAGAATATCCCGTCGTTTAGGATGTATCCGCGAGTTCTCCATCTTGTAGTATTTTCGTCATTACTTTGAAACGGTTCGATGATTGTTTTTAATTGAATCTTGAAGTTGTGCCTCACGAATTTCATTTGGTCTTCTTGATGGTATGTCAATGTGAAAATTGCATAGTTATTTTCCTAATGCTCTTGACTATCACAGGAATGCTTTGATAGTATATCAGCGACTGTGGTTGTCCTTCCTGACTAGCAAGTCTGCCAGTTGTTGATTTGAGACTCATAAGCCACTTTAGCGGTTGATGATCGGTAACCAGGGTTACTTCTTCTCCTTCGATGTATCCGCGAAAATTATTTACTGCCCAGACTATGGCAAGCGCTTCACGTTCTGTCGTTGAATATTTACGCTCAGCAGCATTAAGAAGTCTGGAAGCGTATTCGATTGGATGTTCGTCTACTCTCTCCTCTGGACCAAAAGAGCACCGATGGCGTAGTTGCTGGCGTCTGTCTTTAGGCGAAAAGTTAGGCCATCCACAGCTTGTTGCAGTATTGGAGTGCTTACGAGGATTTCAAGGTGTCGAATGACGTCTGCTCCTCTTTACCCCATTTCCACAGAGTATTTTTCTTCGTGGGATTGCTCAACGGCTTGTACACATCGGCAAAATTTCGTATGAATCAAGTTTGAAGAAAGGATAGAACATGTTTGGAAATTTTTTGGTTCTGATTTACTGGTAATTGCAGCAGTCTTATCTGGATCTATCTGTATTCCTTGATTTGTAATAAGGTGGCCAAGATATTTTACCTGAGAGCAACAGAAGTTAGTCTTTTTTCTGTAAACCTTGAGCTCGAACAGGATAAGGCGCTCGAAGATTTACTCTAAGTGAATCAGATGCTCGTCAAAGCTGCTGGAAAATATGATGAGGTCGTCCAGGTATGTTAGGAGTAGCATGCTTGTGAGACCATTCCGGAATCTATCCATATCATAAACGTGGCTGGCGCGTTTCGTAGGCCGAAAGGAATGCGTTTAAAACAAAAAATTTCATAGGGCGTGATAAATGGGGTTTTGTCCATACCTTCATCTGTGATCTTAATTTGGTAGTAACATGATACTGCGTCTTCTTGGTGGCATGAAGAAGGTATGTCTGTAAGACTGTTGAGATATATGTATATAGTCAACACAGACAAGTATGCTTCCGTCCTTTTGAGGCACTAGGGCAACAGGTGCGGCCCAAAGTGATTCGCATTCTTCAATAATGGCCGGGTCAAACATCTTCTGTAATTCAGTTTTTAGATTTAGTTCTCCTGGGGGTTGAGAGTCGATATGGCGTTGTTAGTACTGGGGTGTGATCACCAGTGTTTATGCGGTGTATTGCGAATTGTGTTGGTTCAACTATGGCAACAAACAAACTTTCTTTTTTGACTAGTAGCTGATTCAAGCGTTTTCTATCTACAGGTGTTAACTTAATAGCTTCTTCTTCACGACGGTGGATATCTATGGATAGGATCCCTGCGAAAAAGGGCTCAATTTCGACTTATTCTGCGCTGACTATTGCTGAGAAAATATTTTCTTTTACCCACTTTCGTTCAGGCGTTACTTCATCATTCCTCAGTGAACTCCGGAAAATATGCTGGATTGAATATGGCTAATAGGGACTGGCTACGCTCGCACGTTTCCTCTTTTGAGGTGGATCAGGTCCAATATGTTCCTTTGGTGTGGCCATTGGTGTTGCAGAAATCGGGCAAATGATCTTCTTGCTATTACACCATGTAAGAAAAGCAGAGTTCTGGTCTTTGAGCTCTTTTTGCAATTGTGGAAAGTCTTAAGCTACTGCTGAAGTGCTGATGTTTTTAAGCACAGGTGTCTTTGCAAGTCTAGTGATAGGTTGGAATGTTTGAGGGTTAGAGTTGAATACACCAACATCTTGTAGTGCATTTGATGTGGGTTTCCTGACAACTTTAGTGTGGGATGTGTCATAGAAATCAAAACTTTTCTCCTTTTCGCCTGTAAAATACCACGTTCACAGACCTAAGTCTAACACAATTTTATTTTCCTCAAGGAAGTAGATGCCGATCAACATTTGATTATCGGTTGCTTTTGGCAGTGCAATGAACCTTATTGGTCGCAATCGATTACCAATTATGATGGTAGTATCTCCGACGTATATATCTTTCAACTTCGCGTTACAATCTGCCAGAGTGACATCTGGCCTACATGTTTACAGAAGTTGCATCTTTTCTTGACGGTGGTGTCTACTTTTTAAATACAGAAATGAGCAGCTCTTTCGGATATAGAGAGCTCCATGGCTCTTGCCTTAGGATGCAATTCTTTAAAGTTTTTGACTTGGTCTCGTGGGACTCCACCTCGTATGGCTCTGCAAGTTGAGAGAACAATGCGCGTTTAGAGCAAATGAAGTCATCTGTTGACTCCCTGGACTGGAGAGTAAGCATTACGAAGGAGCGTGAGGACATCCTCCCACCTCTTTGCCTCTTTCTGGATGCCTTGCCACCTGTAAGAGCAACGGAAAACCCTTTATTATGTCAGCGTCGTCGATTCTTTCAACGTCTTTGTAGACATTAATGGTGGCAATGAAGCTTTCCACCACAGTAGGATCCCTTTCGCCGCCCGAAAACGCTCTGCACAGTGACCGAAGCTGCCTTTTTTCTAGCGTTGGTGGTCAAAGCGGAGACGAGTTCTTTTTGTGGTTGAAACTCTACAACAGCCAAATCTACGTTTCAGTATGCCTTCACACGCAGAATTTTTCTGTCTGAGTTCCAATTACACAAATGAAAAATTGACTTGTCATGGGCAGGATTCGAACCTAGACCCTCCGAGTGAGAAGCAATTGCTAGTACCACTACACCACGGCCACCCCATTGTCATGCAAAAGGATCGGACCGTGCCTATTGACCAACGCAGGTTGCTTTTCATCCAATTTGGCATGCAATATGTCGATTTCCTCACAATATTTGATAACGTTTATCGTTTCTCCTGGGTTGAAGAAATGAAAAGTGGATTGGTCTTTTCAATGCCCACCAAATTGTCACCATAACCTTTTTGGGTAAAGATCGGGCTTGGGGGTGTGTTTTGGTTTTGCATCTGCATCCACCTACTGGCCAGATCTTTTACGATTATCATACAGTATCCACTTTTCATCACAGGTTACTATCCGGTGCAAAAACGGTTCAGACTGGTTTGTTAATGTAAGCGATGCGCAGATTTCCAGGCGCCGTAATTTTTGGGATTCGTTCAGTTCATAGGGTACTTACTTTTCCTTTACCTTTCCTATGAGAGAAAGGTGTCGACTTATTGTCATTGGGGATATTCCTATGCTTTGTGCAATCTCCCGCACCGATTTCGTTGGGTCCGCATCCACCGTTGCTCTTGAAACATCGTCGTCAACTAACGTGTCCGGCTTCCCACGTGGTTCATTTCCGAGGCTAAAATCTCCCGAAAGGAACTTTTCAAACCAACGTCGTATAGTGCGTTCGTTTACTGCTACATGCTCAAATGCGTCATTAATGTTTTTCATTGACAATGATGCATTATGTCCAATTTTAAATTCGCAAATTAAGAGGGTTCGAATTTGAACTGCCGACAGCGTGGTAAATAATTCCTAATATTGTTTGATGGGGTGGTAAGTTGCATTTTTCACATATTGGACTGCCTGTGCACCAACTTGTTGTTTGTCCGAGTAGTTGGCATTTGCGACATCTCATTGGGTTAGGGATGTATTCTGAAACTTTTGCTTTATACCATCCAATTTCAATTGTTTCCGGTGGTTGATATCGGTCGAAGGTAAACAACATAAGTACAGTTGGATGATTTTATTCGTAGCGTTTTTTTTTTTAAATTTACATATTGCCGTAATGCCTTGTGATTTCATCTCAGAGACTATCTCTGTCTCGTCGACGTTGATTAAGCATGGGGAATATATTATACCTTTGGTACTATTGACGGGTTCATGTAGTTTGATTGTTACGGGGCATGTGTTTGCAAGTGTATTGATTGCTAAAAATCTATTGACTACTCTTTCGTCTTTTACCAGTAGTAATATGCTACCATCTCTGAGTTGAGTTATTTTTTCATACGCGGAACTGATGGTGTCGATTGATGTTTTGTTGAAAGATGTTTGTCGAGGCTTTTACAATTTTACATCGATTTTTTTACGATTTTTACATCGAATGCACAGTTGTAAATAGGTTATGCACAATTTTGGGAATATAAATGGTGCTCTTAAGAAAGAAAAGAACAAAGTATTGTTTAAGAGGAAGTACTCGTATATACGACCGTGACTATACAGGCTAGATCTCGATGCTTACGGTTTGAAAGGCAGACGGAGACTGACAATTTAGTTTTTTACTCCGCTAGAGAAGGTAAATGTCATCCCAAAAATCAAGCTCAGTTTCAATCATTCGAATTACGCTATTTGCTTAAACCAAACCGTTAAGTTCTTCATGGTAGAAATTGTACTAAATTAACGTTTCCAAATTATGCTTAGTGAAGCCGATCGGTTGAGAATTGTCAAAGTTATTAAACATTTCTATACCGCCTCCATACGGCGCACCCTCGAACCAAATCAATTTAAAAAAGTGTCGTCCTGCATTTCGTCCATCTTGGATGACTAGTTACTTTCATAATCAAGTCTTACTTTCATAATCAAGTCTTCTCTGACTTCGCCAAAACTTCATGTTATAGCAACTTGATATGATGTTGTTTGGACCTTCATAAGCAGCAGTATTCCTTTTTAACAGCAATGACCCTGGCCACCAGTGCCTTCTGGTAACAAATTTAGCATGCTCGACATGGAGCTGCAATCTGAGCCATACATAAAAAAAAACTATTCCCATATGGATCTTGAAAAACCGCCCCTAACAAATATAACTCTACTTAACCCTAAATTCGTAGTGATCTCTTCTAGCGCAAAAAAAACCCTCTCTTATCCATAAGTATATTCTTACTTCAAAAAGTTATCGATGGCATAAGCACCGCGTACGAAAACATCACGGAACTACGTGACGGGAGCCTCCTTCTCCTTGTGAAACCTGAGAAAATAGCCAATTTGTTCTAAAAAAAACATTGCCAACCTGTGCCCAATTTCGGTTAAACTTCACTCTAACCTAAACTCCTGCAATGATATTGTATACGTCCTTTGCCTAATACAAGTTTCCGAAAAGGAGATAATCAGCGAAATGAGACCCCAGGGAGTAACTAAGGTTCATAAATTAAAAAAAAAAAAACAACAATATCTGATAACAATCTTCGAGCCTCCTTACTTTTGATCGCTTCCGTCCTCCTAGTACTGTCAACATTGGCTGGTACAATGTAAAAGTAGAACATTTCTTCCCAACTCCTTGGCCATACCACCAAAAGGTGATCAGGTTCTGCCGCTTGTAATCCACCTTCTCATCAACCCTATAATTGCACTCGTATTTCATGCGCTCAAAATAAAAACAATAAAAAAATGTACATGGCTTACGAAAAAAAAAATTAAAGAGCAAAACCCGTTCTCCTCCTTTACTACAAGATCATACGTCGCGATCGCTAAAAGCTCCCTCTATTTCAAGCACACACACATACACACCTTCCGCACTGACATCAACAGCGAAATTCCCCCCGCCCCACTACTTCTTTCATCGAATCTTCGTCTCTAACTACACATAACAATACAGCTATTAAATCACACATAAACAGATTATTTCGAAAAATCAGCAATCCACAACAATATCTTCAAATAAACGAAATCAAACAAGTTTTCACACAAACACTCTGCTCCCTCTCATTTATACCCACCCTGGTCACTAAAAACACCAAACCAATTTTACCTATGCAAAATAATGTTAATTGCACAACGTCAATCACCAACAATGCCCACCCTAACTCATCTACCATCTCACCTCCTTGTATGAACCCATCTCAGTTTTTTTTTAACAGCTGAACTGAAGCCACTCAATCACAAATACCATCGAATCGTGCATCTCCACATATATACGAGTATATAACAAACACTCTTCTGTCAGAAAACAACTACTATATGATTTATAATTATACTCGTATTTAAGATAAATATGATGAATATGAATTCGACTAAAAGCATAAAATTTAACTAAATCAACGACCCCGCGTTACGGGTATTGAATCAGTCAGACTCAAAGTGGAGCAGGTGGGCTCCACCACAGATAATCTTCTCAGTGTTCTACAATGGAACCTGAAAGGCTACTTTAACAACTTAAACGAAGTACAGCTGCTAATAAAATAGATAAATCCAAACGTTATTTTCCTGCAAGAAACCCATATTCCATCTAATTTCCAGCCATTCCCACCTAAACAATATTCCCCATATTTCCACCTCCATCACTATAAATTTGAATATACCAGCAATAGGAGTTGAAATCAATCTTAATATACTCGTACATATTACAGTTATCTCTCTCTACATCCCTCCTGATCAAAAGTTTCCCGTACAAGACCTAGAAGGTGTTATAGACGGTATAAACACTCCAATATTGATTACAGGCGACTTCAATTCATGGAACCGTTGGGGTTCTGAGAAACCAAACAAACATGGCAAATTGGTGGAACATTTCATTGCTAACTCAGGGCTAGCGTCTCTTAATGACGGTCGACTCATCCCCTTTTCCACCCATAGAAGATTTACTCACG
This sequence comes from Volucella bombylans, assembly GCA_949129095.1. NCBI lineage: Eukaryota > Metazoa > Arthropoda > Insecta > Diptera > Syrphidae > Volucella > Volucella bombylans. The sequence continues at coordinate 212,061,478 of OX422140.1, read as the reverse complement.
TCGGCCTGCCCCTCATTTCACCCTCCCTCCTTCAGAAATCTACCTGAACATTTCCGATAACCTCTCTGGCAGCGATTATTTTTCCATTCGGACAAAGCAAACTAGAATCTCTTCCGAACAACCGTCTCAAGCGAATTACTTTCGTGGAAAATCTCACCTAACATCAATAAAGAAACTTCACTTATTCATAAATCCCTACGCACTGCTATTTCCTGCATTGCATTTAGCCATTCCTCAAAAACATAAACAAATAGTTCCTTGATAGCATAAGGAAATTAATTTCTTCCGCAGGCAAAAGCAAAAAGCTTGGCACAAATTTAAGAAATCATCTACCGACTCCAATCTTGTCTTCTACCAGAAGCTGAACGCTATGTTCCGTAAAACAGTAAAGGCTGAAAGTATTTTGAAAAATTCATTGCGAATGTCAATCCAAACTCCGCGTCCCAAAAACTTTGGGCTGACATCACAACTTTAACAGGAACATACTCACCTAATGCAACCAAAACAATAAAAACCCGAACCAAAACAATTACCTGTCCAAGAGAAGTTGTGGAACATTTTGCTCAGATCTTTGAACAACTTGTTGATGACTCGGCATTTAGCTTTACATCTGTCAATGAAAAAATAAAAATCTTAAACGATTCAAACATATGCTTTATTCTCCGTGACTCAGCTCCATCCATGGAATCACATATTAATATGATAGAGCTCATCTCCTGTTTACATACAGTAAAAGGCAAACAAATTTCGTAGGAAATGTTAAAAAACCCTCCCCCTGTTTTAAAAATACGCCTATTGTCATTCTACAATAACATCTAGAGCACAGGAGTAATTCCACATGCCTGGAAAGTTGCAAGCACCATCCCATTATCAAATCGAACAAGGACCTTACCTCCACCTCCGGGTATAGACCTATCTCACTTCTGCCTTGTAGAGGTAAAATAGTGGAAAAAATCATTGCCAAGCGTCTGTTTTGATTCCTTGAAAACGAAAACTTAGTAGCCAAGCGACAACGCGCATTTAAAAACGATTGGACGATCTACTCTAACCGCTCAACTTCACCTCGACCACTTCTTTTCTTCAACTTTGTTTGAGCGAAACCATGCTTCGATTCTCAGTTTAGAGTTTGAGAAAGTTTTTGACAGAATCGGAGCACATGTTGTTTTGAAACAGCTTCTAAAATGGAACCTCGGCCCAAAAATATTTACCGTTATTATCACGTTCGCTTTAGGTCAGCCTTCTCAACCCCGTTTTTAGCCACTACTGGTGTCCCACAAGGCAGCCATCTAGGTCTCCTCTTTTTCATTTTAACTATCGTATAAACGATTTTGGAGGATTATTAAACACTGCTCCCTATCAATTTACACTTAAGACACTATGTTCCCCAAAACGATTTCTTCATCCCAAGACTCTATTCTCCTTCAAGAAGGATTCGATGGGTTTTCCAATTGGTGTCTAAAAAATTGTTGAGAACTTAATGTCTCCAAATGTCAATCTATGACTTTGTTTCGTAAGTCCAGTCAATCTCCCCCTCGACTTTATTTTTTGCATGACCAACCTGTACCCCAAGTTCAATCCCTTCGCGATCTTGTAATATTATACGATTATACTTCCGTTCGCATATTGATGAGATAATCCTTAAAGCCAACTCATCCCTCGGTTTTATCAAACGATGGTTTGAAGAATATGACAACCAAGTGTGGTCCCCCTTTCAGCGAGCTCACACGAGTATATCCCGAATTGAGAACATTCAACGTCGTTTTCTTCGATTTGCCCTTGGTGGACTACCCTGGGATGACCCCTTTATCTTACCTCCCTATCATGACCGCCTCAAACTCCTTAACCTGAATACCCTCGACATTCTCTTCACTCTTCGACTGCTCTCTGGTTCTGTTTCCTTCAACGCTAACCCTCGCAATTTACGTTGTCCTCGTCTCTTCTATATTCCAACGCACCGCGCCTCTTATGGTTCTAACGAATCAATCTCCCGCATGCTCCGTAAGGTCAGTTCAAAACTCCCCCTTTTTGATTTTAACCTGAGCATTTCTCGTCTTAAACTTGATCTCCTCCACCATTCCCTTACTTCCTAACACTTAACTGTTGTTAGTTCTTCAGTCCTAGTTTTTAAGTTGATTTAAGCTTATATTAAGCGAAGTAAATGGGGGCATTAGCATCAGCCAAATTTATAAGAAAAACCTTAGATATAAGGTGGAATGCTAAACTCGATTATTTTTATTTCTTTTTAAACATCGGAAATGAAGATGATCAGTTATCAGTCGTTTCGCGATTGTTTGATCCCGCGGGATGGTTAGCACCGATAATCATTACTGCCAAAGTTATTCTACAGCATATCTGGCAGGATGGCACGCCTTGGGATACTCCGCTTTTGCCCTTATATGTCAACTTTACTCGATATTCAAAAAATTCAAATCCATCGGTGGTTTGGTAGCTACAAGCTTCAGAGTTGCGTTAAAATTCATGGGTTTTGCGACGCTTGAGAAAAGGCGGATGCAGCTGCCCTATATCTGCGTATTCAGGAAGACGAAAATAATTGGGTGAGCTATGTGCAAAAAGTTAAGTGGCACCAGTAAAGTCTGTCGCCCTACCGAGATTTAAGCTGTGTGGTGCCACTCCTTTGTCGAAACTGGCTAAAAGTGTTTTGCCGCAACTTAATGTACAAAACTATGAGTTCATACCCTGGACTGATAGTTCCATTGCACTGGCGCGGCTAGCTAAGCCGCCTTACATTATTGCCAATCGAGTTTCTAAAATTCAAACCAATATGCTACAATTGCAATGGTATTATGTTCGTTCCACTGATAATCTTGCTGATTTGACAACGAGAGTTTTGTCGCCAGAAAGTATATGTGAAAATACCTTTCGGTGGAACGGCACTACTTGGCTTTCAAAATCTAAAGAATTTTGGCCACATATCATTCTTGCGGGAATCGCGGAATGTGACTCAGAACAAAAGCCAGTTAAAGCATATGCCTCCACGATTGTTCCCAATATAGAGGAGGTTTTGAATAAATTTTCATCTTGGTCAAGAGCTCTACTACTATCTGTTATATACTGCGATCGACCTTACTTGCTTTCTAACATGTATCAATAAAATTCTTTCCTTTTCTGCTGAGCGCTCAACGAGGTAACAAGTGTTTAATTAAACCAGCGATCAAAGGTAGCACACTTTTATGTATAGTAATATTTTGCTTATTTAACTAAAAAAAATTAGTGAGAATTTTATTTTTTGTATCTTTCCCATTCGCAAGCCCTGCGTAGAGTCATTACTGAAAAATATTCCTTTGTTCCCCATCCCCTTTTCCCTATTATTGCTTTGGCAATGCAATTTTTGCATTGTTATTATAAACATGTCTGATCTCTTTTGACTGCCTTATTTGGGATGCCATCGGATCCAGGCGCTTTGTTGATGCATATCCTCGTGTATGGTCTCTTTGATAGTGTCTGTGGAAATAGTTGCTCTACAATAGGCCTTAGCATTGTTGGACTTAATAATGTGAAGACCTACAGCCCTTCAGCTTAGTTATTATCATTCTGTACGCCGTGTTTATAGTGCGAGTGAGGTGATGCGACAAATTCCCCACTGTTTTGCTGTCGACTAGGTGGCTGATATTCATCCCTTCGTCGAACATGTCGTTATCGAAGAGTTTATCTTTCATTTTGGGTTCGCAAGCTTACAGCGTGAAATGGCCGTGTTCTCTTCAATATCAATTATTATCGCCTGATAGTTCACTATGGGTATATTCTTCGCTGACACTTCATTCTGTGTTGCGCAGTAGAGAGCTACTCATGAAGGTAATACCGATGATTGACCCATTCTCGCTTTCTTAAAATTATTGGCTCGATTATGGTTTGCAATGTCGTAGCTCAATTGATAGTGATGTCTTCCACATCTCACGGTTCGGTGTTCAATAACAGTCTCGCCCGAAAGACATTCTTTTTTTCAGGCAACCAAAATCACGTAAGAAGTGCTTGCGTAGAATAGAATACAACAACAGGTCCAATTACGCTAATAATTTAATCTCCCCATTAAATGTTGAATGCCACCCATGGAGCGAAATAACCACTGAAGTTCAAAAAACTTTCTTTCTCTGTTTCTTTCTATGCGAAAGCTCTGTTCCAATTGGGTACCGCATTTGCTCACAGTTGACCAAAAATAACAGCGTATTGATGGTTCAGAGCGCAGTTTGGTGATGTTTAAGGGGGTTACTATTTTGGTGGTTTTCTATAGAAATTCTCGGTAATTCCTCGACCGATTTGAATCAAATTTTGCAGGCTTATTATTTTGAGAAAGTTAGCCTACTGAACGAAGGAATTTTGAAAATATTAAAAACTAATTCATTTATAAGCTTTGAAAATGTAGACTTTTTTCATGTTTTTCAGTGTATGGTATATACGAGTAATATCATCTATCGGGGAGAAAAATAATCATATTGATATCTCTTATCTTTTCCATGAAAAAGTTACCAATGTGGAAAAAACCTGAAAAAAGAAATGTACCCGGGCTCTCCTGTAAAAAGTTGTTTTTCATTCTTTTTTATGATTTTCTCAGATTTTTTATTTATTTTTTTTTTGATTTGCATTACTAATAAAAATTATACAGAAGGCATTAATTTTGTTTAGCAACCTTCTTGATTGTTTTTTTTAAAAAGTTGCTTATCATATTTTGTTTGTTTCGTTCTGAAAAAAGCATGTACGAGTATGATGCGTACTATGATTTTCACCGACCTTCCTAACTTTGACCCAATATTTTGAGCACTTCTACTCATCAGAAGAATCTGCGGTTCGTTTTATTTTGTGTAGAATTGATTGTAGTGTAGAATAATAATAAAGAATAAAAAACGTACAATGTTGTAACCCCCTTAAACGAAATAAAAATAATTTTTTTATGCGGTATGTGACAATGAATGAAACATGGATCCTATTACCTGTTTTCAAAAAAATGAGATATGGCTCCAATGAAGGGGTGATCGCCGAAACTGAATCGTATTTTTAAGGGTTGGACAAATGTCAGAGCGACACTAAAAAGATTATGTTGGTGAATAGAGTCGAATTTTGGGACTTTTCGAAATACCTGTTAAACCGCACTTTTGGCATTCTGTCTGTTGCGCCATCAAACCCCTCTTTTACAATCTCATCTTCCTCTATTGACCCTCTTTCGCCGCTCACCGTTAAACTAACGCAACAAACTACCAATACCATTGAATGTCACAAAACGCTCTCTTGGCTTAGAGATAAAAAGATATGCGAGAATATAAGTCCATATCTCGTCTATCTACATGATAAATCCGACTCGATGTGCTACGAGGGTAAAAAAAAAAATAATCGTCATGGTTTCTGAATTAAAACACGCATTTGAAAGGATTGAAAGTGAATGGCATTTATTTCGATTAGGGTTATTTTACATAGACTGCTGAAATAGTTAACTTAAGCTTTACGTGAGAAACATTTTAGTGCCGTAACTTGCCCTTTCTTTACTTAATTTAAGCGCAAGATAACTAAATTGATTTAAAAGTAAGTAGATAGATAGATATTTATTTTATTTTCATAGTTAAACATTTACATTCATTTTTTATTGATTAAGCACAGCTTACACAGAGATATGATTATTAAAATCTTACTACTAAAAAAAAAACACTTGGAATGCTTTATCTATTAACAAATATGTTAATGGAAAAACTATAGGAAAAAACCTCCATGTAATGGACCAGAATATACGAAATTTTTCAGTTTCAGAAACGATATTATCACAGGAAAAATAAGTAAATTAATAATGAATAATAAATAATAAATAATAAACAAATAATAAACAAGTAAAAAATAATAAATAATAAATAGTACGTAATGAATAATAATTAAATAAATAAGTTGAGGTATGTTTAAATTAATAAACGAATAAATATAAAATAATTAATAAGTAAATTAAAACTATGTAAATAAATAAATGATGAATTCGATGAATAAACAAATACATATGCAAAATAATAATTTAATAAATGAATAAAAATTTGAAATTACTCATTTTTCATAAGTAGATTACCAAATAGACAAACAAAATTAATTTATATGTCAGATAAGTAGATAACGAACAAATAAACAAGTTAGAGCGGTGTAAGCTCGGTAACTAGTGTATGGCAAGGTGGTCCTTTTCTTGTAAAAAAGATTGATTGACATTTATCCGCGTTGATTTTTACTTTCCAATGTTTAAAATATTCATATATTATATTGAGGCCTTTTTGCAAATAATTTGCAATGACTGATCCATTTGTATGTGACGCATACAAAGCTACCTTGCAGTTGGGAATGACAGGAAAGTCAGATATAAATATATTAAATAGAGTTGGTGCCAGAACCGATCCTTGGGGAACACCAGCTGGCACAGTTTTAGGGGAAGACACTGAACCGGTTAGTGGAACTGAAAAAGTTTGATCGCTTAAAAAATTTTGTATGATTTTTGTAAGGTACATAGGACAACCAAAGTTTATGGGTTTGTCGATTAGACCGTCATGCCAAACAGAGTCAAAAGCTTTGTTTTACTTTCCCCGCAAATTCTTAATACCTGATGAGAAGTACTATGACGTTCACGGAAACCAAATTGCGTTTCAGGTACAATGTTACTATTTTCCAGAAAAACGCCCAATTTGAGTTTTATAAGTTTTTCCAATATTTTGCTGCATCCGTTGTGCAAGCTAATGGGTCTATAGCTGTTAGAATTGCGTGGATATTTAATAATTTAAAACAGGCATTACAAATGGATTTGGGAAATTTTATTGCATAAAGGGGGAGATTTTTAATGGTTAAGTTATTTATACGTAAAAGTAAGTAATTCTAATTCAAAAGGAGATTATTTAAATAAATTCTTCAAAATGATTCGAAATTTCATGTTAAATTTCAGAAACTATAAGCTAGCAGAGTTAGCAAAATGTAGTAAGGCATTTTGGAATATAGTAAAGGTCATCAAAATGAACAACTTGCATATTATTATAATTAAAGTAGGAAACCACTGTTATGCTGTCAAAACTTGAAAAAGCAAATGCTTTAGCTCGTGAGTTTTTTTCCAATCATGGTATTACAAGTAATGTCAATAACATAAATAACATTACTTCTGCAGTTGAGCATTCTATGAACTTGCTTAACGCAAGTGCATTCGAAGATGTTACTAATGTCGTATCCTTTACCGAAGTTAATGATTTAGTTTCTTGTCAGAAGTTGATTTACGTGCTCATCTAAAATCATATAAAACGTAACTTTTTTTCAAAATAAAAGTACATGTATGGCATTAATTATATTGTAGCTCGTTGCATAAGCTTAACACCTTGATCAAAAAGTTTTCGGAATTTATTCAGAAAATTAAAAATACGAGTTTATTCATCATTCATCAATTCAATTCAATTCAATTTTCAATTCAATTTATTTCAATTTGATTGGAACAGTATAAATAAGACATATATCGTCTTTTATAATACATAAAGTAAGTTGTTTTAATGTTTTAATGTTTAATAAATTACAATCGCATTCTGAATTAAATAATAAAAATTAATAAGCCAAAAATAAATAATATAATAAATGCAATCCGTGATAATGAGAGGAGTAACAAAAAAAGGGGGGGGGGGGGGGAAATAAAAGATATTAATAGAAAAGGTAAAGATAAGGGAAAAAAAGGAGAAAAAAAAAAGAAAAATAGGAAAGTAGAAGTAGTTGTTATTGATGTTGCTTTTAGCCGTTAAAAGAAGTGCATTCCAAAGCCTCGTAACATAGATAAATAAGAGGCGCGAGGAGTTTAAATAATTATATGCAGGTATTATAAGATTAAGTGTTTTGGTCGATTGAGAAAATCGTATCTTGTCAAATAGGTAAGCAGGAGATTTATTTTTAATAATTTTGTGCATGAACAACATCTTAGGTCGAGAATTTGTTTGAGGGAACAACCTATAACAGAGTTATGGTAGTGTGAGGCGTGGTTGTATCGTAGAAGTCCGTAGACGTACCTTATCATATCATTGAAGGCTACGAGTAACTTATGTTCCGAAACGGAATCAAGCTTGCTGTTGACAACAACAGCGTAGTCAATTATAGGCAGAAATAGCGTTTTCACAAGTCTGAGCTTCGTGCCTATAGGCGTAAGGTTAGAAGAGGGCCAGAGTTTACGCAGTCCAGCGTAGATTCGCCCGATAACATAATTTATGTGGTCAACAGCGGAAAGCGATCTATTTAATTTATAACAAAATTAGTAACCACGTCAACAAAATTAACAAAATTGAGTTGCCTGTCATTCAGGAATACTGGTGGTATTCCGCCCGTGTCGAAGTGTTGTTTGGATATCAAAATCAGTTGTGATTTCATTGGGTTGAAATGAAGTCCAATTCAAATAGACCAGTCATAAATTTTGGAGAGTTCTTCATTTAATCTGACGACTAGGTCCTCCATGAGCCCAATTGGTCGGGAAATATAGATCTGTGTATCGTCAGCATATAAGATCATTGACAAAAAGACAGAATAAAATCGGTCCAAGTATAGACCCCTGAAGAAGTCCTGCAGCTAAGAGGCCGAATTCTGACTAGGCGTTGTTGTGAACGACTCTTTGATAACGGTTGTCGAGATAATTGTAAATTAGTCGAACTGAACTTTTACTAAAGCCTAAATATAACCAAAGTTTTTGACATAGTACCTTATGTTTGACACTATCAAAAGCCTTCGAGAAGTCAAGCAAACATAGCACGGTTAAGTAATCCCTGTCAAAGTTAACCCTTATGTCGTCGTAAATTTTGACCATGGCTGAGAACAGCTATGATTAGCTCGAAAACCAGACTGCAAAGGGGATAACAGACTGTGTTGCCGGATGTATTTTACAATTTGGTGAGCCAGAGCTTTCTCAAAGGCTTTTGATAAACATGGTAAAATGCTTATAGGTCGAAAGTCAGTTAGCGACGTTGGCTGGGGTTTTTTCGGGACGGATATGACTGTGGCCAACTTCCAACAATCAGGAAAAGTGGAAGCAGTTATGCAAAACTTAATTATGTGCGTGAGGCAACTTAAAATGTGGGGTAAAATAATCTTCACAAACCGTATAGGTATTCCATCTTCTGCTATAGCATTCGATTTAAGGTTACGTACAATATCCACAAGTCAAGCTCTGACACAACATCAAAATCGAAGTCAAAACCGGTAGTGAGATCATAATTTGGAGTGAAACGAGGTTCGGTTATAGCATTGGAAATAAACACATTGTTAAGATCGTCAGTTTTCACAGTTTTCAGGGGGACATGTCTATTGTCTAATATTAGTGTTTGCAAAATATTTACTTTATCATTTATATTTAAGGTGAAATAACAATTGCGCCAATGTAGGTGGCCAGTATCAATTTGCAGTGCTTCATTATCTATGCTTGAGTAGTCTCTAAATTCGAATGATGTCGCAGAAGGGGATACTTTTTTTTATAATTTATTCGCGCCTAAGGGGTTAGATACCCTTTTACTTGTTGCCAGGGCACGGGCGGAATGGTAGAAGGAGGAGAAAGGATTTTTTTTTTTTGTGGTTTGAAACTCAGGTGTATTTGGTTTCGATATTCGCTCTCCAGGGGGGGGGGGGGGGGGGGAGTCCAATTAGGACGGAGAGTTTTTTGTGCTTGAAACTCTACAACAGCCAAATCTACGTGTCAGTGTTATGCCTTCACACGCAGAATTTTTCTGTCTGAGTTCCAATTACACAAATGAAAAACTTGAAAGACTTGTCATGGGCAGGATTCGAACCTTGACCCTCCGAGTGAGAAGCAATTGCTGGTACCACTACACCACGGTCACCCTAACTCAATGTTGTATGTGCAGGATATTAAGTCATGATCAGATATACCAGCTAACGATAAGTGGTCTAGAAGCAGAACATTGGATCGATTTGAAACCATGACAACGTCAAGAAGGCTTGGTGGGTTATTAGATGAGAAGCCGGGGGTCGAATGAGTTCAATACCGATAGTCCTGAACCAGCCGTAAAATCAGACAACTGGCGAGCTTTATTGTAATTTTTTAAGACATCTGCATTCAGATCGCCACAAATAATTATGTGCTCGTAGGTTGCGGTGTACTCATGAATTGCAGAAAATAAGTGTTCTGGGCAGTAGCATCGTTTCGGGTTATAGGCAACACCAATGAGGAAATTGTGTAGCCATCGCCTACTTCCATCAAGATACGAGGGCGGGTCAATAAGTCCGCGACTTTTGGAATAAAACACAGATTTTTTGATAAAAAAATAATTTTATTTTTCAACGTAGTCTCCCTTGAGCTCTATACACTTTGTCCAACGCTTCTCCAATTTTTTTATCCCTTCCAAAAAAAATGATTTGTCGAGGTCCTCAAAATAGGCCTTTGTTTGCGAGATGACTTCATCATTGGAGTCAAATCTTTTTCCACCAAGCCATTTCTTCAGGTTTGGGAACAAGAAGTAGTCGCTCGGAGCCAAATCTGGTGAATAGGGTGGATGAGATTTTAAGATTTTAATTATCGATCACCTCGCGATACCACGCATATTACCAGGCCTGGCTAAATTATTGAACACCATTTAAGCATATAAAAACAACAACAACAACTAAAGAAGATGATAAAGTTAAAGGAAATATGAAATGAGATATTATGAATAGAAGGATATAAGAGGGTAGAAGAGTAACCGGGAAAGGCAAAGAGAGAAAAATGAGGAAAATAAAACATTAGAAAGAGGAAGTACAATAATGTAAAATGTTTGTGTGGGTACAAATAATAGAACTTATTCTTTTCAATACAAATCCCTTTATTCAGTACAGTTACAATTCACTATTTAATTCTTTCTCTCAGTACAATTCAATTTCTCAACCACTTATACTTTTCTTATCTTTTACTTAAACCACTTAATCACTTCTCCTAATTAACACTTCAAATTACACTTTAGAACTGATTTGCATACCTTTGGGATGCTGGTATTTATACTCGAATGACATGCTTCGAGAACAATCCTCGCCATCCAGCGTCCCATACAATTTCCAATTTGCTAGAAAATTCGATTCCACTCTCCAGTCGAGACTTTGTTATTCCAGTATCGACATTTTCTGCTAGATGTCGCTGCTCACATTTAAGTGGTTATCACATTGCTCCCTCCCTACAGTTGTTCGTCCCGAACAACTTCGTCATTCAGCATCCCGTTGAAATCACACATTCTATCCAAATGGACAACTTTCAATTTTCCTCGATCCCCACGCTGGATCCGGTTGACAACGTCATTAATGCAGGTTATCAGATAACGTCTACACTTCTTTTAAAGGGCATGCTAAATATCCAGGTATTAGGATGATGCATCTCTACCCAATATGCTCTGGCAGGAACTGTATGGGTAGTACAGGCTGTTGAGAGTAAGTTGTTGTGTTGAAGTATGCTCATCTCGCATGCACTAATGGTGGAGCCAGGTGTATAAATTGGATGGACTAAACTGCACCAGTACATGCCAGCTTACCTCTGCTTGCAGGAATTGATTTCTTGCTTTGTCATAGGGTAGTATCGATCCAATTGTAGACTAACTAATAGGTACTCTGATGATGGTACTAAGTACGTGAAATTCCCGTTATGCCAAGTTGGTACTGGTAACACATTGAAAACCTTGAATTCCTCGTTGAACAGTAAGGGAATCTTCCCTTTGGATGAAGGTTTTTATAGAGTTGGAGAATCGGTTCATGTTGTCGTTCCCCCGGTATCATTAATGTGCGAGGGATGTTGTCATGTATCCTTATCAATTCATTCTGCAGCTGGTTCACACTAAGTATAAGAGGATGCATTCTGCCCTGATGTGTTGATAGAACAATATCCAGCATTATGTTTTGAGTGTTCTGGTAGTTGATCATCATTAACATTGCATTCATTGCGGTAGATACCAAAATTTTAAATGAGTTGAACTTATCGTGTTGTTTATTCAAGTCATTTATAAGAGAAGTCAGAAAGGCTTGTTGTTTTTGGTTGGACATTCGTTCTTTCTTGAATATATTGATTGTTGAATCGATGATGGTAGTTTGATTCTTCATTAACTGTAATATGTGTTCTTCATTTCTTTGCACCATTTCAATTGTTTGCTCTTATTTTTGAGCAAATCGTTGATCCAGCACTCCAAAGAGCTCATTTGCTACAGTTCCCATGAAGTCGAATGGTGATCGCTTACTCCTTAATGGCACGTTGTTTGCGTGCAATAGCACATGGTTATTCAGTTCTATCTGCTGCAATTGTTGTTCGAATTGTGCCAAGGTATTATCGCAAAGAACTGTAAAGCCTTCTGATATATTTCTAATGCAAACGTCTTTCATCCGCCTCACGCATTCCTTGTATGTATAAAATTCGGACAGTAGCTTGTCAAATTAAAAAACACGATAGCTTTCCATGTACTGGCGATCATGTTTGCGTGGCCAACGTCTTCAAAGAATATACCAGGCTGAGTTTCGAATTGATTGACGTGGACTTGGTTCATATTCTGATCAGACATAGCTGTGGTGATAAATGCTGCTATTAAGCATATCCAAAAAAGAGGATTGTTTGTTGTTATATTATGTCTACCAGAGCACTTTCTCTGCTGCTCACATTTAAGTGGTTATCACATTGCTCTCTCCCTACAGTTGTTCGTCCCGAACAACTTCGTCATTCAGCATCCCGTTGAAATGACACATTCTATCCAAATGGACCACTTTCAATTTTCCTCGATCCCCACGCTGGATCCGGTAGACAACGTCATTAATGCGGGTTATCACCTTGTATGGACCTTCCCAGTCCTGTTGCAATTTTGGTGATTTGCCTTTCTTACGCTGAGGATTATACAGCCAAACCAGATCTCCTTCGATGAAACCGGAAGATTTCGCCTTGATATCGTACCTAGTTTTCATGCGGCTGCTTGCTAGCTTCATCTTTTCTCTGGTGTCTTCATGCAATTTACGAATCCTGCTGCGTAAGTCATTCATATACTCGTTCACCTCTTTGGGCTCCGTCGGTGGGGATCCGAATTTTGCTTCACTTGGCAACCGAATTGTTTGACCAAATAAGATCTCGGATGGTATGTGCCCTGTTGAGCTATGGACCGCGTTTCGGTAGGCCATTAAGAAGAGGGGTATGTGTCGATCCCAATCACGCTGGCAATTGCTGACAACCTTAGATAGATGCTCATTCAAGGTCCGATTGAATCGCTCGACCATTCCATCAGATTGAGGGTGTAGTGGCGTTGTCCTTGTCTTTCTTATTCCCAAATATTGGCATATTTCCTGGAAGACTTTTGATTCAAAGTTTCGCCCTTGATCAGAGTGCAGCTCCATTGGGACCCCAAATCTGCTCACCCAGTTGTTGACTATCTGTTCGGCTACGGTCTTAGCCTCTTGATTTGGGATGGCAAATACTTCCGGCCACTTACTGAAGTAATCCATGACTACGAGAGTATATCGGTTTCCATTAAAGGTTTCAGGAAACGGCCCAGCGATGTCGATGGCTATTCGTTCGAAAGGTGCTCCGACATTGTATTGTTGCATTTGTCCATGTGGCTTTACTTTTGGCCCCTTGGTAGCCGCACATCTTATGCACTTTTTGCACCAATTCTCGACATCTTGTTTAGCGCTTAGCCAATAGAAACGTTCCCTTACCTTTTCCAACGTCTTGTTTATTCCCAAATGGCCTCCTGAGATTCCGTCATGTATTTCATGGAGCACTTGGTTGACTCTGGACCGTGGCACAATTAGCTGCATACGAGATGTTGTCCCATCTGCACTTTCCCATTTCCTCTTCAGCAATCCATCTTGCACAAAAAGCGAGTCCCACTGTGCCCAGTATGCCTTCAGAGTTTGGCTCCGATCTGATATCTGCTGCCAGCTTGGTCTTTCCTCGTGTTCCTTCCAGGCCAATATTGGTTCGATGTCATTGTCTGCCTGTTGGGAGGAACGGATTTCGTTTATACTCCAACCCTCTATTGGCTCAGTCCTGATCATTTGGATAGTTGCCTGTTCTTTCGCTTCTTTACGGTTGCAGTGTTCGCATTTTACTCCGCACGGTCGACGAGAGAGAGCATCAGCATTTGAGTGGAGTGTTCCCTTGCGGTGTTGCACTTCAAAGTCGTAGCCCTGCAACTGCTCAATCCATCTTGCAACTTGGCCTTCAGGGTTCTTAAATTGGAGTAGCCATTTCAGAGCTGCGTGGTCTGTCCGGAGAATGAACTTTTGTCCGTAGAGGTACTTATGGAAATGCTTCGTAGCCAGAATTAAAGCCAGAAGCTCGCGCCGGGTTACACAGTAGTTCCTTTCAGGTCTGGAGAGTACTTTGCTGTAATATGCGACCACTTTCTCTTGACCATCATGAACCTGGGAAATCACAGCTCCGACCCCAACATTGCTAGCGTCTGCGTCCACGATGAACATTTTTCCGGGCGTCGGGTAACCCAAGATGGGGGCATTGCACAGCTGTCGCTTCAGTTGTTGAAATGCTTTTTCGCATTCTCCAGACCACCTGAACTGTCGGCCTTTTTCTGTAAGTTGATGCAGGCTCTTCGCAATGCCAGCAAAATCCTTTACGAACCTTCTGTAATACGTGGCGAGTCCCAAGAAGCTTCTCAGTTGGTGTTTATCTTTTGGAGAAGGCCAACTTTTCACGGCTTCGATTTAGTCAGGATCCGTTCTTACTCCTTCCGCTGATATAATGTGACCCAGATATTTTACTTCCGGACGAAACAAGGCGCACTTTTCTGGGTTGAGCTTTAAATGAGCACTTCGTAGCCTCTCAAACACTTCTTTTAGATTTTCGCGGTGCTCCTCGTACGTCTTACCTATGACGATAACGTCGTCCAAATATACTAGGCAGGTTTTCCAGGTGAGTCCTTGCAATGTTCGTTCCATTAGTCGCTCGAAGGTGGCCGGAGCGTTGCACAGTCCAAACGGCATCACTGCAAACTGCCAAAGACCGCTTCCTGTAGTGAAGGCAGTTTTCTCACGGTCCGTACGATTTATCTCTACCTGCCAGTAACCGCTCTTCAAGTCAAGTGTTGAAAACCATTTCGCTCCAGAAAGCATATCCAACGTGTCATCGATTCTCGGAAGTGGGTAGCTGTCCTTTTTAGTGAAATCATTGAGACGTCGGTAGTCTACACAAAATCTCGTGCTGCCATCTTTCTTCTTCACGAGGACCACTGGAGATGCCCAGGGACTTTGCGATTCTTCAATCACTCCCTCAGCTTTCATCTTCGACATCATTTCGGCAACTTCTGTTTGCTTTGCCAATGGAAGACGCCTTGCAGGTTGACGGATTGGTCGAGCGTCTCCGGTGTCAATGTGGTGTTGAACAATATGCGTACGTCCATATTCTCCGTCTTGTGTAGCAAATATATCAGCGTACTCACCGATTAGTTTTTCTGCCAGGATTCGCTGATCTTCGTCCAGATTACAGAGGCTGAGAATTTTGTTCTTGATTTTTATGCTCTGAACTGTTGTGACCGGTTTTGCATCCTTTTTTTCCGTTGTGGTCGATATAGCCTCAACAGGTACGCATTTTCCCACTATCTCCCCCTTTTTCACCTTTACACTGAATGTCTTTGGATTTAGAATCCTTACAGGGACCATGTTGTTCTTTGACTCCACTAAGGTCTTTCCCACCATGAAGTCTCTTTTCTTTTCTGGCTCCATCAAATAGAATCGGTGGCTACCAGGACCACCTTCCACTTTTGCCCACAAAATTGCTTCTGACGAAGGCTCTAGACTCTGATTGCTGCAGATGACGACATTTGAGACTGTGGTATTGGCGTTTCCGTATATCATTGGTATCTCCATGTTTCCGTATTTCAGGGTTTGTGCCCCCAAGTCGACTACAAGTCCATGTTCTCTCATGAAGTCTGTACCAATGATGCACTCGTCACATATGTCAGCTACCAGAAACGCGTGAGTGAATGTTATTCCGGTCAGTTGGATTTGTATGCGGACTTCACCATATACCTTAATCGTTGCTCCTGTAGCTGTTCGCAAGCTGCAGCTGCTAGTGTTATGCAGCCAAGACTTCTGCACAAGATTCCTCCTGATGATTGAGGCCGTGGCACCGGTGTCTATTGTTGCCATCCATTTTTCTTTTCCACTGACTACTTCTACTAGAAGGCTTTCGCTGCGTCGTTTTGCCAGCGAGACTTGGATGATGGTCCTGGGGCCGTCGACTCCTGCTACCAACTTCTGCCCCGCGAAGTTGGTGCTTAAGCATTTCCCGACTGATGGCTTCGGGAAGGTTGACTGGCTTCTTGATAGCTGTTTCTGCGGGTTTCTTCCTCTATTTGCTTGTCACCACAGTGAGGTCAGTATTTTCGTCGCACCGGTTCTTTACACTGCCTTTGAAGGTGTCCTATTTTATGGCAATTCCAGCAGCGCATTATTCGTCTATCCCGTCGAGTATCTCGTTCCTCGGCACTGATTCTTGTGCAGGAACATTCGGCAGATGCTACTTCCCTGACGAAATGTGTTCCCCTGGAAGCCTGATTGGCTGCTTCCATCGCCAGAGCGAAGGCAAGTGCTTCAGCAAGGGTTCTTTTCCCGGCCATCCTTACTGCTGACTGTAGCTTCGAATCTGCAATTCGCCTGATAAATGCATCTTTTGCCATTTCGTCGATAATTTCCTGGCCTGCGGTGGGGTATGACAGATGTGCAAGTCTACTCACGTCTGCTTGGAGCTGCTGCAGTGTTTCTCCTCTTTGCTGGGTTCGGCTTTGCAATTGGACCTTGAAGACCTCCTGCATGTGACTATCCCCAAACCGTTTCTCTATAGCCTGTACTAAAGTCACATAATCTTTATGCTTTTCGATGTCTACTGTTTGCAACAATTCTGCTGCAGGACCGTGCAAGGCCATTGTTAGGGCAAAGCATTTTTCCTCATTGTCCCAGTCGTTTGCACAGGCAGCCATTTCAAACTGCTTCTTATAAGTAGACCATGAGGTCTGGCCATCGAATGAGGGAGGCTTCAAATCTTTTCTCCTTGGACCGCTTAAAGAACATTCTCGCAGTTTCTGTTTTCGCACTGTGTCGAGCTCTTTTGCCAGTTGCTGAACTTTGCTGTCCATTTCTTCGAATTTTTCGCCAACATTCTTCTCTATTGTATCAAATTTGTCATCAACGTTCTTCTCTATTGTATCAAATTTGTCATCAACGTTCTTCTCTATTCTTTCAAATTTGTCATCGATTTCTTCGAATTTTTGCTGGAGAGTGTTATTTTGTTCTTCCAGTTTTTGTTCTAGACTATTCTTTTGTTCATCCAACTTTTGTTCGAGACTATTCTTTTGTTCATCCAGCTTTTGCTTGAGACTATTCTTTTGTTCTTCCAGATTATTCTTTTGTTCATCCATTTTCTGTTGAAGACCGTCCATTTTTTTGTTCGAGGCTATTCTTTTGTTCTTCCAGATTTTTCTTTTGTTCGTCCATTTTTTTGTTTTGTTCGTCCATTTTTAACAAGAAGAGTTGCATCATCGCAGCCATGTCATTGCCGGTACTTGTCTATTCATCCTCGTCAACATCAAAGGAATATGCATCAGGATCATGTCCCTCGTTGTTCAAAGCCTCCTGAAGTCGGAGCACCAGGTCACTTTTTCCTCCACTGGCGCTGAGGCTTCTCTTGTTCAACTCGGATTTGTGTTGGACGAGGGTCAACTGCAATAGTTTTCGACCCATTCTAGCTTTTTCAAATAGTCAGAAAACACTTTTTTTTTTTACACACAATAAGTCCTATCCCACTTCTGACACCAATGTAAAATGTTTGTGTGGGTACAAATAATAGAACTTATTCTTTTCAATACAAATCCCTTTATTCAGTACAGTTACAATTCACTATTTAATTCTTTCTCTCAGTACAATCCAATTTCTCAACCACTTATACTTTTCTTATCTTTTACTTAAACCACTTAATCACTTCTCCTAATTAACACTTCAAATTACACTTTAGAACTGATTTGCATACCTTTGGGATGCTGGTATTTATACTCGAATGACATACTTCGAGAACAATCCTCGCCATCCAGCGTCCCATACAATTTCCAATTTGCTAGAAAATTCGATTCCACTCTCCAGTCGAGACTTCGTTATTCCAGTATCGAAATCTTCTGGTCTTCGAGTAGCGACATTTTCTGCTAGATGTCGCTGCTCATATTTAAGTGGTTGTCACATTATGTTCATCCAACTTTTGTTCGAGACTATTCTTTTGTTCATCCAGCTTTTGCTCGAGACTATTCTTTTGTTCTTCCAGATTATTCTCTTGTTCATCCATTTTCTGTTGAAGACCGTCCAAATTTTTCTTCTGTTCGTCCATTTTTTGTTCGAGACTGTTCTTCTGTTCGTCCATTTTTAACAAGAGGAGTTGCATCATCGCAGACATGTCACTGCCGGTACTTGTCTGTTCATCCTCGTCAACATCAAAGTAATATGCATCAGGATCATGACCCTCGTTGTTCAAAGCCTCCTGAAGTCTGAGCACCAGGTCACTTTTTCCTCCACTGGCGCTGAGGCTTCTCTTGTTCAACTCGGATTTGAGTTGGACGAGGGTCAACTGCAATAGTTTTCGACCCATTCTAGCTTTTTCAAATAGTCAGAAAACACTTTTTTTTTTTTTTACACACAATAAGTCCTATCCCACTTCTGACACCAATGTAAAATGTTTGTGTGGGTACAAATAATAGAACTTATTCTTTTCAATACAAATCCCTTTATTCAGTACAGTTACAATTCACTATTTAATTGTTTCTCTCAGTACAATCCAATTTCTCAACCGCTTAAACTTTTCTTATCTTTTACTTAAACCTCTTAATCAGTTCTCCTAATTAACACTTCAAATTTCACTTTAGAACTGATTTGCATACCTTTGGGATGCTGGTATTTATACTCGAATGACATACTTCGAGAACAATCCTCGCCATCCAGCGTCCCATACAATTTCCAATTTGCTAGAAAATTCGATTCCACTCTCCAGTCGAGACTTTGTTATTCCAGTATCGAAATCTTCTGGTCTTCGAGTATCGACATTTTCTGCTAGATGTCGCTGCTCACATTTAAGTGGTTATCACAGTACCTATTGTACTTCTCTGAAGTAACTTTTTTAAACACTCTGTATCTCAGTGGGTGTTGAAGGTAATCACCAGTATTATGCATTGGAATAAATGCGAGACTCTTCTTTCATTATAAAGTTAATTTTTAATGACTGTTTACGATATTACTACTTCTCAAGGAAAAAAAACCTTATTAAACTTTGTAGAAATAAAAATGCTTCTGTGGAAGAATTTTGTAACTAATAAAGAAATGTAAAATTTGTTTAAAACGCTTTTTAACCATACAATCCGCAAAATAACAGCTAAAAGTGCTTCCGCAACATGCTATCCCATGTAACTTGGATTGTACCAGAATATTTGATCGAAGACCAGAAGTTTTCGATGCTTGAATAACAAAGTCTCTACCATTGATGACTGGAGAGTGGAATCGAATTTTCTAGCAAATTGGAAATTGTATAGGACGCTGGATGGCGAGGATTGTTCTCGAAGTATATTGTAGAATGTTTGTGTGGGTACAAATAATAGAACTTATTATTTTCAATACAAATCCCTTTATTCAGTACAGTTACAATTCACTATTTAATTCTTTCTCTCAGTACAATTCAATTTCTCAACCACTTATACTTTTTTACACACAATAAGTCCTATCCCACTTCTGACACCAATGTAAAATGTTTGTGTGGGTACAAATAATAGAACTTATTCTTTTCAATACAAATCCCTTTATTCAGTACAGTTACAATTCACTATTTAATTGTTTCTCTCAGTACAATCCAATTTCTCAACCGCTTACACTTTTCTTATCTTTTACTTAAACCACTTAATCAGTTCTCCTAATTAACACTTCAAATTTCACTTTAGAACTGATTTGCATACCTTGGGGATGCTGGTATTTATACTCGAATGACATGCTTCGAGAACAGTCCTCGCCATCCAGCGTCCCATACAATTTCCAATTTGCTAGAAAATTCGATTCCACTCTCCAGTCGAGATTTTGTTATTCCAGTATCGACATTTTCTGCTAGATGTCGCTGCTCACATTTAAGTGGTTATCACAATAATATAAAATAAGTCAATACTAATAATATAAAGTAATAAAAAAATTTTAAGATAATAATTTGAGAGGTACTGGTTTGATGAGTTTGTTTAGGGAAGAGTGACGTTAGCGCTAGTTGACATCTGATTTGTTCCATCCTTGTCTTGTTGTTTACAAGCATTGACAGCTTCGTTTAACTTTTCAAGACTATTAATAATTATAGGATTTGAAGTTCATTATAGTTCATCTAAATCTATATTGTCCCCTTCAAAGTAATCCCCATCGATTGCAACGCACTTATGTAAGCGCTTGATCCAATCCTCGAAACATTTATTATATTCGGTTTTCGGTATGTCCATCAGTGCTTCCTGCGATTTTTCCATTACTTCCTCTCGGCTGCTGAAACGCGTTCCCCGTAGTGGTTTTTTAACTCGATTAATCAGAAAGAAGTCGCAGGGAGCCAAATCAAGTGAATTCGGTGGCTGTTGGATGGTATTTGTTGCATTTTTCGTCAAAAAATTATGAATAATGATGGTCAACACGGCCTCTTTTTTACATGAAATTAAGGTCTTTTGGCACCAACTTTGCTGCTACACTACGGAAACTCAAATCATTAACCAAAATGTCTTGGGCGGATCCATAGGCAATGTTCTCCGCTATCTCTCTGATTTGCGGTTATTGATCAACATTTCTTTTACTCCATCAATGTTTTCGTCGGTTTTCGATGTCGATGGTCTGCCACTGCGTTCATCGTCTTCGATTGACTCACGACCACTTTTGAACCGAACACACACAGAGATAGATGTACTCTTGGCTACGTAACTTTTGCAAATGTCAAGCTATGAAGCTAAGTATTAGAGGGAATGTCAACAACAGAAGTTTTTTTTTTTTTTTTTTTTATAATTTACGCGCGCCTAAGGGGTTGATACCCTTTTACTGTTGCCAGGGCGCGGGCGGAAAGATAGAAGGAGGAGAAAGGAAAATTGTTTTTTTGTAGTGGTTTGAAACTCAGGTGTGTTTGGTTTCTATGTTTGCTCTCCAGGGGTGGGAGTCCGAATAGGACGGAGAGTTTTTCTTCACTCAGAGTGATTCGAGATATAATTCCCAGTATTTTTTTCATTGCTTGAAACTCTTATAACAGCCAAATCTACGTGTCAGTGTTATGCCTTCACACGCAGAATTTTTTTGTCTGAGTTCCAATTATACAATGAAAAACTGATTTTGCCATGGGCAGGATTCGAACCTGGACCCTCCGAGTGAGAAGCGTTTGCTACTACCACTACACCACGGCCAACTTAACAAAAAAAAACAAAAAACCAGAACTCAAATCGGAACACACGGTGGTTATCCCGGGAACATTTTGATCAAGATGGTATGTCGTTCAACTTTTCGATTTACCTGAGCAAAATCATTAAGTCATTTCTATCCGATCGAACTTTCAAGGTGTCCGTTACTGACTGGTTACCAAGTGATTACCATATCGATGTAGGTGCTTCCCGAGGTTCTGTGCTTGGTCCTATCTTATTCATTATTTACACATCTGACTTTCCACGTCTTAATAATTCAATCTGCTCTGTTTGCCGATGATACCTGTATTCTTTCATCAGATGCTATCAGTTTCAACATTGAAACCGATTTGAATCTGCCTTTAATACCGTCATAACGCATTTTGATTATTGGAAGATTAAAATAAATGCTTCAAACACTCAGGTTGTCTTTTTTACTTGCAAAGCCTGCTTGTTACCAAGCACTAGATTTCATATTAACGGAATTCAGACTGAGTGGAAGGACAGTGCAAATTATCTTTGGGTACACTTGGACAAAATGTTAACCTTCGGCTTACATATCCAGCAAACGTTAAATAAGATGAATGTTAATATTAAAACACTTTGTAAATTTATAAATCGTAAGTTACAACTGGATACTGAAAATAATTTGATCATTTTCAAGGTCATCATGTTTTATGTATCGCCTGTTTGGGGTAAGTGACTAGACTAGCCATATACGAAAGTTGCATTAAGCAAAAATAAACTTTTGAAAATTATCTTTGGCCTCCCGAAGAGTTACACATATTGGCAAATGTTGAAAAAGTGCAAACCAGGATCTTAAAACTATCCGATCGCTTCAACATATCTTGTAGTTCGTCTGACAACTGCTTGATTTCCAAAAAAAACCTGTTTATTATTACCTCTACAATATCTGTTATTTATTTATTATTTGTTGATTGTAATTTATTATTTATTATTTACTATTCACTATTTCTTTTTCATATTATCTGTAATTTATTATTTATTGACGTATTTATATACTTTTCGTTGTAATTTTCTTTGTAATTTGTGCAATGCAGTTTTAAGAATAATGTAATATTTTAGGTACAATAAAGATATACATATTGTAAAATGTTTGTGTGGGTACAAATGATAGAACTTATTCTTTTCAATACAAACCCCTTTATTCAGTACAGTTACAATTCACTATTTAATTCTTTCTCTCAGTACAATTCAATTTCTCAACCACTTATACTTTTCTTATCTTTTACTTAAACCACTTAATCACTTCTCCTAATTAACACTTCAAATTACACTTTAGAACTGACTTGCATACCTTTGGGATGCTGGTATTTATACTCGAATGACATACTTCGAGAACAATCCTCGCCATCCAGCATCCCATACAATTTCCAATTTGCTAGAAAATTCGATTCCACTCTCCAGTCGAGACTTTGTTATTCCAATATCGAAATCTTCTGGTCTTCGACATTTTCTGCTAGATGTCGCTGCTCACATTTAAGTGGTTATCACATTGCTCCCTCCCTACAGTTGTTCGTCCCGAACAACTTCGTCATTCAGCATCCCGTTGAAATGACACATTCTATCCAAATGGACCACTTTCAATTTTCCTCGATTCCCACGCTGGATCCGGTAGACAACGTCATTAATGCGGGGTATCACCTTGTATGGACCTTCCCAGTCCTGTTGCAATTTTGGTGATTTGCCTTTCTTACGCTGAGGATTATACAGCCAAACCAGATCTCCTTATTTGAAACCGGAAGATTTCGCCTTGATATCGTACCTAGTTTTCATGCGGCTGCTTGCTAGCTTCATCTTTTCTCTGGTGTCTTCATGCAATTTACGAATCCTGCTGCGTAAGTTATTCACGTACTCGTTCACCTCTTTGGGCTCCGTCGGTGGGGATCCGAATTTTGCTTCACTTGGCAACCGAATCGTTTGACCAAATAAGATCTCGGATGGTGTGTGCCCTGTTGAGCTATGGACCGCGTTTCGGTAGGCCATTAAGAAGAGGGGTATGTGTCGATCCCAATCCCGCTGGCAGTTGCTGACAACCTTAGATAGATGCTCATTCAAGGTCCGATTGAATCGCTCGACCATTCCATCAGATTGCGGGTGTAGTGGCGTTGTCCTTGTCTTTCTTATTCCCAAATATTGGCATATTTCCTGGAAGACTTTTGATTCAAAGTTTCGCCCTTGATCAGAGTGCAGCTCCATTGGGACCCCAAATCTGCTCACCCAGTTGTTGACTATCTGTTCGGCTACGGTCTTAGCCTCTTGATTTGGGATGGCAAACACTTCCGGCCACTTACTGAAGTAATCCATGACTACGAGAGTATATCGGTTTCCATTAAAGGTTTCGGGAAACGGCCCAGCGATGTCGATGGCTATTCGTTCGAAAGGTGCTCCGACATTGTATTGTTGCATTTGTCCATGTGGCTTTACTTTTGGACCCTTGGTAGCCGCACACCTTATGCACTTTTTGCACCAATTCTCGACATCTTGTTTAGCGCTTAGCCAATAGAAACGTTCCCTTACCTTTTCCAACGTCTTGTTTATTCCCAAATGGCCTCCTGAGATTCCGTCATGTATTTCATGAAGCACTTGGTTGACTCTGGACCGTGGCACAATTAGCTGCATACGAGATGTTGTCCCATCTGCACTTTCCCATTTCCTCTTCAGCAATCCATCTTGCACAAAAAGCGAGTCCCACTGTGCCCAGTATGCCTTCAGAGTTTGGCTCCGATCTGATATCTGCTGCCAGCTTGGTCTTTCCTCGTGTTCCTTCCAGGCCAATATTGGTTCGATGTCATTGTCTGCCTGTTGGGAGGTTCGGATTTCGTCTATACTCCAACCCTCTATTGGCTCAGTCCTGATCATTTGGATAGTTGCCTGTTCTTTCGCTTCTTTACGGTTGCAGTGTTCGCATTTTACTCCGCACGGTCGACGAGAGAGAGCATCAGCATTTGAGTGGAGTGTTCCCTTGCGGTGTTGCACTTCAAAGTCGTAGCCCTGCAACTGCTCAATCCATCTTGCAACTTGGCCTTCAGGGTTCTTAAATTGGAGTAGCCATTTCAGAGCTGCGTGGTCTGTCCGGAGAATGAACTTTTGTCCGTAGAGGTACTTATGGAAATGCTTCGTAGCCAGAATTAAAGCTAGAAGCTCGCGCCGGGTTACACAGTAGTTCCTTTCAGGTATGGAGAGTACTTTACTGTAATATGCGACCACTTTCTCTTGACCATCATGAACCTGGGAAATCACAGCTCCGACCCCAACATTGCTAGCGTCTGCGTCCACGATGAACATTTTTCCGGGCGTCGGGTAACCCAAGATGGGGGCATTGCACAGCTGTCGCTTCAGTTGTTGAAATGCTTTTTCGCATTCTCCAGACCACCTGAACTGTCGGCCTTTTTCTGTAAGTTGATGCAGGCTCTTCGCAATGCCAGCAAAATCCTTTACGAACCTTCTGTAATACGTGGCGAGTCCCAAGAAGCTTCTCAGTTGGTGTTTATCTTTTGGAGAAGGCCAACTTTTCACGGCTTCGATTTAGTCAGGATCCGTTCTTACTCCTTCCGCTGATATAATGTGACCCAGATATTTTACTTCCGGACGAAACAAGGCGCACTTTTCTGGGTTGAGCTTTAAATGAGCACTTCGTAGCCTCTCAAACACTTCTTTTAGATTTTCGCGGTGCTCCTCGTACGTCTTACCTATGACGATAACGTCGTCCAAATATACTAGGCAGGTTTTCCAGGTGAGTCCTTGCAATGTTCGTTCCATTAGTCGCTCGAAGGTGGCCGGAGCGTTGCACAGTCCAAACGGCATCACTGCAAACTGCCAAAGACCGCTTCCTGTAGTGAAGGCAGTTTTCTCACGGTCCGTACGATTTATCTCTACCTGCCAGTAACCGCTCTTCAAGTCAAGTGTTGAAAACCATTTCGCTCCAGAAAGCATATCCAACGTGTCATCGATTCTCGGAAGTGGGTAGCTGTCCTTTTTAGTGACATCATTGAGATGTCGGTAGTCTACACAAAATCTCGTGCTGCCATCTTTCTTCTTCACGAGGACCACTGGAGATGCCCAGGGACTTTGCGATTCTTCAATCACTCCCTCAGCTTTCATCTTCGACATCATTTCGGCAACTTCTGTTTGCTTTGCCAATGGAAGACGCCTTGCAGGTTGACGGATTGGTCGAGCGTCTCCGGTGTCAATGTGGTGTTGAACAATATGCGTACGTCCATATTCTCCGTCTTGTGTAGCAAATATATCAGCGTACTCACCGATTAGTTTTTCTGCCAGGATTCGCTGATCTTCGTCCAGATTACAGAGGCTAAGAATTTTGTTCTTGATTTTTATGCTCTGAACTGTTGTGACCGGTTTTGCACCCTTTTTTTCCGTTGTGGTCGATATAGCCTCAACAGGTACGCATTTTCCCACTATCTCCCCCTTTTTCACCTTTACACTGAATGTCTTTGGATTTAGAATCCTTACAGGGACCATGTTGTTCTTTGACTCCACTAAGGTCTTTCCCACCATGAAGTCTCTTTTCTTTTCTGGCTCCATCAAATAGAATCGGTGGCTACCAGGACCACCTTCCACTTTTGCCCACAAAATTGCTTCTGACGAAGGCTCTAGACTCTGATTGCTGCAGATGACGACATTTGAGACTGTGGTATTGGCGTTTCCGTATATCATTGGTATCTCCATGTTTCCGTATTTCAGGGTTTGTGCCCCCAAGTCGACTACAAGTCCATGTTCTCTCATGAAGTCTGTACCAATGATGCACTCGTCACATATGTCAGCTACCAGAAACGCGTGAGTGAATGTTATTCCGGTCAGTTGGATTTGTATGCGGACTTCACCATATACCTTAATCGTTGCTCCTGTAGCTGTTCGCAAGCTGCAGCTGCTAGTGTTATGCAGCCAAGACTTCTGCACAAGATTCCTCCTGATGATTGAGGCCGTGGCACCGGTGTCTATTGTTGCCATCCATTTTTCTTTTCCACTGACTACTTCTACTAGAAGGCTTTCGCTGCGTCGTTTTGCCAGCGAGACTTGGATGATGGTCCTGGGGCCGTCGACTCCTGCTACCAACTTCTGCCCCGCGAAGTTGGTGCTTAAGCATTTCCCGACTGATGGCTTCGGGAAGGTTGACTGGCTTCTTGATAGCTGTTTCTGCGGGTTTCTTCCTCTATTTGCTTGTCACCACAGTGAGGTCAGTATTTTCGTCGCACCGGTTCTTTACACTGCCTTTGAAGGTGTCCTATTTTATGGCAATTCCAGCAGCGCATTATTCGTCTATCCCGTCGAGTATCTCGTTCCTCGGCACTGATTCTTGTGCAGGAACATTCGGCAGATGCTACTTCCCTGACGAAATGTGTTCCCCTGGAAGCCTGATTGGCTGCTTCCATCGCCAGAGCGAAGGCAAGTGCTTCAGCAAGGGTTCTTTTCCCGGCCATCCTTACTGCTGACTGTAGCTTCGAATCTGCAATTCGCCTGATAAATGCATCTTTTGCCATTTCGTCGATAATTTCCTGGCCTGCGGTGGGGTATGACAGATGTGCAAGTCTACTCACGTCTGCTTGGAGCTGCTGCAGTGTTTCTCCTCTTTGCTGGGTTCGGCTTTGCAATTGGACCTTGAAGACCTCCTGCATGTGACTATCCCCAAACCGTTTCTCTATAGCCTGTACTAAAGTCACATAATCTTTATGCTTTTCGATGTCTACTGTTTGCAACAATTCTGCTGCAGGACCGTGCAAGGCCATTGTTAGGGCAAAGCATTTTTCCTCATTGTCCCAGTCGTTTGCACAGGCAGCCATTTCAAACTGCTTCTTATAAGTAGACCATGAGGTCTGGCCATCGAATGAGGGAGGCTTCAAATCTTTTCTCCTTGGACCGCTTAAAGAACATTCTCGCAGTTTCTGTTTTCGCACTGTGTCGAGCTCTTTTGCCAGTTGCTGAACTTTGCTGTCCATTTCTTCGAATTTTTCGCCAACATTCTTCTCTATTGTATCAAATTTGTCATCAACGTTCTTCTCTATTGTATCAAATTTGTCATCAACGTTCTTCTCTATTCTTTCAAATTTGTCATCGATTTCTTCGAATTTTTGCTGGAGAGTGTTGTTTTGTTCTTCCAGTTTTTGTTCTAGACTATTCTTTTGTTCATCCAACTTTTGTTCGAGACTATTCTTTTGTTCATCCAGCTTTTGCTTGAGACTATTCTTTTGTTCTTCCAGATTATTCTCTTTTGTTCATCCATTTTCTGTTGAAGACCGTCCATTTTTTTGTTCGAGGCTATTCTTTTGTTCTTCCAGATTTTTCTTTTGTTCGTCCATTTTTTTGTTTTGTTCGTCCATTTTTAACAAGAGGAGTTGCATCATCGCAGCCATGTCATTGCCGGTACTTGTCTATTCATCCTCGTCAACATCAAAGGAATATGCATCAGGATCATGTCCCTCGTTGTTCAAAGCCTCCTGAAGTCGGAGCACCAGGTCACTTTTTCCTCCACTGGCGCTGAGGCTTCTCTTGTTCAACTCGGATTTGTGTTGGACGAGGGTCAACTGCAATAGTTTTCGACCCATTCTAGCTTTTTCAAATAGTCAGAAAACACTTTTTTTTTTTTTTTTACACACAATAAGTCCCATCCCACTTCTGACACCAATGTAAAATGTTTGTGTGGGTACAAATGATAGAACTTATTCTTTTCAATACAAATCCCTTTATTCAGTACAGTTACAATTCACTATTTAATTCTTTCTCTCAGTACAATTCAATTTCTCAACCACTTATACTTTTCTTATCTTTTACTTAAATCACTTAATCACTTCTCCTAATTAACACTTTAGAACTGACTTGCATACCTTTG
The DNA here is from genome assembly GCA_949129095.1 of Volucella bombylans. Classification (NCBI taxonomy): domain Eukaryota; kingdom Metazoa; phylum Arthropoda; class Insecta; order Diptera; family Syrphidae; genus Volucella; species Volucella bombylans. Next base: position 212,033,236 of record OX422140.1, on the reverse strand, counting down.
GGATGCTGGTATTTATACTCGAATGACATACTTCGAGAACAATCCTCGCCATCCAGCGTCCCATACAATTTCCAATTTGCTAGAAAATTCGATTCCACTCTCCAGTCGAGACTTTGTTATTCCAATATCGAAATCTTCTGGTCTTCGACATTTTCTGCTAGATGTCGCTGCTCACATTTAAGTGGTTATCACAATATATATGTAGGATTTAAATCCCAAATAACTTTATTCACAGTTTATTATTAACATATTATAGTAGTTTAGTGGTTTACTTTCTTATCTGGATGTAGTTTGACGATTGACTTTTGTTTGTTTCGTTCGTTTGGTCTTTGTCTATGTTTTCTATCAACCCTTGGGCTTTCTTAATGGAAAAGTGTCACTGTTGGTGCGCAACGGTAATTACTTCTTTCTCAATTGCGGTCGGTACCACCACCGATTCGTTGACAACATCTTTACATAAGACTCCGGATTTCTTAAACAAGTCTTCATAATGTAAAATGTATGTGTGGGTACAAATGATGGAACTTATTCTTTTCAATACAAATCCCTTTATTCAGTACAGTTACAATTCACTATTTAATTGTTTCTCTCAGTACAATCCAATTTCTCAACCGCTTATACTTTTCTCATCTTTTACTTAAACCACTTAATCACTTCTCCTAATTAACACTTCAAATATCACTTTAGAACTAACTTGCATACCTTTGGGATGCTGGTATTTATACTCGAATGACATACACCGAGAACAATCCTCGCCATCCAGCGTCCCATACAATTTCCAATTTGCTAGAAAATTCGATTCTACTCTCCAGTCGAGACTTTGTTATTCCAATATCGAAACCTTCTGGTCTTCGACATTTTCTGCTAGATGTCGCTGCTCACATTTAAGTGGTTATCACATTGCTCCCTCCCTACAGTTGTTCGTCCCGAACAACTTCGTCATTCAGCGTCCCGTTGAAATGACACATTCTATCCAAATGGACCACTTTCAATTTTCCTTGATTCCCACGCTGGATCCGGTAGACAACGTCATTAATGCGGGTTATCACCTTGTATGGACCTTCCCAGTCCTGTTGCAATTTTGGTGATTTGCCTTTCTTACGCTGAGGATTATACAGCCAAACCAGATCTCCTTATTTGAAACCGGAAGATTTCGCCTTGATATCGTACCTAGTTTTCATGCGGCTGCTTGCTAGCTTCATCTTTTCTCTGGTGTCTTCATGCAATTTACGAATCCTGCTGCGTAAGTTATTCACGTACTCGTTCACCTCTTTGGCCTCCCGAAGAGTTACACATATTGGCAAATGTTGAAAAAGTGCAAACCAGGATCTTAAAACTATCCGATCGCTTCAACATATCTTGTAGTTCGTCTGACAACTGCTTGATTTCCAATCTAGTCACATAAAAAAAAACCTGTTTATTATTACCTCTACAATATCTGTTATTTATTTATTATTTGTTGATTGTAATTTATTATTTATTATTTACTATTCACTATTTCTTTTTCATATTATCTGTAATTTATTATTTATTGACGTATTTATATACTTTTCGTTGTAATTTTCTTTGTAATTTGTGCAATGCAGTTTTAAGAATAATGTAATATTTTAGGTACAATAAAGATATACATATTGTAAAATGTTTGTGTGGGTACAAATGATAGAACTTATTCTTTTCAATACAAACCCCTTTATTCAGTACAGTTACAATTCACTATTTAATTCTTTCTCTCAGTACAATTCAATTTCTCAACCACTTATACTTTTCTTATCTTTTACTTAAACCACTTAATCACTTCTCCTAATTAACACTTCAAATTACACTTTAGAACTGACTTGCATACCTTTGGGATGCTGGTATTTATACTCGAATGACATACTTCGAGAACAATCCTCGCCATCCAGCATCCCATACAATTTCCAATTTGCTAGAAAATTCGATTCCACTCTCCAGTCGAGACTTTGTTATTCCAATATCGAAATCTTCTGGTCTTCGACATTTTCTGCTAGATGTCGCTGCTCACATTTAAGTGGTTATCACATTGCTCCCTCCCTACAGTTGTTCGTCCCGAACAACTTCGTCATTCAGCATCCCGTTGAAATGACACATTCTATCCAAATGGACCACTTTCAATTTTCCTCGATTCCCACGCTGGATCCGGTAGACAACGTCATTAATGCGGGTTATCACCTTGTATGGACCTTCCCAGTCCTGTTGCAATTTTGGTGATTTGCCTTTCTTACGCTGAGGATTATACAGCCAAACCAGATCTCCTTATTTGAAACCGGAAGATTTCGCCTTGATATCGTACCTAGTTTTCATGCGGCTGCTTGCTAGCTTCATCTTTTCTCTGGTGTCTTCATGCAATTTACGAATCCTGCTGCGTAAGTTATTCACGTACTCGTTCACCTCTTTGGGCTCCGTCGGTGGGGATCCGAATTTTGCTTCACTTGGCAACCGAATCGTTTGACCAAATAAGATCTCGGATGGTGTGTGCCCTGTTGAGCTATGGACCGCGTTTCGGTAGGCCATTAAGAAGAGGGGTATGTGTCGATCCCAATCCCGCTGGCAGTTGCTGACAACCTTAGATAGATGCTCATTCAAGGTCCGATTGAATCGCTCGACCATTCCATCAGATTGCGGGTGTAGTGGCGTTGTCCTTGTCTTTCTTATTCCCAAATATTGGCATATTTCCTGGAAGACTTTTGATTCAAAGTTTCGCCCTTGATCAGAGTGCAGCTCTATTGGGACCCCAAATCTGCTCACCCAGTTGTTGACTATCTGTTCGGCTACGGTCTTAGCCTCTTGATTTGGGATGGCAAACACTTCCGGCCACTTACTGAAGTAATCCATGACTACGAGAGTATATCGGTTTCCATTAAAGGTTTCGGGAAACGGCCCAGCGATGTCGATGGCTATTCGTTCGAAAGGTGCTCCGACATTGTATTGTTGCATTTGTCCATGTGGCTTTACTTTTGGACCCTTGGTAGCCGCACACCTTATGCACTTTTTGCACCAATTCTCGACATCTTGTTTAGCGCTTAGCCAATAGAAACGTTCCCTTACCTTTTCCAACGTCTTGTTTATTCCCAAATGGCCTCCTGAGATTCCGTCATGTATTTCATGGAGCACTTGGTTGACTCTGGACCGTGGCACAATTAGCTGCATACGAGATGTTGTCCCATCTGCACTTTCCCATTTTCTCTTCAGCAATCCATCTTGCACAAAAAGCGAGTCCCACTGTGCCCAGTATGCCTTCAGAGTTTGGCTCCGATCTGATATCTGCTGCCAGCTTGGTCTTTCCTCGTGTTCCTTCCAGGCCAATATTGGTTCGATGTCATTGTCTGCCTGTTGGGAGGAACGGATTTCGTCTATACTCCAACCCTCTATTGGCTCATTCCTGATCGTTTGGATAGTTGCCTGTTCTTTCGCTTCTTTACCACTGACTACTTCTGCTGGGAGGCTTTCGTTGCATTGTTTTACCTGTGAGACTGGGATAATTACCCTGGAGTCAACTTCTGCTACAGACTTCTGCCCCGCGAAGTAAACATTTCCTAACTGATGGCTTCTGGAAATTTGACCGGTTTCTTGGTAGCCGTTTCTGCCGGTTTTTCTTTCTATTTGCCTGTAACCCCAGTGCAGACAGCCTTCTCGTCGTACCGGTTCTTTACAATGCCCTTGCAAATGTCCTACTTTATCGCAGTTCCAGCAGCGCATTCTTCGGCTCTCCCGCGGGATATTTCGTTGCATAGTAGTTGGTCTTGAGCAGGAGCATTCACCAGATACTATTTCCCTTACGAAATGCATTCCTTTGGAAGCCTGATTGGATGCTTCCATCGCCAGAGCGAAGGCAAGTGCTTCAGCAAGGGTTCTTTTCCCGGCCATCCTTACTGCTGATTGTAGCTTCAAATCTGCAATTCCCCTGATGAATGCGTCCTTTGCCATTTCGTCGATTATTTCTTGGCCTGCGGTGGGATATGACAAATGTGCCAGTCCACTCACGTCTGCTTGGAGCGGTTGCAGTGTTTCTCCTCGTTGCTGCATACGGCCTTGCAATTGAACCTTGTAAACTTCCCGCATGTGGCTATCCCCAAACCGTTTCTCGATAGCCTGCACTAAAACCATATAGTCTCTATTCTTTTCGATATCGATTGTTTGTAACAATTCTGCCGCAGGACCACGTAAGGCCATCGCTAGGGCAAAGCACTTTTCCTCATTGTCCCAGTCGTTTGCACAGGCAGCCATTTCAAACTGCTTCTTATAAGTAGACCATGAGGTCTGGCCATCGAATGAGGGAGGCTTCAAATCTTTTCTCCTTGGACCGCTTAAAGAACATTCTCGCAGTTTCTGTTTTCGCACTGTGTCGAGCTCTTTTGCCAGTTGCTGAACTTTGCTCTATTCTTCTCTATTCTATCAAATTTGTCATCAACGTTCTTCTCTATTCTTTCAAATTTGTCATCGATTTCTTCGAATTTTTGCTGGAGAATGTTCTTTTGTTCTTCCAGATTATTCTTTTGTTCATCCATTTTCTGTTGAAGACCGTGCAGATTGTTGGTTTGTTCGTCGAATTTTTGTTCCAGGCTATTCTTTTGTTCTTCCAGATTTTTCTTTTGTTCGTCGAGACTGTTCTTCTGTTCGTCCATTTTTTTGTTTTGTTCGTCCATTTTTAATAAGAGGAGTTGCATCATTGCAGCCATGGCATTGCCGGTACTTGTCTGTTCATCCTCGTCAACATCAAAGGAATATGCATCAGGATCGTGTCCCTCGTTGTTCAAAGCCTCCTGAAGTCGGAGCACCAGGTCACTTTTTCCTCCACTGGCGCTGAGGCTTCTCTTGTCAAATAGTCAGAAAACACTTTCTTTTTTTTTTACACACAATAAGTCCTATCCCACTTCTGACACCAATGTAAAATGTATGTGTGGGTACAAATGATAGAACTTATTCTTTTCAATACAAATCCCTTTATTCAGTACAGTTACAATTCACTATTTAATTGTTTCTCTCAGTACAATCCAATTTCTCAACCGCTTATACTTTTCTTATCTTTTACTTAAACCACTTAATCACTTCTCCTAATTAACACTTCAAATATCACTTTAGAACTAACTTGCATACCTTTGGGATGCTGGTATTTATACTCGAATGACATACTTCGAGAACAATCCTCGCCATCCAGCGTCCCATACAATTTCCAATTTGCTAGAAAATTCGATTCTACTCTCCAGTCGAGACTTTGTTATTCCAATATCGAAACCTTCTGGTCTTCGACATTTTCTGCTAGATGTCGCTGCTCACATTTAAGTGGTTATCACAATAATTATCCTTTTCCAGGATCTTCAGCACTGCCCTGATCTAGTCGTCCTTCTCTTATGCGATGAATAAGCGTCATAGCGTCAACGTGCCTCATCTTCGTAATTGAGCGATGTTCTATTTCATCAGAAACATCACCCACCGAGCCACTCTTAGCGGAACGTACTGCTTTTTCATCGTTAACGTGAACGCGTTACAATCAGTGACGATCTTAAATCTGATTTCCAACACCTCTAACTCATATGAGTGATATTTTTCTTCAACTGCAGATGTCTTCCGGCTCATGTACTGCAATGGATGCAATTCCTGATACTCCCTTCTATAACAGAACTGCTCCGTATCCAAATTTTGCTGGCGTCTGCGTGGATCTCTGTTGCGGCCTTGTGATTGAACAATTTAAGGACAGACGCTTTGAATAATGCTGTTTTCAGCCAATAGTTGTTCCGGTCCGAGCTCGAATTTAGCCTTCTTACGCAAGAGGTCCGTCAGTGGTTTGGCGGGGATGACAAATCCCTCGATGAACCTCCTAAAATATGAGGGCAATCCCAAGAAACGTTGGAGCATTTTCTTGTCGACCGGTATTGAGAAGTTATCTACTGCTTTTGGCTTTTCCATTGGGATCGTATTATCCCCAATAACATATCCGAGGAACTTCACCTTCGCGTTCAGGAACTTACATTTTTCCCAATTTATTCTCAACCTGTACTCCGCAGCTAGCTCCACAACCAATTTCAGCTTCTCGATGCCCTGCACTTCTTTATGGGAGACTTGAAAAATTTCCAAAATTAGAATTCCCAAACTAATAAATCCCCAACTTTTGTAAAATGTACAAATACAAAATCCCCAAACACAAAATACACATTTTATGCCAATAATTCTTGTTGACATTAGCGTTAACAATTTACCGTTTATTAATACATAGAGATGATTGACTGACAAAAAAAAATTGTACAGCAACCACTTTGCATTTGAGAAAGAAACATCACGTTAGCAACTATGGAAGTTCAAGTATAGTCAAATAAGGGAAAAGAAAAATTATTTGTCGATGGATATGACTACCATTTTCACTCGAAAAGTGAACAATTAAACGGTGTTGTGCGAAAAGAAACGTTAATTTTTGTAAAATTGTAATCATTATAAACAAAAACAGATGAAAAACATGAACTACACGTGCTTCCTTCAGATCATAATCATGACCCTTCGGCACATAAAGTGCAGATTTGCAAGGCTAACAATAGCTTGAAGGAAATGGTCAGTTCTACATCATTGCATCATGTGGTTGTCAGTGAACAAGAATGTCGCGTATATTTGAGATTTAAACGTGCGTAAAAAATAAAAGTGATACGTACTCGCCGACTAGATTCAACAACGATTGAACTAACAGGCTTGAATTTAATAAACATTCCCGAAGAGTTCAAAATTTTAGAGGGAGAACTATTTGTTTCGAGAAATCATTCGGGGATAAAAAAAAATATTATTTTGGGAACATACACCTCACTGAAGGCATTAGAACAAGCTGGCTAATGGATGGGATGTTGTTCTAACTATTATGCGGCAATTATTTGTCATACACTGCCTTATTGATGGACAAGTAGTGGCATTGGTCTTTTGCCTTATGAGTAAGAAAAACTTTGTAGGCCTATTCTGAATTTCTTTTATGAGTTATTTTACTTGGCTGTTGAAAGACATATTCATTTTAATCCACAAGTGATTATTTCAGACTTTGAGAAAACTATTTTTTGTGTAGCAAAATCATATTTAAAAGTTGTTTGTTCCATTTTACCGGAAATATGAAATATGGTAAGATATGGACCCAAATTTTGGTCATTTGCTGATTCTGTGAAACATAATTTTCCACGAACACAAAATTCTGTCGATGCTTGGCACCGCCGACTCAAGTGGATAATTGGAAAAAAAAGCTGGATTGTATGAAATCCAGTTACACGGCCCCCTGCCCCTATTTTTGATCCCCTTTCGCCACCTAACGTTAAATTGACCCAAAAGAATATAAACACCACGGACTGCCGTTACGCGCTCTCTAGGCTAAGGGTAAAGGATATTCGGAAATATACGTCCATATCCAACATAATATAAATATCCAACAAGAAGGCCTCCCTACGGATATACGAGGGCGGGTCAATAAGTCCGTGACTTTTTGAATAAAACACAGATTTTTTGATAAAAAAATAATTTTATTTTTCAACGTAGTCTCCCTTGAGCTCTATACACTTTGTCCAACGCTTCTCCAATTTTTTTATCCCTTCCAAAAAAAATGATTTGTCGAGGTCCTCAAAATAGGCCTTTGTTTGCGAGATGACTTCATCATTGGAGTCAAATCTTTTTCCACCAAGCCATTTCTTCAGGTTTGGGAACAAGAAGTAGTCGCTCGGAGCCAAATCTGGAGAATAGGGTGGATGAGGGAGCAATTCATAGCCCAATTCATGGATTTTTGCCATGGCAACTGCACATGTGTGCACCCTTGCATTGTCTTGGTGGAAAAGAACTTTTTTCTTGGCCAAATGAGGTCGGTTTTTTTTTAAATCGTCATTGAATCGGTCCATTGAATATTCCCCATTGATTGTTCTTCCCTTTTGAAGGTAGTCAATGTGGATTATCCCGCGTGCATCCCAAAAAACAGTCGCCATAACTTTATTGGCTGACAAACCCACCTTGGCCTTCTTTGGCGCCGATTCACCCTTAGAAACCCACTGTTTTGACTGTTGTTTGTTCTCTGGTGTGTTGTGATGGATCCATGTTTCGACCACGGTTACAAAACGGCGCAAAAACTCCTCCATATTGCGATTAAACAACGCCAAACCTTCCTGTGAAATGAAGCACACGAAATTCACTTTTTTCCATTTTCTCCTCAAATTAGTGAGTAGTCTGATAAAAATAGCTGTCAAACACAAACTAACTGACGCAGCAAGTTTAAATTTTGACAGGAGTCAACTGACAGATGCCTGTTGACAGGAGCAGTGTTGCTGTTTCAGTAAAGAGGTCAGAAATTCGAAAAGTCACGGACTTATTGACCCACCCTCGTAACTAGTCCTTTAGTCGTGGTACAATAGGTACCACGAAATCTTCGACACACCTTCCCAAAAGGTTGCTGCCTTCCGCAGCTATGTACCCTCTAAAAGAGTTTCTCACCTTCAGCGCGGCCGAGCTGACCATGATAATTTTTTTCGTTCCTAACTTACCTCTTACATTTTACTACCAAAGATGACGATCACTCTCTCCCTATGTTTAATGATCCTGCCATCCCTAAAGTTGATTCTCCATGTAGAGGTGTTCTACTTGCTATTCACAATAACTTCAACTCTTCTCTCATCACTATCTCTTAATCTGTTAAACTTGACTTTGTTTCAATTAAAATAACACTTCCTAACAGATCCCTGTACGTTATATGTTGCTACGTTCTCCCAGCTCAACCTATCGAAACCTACATCCTTGCTATTAAAGTAATTGACCAACTAATTAACCCAAGTGATTCCATCGACAATATCCTTAATTTGGTGACTTTAATCTGCCCCTGCTGAAGTGGATTCCATTGGTTGATCACTTATTTTTTACCGCGTCAACAACATCTACCATCTACCATCTCTTGGTACAACATCCATAAAGCTAATTTTCGCAAAATCAATACCTATCTTAGCCAATGTTGTTTTGATTTTACCAACCTATCATATCTGATGCTGTCTCCATTTTCTACAGTGAAGTATTTAATTCCATTTCTCTTTATGTCCCATTTTCACGGCATAAAACACAATCTATTTCCCCTCCATGGTACAACAGAAGACTTCGCTCTTTACGAAACAAAAGAAACAAATTATGGGCAGTTTTTTTTCGCACCAATTCTTATTACTCTAACTTGGAACCTACCTGCAATTCACCCAGCTCTAGAGCTGCCTATATCAACGCTTCCTCCGACACAGCGCAGACCAGCCTTATCAACGATCCTAAGTCATTTTATTAATTCGTCAACTACAAAAGAAAATCAGACGGTTTTCCCTCCTCTCTCTCGTTTGATAATATATCATCGACCGACCCACATATTATTGCCAACTATTTTGCAAACTTTTTTAAACAACCATTTGCAGACAACCTCTTCGTAGACCCAACATATTTCAATTTCCCAATTTCTCCATTGGCCCCTCTTTTATTTCCATTGTTGCTCCTGGCACACTTCGGACTCAAATAGTCAGGAATCTAATATTCTACATCATCGTCAACAAAAGATTCATAAACTCAATAAAATCAGCGAAATGCTACCCAGGTGCCGACGTAGGGTCAGATCACAATCCAGTTGTAGCGAAAGTCTTGATAAAATTGAAAAAAGATTAAAAAAAAAGTTCCAATCAGAAAAATCTAAAAATGAATATGCTAAAAAACCAAGTAATAAAAAAAAATCTTAGGAGAGAGATGAATGAAAACCTCAATCACTTAAACACAAACCGAATACTCGAAGAAGACATCAATTCAACATGGTCAGAGATAAAAACTGTAATGAAGACGAGCAAAAAACACCTCAGCGACGGGAACCAGCAATCGAAAAAGGAATGGCTGACTGACGAAATTTTGTCTCTAATGGATTAAAGAAAAAGAAACAAAACAAACCAAAGCAGATATAAAGACAGAGATAAATTGACCAAGAACAAAATCTGAGAATCTAAAATCCGTTACCTACAACAGCAATGCGAGGAGCTACAGCAGAACGACAGAAACTATAATAGTTTCAAACTGCGTAAAAAAAAGTAAAAGAAGTCTCCAGTGTGGAACACAAAACGATGTCTAACATTTTGAAAAACAGCGAAGGACGACTTTTGATAAATACTAGGGAACGATTAGAGCAGTGGAGGGTATACATCGCATTTATTTTCTGGGACGAAAAAGACCAACTACGGCCTTATAATGGACCCGAATGACCAGATATTAATAAAAGAAGAGATCGAAAAAGCGATGAAAGAAGCAAAAAACTGAAAACGACATGCCCGGATGGATTGCCGAGTGAACTTCTTAAACTGATCGGAGACAAAAACAATTGTATGTTTATTAGCGAAACTCTTCAGCACTACTCGTATTTACATACACAGCAAAATTCCAGATGAATGGTTGAAATCAACATTTGTTACGCTACCGTATAATGTTATTTGCCATTACTATCGGTCCGTCTGAATCTACCGTTGAATTTTTGAAGGTTTCTTCAGAATACATACGAGTATTTATGAAGCCTTGCCTCTACGAATCTCTATCTCCTGCTGCAGTTTTGCACCGTTACTTGTGAGGTATGGGGTCTAGCATTGTCATGGAAAAGGATAGGACCATGCCTATTGACCAACGCAGGTTGGTCGATTTTCTCACAATATTTGATAGCGTTCATCGTTTCTCCTGGTTGAAGAAATGAAAAGTGGATTGGTCCTTTCGATGTCCACCAAATTGTCACCATAACCTTTTTGGGTGAAGATCCGGCTTGGGGCGTCCATCTGCATCCAACCACTGCCCAGATCTTTTACGATTATCATACAGTATCCGCTTTTCATCACAGGTGACTATCCGGTGCAAAAACGGTTCAGTTTGGTTCCTTAATGTAATCGACGCGCACATTTCCAGGCGCCGTAGTTTGTGGGATTCGTTCAGTTCATTGGGTACCCACTTATATGAGTTTCTTTACCTTTCCTATGAGAGAAAGGTGTCGACTTATTGTCATTGGGGATACTCCCATGCTTTGTGCATTCTCCCGCACCGATTTCGTTGGGTCCGCATCCACCGTTGCTCTCAACATCGTCGCCAACTAACGTTTTCAGCTTTCCATGTTGCTCATTTTCGAGGCTGAAATCTCCCGAACGGAACATTCCAAACCAACGTCGTATAATGTGTTCGTTTACCGCTACATCGTTAATATTTTTCATTGCCAATAACGCATTTTGTCCCATTTTAAATTCGTAAAGGAAGAGGATTCGAAGTTGAACTCCCGACAGCATGGTAAATAATTCCTAGAAAAAAATAACGGTACTTGGAACGAACCCTAAAATTCTCACACGTCAAGCACATGTACCACTTTATTTTATAAAAAAAGAAAATTTAACGTTCTGGCAAGATGTTCGCTCGAGAACTTCTTATTTCCGACTGAGCGAAAGTCAGACATTTCATCTGGTACATCCCATTTCACGTGGTACATCGTAGTGCAGCAGCTCGATATATTTCTCACCCAGGCTTTTATGGATGACGAAACGATCACTCTTCATTAAAATTCCAGATTATATTGATAGTTAATTCTTTACGGATTGTATCAAAATCAATGCTTGTCCCATCTGTTACCTACTTCTCTTATCACATTTTGCAACGTCATGTCCATTTTTATTGCTCCGTTATTTGTTTGTCGTCGAAGAGATTTATTTTAAGAAATTGTTCGTCTTCATTGATAATTTGATTATTTGTTTGGACTGGGAGTCGTGAGAGTAAATCAGGAATTAGATGCTATTTTCCATATTCCTGGAATAATATCATATTTTTGCAATTTGAGTCTCAGTTTCTGTATGCATTTTGTGCACTTGTGGATTGGTTTCTTAAAAATCTCTTTCAGTGATATGTTGTCCGTTTGGATTCTCATATTATCTCGTCCACTTATGAATTGATCAAATCTTATGCAAGCATATGCAATAGCTAGCAATTCTAGTTCGCATTGTACGAGGGGCGTTCAATATATTCTCGGTATCGATATGAAGGAAAATGCGAATTCAATTTGAATTGTTTTTATTTTTCAATATAATCTCCCCTAACATCAATGCATTTGTTACATCTTGAGATAAGCTATTTTAAACCCTCAAAAAAAAAATTTCCTCTTTCTCTGCAAAATACCCATTTATTGCCGACTTGAGTTCTTCATCATCCGAAAATCTCTTTCCACGAAGACTTTTTTTTCAAATCCGGAAACAGGAAATAATCACTAGGGGCAAGGTCTGGACTATAGGGTGGGTGTTGGATTTCTTCGAAACCACAATCTCGCGCAGCAGCCTTGGAAACTCGCGCCGTGTGAACAGGAGCGTTGTCATGAAGAAGCAACACACCCGCTGCGAGTTTACCCCGTCTTTTCTTTTTAATTTCCTCCCGCAAATTATGCAAAGTGGAAGCGTAGGATGTGGCGTTGATGGTTTCACCTTTTTTTTTGTACTCAATGAGCAAGATTCCCTTTGAGTCCCAAAAAACTGTGGCCATGAGCTTCCCGGCAGACGGAGTGACTTTGAACTTCTTCGGGTGGTCTGTTCCTTTTTTATGCCACTGCATGGACTCTTGTTTGCTTTCAGGGTCATAGTGGTGGACCCATGTTTCGTCCCCAGTAACAATTCGATCCATAACACCGTCCGCGTTCTCACTACACATCTCCAAAAGCTCTCTGCATGGGATTCTCACTTTTTTCTGAGGCGCTGTGAGCATTCGTGGCACCCACCTTGCACTGACCTTTGAAAGGTTAAGATGGTCATGAAGAATGGTGTGAATGGTACCAATTGAAAGCTTGGTGATCTCTGCCATCATTTTCACCTTTATTCGGGCATCCTCAAGAACAAGTTTTTCGACTTCTTTGATGCTTTCTCCCGTACAAGCAGTAGCCGGAGCGCCGGAGCGGGGGTCGTCTTCAATGCTTTCTCTGCCTCTCTTGAACTCAATTGACCACTTTTGCACAGTTGATAATGAAGGTGCGGAACCCTGGTAAACAGCCACCATCTCTTCATGAATAGTTTTTTGACTTTTTCCTTGCTTAGTGAGAAATTTAATTACAGCGCGATGCTCAATTTTCACCATCATCGTCTCAGTTGCCATTATGATTCTGTTTAACTAGAGATAAAACGCGAATTAATAATCACATTTATATGAAATTTTACATGAATGCACTAAAATAATAGTATTATTATGGAACCTACCTCCAATTCACCCAGTTCTATAACTGCCTATATCAGCGCTTTCTCGACACATTGCAGACCAACCTTATCAACGATCCTAGGTCATTTTATCAATTCGTCAATTACAAACGAAAATCAGACGGTTTTCCCCCTCTCTCTCGTTTGATTATATATCGGTCGATGATATTATTGCCAACTATTTTGCAAATTTTTAAAACAGTCATTGGCAGACAACTTTTTCGTAACCGACTCAATATATTCCGAGTAACTTCACAATTTCTCCATTAGCTCCCCTCTCTCTCTCTCTCTCTCTCTCTCTCTCTCTCTCTCTCTCTCTCTCTCTCTCTCTCTCAACCTTTTGATCCCACCCTTATCGAAGAAAAGTTACAAAATCTCAATGATAAATTTTTACCCGGGCCAGATGGGCTCCCAGCAATATTTCTTAAAAAGTGTGCCTCCAATTTTTCGTACCCACTTTCCTCTCTATTTCATCTGTCCCTCACACAAGGGGAATTCCCCCAAGTTTGGAAGACCTCTTTCATAACCCCGGTTCACAAAAAAATTATCAAAGAATGATGTAACCAACTACCGTCCCCTTGCTAAGCTTTCTCACATACCTAAAATGTTCGAAAGTTTTTTTATATGAAGTTCTAAGCTTTCAGTGCAAGTCACTTATATCACCCAGTCAGCATGGATTTCTAAAAGGTAGATCAACTACTACAAACTTAGTTGAACTCGTATCCTTTGCGCTTTCAGCCCTAGAAAATGGCAACGAAATTAACGTTATTGCTACAGATTTCGCTAAGGCCTTCGATAAAATATATTAAATATCACATCAACTGATCCTTTTCAAATTGTCTTCCCTCGGTTTTGGCCCCATATTGCTAAAATGGATATCTTCTTATCTAAAGAACCGTTATTACAGCGTTCGCTTTAGGTCAGCCGTCTCAACGCCGTTTTTAGCCACTTCTGGAGTCCCACAAGGCAGCCATCAGCCCTTTTTCATTTTAAATATAAACGATCTTATCAAACACTGCTCCGTATCCATTTACGCCGATGAAACCAAGTTCTCCAAAACTATTTCTTCACCCCAAGACTCTATTCTCCTTCAAGAAGACCTCGATAGTTTTTCCACTTGGTGTCTAAAAAATTGCTTTGAACTTAATGTCTCCAAATGCCAATCTATGACTTTGTCTCGTAAGGCCAATCAATCTCCCTTCCGACTTTATTTTCTGCATCACCAACCTGTACCCCTGGTTTAATCCCCTCGCTATCTTGGAATTTTATACTGTTGAAGACATGTTGAATTTCAATAAATGTATTAATAAATAAATATTATAATTGTGAATTATTGTAATTGAGAAAAACGATTATCAAATCAAAATTATCACAAATGACAACGTCACTTCTCGTAAAATGTTTAGCAACATGGCCAATGAAACATAAATATAAACAGCTATCGAACACAAGTAAAATTCTGTATTTTATACCGTTTCAAAGAACAACTATATTCTTTGTTCAAAATATACGGTTAAACATTTGATCCTTCGAGCCGTTATACACCACTAATTAAGTATAATAATTATAAAAAAAAAGAATTTTCTGAAAACATACAATGTTAAAGAACAATCTTGAAAACTTACCCGAGGAAAGATGGAGGCTGATTTGAAAGCATCGGATTTAGCTGAAGTTTTTGACAAATTCTTAGAACTGTACTTCGAATATAGGGCGGACGTGTTGGATGCGGTGGATAGATTAAGTAGTGTTGTCAAGGTAAACACATCGGTCACTATGGACAACAGCGATAAGGGCAGTCATGGGAGATTGAACGAGTTGCGGTTGCCGAAGATTAATCTGCCGATGTTTTCAGGGGGTTATGAGAAGTGGAAGTTCTTCCACTTCATCTCTCCCAGAGGTACAAAAATACATGCAAATGAAGGATCCTTGTAAGGTTGGAGCGAAGACGCAAGCGCTTCATTCCAGAGGGGAGCCCTCAAACAGGCAAGGTTTGTAAAGGGGGGACAGCATTCCTTAAGAGATTGCAAACAATTTTTGAAAATGGATGTGACACAGAGAAAACAAACTATGTATAATATACGAGTTTGTGAGAATTGTTTGGCATACAGCCATTTCAAACAACAAATGCCATCAGTGAGTCCGAATTCGGTGCATAGTTTTTTAAATCAGATGGATCTTGACAGTACTCTCCGCAGGTTTTGGGAGATAGAAGATGAACCATTTTAAAAATATGAAGCTGAGGAAGATAGGAAATGTGAGAACCATTTTAACAATAATACAACACGATTACCTGGGGGCCATTAACGGTTCGCCTGCCATTAAAAGATGGAACATATCCCTGTATGGGTCCAACACATTTGGGTGCAATCAAGCGGTTCATGCAGTTAGAGAAGCGTCTTCAAGCGAATCCCCAGCAACATAGAGAGTATGTGCGATGCATGTCAGAATATGCAGAGATCGGTCATACGACTCCAGTCGATCCTTCTGATGGAGTGCTCAACACACCCTTTCACTTCTTCGTACCCCATCACTCGGTCATTAAAGACTGCAGTACCACCACAAGGTTGAGAGTTGTGTTTGACGCAACTTTCAAACCTATTTTTGGCTCTTCTTTGAATGACGAGTTGATGACAGGCCAAAAGGTACGCCGTAGATGTCATTTTGAGATGGCAAAAGTACAAATAAACGTTTACTGGTGATGTCGAAAAAATATACCGCCAGATCCGCGTACTATTTTCGTACTATCAACTCATACTATGGCGAGAACATCCAAGTCAGCAACTTAAGATCTACCGTCTTGAAACGGTCACTTTTGGTACTGCATCAGCCCCTTATTTGGTAATAAGGGTGCTCCTACAACTCACGAACGATGAAACATGAAACAGAAAGGTATCTAATGGCTACATTATCATTAGAGAGGAGACGTACGTGGACGACATTTTCAGCGGTGGAGATACTGTTGAAGAATGCCAACGTAAGAAACCTTTTGGCATCAGCTGGATTTCATCTCCGTAAATACGTCAGCAACATTGTGTCCCGCCGAGCCAAAGAGATGTAGAGTCCACCGTTCTATCCGATGAGAAGAGCAACGTCAAAACGCTGGGTTAGAAATGGTTATCATCTTCGGATTGCTTTACGCTGGAAATAACTAAAAATCACGAGGCAGAAATCATCACGAAAAGGCCGCTGTTGTCATCTATTGCCAGATTATATGATCTTATGGGATGGTTATCGCCATGTATAGTAAAAACCAAAATCATCATGCAACAGTGTGGGGACCAGGTCTAGACTGGGACAAACCAGTCCCATCTGATATAAAGCAGGAGTGGCCCATATTGTACAGCGATCTGTCAGCACTGTCGAAAATCCCGCGATGTATCCATACTGAGAAGTCCAATAAAATGATAGAACTCCATGGATTCAGCGACGCTTCGGAGAAGGCCTATGCAACGGCAGTTTATCTCCGGGTGTTAGACGAGAAAGGCAACACACACATGCACCTGCTTTTGTCGAAAACAAAGGTGGTGCCATTGCAAATCATAACACCGCCTCGTTTAGAAACTACTGCACGTGACCGCGCTTGCTCTAAAGATGGAAGCGTCCAACACGTGGGCCTGGACGGATTCGGTACTCACACTGTGCTGGATAGGAGCACCACCTGCAAGATGGAAGACATTCATTTGCCATCGAGTGTCCAAAATTCAAAAGCTTACCAACGACATGAAATGGAGACACGTTCCTTCGGAATTTAATCCAGCAGACTTAGCCTGTCGTGGAGTACTTCCGTCCACCGTGCATCACGCTACAGAAGAAAGGAGAAGTTTCATAGATGAGCTATTGGAAAGATATTCAACACTGTCAAAAGTAGGTCAAGTCGTCGCAAGCAGTGCGTGTTCGAAAGATGAAGCAACACAACTCACAACAAAAGGAAGGGCTCTCACCAATGGAACTAGAGGGGGCATTGCAGCGGAGCGTGTTGTTAGTCCAAACACGAATGTTTGGAGCAAAGGAACAGCACAAGGTAAGAGGGTATGATAATCTCAAAACGTTTAAGGGTGACGAAGGAATTCTACGAGTTTGTGGTAGACTTGGAAATGCCTTAGTTCCCTTCCACAAGAAACACCCAATACTGCTACAGCCCACTCATCGGTTATTAGACCTAATAATCAGGAATGCTCACGAAAAGAGGTATTACACGGAGGAAACCAAAAGGTTATAGGATACATTCGTCAACGCTTCTGGATATTTGGCCTGAAAAATGTGGTAAAGAAGCACATTCATCAGTGCGTCATATATAAATGGACCAATCGATGTAAAATCATGGAGAGGACCCAGTGCTAAACTACTCAAAGGATACTTTGATGCTTTTGTCAACAAAGCCAGTGCATGCAGAACTAGTAAGCGACATGACAAGTCAGTCATTCTTCGCGGCCTTTCGCAGATTTTTTGCACGGAGAGGCATCTGTTCATAACTGTTACCGATTTCGGCACAAATTTCGTCGGAGGAGACAGAGAGTTGCAAAAGCAACTGGGAGAAGCCAAGTTAGACTGGAAGAACATAGCCGAGGTTCTGTCCAAAGATGGGACAAAGTGGAACTTCATTCCCCCGGCTTCCCCACATTTTAGTGGTTTATGGAAAGCGTTAAATTCCACTTAAAGCGAGTAGCCAGGAATCAAACATTAATGTTCAAGGAACTCGCCACGCTTCTGGCACAAATTGAAGTGTGCTTAAATTCAAGACCCCTATGCCCACAATCGGATGACAATATGACCTCAATTGTCTAACTCCTGGACATTTTCTTGTATGAGATCCACTTACAAAACCACCTCAGTTCAGCTTGGAGAGAATGTCGTTCGCTAGTTCAATCTTTTTGAAAAACGTGGAGCAACGAGTATCTAGCCCGGTTGCAACAGCGCCTCAAAAATCGCTTACCCATCAGTTCAAGAAGGAGATATGGTTCTGTTGAAGGACGAACGTCTGCCACCATTAAAATCGAGTTTGGTGCGAGTCATAAAACTACATCCGGGATCAGACGGCATATCGCGAGTAGTCACCCTTAAAACGGAAAACACGGAACTTAAGCGACCTGTTACGAAAATGTGTATGCTTCCAGTCAACATTTCAGAAAGGGGTACAAATATCATATAACACCTCACCTACACAGTCTCAATACGAGTAGTTATACTCAAAAACATGAACAGTCAAGATTGGAAATTTTTCCCACATGGAGCGGACATCGATTGTATAGCCGAGGAGGGCCCTTCCCGCCAGTACTCTTACGAAAGGTATCGCAGGAGCTCCGGGAGGCAATCGGTTCCGCAAGAAATCTGTCCCAAAAGAAACAATAACATTCAACACATACGCTTCAAGGACCGCAACACAACCGCCAATCCCATTTTTCAGCCCCAGAACAACACAGCCAGAACAGAGCCCAGTTAATGCTTTAACCAACTCCAACAATGAGCAGAATTCGATTGTGAAGCCAAAAGGCCCCTCCCCGACAGTACTCATACGAAAGGTATCGTAGGAGCTCGGGGAGGCAATCAGTTTGCCTCATAAAGGATACAATTCACAACTTTTGAAAACGAATTATACTATATATATTTATCTCGTACTTATGTATAGCAATAGCAATAATGAATGAATTTTAATGCAACACAATATAATAAATGTATATTTATCCCCTACTTATGCATATACGAGTATTCATATAAAATAAATTATGAAATCTAACACAACACAGGAAATATAAATAAATAAATAAGAATGTTTTATAAACAACACAAAAGCAACACACCTTAAAATAAAATTAACTTAAAGTCTCATGCAATACAAAATTCTATTAAATAAATAATATCATACAACCTATATCTATGAACGGAACAATAAATAAACAGCATTGCACAACAATGCTTCCCAACTTATGTAAATAAAACTCAACAAGTCACTCAGCTGTCAAACATCTACCTACTGAAGAATACACTCATTCATATGAATATCATCAGCAAACCAATAGTCACTCAAATTGCTATAAATAATCGATCGTTGACAATGCAAAACTAAACTTAATCAAATAAACATACAATTGAAGAAATTAAATGAAAATTAGAGCAACACACAACAAATTAACACAGAAAGTTACTGGACTTCGAGTAAAAAAAGAGAGAAAGGAGCTCCTACTAGGGAAAAAGGGATCATGATAGAACAATCACAAATGTGTTATCTTCATTCATTGTCGGTGTTGTTTTCTTGTTCTTGTCCATGTTGCATATATGTTCCCTTTTACTCATTTATTAACCATCTCTCTTCTTTGCATGAGCTCAAGGCAAAGGGGTAAATGTCACCAAGATGATCAATGCACCAATGCGAAATGAAGGATGTTCACACGGCACAATGTAAAGGACAACATAAATGTCATCACATAATTAACAATTGAATGAAGGAATCTTTGAAAACTTTGTTCACCGGGCAGGGGAATGTTGAAGACATGTTAAATTTCAATAAATGTGTTCGATTGCTGTTTACTCGTATATTTAATTTATAAATGTTTCATTGGCCATGTTGCTAAACATTTTACGAGAAGTGACATTAACTGTGTTTTATTGGTAAGTGACTACGCAGCCCAGCAATCGACCCCAATAAAAAGCTTTACTCACTTGAATACTCACTTTCAATCCATATTTCAAAGTTGGTACCCGTGCCAGTCTAAAAAATTACTTTGTTGTGTTTGATTCCCGGCACCGATAGAGCGTTGCCCCGAACAAAATGATAACTATAACTCTCTCTGAGATCTAACTATCCCCGCGGTGGGTTCCTCCCAGGTAGCGCTTTGATGGCAGGTAAACCTGGATAGAATTAAAAAGGGCACCATGTGATTTTTTCACCGGAATCACGAAATCTTTGCCAAAAACCCCGAAGGAAAATCTTGCCCGATGAAGAAAAAACGAACAAAAAAGAAAGAAAATAAAAAAAATAAATTTTCACAACGTTATAGCGGTAAACTCGCCGATAGAGTGACCCGCTATTTTTACGGTCCCGAAACGCAAAACGCTAGATGACGGGTCGCGTGTTTCGTCTATACTCGGGAATTCTAACTCGCACGCGCGGCGTTGAAAATTGGGTCCAACGAATCGACCGCTGAAAACGTGCCCTGGCCACCACGAGTCGAGTTCCATTCGTTTGCGTTTTATTTAAAAAAAAAGTTGTACAGTCCTTATTGGAAAACCCTATATATATATAATATATTATATAATCGTAAGTCATAATATGTATGTTTATATATGGAATTACGTATTTATATATAGAAGTATGTATGTATGAATGTTAAGTGAATATTTATATAGGCATGTACATACGAATATACTCGTATGTCTAATCAAGTTTAAAAAAAACATAATCAAACCAAAAATAATTGTATCTGCTTACGAATGTATATGTATATTTATGACAAAAGGTTCCACTTGGAAGTGGGTAAAAGAAAAAGAGAAACAAAAGACTCCTACTTATGGACCTGGTACTTGCTCAGGTATAGTGATCCTTATCCTCGTTAACTTCCTAACCCCTCGCTCCTGCCCTGCCGAATATTTTGCTGCACTTGATGCTCTTCCACTTGCACTTTCTTAGGAAAAAGAATCGGAAGAGTATCAAAAGATTCTTAAGCCCATAAACACACAAACAACTTCCCTAACTGCAAAAAAAAATCTCCGCGAGAAAAGAACAAAATTCGACCGAAGAAGCGAAAACAAAACCACGGAGCAGTAAAAAAAAATTGAAATGGAAAAAAACTTGCAAATTAAATTTAAATAAAAGCCCCACGTCGGACGATAATTGTTACGTTTGATTCCCGGCACCGATAGAGCGATACCCCGAGCCAAACGATAACAATAACTCTCTCTGGGATCTAACTATCCCCGCCGTGGGTTCCTAACAGGTAGCGTTTTGATGGCAGCTGGGTAAAATTATAAAGGACTCCACGTGATTTTTTCACCTGAATCGCATCACGAAATCTTTGCCAAAATCCCCGAAGGAAAATCATCCCCGATGAAGAAAAAACGAACAAAAAAGAAAGAAAATAAAAAAAAATAAATTTTCACAACGTTATAAAGCCCCGTTGGGGCTCGACATTTTTTAATTTTTTTTGGGGCGGTAAACTCGCCGATAGACCCCCTATTTCCACGGTCCCGAAACGCAAAACGCTAGATAACGGGTCGCATGCCCCGTCTATTCTCGGGAATTCTAAATCGCACGCGTGTCCCACCGGAGTCTCATTTTACCAATGAAAAAAACGAACAAACGAACTCGTATCGCACTACACTGCACTGCACTACACTATACTTATCTTTTTATTCTAGCGGTGCTGTGCCGCTTCCTAGTACAATCTTTCGTAAGGCTACCCCTGCGCTAGGTCCTTCCTCCTGTTCCTCTTTCCCCTTTTCCTCGTCCTTTATTTTTCTTGCCCACGGAAACTCGCGATTCTACTTTAGTAAACTACTTTACTTTCTTTTATTGAAAAGAAAAAAAATTTTATTTTCGCAATATCGAGCTTAATCGTGTTATATACTGTAAAATGTTTGTGTGGGTACAAATGATAGAACTTATTCTTTTCAATACAAATCGCTTTATTCAGTACAGTTACAATTCACTATTTAATTGTTTCTCTCAGTACAATCCAATTTCTCAACCGCTTATACTTTTCTTATCTTTTACTTAAACCACTTAATCACTTCTCCGAATTAACACTTCAAATTTCACTTTAGAACTAATTTGCATACCTTAGGATGCTGGTATTTATACTCGAATGACATACTTCGAGAACAATCCTCGCCATCCAGCGTCCCATACAATTTCCAATTTGCTAGAAAATTCGATTCCACTCTCCAGTCGAGACTTTGTTATTCAAGTATCGAAATCTTCTGGTCTTCGAGTATCGACATTTTCTGCTCTGTGAATCTAGATGTCGCTGCTCACATTTAAATGGTTATCACATTGCTCCCTCCCTACAGTTGTTCGTCCCGAACAACTTCGTCATTCAGCATCCCGTTGAAATGACACATTCTATCCAAATGGACCACTTTCAATTTTCCTCGATCCCCACGCTGGATCCGGTAGACAACGTCATTAATGCGGGTTATCACCTTGTATGGACCTTCCCAGTCCTGTTGCAATTTTGGTGACTTGCCTTTCTTACGCTGAAGATTATACAGCCAGACCAGATCTCCTTCGTTGAAACCGGAAGATTTCGCCTTGATATCGTACCTAGTCTTGAGTTGGAGTTGGCTATGAGCTGTCAAAGTGAATAGTCGTGCCTCACAATCTCGTCCGTCATAGTGAACATATAACCAAATTAACTTTTTCCTAACGCTCATAAAAGTGTCAAGTGAAATAGTGCATTAAGTTCGAAATCGCTTATCGTCGTAATCCGTTCTAAATAGTGCTCTTGTGCTGTAAATCCACATAAATTCTGCCGCCATAAGAAAACCACAAAATATTCCTTTGTGCACTTCCTAACAATGCCGCAAAATACCGATATCAACCTCCGCTCTAAGACAGCTCTTCAGGCTCACTTTCCTCACCAAACCACTCGAACTCTTCATCACCGTCGTCTTGCAATAACAACACCGTTCTCACCGCAAAACAGATGGAGAAAAGCTTAGCAAAACAAACTGCAACACTTCTCCTTCAGTTTGTTAATGAAATTACCAAACTACGTGATGAAATGATCAAAAAAATTGAGGAAACAGTCATAAATTTTACCACAATTGAGACCTCAATTTCATCTTTAAACGCTCGTATTAATCAACTTGAGGCAATTAATGTCACTACGAAAGCAACAAATCGGGAAATTATTGATCTTCAGCGCCAGCTAAACAGCATTGAGAGGAGAGAGATTGCTGCTGACGGTGTTCTCTTTGGTGTACCGCAACACCAAGACGAAAATTTAAAAATTATTTTTAACCGGTTTTGTCACACAATTGAGTGCAAGCCACCAGTCCTTAAGAACATTTTTCGCACAAAAAGTCGATTGACTGAGAACAGCAACAACAACCCCGGCTCTTCTTCAATTGTCATCAAATTCTCCAGCTGCGCTGAAAGAAATGAAGTTCTAAAGTATGCCGCCCATTTCCGCAATGTGCATCGTAGAGAGCTTATACCAGCTGACTTGGGGATTGAATCGTCCGACAACAATAAATGTTTCATTAATGAGAGCTTAACAATGCACACTCGACGTCTTCTCCGCAGTGCTACTGAACTCAGACGTAAAAAGTTAATTTCATCCGCACACACGAAGTATGGGTCTGTTTATGTGAGAAAAGACACAAATGGTAAAAGCTTTCTCATCGAAAGCTTCGCTGATCTACACGCTGCCGCCGCTACTCCTGATTGTCTTAATCAAGAAGCAAGCATCGACCGAGCTTTCTCTGATGATGGTGCTGCTGCTGCTGCTATTGTTCCGCTGTGACTGTGACTGAAGAGTGATGACATGATTTTATACATCTTATAAATTGTGCATTTAAGTATTTTATACTTATATTTCTATTTCTAGTATGTTTTTTTCTCTGTTTTTTTCCTTATTTGTCCTATCTCTTCTCTGCAATATTTTGATATCTTTTCCTCTTTTCATTTTCTTTTTCTTTACTTGTACACGGATTTGTTTGGAAGCCTGTGGTATGATTTGCACTTTATTTGTTTACGAATTTCGATAGCACAAACGTTCGTCATGGTCATAGCATGAATGAAGTTCAGACTCGCACAATGTTGAACGTTCTTTCGTGTCAAAGAAGAGGGTTTAAGGTATGTCACATTAATGCACGGAGTCTTAACCAAATTAAACTTGATTACCTTAATTATCTATTTAATGACTCTTCTGTTGATGTTATATGTGTTGATGAAACATGGTTTGAACCTGGAATTGATAATTATTTTTACAAAATAGCTGAATATGAGCTCGCACGTAATGATAGGGTTACGGAAAAACAGGAGGTGGTGTTGCGATATATTGCAAGGTTTTTCTCTTCTCTATCTGAATTCTCCCCTTTATATAATAACATTGTCGTTTGTGGTGATTTTAATGCCAACATGCTTAAAAACGACTCGCGGTCCTACCAAGTGAAAGAAATGGCGGCGGCAAGTGGACTTGAAATTGTAAATAATTCCTATCCAACATGTTTCCGGCCAGGTGCACCACCGAGCCTTTTAGACCTTGTTATTGTATCTGATTCACTCTCTGTCTTACTGTTTGATCAGATTTCTCTTGAAGGTGTCAGCGAACATGATCTCCTATTCTGTACCTACAATGTTGTCTTTAACCACAATTCTTCTTCAAGCTCCTTTGTTTATAGGGATTACTCATCGATAAATCATGAAGCACTAACGACCGCAGCAAACTCGGTCCCATGGTTGAATTGCAGAATGGTTGCCGATCCAAATGAAAAGCTAATCATTTTCCAGACGCTTGTAATGCAATTATTCAATGATCATGTACCAATAAAATCCGTCGCGATCCGAAACAGTGCGTGTCCCTGGTTCACGGAAGGGGTAGTTAGTGTTCTAAAGAAGCGAAACAGACTGTACAGTAAGTGGAAGCGTAGACAAAATGCGATTAACTGGAACAGGTACAAAGCTGCTCGTAATGCTGTAACCGATGCTGTTCGTGCATCTAAACGACACTACTACTCATCTAAACTGAGCACTTCTTTACCCTCCAAGGTACTGTGGAGAGATCTACGCCAAGTTGGCATTGGTGTAAGTAGTGACAGGAGCTGTACTATTGATTTAGATGAAATGAACGACTATTTTGTTTCAAATGATGTTGCTGCCGATTGTTTCGAGTATGACGTTGTCTCCAGCAGAGGCCTTGAACAGGAAATTGATTTTGAAGTAGTTACGGAGGTTGATGTCCTTTGTATTATTAAAAGTTTAAAAACAAATGCTATTGGTGAAGACGGCTTGCCACTTCGTTTCATAAAACTTATTTTGTCGCACGTTATAGGCCATCTAACACATATAATCAATTCCTGTATAGCAACATCTACTACTCCTCTGATATGGAAATGTGCTAAGGTTGTACCTGTTCCTAAAAATACTACTGCTACCGATGCCTCTGACTACTGACCTGTCAGTATCTTACCATGCCTGTCCAAGGTCTTTGAAAAGGCAATAGAGTCACAAATTCAGAAACACTTGGCTGAAAATTCCCTGTTGAGCCCATTCCAATCGGGCTTTAGGAAGAGCCATAGCTGTTCTTCCGCCATGGTAAAAATCTTGGATGATATCAGGCAAGATTTTGACAAAGGATTTGTGACGCTGCTCTGCCTGCTTGATTTCTCTAAGGCTTTTGACAGAGTAAATCATTCCATTCTTTGTTGGATACTGCACCATTACTATGGTTTTAGTAAGACTCATTCGAAACTTTTTATGTGGACGGTCACAAGTAGTCGTTGTTGGTAACAATCGCTCAGGTCTCCGGTCAGTTTCTCAAGGGGTTCCGCAGGGATCAATATTGGGCCCAATTTTGTTCTGCATGTACATAAATGACTTAGCATCAATTTGTAAGCACGCGCTTATTCATTTCTATGCAGACGATGTACAACTTTACCTATCTCATCCGGTTAATAAAATAGGTGAGCTAGTGTCACTATTAAATGAGGATCTTGCTTCCATTGTTGAATGGGCAACTAAAAATGGACTAGCTTTGAACCCAAAAAAATGTCAAGTACTTCCAATATCAAACAAGTCTTTTGAGCTAAGTCTAGTTCCTGATGTTTGCTTAGCCGGTAGTAAGATTAGGTTAGTTGAGGTGGCTACAAGTCTTGGTTTCACCATAAACCGAAAGCTTTCTGGCTATAACCACGTTAACGTCGTTGTTGGTCGCGTGTACGGATGCCTACGTAAACTTTAGATTTCTGCCAACTATACCCCCTTGAATACTCGCCGAAGACTTGTGCTCACCCTCATAATGCCCATTATTTCATATGCTGCAGCTGTCTACAGTGACCTTGACTCACTGTCTTTTCGCAAGCTCCAGGTTGCTTATAATGATGCTGTTCGATATGTTTATGCAAGGCAACGATACGATAGAATCTCGGAATTCTCATGCCGGTTTCTTGGCTGTACATTGAGAAAGTACCTTGATTTCAGAAATTGCATATTTCTACATCAAATTACAAACACAACGCAACCCCCTTACCTTTACTTCAAACTGGAATTTTCCCTTTCCAGAAGAACTTTCAACATTAGCACTCAGCGTTGCAAATACCTCAATTCCTCGCGATTATTTTTCATTTATGCTATTAGACTATGGAATAACTTACCGTCTCATATAAAGTGCTTGTCAAATACTGCTAGCTTCAAAACTGCCTTGTATGTGTACTTTTCTTCTTAACTTACTCGTATCTATTTACTATCAACTCTACCTCAATCTTTCTCCAATTTCTTAACTATTTTATTTCCTCTCCCTTTTTTTTTTATCTTTCTTTTTCCTTTTTATTTTTTATTTTTTTTATTTTTTATTATTATCATTATAATTACTATCACTTATCATTTTGTAATGATTCCGTCATGTATTTCATGGAGCACTTACTTGACTCTGGACCGTGGCACAATTAGCTGCATACGAGATGTTGTCCCATCTGCACTTTCCCATTTTCTCTTCAGCAATCCGTCTTGCACAAAAAGCGAGTCCCACTGTGCCCAGTATGCCTTCAGAGTTTGGCTCCGATCTGATATCTGCTGCCAGCTTGGTCTTTCCTCGTGTTCTTTCCAGGCCAATATTGGTTCGATGTCATTGTCTGCCTGTTGGGAGGAACGGATTTCGTCTATACTCCAACCCTCTATTGGCTCAGTCCTGATCATTTGGATAGTTGCCTGTTCTTTCGCTTCCTTACCACTGACTACTTCTGCTGGGAGGCTTTCATTGCATTGTTTTATCTGTGAGACTGGGATAATTACCCTGGAGTCGACTCCTGCTACAGACTTCTGCACCGCGAAGTAAGCATTTCCCAACTTATGGCTTCGGGAAATTTGATTGGTTTCTTGGTAGCCATTTCTGCCGGTTTTTCTTTCTATTTCCCTGTAACCCCAGTACAGGCAGCCTTCTCGTCGTACCGGTTCTTTACAATGCCCTTGCAGATGTCCTACTTTATCGCAGTTCCAGCAACGCATCCTTCGTCTCTCCCGCGGGATATTTCATTGCATAGTAGTTGGTCTTGAGCAGGATCATTCACCAGATACTATTTCCCTGACGAAATGCATTCCTTTGGAAGCCTGATTGGATGCTTCCATCGCCAGAGCGAAGGCAAGTGCTTCAGCAAGGGTTCTTTTCCCGGCCATCCTTGCTGCCGACTGTAGCTTCGAATCTGCAATTCCCTTGATAAATGCATCTTTTGCCATTTCGTCGATAATTTCCTGGTCTGCGGTGGGGTATGACAGATGTGCAAGTCTACTCACGTCTGCTTGGATCTATACCTCCTGCATGTGGCTATCCCCAAACCGTTTGTCGATAGCCTGCACTAAAGTCATATAGTCTCTATTCTTTTCGATATCGATTGTTTTTAACAATTCTGCCGCAGGACCGCGTAAGGCCATCGCTAGGGCAAAGCACTTTTCCTCATTGTCCCAGTCGTTTGCACAGGCAGCCATTTCAAACTGCTTCTTATAAGTAGATCATGAGGTCTGGCCATCGAATGAGGGAGGCTTCAACTCTTTTCTCCTTGGACCGCTTAAAGAACATTCTCGCAGTTTCTATTTTCGCACTGTGTCGAGCTCTTTTGCCAGTTGAACTTTGCTGTCCATTTCTTCGAATTTTTCGCCAACATTCTTTTCTATTGTATCAAGTCTGTCATCAACGTTCTTCTCTATTCTATCAAATTTGTCATCAACGTTCTTCTCTATTCTTTCAAATTTGTCATCGATTTCTTCGAATTTTTGCTGGAGAATGTTCTTTTGTTCTTCCAGATTATTCTTTTGTTCATCCATTTTCTGTTGAAGACCGTGCAGATTGTTGGTTTGTTCGTTGAATTTTTGTTCAATGCTGCTCTTCTGCTCGTCCATTTTTTGTTCCAGACTGTTCTGGAGAATGTTCTTCTGTTCTTCCATATTTTTCTTTTGTTCGAGGCTATTCTTTTGTTCTTCCAGATTTTTCTTTTGTTCGTCGAGACTGTTCTTCTGTTCGTCCATTTTTAACAAGAGGAGTTGCATCATCGCAGCCATATCACTGCCGGTACTTGTCTGTTCATCCTCGTCAACATCAAAGGAGTATGCATCAGGATCATGACCCTCGTTGTTCAAAGCCTCCTGAAGTCGGAGCACCAGGTCACTTTTTCCTCCACTGGCGCTGAGGTTTCTCT
This sequence comes from Volucella bombylans, assembly GCA_949129095.1. Lineage (NCBI taxonomy): Eukaryota > Metazoa > Arthropoda > Insecta > Diptera > Syrphidae > Volucella > Volucella bombylans. The sequence goes on along the minus strand of OX422140.1, from coordinate 212,004,668 downwards.
TGTTCAACTCGGATTTGAGTTGGACGAGGGTCAACTGCAATAGTTTTCGACCCATTCTAGCTTTTTCAAATAGTCAGAAAACACTTTTTTTTTGTTTACACACAATAAGTACTATCCCACTTCTGACACCAATGTAAAATGTTTGTGTGGGTACAAATAATAGAACTTATTCTTTTCAATACAAATCCCTTTATTCAGTACAGTTACAATTCACTATTTAATTGTTTCTCTCAGTACAATCCAATTTCTCAACCGCTTATACTTTTCTTATCTTTTACTTAAACCACGTAATCACTTCTCCTAATTAATACTTCAAATTTCACTTTAGAACTAATTTGCATACCTTGGGGATGCTGGTATTTATACTCGAATGACATACTTCGAGAACAATCCTCGCCATCCAGCGTGCCATACAATTTCCAATTTGCTAGAAAATTCGATTCCACTCTCCAGTCGAGACTTTGTTATTCAAGTATCGAAATTTTCTGGTCTTCGAGTATCGACATTTTCTGCTCTGTGGATCTAGATGTCGCTGCTCACACATTTAAGTGGATATCACAATACATATATAATTATTTTTATTTTTATTTTGCTCCAACTAAAAAAACTGTCTCTCGCTAATGGCTGGTTATCACAAAAATGCCTTCCACATCTTTTACGTTCCACAGCTCCCGCCAGACTCACACGCACATTCTCTCACACATTCATTCAGCACTAGTGAACCCAATGACAGGATTTCTAGCTACAACACTAGCAAGCTTTGCTTGTCATTTATCCCCCATCGGATTACACTAATAAAATTTGTTTGCAAAAATTAAGACGATCGCGACGGAGAAACCGAATTCGATGGAATGGTAGTTGGAGTGTTGGGACAAAAAGAAAAAAGTGTAGATACAATCCAGAAGGGATTGTATGATTGGGTATGCTCGAAAGGTATGTCGAAATCAGTAATCTCAAAGTTGCTGCTAGCTTTTGCTCTGGTGTAATTACGGATCTCATAATGGTGTTTTTCTTCTGCAGATCGTCTTTTATTAGCAAAACTGAACGGTCTCCTTATTCATCTTTAAATAACTGAAGAAAGATTTCTCGTCACCAATTTGCAGCTCTCTTGTAATAAAGGAAAATCAGCCACGTTCATCCCTCACTTTTGTCTACAACTTCACACAAATCTTTTTTTCTTTTCTTTTTGCAACTCAAATGCATCTTTACACAAATTCAGCAATTCAACTACCACTTCCACGTCTGGACTTATTCCCGAATCCACATTGGAAAATTGTAAAACATGCGCATGAAAACATGCAGCGTGTGAAACCCGACTAAGTAATAATTTCTTTCTTATAAGAACATGCAGATTATATAAAATACATAGTCAATGAACACATCCTTAAATAAACGAAGTCTGACAACCTTCATGAAATAAAAATTTTTACAACCCCTGTCAGCGCTCCCTGGATTTCAGAATTCCTAAGTTCTATGTTCACTTTTATACTCACTTATTTACTGACCTAATTATCGCCACTTTTCGTTTTTGTTGTTGTTTGCCAAGGGATATTTTACTGATCTGAGTAGTCCCTTACCAATAAAACGCAGCTATTGACACATTTATGTATTAAATATTATAATATTTAATAAATAAATATTATAATTGTGAACTATTGTAATTGAGAAAAACGATCTAAATTATCACAAATGTCAATGTCACTTCTCGTAAAATGTTCAGCAACATGGCCAATGAAAAATTTGTAAATTAAATATAAACAGCAATCGAACACAAATAAAATTCTGTATTTTATAACGTTTATATAACGTCGTTTTCTTCGGTTTGCTCTTCGTGGACTACCCTGGACTGACCCATTTATCTTACCTCCCTATCGCGACCGCATCAAACTTTACATTCTACTTCCTTCAACACTAACCCTCGTAATTTACGCTGTCCTCGTCTCTTCTACGAGGGGCGTTCAATATATTCTCGGTATCGATATGAAGGAAAATGCGAATTCAATTTAAATTGTTTTTATTTTTCAATATAATGTCCCCTAACATCAATGCATTTGTTACATCTTGAGATAAGCTTTCTTAAACCCTCAAAAAAATAAATTTCCTCTTTCTCTGCAAAATACCCATTTATTGCCGACTTGAGTTCTTCATCATCCGAAAATCTTTTTCCACGAAGACATTTTTTCAAATCCGGAAACAGGAAATAATCACTAGGGGCAAGGTCTGGACTATAGGGTGGGTGTTGGATTTCTTCGAAACCACAATCTCGCGCAGCAGCCTTGGAAACTCGCGTCGTGTGAACAGGAGCGTTGTCATGAAGAAGCAACACACCCGCTGCGAGTTTACCCCGTCTTTTCTTTTTAATTTGCTCCCGCAAATTATGCAAAGTGGAAGCGTAGGATGTGGCGTTGATGGTTTCACCTTTTTTTTTGTACTCAATTAGCAAGATTCCCTTTGAGTCCCAAAAAACTGTGGCCATGAGCTTCCCGGCAGACGGAGTGACTTTGAACTTCTTCGGGAGGTCTGTTCCTTTTTTATGCCACTGCATGGACTCTTGTTTGCTTTCAGGGTCATAGTGGTGGACCCATGTTTCGTCCCCAGTAACAATTCGATCCATAACACCGTCCGCGTTCTCACTACACATCTCCAAAAGCTCTCTGCATGGGATTCTCACTTTTTTCTGAGGCGCTGTGAGCATTCGTGGCACCCACCTTGCCCTGACCTTTGAAAGGTTAAGATGGTCATGAAGAATGGTGTGAATGGTACCAATTGAAAGCTTGGTGATCTCTGCCATCATTTTCACCTTTATTCGGGCATCCTCAAGAACAAGTTTTTCGACTTCTTTGATGCTTTCTCCCGTACAAGCAGTAGCCGGGGCGCCGGATCGGGGGTCGTCTTCAATGCTCTCTCTGCCTCTCTTGAACTCACTTGACCACTTTTGCACAGTTGATAATGAAGGTACGGAACCCTGGCAAACAGCCACCATCTCTTCATGAATAGTTTTTTGACTTTTTCCTTGCTTAGTGAGAAATTTAATTACAGCGCGATGCTCAATTTTCACCATCATCGTTCTGTTTAACTAGAGATAAAACGCGAATTAATAATCACATTTATATGAAATTTTACATGAATGCACTAATACTCGTAAATAAGTCAATTTATATATGCAACCACAGCTTCACTCCGATACCGAGAATACTGTGATAACCACTTAAATGTGAGCAGCGACATCTAGATTTACAGCGCAGAAGATGTCGATACTCGAAGACCAGAAGATTTGAATAACGACTGGAGAGTGGAATCGAATTTTCCAGCAAATTGGAAATTGTATGGGACGCTGGATGGCGAGTATTGTTCTCGAAGTATGTCATTCGAGTATAAATACCAGCATCCCCAAGGTATGCAAATCAGTTCTAAAGTGTAATTTGAAGTGTTAATTAGGAGAAGTGATTAAGTGGTTTAAGTAAAAGATAAGAAAAGTATAAGTGTTTGAGAAATTGAATAGTACTGAGAGAAAGAATTAAATAGTGAATTTTAACTGTACTGAATAAAGGGATTTGTATTGAAAAGAATAAGTTCTATCATTTGTACACAAACATTTTACATTGGTGTCAGAAGTGGGATCGGACTTATTGTGTGTAAAAAAAAAAAAAAAGTGTTTTCTGACTATTTGAAAAAGCTAGAATGGGTCGAAAACTATTACAGTTGACCCTCGTCCATCTCAAATCCGAGTTGAACAAGAGAAGCCTCAGTGCCAATGGAGGAAAAAGTGACGTGGTGCTCCGTCTTCAGGAGGCTTTGAACAACGAGGGACATGATCCTGATGCATATTCCTTTTTTGATGTTGACGAGGACTGAACAGACAAGTACCGGCAATGACATGGCTGCGATGATGCAACTCCTCTTATTAAAAATGGACGAACAGAAGAACAGTCTCGACCAACAAAAGAAAAATCTGGATAGCCTCGAACAAAAGCTGGATGAACAAAAGAAAAATCTAGACGAGCAGAAGAGCAGCATTGAACAAAAATTCAACGAACAAACCAACAATCTGCACGGTCTTCAACAAAAAATGGATGGCAAGAATAGACACCGCTGCCACGGCCTCAATTATCAGGAGGAATCTGGTGCAGAAGTCTTGGCTGCATAACACTAGCAGTTGCAGCTTGCGAACAGCTACAGGAGCAACGATTAAGGTATATGGTGAAGTCCGCATAAAAATCCAATTGGCCGGAATAACATTCACTCACGCGTTTCTGGTAGCTAACATATGTGACGAGTGCATCATTGGTACAGACTTCATGAGAGAACATGGACTTGTAGTCGACTTGGGGGCACAAACCCTGAAATACGGAAACATGGAGATACCAATGATATACGGAAACGCCACTACCTCAGTCTCAAATGTCATCATCTGCAGCAATCAGAGTCTAGAGCCTTCGTCAGAAGCAATTTTGTGGGCAAAAGTGGAAGGTGGTCCTGGTAGCCACCGATTCTATTTGATGGAGCCAGAAAAGAAAAGAGACTTCATGGTGGGGAAGACCTTAGTGGAGCCAAAGAACAACATGGTCCCTGTAAGGATTCTAAATCCAAAGACATTCAGTGTAAAGGTGAAAAAGGGGGAGATAGTGGGAAAATGCGTACCTGTTGAGGCTATATCGACCACAATGGAAAAAAAGGGTGCAACACCGGTCACAACAGTTCAGAGCATAAAAATCAAGAACAAAATTCTCAGCCTCTGTAATCTGGACGAAGATCAACGAATCCTGGCAGAAAAACTAATCGGTGAGTACGCTGATATATTTGCTGCACAAGACGGAGAATATGGACGTACGCATATTGTTTAACACCACATTGACACCGGAGACGCTCGACCAATCCGTCAACCTGCAAGGCGTCTTCCATTGGCAAAGCAAACAGAACTTGCGAAAATGGTGTCGAAGAGGGAGTGATTGAAGAATCGCAAAGTCCGTGAGCATCTCCAGTGGTCATCGTGAAGAAGAAAGATGGCAGCACTAGGTTTTGTGTAGACTACCGACGTCTCAACGATATCGCTAAAACAGACAACTACCCACTTCCGAGAATCGATGACATTTTGGATATGCTTTCTGGAGCGAAATGGTTTTCAACACTTGACTTGAAGAGCGGTTACTGGCAGGTAGAGATAAATCGTACGGATCGTGAGAAGACTGCCTTCACTACAGGAAGCGGTCTTTGGCAGTTTGCAGTGATACCGTTTGGACTGTGCAACGCTCCGGCCACCTTCGAGGGACTACTGGAACGAACATTGCAAGGACTCACCTGGAAAACCTGCCTAGTATATTTGGACAACGTTATCGTCATAGGTAAGACGAACGAGGAGCACCGCGAAAATCTAAAAGAAGTGTTTGAGAGGCTACGAAGTGCTCATTTAAAGCTCAACCCAGAAAAGTGCGCCTTGTTCCGTCCGGAAGTAAAATATTTGGGTCACATTATATCAGCGGAAGGAGTAAGAACGGATCCTGACAAAATCGAAGCCATGAAAAGTTGGCCTTCTCCAAAAGATAAACACCAACTGAGAAGCTTCTTGGGACTCGCCACGTATTACAGAAGGTTCGTAAAGGATTTTGCATCAACTTACGGAAAAAGGCCGGCAGTTCAGGTGGTCTGGAGAATGCGAAAAAGCATTTCAAGAACTGAAGCGACAGCTGTGCAAAGCCCCCATCTTGGGTTACCCCACGCCCGGAAAAATGTTCATCGTGGACGCAGACGCTAGCAATGTTGGGGTCGGAGCTGTGATCTCCCAAGTTCATGACGGTCAAGAGAAAGTGGTCGCATATTACAGCAAAGTACTCTCCAGACCTGAACGGAACTACTGTGTAACCCGGCGCGAGCTTCTGGCTTTAATTCTGGCTACGAAGCATTTCCATAAGTACCTCTACGGACAAAAGTTTATTCTCCGGACAGACCACGCAGCTCTGAAATGGCTACTCCAATTTAAGAACCCTGAAGGCCAAGTTGCAAGATGGATCGAGCAGTTGCAGGGCTACGACTTTGAAGTGCAACACCGCAACGGAACACTCCACTCAAATGCTGATGGTCTCTCTCGTCGACCGTGCGGGGTAAAATGCGAACACTGCAACCGTAAAGAAGCGAAAGAACAGGCAACTATCCAAATGATCAGGACTGAGCCAATAGTGGGTTGGAGTATAGACGAAATCCGTTCCTCCCAACAGGCAGACAACGATATCGAACCAATTGGCCTGGAAAGAACACGAGGAAAGACCAAGCTGGCAGCAGATATCAGATCTGAGCCAAACTCTGAAGGCATACTGGGCACAGTGGGACTCGCTTTTTGTGCAAGATGGATTGCTGAAGAGAAAATGGGAAAGTGCAGATGGGACAACATCTCGTATGCAGCTAATAGTGCCATGGTCCAGAGTCAGCCAAGTACTCCATGAAATACATGACGGAATCTCAGGAGGCCATTTGGGAATAAACAAGACGTTGGAAAAGGTAAGGGAACGTTTCTATTGGCTAAGCGCTAAACAAGATGTCGAGAATAGGTGCAAAAAGTGCATAAGATGGAATGGTCGAGCGATTCAATCGGACCTTGAATGAGCATCAATCTAAGGTTGTCAGCAACTGCCAGCGGGATTGGGATCGACACATACCCCTCTTCTTAATGTCCTACCGAAACGCGGTCCATAGTTCAACAGGGCACACACCAATCGAGATCTTATTTGGTCAAACAATTCGGTTGCCAAGTGAAGCAAAATTCGGATCCCCACCGACGGAGCGCAAAGAGGTGAACGACTACGTGAATGACTTGCGCAGCAGGATTCATAGATTGCATGAAGACACCAGAGAAAAGATGAAGCTAGCAAGCAGCCGCATGAAGACTAGGTACGATATCAAGGCGAAATCTTCCGGTTTCAACGAAGGAGATCTGGCAAGTCACCAAAATTGCAACAGGACTGGGAAGGTCCATACAAGGTGATAACCCGCATTAATGACGTTGTCTACCGGATCCAGCGTGGGGATCGAGGAAAATTGAAAGTGGTCCATTTGGATAGAATGTGTCATTTCAACGGGATGCTGAATGACGAAGTTGTTCGGGACGAACAACTGTAGGGAGGGAGCAATGTGATAACCACTTAAATGTGAGCAGCAACATCTAGATTTACAGCGCAGAAGATGTCGATACTCGAAGACCAGAAGATTTGAATAACAAAGTCTCGACTGGAGAGTGGAATCGAATTTTCTAGCAATTTGGAAATTGTATGGGACGCTGGATGGCGAAGATTGTTCTCGACGTATGTCATTCGAGTATAAATACCAGCATCCCCAAGGTATGCAAATCAGTTCTAAAGTGTAATTTGAAGTGTTAATTAGGAGAAGTGATTAAGTGGTTTAAGTAAAAGATAAGAAAAGTATGAGTGGTTGAGAAATTGAATAGTACTGAGAGGAAGAATTAAATAGTGAATTGCAACTGTACTGAATAAAGGCATTTGTATTGAAAAGAATAAGTTCTATCATTTGTACCCACACAAACATTTTACAATATGTTGAACGCCCCTCGTATATCCCAACCCACCGCATATTTTATGGGTCTAACGAACCAATCCCCGTTTTTGATTTTAACCTGAGCACTTCACGTCTTTGAATATACTTTGTTGAATATATGAGTACGTTTCTATTTTCCACTATCGAATATTGTCGACATCTATGTGACAATGAATGTGGTCTTGTCTTATGTTAAGTCGGTCATTCATAATCTGTAAGTCAGTCGGTTTTTGGGAGCGTTGCCCTAAACATATAAGTAACATTGTAATAAAAAATAATAAGAGTTTGTTATTATATTCGCATTATAATAAAAGAAAAACAAAAGAAATTATTTATTCAACATGGTAGCAGAGCGTAGTTTTAATAAGAACGAAGTTTTAATAAGTGGCTCTCTGAAAGGTGTAATCGAAAAGGAAAAGTAGATTGCCGTGTGCATGTGATTAAAGGAAAGACAAATTTCCATACGCAAAAGTATATGATGTGATAATAAAAAATTTTGATAGAGAAGACTACACAAATTGAAACAAGTAACAAATGAAATTTCTAGAATTTAAAAACTGCAAAGAACCGGCAATAAGACAAAAAACATAGGCAGATAAAGATGAAGTGGAGTAGCACGTGCTGATATCAAGGCAACTAACTATATATACAGTCGTATCATGAACAAACAGCTAATCGGAGAACTTGAATTGAATTGCATATGAATTAATTCATGAGCAAATTCTATGAAATTTATATAACAGAATCAACGGCATTACAAATAGTACGCAGAAACAACTTAAAAAATGAAAGTAAAAGATTTTGATGATAAAAAATCATTTTTTAATGAATGTGAAAACGCCTCAAATGAATTAAAGGCGACAGGTGGAAAATTGACGGAAAAAGAAAATCTACAGTATACTACCTTGATCAAAAAGTTCCTGGAATTTATTCAGAAATTAAAAATACAAGTTTATTCATCTAAATCTATATTTTCACCTTCAAAGTAATCCCCATCGACTGCAACACACTTATGCCAGCGCTTGATCCAATCCTCGAAACATTTTTTATATTCGGTTTTCGGTATGTGCTTCCTGCGATTTTTCCATTACTTCCTCTCGGCTGCTGAAACGCGTTCCCCGTAGTGGTTTTTTAACTCGATTGAACAAAAAGAAGTCACAGTGAGTCAAATCAGGTGAATTCGGTGGCTGTTGGATGTACGAGTATTTGTTGCATTTTTCGTCAAAAAATTACGAATAATGATGGCACTGTGCGACGGTGCAAAATCCACGAGTTTTCTGCCCACAATGCGGGTTTCTTTTGGCGAATTGCTTCACGCAAACGTCTCATAACGCCCAAATAATACTCTTTGTTTCCTGTCTGGCCTTCTGGCAAAAATTCATGATGCACTACACCGTTGTAATCCATGAAAACCCTGAGCATTGCCTTCTTTTTTGACTGAAAACGACGTGGTTATTTTTGGCTCCGGTCATTTGGTGAACGCCATTCACTTGCCTTATGTCTGGATTGCGTTTCGTACTCATAAACCCACTCTCGTCTCCAGTAATGATCCTTTTGATGAATGTGGGATCGGATTCAGCCTCGCAAATCATCTCTTTGCGACGTGAACACGGTCTCTTTTTTGCATGAAATTGAGGTCTTTTGGCACCAAATTTGCTGCTACACGAAGGAAACCCAAATCATTAACCAAAATTTATTGGACGGATCCATAAGCAATGTTCAAGTCCTCCGCTATCTCTCTGATGGTTAATTTGCGGTTATTTTTCAATGTTTTCGTCGGTTTTCGATGTCGATGGTATGCCACTCCGTTCTTCATCTTCGATTGACTCACGATCACTTTTGCATCGCTCGTGCCACTGGTAAATGACCGTTTTCTTTAGAGAATAGTTGCCGAAACACTTTTCCAACATTTCCAATGTTCGCGCACCATTAAATCCGTTATTTACGCAAAATTTAATATAAGTTCGTTGTTGCAAATTTAAATCCATTGTAAAAAATCGTCAACACACACAGAGATAGATGTACTCTTGGCTACGTAACCTTTGCAAATGTCAAGCTATAACGCTAAGATTTAAAAGGAATGTCAACAAGAGATTTACCAACTTAACAAAAAAAAACAGAACTCAAATCGGAACAATTGGAGCGTCACGCGGTGTTTATTCCGGGAACGTTCTGATCAAGGTTGTATGCGCTACCGTCATGCAGATAACTGTTGGAGATTTAATTAATGTGTTTCCAGAAAAGGATAAAACTATGGAATTTTCAAAATCTAAAATAAAAATGAAATCTGTGGAAGAAAAACAAATGAAAGAAAAAACGGAAAACGATTAGAATGCATTTACAACATACACGCAAGAAAATGATATACATGTGGAAAACCCGGGCATAAACAAAACGTATGCCCAACAAAAGAGCCACCACACCGTGGACGCAGTCATAGACGCTATCAGTTCAGAGGCGCTCAACGAGGTTGTGACAGAGGTTTTCAACGAGGAGGTTATGGTCGCGGCAGAGGTGGACACAGAGGCACATCAAATTTTTTTTGTTAAAGACATGAAACAAAATCTGATTAGTTATTCAAAGGTTACAAATAATAATAAAATAGTATTTTTATGGTGATAATTCTAAGATTTATAATTAAGACAAAATTTTGATAGCTATAGCAACAAAAAATGAAAATTTATATCATATGACAAGTTTCGCTATAAACAATCAAAATAAGGAAGACCTGAAAAGAAAAATGGCATAGCGCATTAGGACACGTAAATTTTCAATATTTGAACAAATTATGTCAGGAAGAATTGTTAATCAGTTTACCCAAAGTATTGGAAAGAGGATATTTAAAATGTGCCATATGTTTTGAAAGCAAAATGTGTAACTTATCATTTGACAATAATAGACATAGAGCAAAAGACGTTCTAGAAATTGTTCATACTGACCTCACTCAACAGTAGGAAATTGTGGAGAGAAATATTTTTTAACATTTGTTGACGATTATAGCAAACTGGCTAGAGTATATACTATTAAATCAAAAACGGACACGCATAAATGTTTTATCTATTATGTCAATCTTGTAGAAAGCTTAACAGGAAAAAGGATTAAAAAACTGGTTTGCGATAATGGTAAAGATTAAGTATTCTATAAAGATATTTATGAATTCATAACAACCAAGGGAATATATTTAAATCCATGTCCACCATATGTTCATGAGTTGAATGGAGTAGCAGGAAGATATAATAGGACAATTATGAATTCAGCTAGGTGTTTGTTAAAAGAAACAACAATAAATATAATGTGTTGGCCTGAAATTATAAAAACCGCAGCCCACTTAAAAAAATAGAACATTAGCGAGCACTGTAGAAAGAAATAAGTCACCGCATGAGATATTCTTCAATCAAAAGCCTAATGTAAAGTATTTAAAATTGTACGGAAGTTTAATTTTTGTTAGGATACCTGAACAGTTGAGAAAGTTAAAATGGGATGCAAAAGAAAGGTTAGGAATACTATTAGGCTATAATGAAATAGGTTATAGAGTTTTAATAAGTAATAAAATTGTTAATGCAAGACATATTGATGTTATTGAAGAGGGAGTAAAATGTATTGGTTTATCAGATGAAAATAATAATGAGAATGATGGTAGTGAAAGCGAAATAAGTCAAAATGAAAATGAAAGCGAAAGTGACCAAAGTAGTGAATCTGATAAGATTAATGAACAAGTAAAAAGTTATAAAAGTGTACCAAAGTGGAAATTGGATAATGTAGAGCTTAGACGCTCTTCTAGAAAGCGCGAACCTGTTATTAAATATTGTGATGATGATTGTACAACAAATTTTATAAGCACAAATTATTATGAGGCGATTGAGTCTCTTGAGTCTGAAAATTTTAAAAAGGTCATAGATTCTGAAATGGAAAGTTTAAATAAAAATAAAACATGGAAGGTAGTTGAAAGATTACAAAACAAAAACGCAATAGATGTAAAATGGATTTATAGAAAGACAGATCAAAATGTGTTTAAAGCTAGGTTAGTAGTAAGGGGTTTTCAGCAGTATTAAAAATGCAAAGATTAAAAATATTACTTTGCTGTTTGTTAAAAGCCTAAAATTTATTTATTGAACAAATGGATGTCGAAACAGCAATTCTGAATGGTCAAATTATTTCTGAAATTTATGGAAATGAACCAGAAGGTAATAAAAAGAAAAAAAATAATGTGTACAAACTGTTAAAATCCTTATATGGTCTAAGAGAAAGTCCAAGGTCATGGTATGAATGTTTTAATGATTTTATGTACGAAATAGGATTTAAAAGAAGTAATTATGATTATTGTTTACATGCAAACTGGAAATATAAAGAACCAATTTATGTACTATTATTTGTTGATGACATGTTAATTTGTAGTAAAGATCCGAAGAGGATTAATGATGTAAAACTAAAATTATCAAAACGTTTTAGTATGAACGATTTAGGAAAGGTTAGGAATTACATTGGAATAAATATGAAATAATAATATTATGTTTTCGACTCAAACGACATACATGGAGTCGTTAGCGAAAAAGTACAGTTTAGAAAATGCAAAACTTTATTGTATACCTATGGAAACAAATTTAAACTTAGATCCTGCAGATGAAAACGATGGTAGTATAAGATATAGAAACTTAATTGGAGAACTTCTATATGTTAGTACTGGAACTAGACCTGAGTAGATTAAAAAATTGTTACGACAATACACATTATAAATATGCTCTAAGAATTTTGAAGTATTTATATTTAACTACACATTTAAAATTGATTTATAGCAAAAATAAAAAAGATGATATTATTGATTGTTATGTAGATGCCGATTGGGCAGGAGATAGTATAGATAGAAAATCGATAACTGGATTTTAATAAGATTGTTTAATAATGTTGTTTATTGGAAGTCACACAAACAAAATTCTATAACGAAATCGTCAACATTTGCTGATTATGTAGCATTTTCAGAAGGAGTGACTGATATTAATTTGGTACGTGATATTTTAAGGAAAGCATTTAAAATTGAAATAAAAGAAGCGTTAACTATTGCGAAATATGGTAACTTTACGAAACATTCGAAGCACATTGACGTGCAATATCATTATGTGAACGAAAATTATGAAAAGGTAATTATAAATGTAATAAAAGTAGAATCAGAGAATAATATTGCAGATGGGCATTTCCATTATGTCGAACGTGACCGTCGAACACATTTAAAATGGAAAAAAAAGTCTAAATAAAACGGATTTTTATTTTGACAATTGGTTTAACTTATGCCTCTTAATTAGTGCTTATGTTGAATTTAGGCATTTTTTTCGTTTTCAAGAGAATTGCAAAAAAAGAAGGCATTCGCACAGGACAAAAAACCGAAGTTGGTTTCGCGGCCAAAATTGTGTATTGATGTTTCTTAAAAATGGTTTTGATTTTACGCAAAAATAATTTATACTTTTTTTTAAATTTAATTTTAATCACTGTCGCATGCGACATGTCACACGGGACACTTTTTCCATCATAATATTTGTATTGTTTCTGTTGTCCTCTTTATGAAATTATATATAAACAAGCTTATTAAAAACAGAAGCATTCAATGTATTTGTATTTTCACAATATATTTTCACATAATAACAGCAAACAGAAATATGTAGTACGAATTAAATGTAGTATTAAATAAAATAACAAAAATAAATTTAATTGAAAATATCAGAATTATCAAACACAGTTCTCTTTTCCGAACAGGCGTTCCTAGCTGCTTTTACAACAAAAGTAGTTCAACTGGAATATGCCTGGAATATTTTTTACTTGTTTCCACTTTTCGTCTAAATTGTATAACAAAAAATGCTTCTCGATCTGATCAGATGGTTAAAGTACATTTTAACCCCATTTATGTTATTTTGTGAACATTGATAAAATTTTCATCTTCCTTTAACTTTTCTCTCCGCCGTTTGCAATTCTCTTTATTTCTTTCGCCACCGTTTTTGCTCATCTAGATTTAAATAATTTATAAGTATGTAAGAAAAAAAATCTTCAAATTTTTAAATTTCACAATTACGATGTCGCACGTGACAAACTTCATATAAGTACCAAGATCACAAATCTTTTTATTTTTTAAAAAATTTTTTTTATTCTAACTGTATTAAAAATCTCTGTTTGTACTTAGTGTTTAATTAGCCTTCTGAAATTACTTTCTACGCACTGATAACAAATGTTGTTTTTCAATGTCGCACGGGACATCGAAATAAGCAATAAAAGCAAATTCAAAAACTTACTGTTATTTGCAAACACGTAGTTTCTTATGCATTTCTTTTTGACTCTTTGCACAGAAGGATTTTAGAGAACAAAAGTCATTGCATTATATCTCTCTTTAAGAACATTAACCAAATCATAGCGTGTAATAAAAATAATAAATGAAAAGAGCTGGGCTTGCGCGACTATGCTTTCGAATATCTCGAAATGGGTTATGAATAAATATAAAATTTGTTTACATTAGTTAAATTTGATTGTTTCCCTATAAAAATATGATAAAAAAAAAATCTTTTCAAAAACCTTTAATTTGTTCGTCTCGGTTGACCTTTGGGTGGAAATGCCCAGAAATGCCCAGATATACTTACTCAAAGTTTGTGTAAAATACAGTTTGAAAAAAGTAAAGAAGTTTTAAAACTGTCTGTAAGTCAGTCGGTTTATGGGAGCGTAGCTCCCTTTCCTCTAATTATTTTTATCCTCTCGATGTCCACCAAATTGTCACCATAACCTTTTTTGGGTGATGATCGGGCTTGGATGTGTGTTTCGGTTTTTCATCTGCATCCAACCACTGCACAGTGGTCCAAGTTGGAAAGAAGGGTCATAGGGTTTTTTTTTTATAATAACAATAAAACTTAGTATTTTACATGAAACAAGTGCTATTTACATAGTATTAAAAATATCAAGTAATAAAATATAATAAAGTTACAATAAAGCTCAAAAACTTAATAAATTCAACACTTCTTTTACTAACGCAGGCTTCTGTTTATACTGCAACTTTCTTAAACTAGAAATAAGTGGATCTGAATTAAGAAGAAGCCTGTGCAAGAGATCCATGTTAGTAACATCTCGGGAATAGTTTAACTAATTTATTACAAGACTCAGCGGCCTCCTCAGATAATTCACCAATAGATAATAAAGAACTATCTATCACTTCTGCTCCGTGAATCAATACTTTATGTATTGATGAAGGTAAGTTATACCAAGGGTATTCCTCCACAAGCATCTTGGCAGTATCACAAGCATAACTCTTAAATTTTTCTGAATTTATTTTATAACCAGAAGAAAGGCTCTGCAGAAGGTGACTACATCTGTCAATAAGATCTTTTCTAATACCTGTTATTTCAGATGAAATATCAGAGTTATGGAAAAATGTACGTGCTGTGTTTCTATCACTGGATGTGCCATTTCCTCCACTTCGAGGTTTGCCTACAATTAAACCTAATTTTTCTTTAAACTGCCCTTGAACTAGCTCTTTTCTCTGAGCAAGAAAAGCTTTATCTTTTGCAGAACACGCTTGCCACTTTTTAATATCAATTCGATAAGAAACGTGAATAAAATACTCGAAAAATCTAATGAATGCAGAAGAGATAAGCCAAACTCAAATTTACTAGTATCAGGGAACTATTTTAAGCATATATTTAAATCGTTCATCTCTTTTGGTGTTGCACCACAAATGTAACACCTACTCATAGATAAGTCGCTAAGTGCAGAGCAAACTTTACCATCTACTATCGTCAATTGTAAGGAATGGGTGATTTTAATTTCGTGACCATTAATAAGCACAGAAGTAGGGAGTAACTGGTTAATTTGACTTTTGAAATAAACTTCCTCTTGCAAGGTGACTTCCTTTGTTTCTTTTGTAAATTGGAAACGAATTGGTCTGCACCACCTAGTAGAGGAAGGGCGTGGGTTTTTCCAAATGATTGATTCATCACAGGGATTTTGTTTGTTTATAAACAAGTTGAAGGGGTACATAAGAATTGACAAATAAACTCGAGTCTTCGATAGTTGAATCTGAAAATTTCTGCTTATATTCACTATGGCCTGTGCTGCCATCAAAACCCCATTTACCAATTAAAACTAAGTCATCCTTAGATTCGTGAAAACTTTCAAACACAGCTTTTTGATATTCAACAATGCGACTTGATGTATGGTCTAACAATGATTGCAAATTCATTTCAGCAGAAGATTCTGACACGCGAATATCAGTTGGATAGCAACGGTTTTTGGCTTTCAGCACTTTATGATAGGACGGAAAAACATTTGGTATTTTAGAATGAATCACTTCTCTTAATAATAAATACTGGTTTTTAGTAAGCTTAGCTTCATTAATAAATGAAACAACTTCATCCGTCCTAAATTCCAAAGAGCTTTCTAGTTGATTTGAACTGCTAAGTAAAGTAGTCACAGCGAAATCGTCCAACTGTGATAAAACTGCTAATCTGCGGCGTTTGGACCTCTTGCTGCAGTCCCCAAACTCCTTACTGTATCGCGTTCCACTTGTAGATTGAAGAGATTCCTTTTGCTCGTCGTTGTAGTTTCCACATATTTCTCCATCAGATACTTTAAGTATGCAAACTTCGGTCTCATTTAACCAGCTTTCGTATTTGGCCACTAGATTAGCTTTTGATCGTTTACAGAGATTCAAAAGGAGATTTCTCAAGCAATCAGTCCGGATATTTTCAGCATCCGGTAAAGAATTCGCAAGGGATCCAAACAACTTCCCGAGACCTTTCTGCTTCATTTTCTTTATTTTTTGAAGCTATCCACGTATTTAAATCAAGCGTTCAGGTAAAAGAACACGTAGTGGTTGTACCTGCAAAAGAAAAACACAAAAAAATTAAAAAAAAAATCTAGTTCTGGACCTAGTCTCCTCAATGACCTGTAACAACCCTCAGAGCACCTAGACTTTGCGGTTATTAAAACTAGGAAAATAAGAGATTATATTGATGACTCATTTATGACGTAAAAGCTTAGTTGAATATGGAAAATGGTTAAAAATAAAAAAAGGTGGAAGATGTGTTTTGACGAAGCTAGTTATGAATAGTCGCATTGTTAAGAAAAACATAATTACTTTAAAAATATCATACATACCTTCAATTTGAATATCCATTGCACAATTATATCACAAACAATAAATTTCTCGGAAAAACCACACTTAAAAACAACACCATTTTATGTGAACAAATAAACTAATGAGCACTAATCAGATGTTACCACTTCCGGTGCACAAAATTAACTGTGCCGTGTTTGTAATTGCAATGTTTTTTATACCTTTGAATAGAAGGGTTTTTTATGTTTCCTCTAACGGTGAAATACATCATATTTGCAACATCAGTATTACGGCCCTATGATCTACGGCTGAACCACTGTGCACTGCCCAGATCATTTACGGTTATCATACAGTATCCACTTTTCATCACAGGTGGCTATACGGTACAAAAATGGTTCAGTTTGATAATGTAATTATTAAATATAAGCGATGCGCAGATTTCTAAGCGCCGTAGTTTTTGGGATTCGTGCAGCCCATGGGGTACCCACTTATCGAGTTTCTTTACCATTCCTATGAGAAAAAGGTGTCGACTTATTGTCATTGGGGATACTCCCATGCTTTGTGCAATCTCCCGTACCTTGGTTCATTTTCGGGGCTGAAATCTCCCGAACGGAACTTTCAAATCCAATGTCGTATAGTGCGTTCTTATACCGCTACATCCTCACATGCGTCATTAATATTTTTCATTGCCAATGACGCATGTTGCCGTCAAATAAAAAGGACTACTTTTGAAACTTTAGTTACAAATTTATTTAAAGAAAAATTCATGTGCTTTTAGTGAAACTAAAATTTTCAGTTTTCTTTTTCCGTTTTCTTCCTTTGGCGGCAACTTTGGTTCTCCTCTTTTCTTTTTTTTTTAAATCCCGCTCAAGCCATTTGACGTCTTAAGAGCTCGTAGCCTTGAGCTAGGTTGACTAAGAAGTGCTGCCAGGTTTGGCAACACTCCCCCCTGGTAAGCTGGGTATCGCCGGATTACCATTAGCGCCAAACCTATAAACGTCTAAAACTGCTAGTTTCGCTGTTGGGCGAGTATAAATGCCGGTCATCGTTTATACTACCGCTGATCTAGTTTGCCCATCTCTGCTACGGTGAACTTGTATCACTCTTCCTTTTGGCCATGTGCTTCTAGGCAAATTTGCATCCACAACGACAACGATGTCGCCCTCCGATAAGGGTTTTGCCGGTTGAAACCATTTTGTTCTTCTAGTGAGAGAAGGAAGATATTCCCGGATCCAGCGCTTCCAGAAATTTTCAGCATATTTTTCGCAAGTCATCCAATTTTTTCGAAGAACGGACCCATCATCGTTAAGTTCTCCTGTTAGCCTTATTCCACTCGAGGAACCCATCAAAAAATGGTTAGGCGTTAGCGCTTCGTCACTGTCATTGTCTAAGGGTATGTAAGTCAAAGGTCGCGAATTGACGATGCACTCAACCTCCGCCATCATTGTTAACAGCAATTAATCCTTTGGATTCCTACTGCTAGACATGTGTGCTAATGTTTGTTTTATCGAACGAACCAGTCTTTCCCAGCTACCACCCATGTGTGGTGATGTTGGAGGAATATAATTCCACCTGATGTTCTGCTGAGCAAACTTGTTAACAACAACATCTTCTCGTAACAATTTAAATGCATTTTGAAGCTCTTGATCTGCGCCTTTAAAATTGGTACCATTATCTGACCAAATCTCGATTGGTTTTCCTCTTCTTGCAAGAAAACCTTGAATTGCTAGTATACACGAGTCACTGGAGAGACTATGTGCAATTTCTATGTGTACAGCTCTTACGGTTAGGCAGGTGAATAGTACTCCCCATCGTTTTTCGTTATGTCTTCCTACTGTTACCAACATGGGCCCAAAATAGTCCACACCTACGAACGAGAATGGGCGAGTAAAGGCTTTAAGCCGTGCTGGAGGTAAGTCTGCCATAAGTGGTGGTACTGGAGCTGCTCTTCTATTCTTGCATTCTTGGCATTTGCGTTGAACTCCTCTTAAGACTGTTCGCAGATGTGCGATATAGTAAGACTGACGAAGTTCGTTCACAACAGTCTCAAAATTCGAGTGATGGTAGCGTTCATGTACACTCTGGACTATCAATGTTGCTATGTAGTGCATTCTCGGTAAAACTATTGGTCTCTTACTGTCAAATGACACATCTTTAGAAGCATCGATACGACCTCTTATCCGCAATATACCATTCTCATCTAAATATGGGCTTAACTTCAACAATGAATTTGATTTTTCAAAGGGCAATTGTTCATATGAATTATCAACGCCCTGTTTCATCATGTTTATTTCGTTCCCAAAATTCTCAAATTGGCACAGTCTATATAGATATAATTCAGCCATATTAACTGCTTTAGTCGATTTAAAATTCAAGTTTTTTATTTGCCCTGGTTTTAACTTTATTTCCAGAAAACGATAAACGTAAGCCATAGTACCTTTTAATTTTTTCCAAGATGAGAATCGCGTATATTCCACTAGTGGTTCTAGATGAAACCTAACGTGAGTGAAAACTTGAAGCTCGTTTTCATTAATTTTTGGTGTTCTCGATGGTCATGTATCTTTAGATTGGTATAAGAAGTTTGGCCCATGATACCAACGGCTTTCAGATGAGAAATCAATCTGCAAATTCCATTTAGTGGCATCGTCTGCTGGATTGTTCTCGCTAGGCACCCATCTCCATTCATCTTCATTCGAGTTTTCCAATATTTCACCTACTCTGAACATGACAAACTGCTTTACTTTTCGATTGTTGTTTTTTATCCAGCAGAGAACAGACTGAGAATCTGCCCAAAAAAAGCGCTTGTCAATTTTAATCGAATGACCTTTTATCACGGTCTTAGCCAGACGTACACCTAACACAGCCGCCTCAAGTTCCATACGTGGTACTGATATATGCTTGATGGGACCCAATTTCGATCTAGAACAAACAAGAGAGCATTCAGTGTGAGATCGTTTTTTTACTCTCATGTAGGCAACTGCTGCATATGCCGACATACTTGCATCTACAAAGATATGAAGTTCGACTGAACATCCGTTTTCAAACTTTAACTCGCTAAGATATGGCCTTCTTATTTTGATTTGCCTCACTCGGGGCAATAACTTTACCCATTCGCACCATAGCCGTAACTGATCTGGGTGTATTTCTTCATCCCACTGCGTGCGCTGCCTCCAAACTTCTTGCAAAAGTATCTTGAGTAGGATTAGGAAGTGCGCAATAAGACCAATTGGATCAAAGACACTCATCAGTATTTTAAGAATGTCCCTTTTGGTTGGAATGCGTTCCCCATTAAAAATTCCCGAGTCAAACTTCTTGGCATTGTTTAAAAATGAAAACTTGTCTGCTGTAGGAGACCACCACATTCCCAAAATCTTCTCAACCTCAAAATCACCAAAACGTTGGTTGAAGTTTTTGTCGCAGTAAGCGGCCTTTTCTCCTAACGCCTTAAGCACAGTAAAGGAGTTACTGATGAAAAGCCTAATTTCAAATCCTCCTTGTTCATGAATATGTATGACCTCCTTAGCTAGTTGTATAGCTTCCATCTCAGTGTCAACGCTATCAAGAAAATCGTCAACGTAATGGTTTGAATTATGGCCTCTGCTGCTCTAGGTGATTTCGACGAAAATTCAAGGGCATTTTTATTTTTAATATAGGCTGCGCAGCAAGGGGAGCAGGTTGAACCGAATGTCAATACTTGCATGACATAGTCTTCAAGTTCACCTGTTTCTGTATTTCGCCACAAAAACCTTTGAGCATTCTGGTCGGACACTTGTACTTGAATATGGTGGAACATTTCTCTTATGTCCCCACATATTGCAATTTTTCTCTGGCGAAAGCGAAATAGAATCTCTGGAAGTGATGGCAGATTATCTGGTCCAGATAAGAGCATTGAATTGAGTGAAACTCCGTTTACTCTTGCAGCTGCATCCCATACTATGCGCACTTTAGATGGTTTATTAGGGTTGGTAACAGGAAAGTTGGGCAGGTACCAAATTGTTTTCCCCTTATTATCCTGGAGCTCAGTTTTTGTTAGCTTACGAGCGTATCCCTTATCAACATAGTCTTGAATTTGTGTATTGAGGTTATTCGCAAGTATTGGGTCTCTTTTCTAGGCACAGCATTCTGCGTTCCGCAGCGGGCCTGCTGTCAGGAAGCTCTAGGAGTTCGCTTTTCCATAATAGTGGGACACTAAATCTATTGCCAACTCGCTTAGTGCAGTTTTCTAAAAGAGCAATTGCTTTCGTATCATCTCCACTCAACAGGCGCTTAACGTTTTTTGAGCCAACACTATCGATTGCAAAGAACTCGCGTACGAGTTCATGAAGTTTTCCATCAGCTTTTTCTTGGCAGTCACACACATGGAAATGAGAGAAATTATTAGCACTCGTTTTTCTTCCAGAACATGGACCAAATACCGTCCACCCTAAACGAGTTTTGATAGCGGCTGGTTGGTCAGTATTTCCTTCGCGATGTTTTCTTGAACTTGTTAAATGAACTTGATCAATGGCAATTAAAATTCGAGGTCTAACTTGCTGGTAAGACTCCATTGGAATACCCTTTAAATAAGGAAATTTTAACGTGAGTTCTTCAAAGTTCATCGACTGCGATGGTAAGTTTAATGAATCGACAGTGCGAACATTAGTGAGGAAATGTTTCTTTGAGCATCCGCCAGCAGAAATTTGCAGGCTTACCCTTTTTGAGTTCTTTTCGGTTCTTTGAGTATTTGCGGTCCACCTAAGACACAACGGCTCGTTTTTCCCTCTCAACAGCAGCATGTCAGCCAGCTCTTTATCCATCAGTGAAACTGAGGAGCCATCATCAAAAAAGGCATAGGTTTTGACCTTGATGTTGTTGTTGTAAAGTGTTACAGGCAATATTTTAAAGAGAATGCTATTTTGGTCTTTATGAATGTTGCAATGATCTTCGCTCACATTGCTAGTACCGGCTATTTCTCTTAATGGTTCCTTATTTTTGTGTAAAGACTTGTGGTGTTTACTCCACATTTTTTGTTAGAGGTGCATCTCCTATTATAGTGTCGAACCAAACATGTTCGACAAAGAAAATTCTTCTTTACCTCTTCCCACTTTTGTTTTAAAGTCAAATTGTTGAACATATTGCACTGTTCTATCGACTTGCAGTTTCTGTTGCAAATAACACATGTATGTCGCACTTGATTATTGTTTTCTACCTGTTCGTGGTTAGCGCTCAAGAGGGTCTTATTTATGATTCTCTTTTCTTGTTTCGTTTCTGCGAGTCGAG
Source organism: Volucella bombylans (assembly GCA_949129095.1). Taxonomy (NCBI): domain Eukaryota; kingdom Metazoa; phylum Arthropoda; class Insecta; order Diptera; family Syrphidae; genus Volucella; species Volucella bombylans. Next base: position 211,982,785 of record OX422140.1, on the reverse strand, counting down.
TGCATGACATATTAGTGACTTCACATGCAGCTTGAGCTATTTGGTGAAGCCACGAACTGAATGTTGACAGATTAACATCGTTTTTGTTCCAATTTAAAAACTCCCCAGTTTAATCGAATTTGACAAGGCAGGCGTTCAGTGAGTTCTTTCATCAGAGATGGATTATTAAGGGAGGAGTGCAAGCTTGTAGCTTGCAAGATATCAACTATATTTTCCACCGATCTTGCAAATGTAACGAGAGAATCTAATCGGTCAGGCTTAGGTGGACGCTCAACTTTTAATCGATCAATTAAGTTTTCAATTATGCTTTCTGGACGACCAAGCATCATGCGTAAAGTAGAAATAATATTTGGTACCTGCTGTTTGAACATAAGTTTGAACCTAACAGCGTCCAATGCTCCAACGCAGAAGATTTTCATCGTAAGAAAATCCACATGAGCGAGTAGAATTCTCGTAACAAGATATGAAGAGAGGCCACTACTCAGCGTAACCAGAAAAGCTCGGTAATTCTTTCGGAGTTATACGCCTTGTCTCTATTTGCATGCTACTCAATTTTGGTGTATTATTTAACTCACCATGTGAGAGTTGATCTACATGTGCGAAGCATTGCGTGTCATGATAAATGGGAGCTTGTCTGGCAGTCGTCGTATACTATTATACACGCATTCTGTAGGTTTCGGCACTGAGTCAGCTCTTGCATCAACTTGATGATCATTTAAATTCGGTGGCTGCTCCAAGGTATAGTGGGGTGTTTTAATTACCTCTTTTGGCTGTTGACGAATTGAATGAGAAGCCAATTGTGGTTTTATGCTGCCTTTATGCTGTTCTGAGACCCAGTTCTTCAATCTATCGCTTCTACATGTTGAATGTGTATCACTTTCTTCTTCTGATGTTTGTTGTTCCAGGAGGTCATACTTTGCATCAAGATACTCTTTGTCTCTCTTCTCTTTTTCCAAAAAATATTCTCTGCACCTTTCTTCTTTAAGGCGCTTTTCTTCGTCGAGCTTCCTAAGTCTTAGTTTGATTGATCTTGTAGAACTTGTTGACTTTTGATATCAAGCGCTCTCTGTCCTGGTAGGTTGACTCATATTTGGATTTAGAGAATACTCTGTTTGATTCAATGTTGGTAATATTACGGTGTGTGTTTTCGATGCCCTCTGCGAACCTTGGGGCAATTCACGCGTCGGTTGTGGACCTACGGCAGTTGGGTTCGATGTGCATTTTGCGCAGCACCAATCCATGTCCTTTATGTCGGATGTCACGTTTACGCAGTCGAAATGGTGCCATTGATCGCAAAGGTCACATTGAACCATTTCGTCGGTGTCAGGTCTACAACATGACTTGCAGTTGAATTGGTTTCCTGGCTGCAGGGTGTTTTTTTGCTGGCGCCGAAGAAGAGTCTTGCTTTTGGACTTGAATCGATGGATTCGATTGTTGCTGATTTGAAGGTGGTGGCGGAGGAGAATGCGCGACCTTGGATGTTTTACCAAAAATATTTTTTTTAGCCATGCTTACCTGACAGTGACGGCGTAAAGTGGTGTTGGATGATGGTCTTAGATGATGATGGTGTACCGTCTGATGTGGCGATGCGGTTGGTCCCTTCAGATATGTACTGGGTTTTTCCTCTCACGAACTGTATGGCAGTTTAGGAGCAATTTGATGCTTGCTGGTGGTCTTCTTGCTGCTGGTAGAGCAGCCTTTTATCGACAATCCAATCTTCCAATTAAGTTTTAGTTCGCACGCGAAAATGTTAGTACAAAAAAAAAATGAAAATTTTAGTAATGTTGGATTACTTTTGAAACTTTAGTTACAAATCTATTTAAAGAAAAATTCACGTGCTTTTAGTGAAACTAAAATGTTCAGTTTTCTTTTTCCGTTTTCTTCTTTTGGCGGCAACTTTGGTTCTCCTCTTTTCTTTTTTTTTTTAATTCCCGCTCAAGCCATTTGACGTCTTAAGAGCTCGTAGCCTTGAGCTAGGTTGACTAAGAAGCGCTGCCAGGTTTGGCAACAACGCATTTTGTCCCATTTTAAAGTCTCATTCTTACTTGAGAGCGTCGTTAAACTCACCTCCCTCTTCCTTTAAAATTTGTTAAAGCTATTTCTTTTTCCCCATGACTCGACCCTTCTTCAGGAAGATCTCTATAGGTTTTCAATCCGATGCGTCAAAAACTGCTTTGACGCCAAATGCCAAATGAGAATCTATCACGTTGTCATGTAAATGCAACCCGTTCCCCGATCTTATTGTCTTTATCGTCCGTTCGCATATAGATATGGATATAGAGTTCATATGTATGTATGTGCCATAAAATGTTACCCAACTGTTGAAATTAAAAAAAAAAATCTTCAATTTATGCACATCTTCAATCAAATTGTGTCGCAGCCTATAGATCGAGAAAGAATTTCATAAACAACAATTAACGGATGGAAAATTGTCTCCATATCGAAGAATAGAAGAAACGTGTGATTTTCCAAGTGTGTTAAGGCTTAGGAAATGAATAACTGAGTGCTCTACGTTCACCAAAAAACAAAAACTAATAAATGCTGCCGAAAACGTAACCACTTTCTAATGCCTAATAAATATGATCCTTATTGAAATATGAAAATATGATCCTTATTATTCAAGCAAACGTAAGCAGGACTATGGTTAATTATTTGGGTAAGGTGCCTACAAAAAAAAATGCAGAAGCTGTTGAAACAGATGCAAACGTATTTCCTGAATATAAAGTTAATGACGAAATATTGATAGTTGTGAACGAGTGCTTTTAACTATGATTGACGGAAAAGTTCTGAATGAAATAACAGATACAAAGTCAACGCGGTCATGTGCCATATGCAAAAGAACAGAAACAAAAAAACTGCAACAATCAAGATGAATCAAATGATGATGAACAGTTAGTTAGTAGTTAGAATATGGAATCTCTCCATTACATGCAAGAATCAGGTGCAAGGAATTTATTTTGAAACTAGCATATACACTTCGACAAGACGGAGGGAGAGGATATTGATGAGTCTATTGGAATCAAGTAGAAAAAAAAAAAACAAGAGATCCAAGAGCATTTTCGCGATGCGATTGGGCTCGATGTGGGTAGATCAACACAAGAATTTGGAAAGATTTCGAAGAGATTTTTCCGAGCATCAGAGGCAAAAGCTCATATAACTGGAGTCAATATAGTAATAACGAGGTTTGACGTAATACTTAATGTTTTTAATTGCAGGAAAAGGTTAACACTGGGGAGTATGTCAAGAAAACGACAGATTTATTAAAACAAAAATATCCTCTTCATAAATTTTGTCTCATTGTCAAAATATAATCGAGTATCATATCAGAACAAACTCAGGAATTCAAAATACAAAGACTACAAGAAATATAATATAGATATCAAAATCCGTGAAAGGTTTCAAGGAAGCGGCATAATGAACACCTTTTTAACATGCTTGTAGAACCAAAAAGATTTCAAATCATAATGCAAGAAATGATAAGTTTATTAGATAGATATCATCCCAGATGTTGACAAAAGTTTCCAAGAAATATGATTGTTGGTCTGTTCACGTTTTTCTCCACTGTTTGACTTCAAACGAATCACTGAAATATTTTCTTATGTACTCAGATGCCACAAAAAAAAAAAAAGTTATTTTGATACACCTAAGAAAAACATTTAAAAAATGGTTCGTTTACTTTAATTCACCACAGTTTTGCTCGGATTAACTTTTAGACACCCTGTTATTACATCAATTATGGACTTTTGAATATTTTTAAACTAAAATATTATATAGTAAGGAAGCCTTTTTCAGCAGAAATTCTGAAAACCCTATAAATCATTTTTCTCAAAATTCACTAGTTTCATAGCCCTGGGAATTTCCTTTAAGCAGAAGAAAATATCACGATATCTTTATTCGTTTAATAGTTATTTTTGAAAGCAAAAATTCAAACAACGAGATACTGTGCGTTGGTCCAAGGAATTGTCCAACCATACCCAACCAGATCTCTCTATGTTACCTTGTTCGTCCGTGTTTAAGTATGCCATTCAAGCTTGCTCCCACTTTCAGTGAATTCATGTTTCCCGAATCGAGAGTATATACGAGGGGCGTTCAATATATTCTCGGTATCGATATGAAGGAAAATACGATTTCAATTTAAATTGTTTTTATTTTTCAATATAATCTCCCCTAACATCAATGCATTTGTTACATTTTGAGATAAGCTTTTTTAAACCCTCAAACAAATAAATTTCCTCTTTCTCTGCAAAATACCCATTTATTGCCGACTTGAGTTCTTCATCATCCGAAAATCTCTTTCCACGAAGACATTTTTTCAAATCCGGAAACAGGAAATAATCACTAGGGGCAAGGTCTGGACTATAGGGTGGGTGTTGGCTTTCTTCGAAACCACAATCTCGCGCAGCAGCCTTGGAAACTCGCGCCGTGTGAACAGGAGCGTTGTCATGAAGAAGCAACACACCCGCTGCGAGTTTAGCCCGTCTTTTCTTTTTAATTTCCTTCCGCAAATTATGCAAAGTGGAAGCGTAGGATGTGGCGTTGATGGTTTCACCTTTTTTTTTGTACTCAATGAGCAAGATTCCCTTTGAGTCCCAAAAAACTGTCTCCATGAGCTTCCCGGCAGACGGAGTGACTTTGAATTTCTTCGGGGGGTCTGTTCCTTTTTTATGCCACTGCATGGACTCTTGTTTGCTTTCAGGGTCATAGTGGTGGACCCATGTTTCGTCCCCAGTAACAATTCGATCCATAACACCGTCCGCGTTCTCACTACACATCTCCAAAAGCTTTCTACAGCATGCGATTCTCACTTTTTTCTGAGACACTGTGAGCATTCGTGGCACCCACCTTGCACTGACCTTTGAAAGGTTAAGATAGTCATGAAGAATGGTGTGAATGGTATCAATTGAAAGCTTGGTGATCTCTGCCATCATTTTCACCTTTATTCGGGCATCCTCAAGAACAAGTTTTTCGACTTCTTTGATGCTTTCTCCCGTAGAAGCAGTAGCCGGGGCGCCGGAGCGGGGGTCGTCTTCAATGCTCTCTCTGCCTCTCTTGAACTCACTTGACCACTTTTGCACAGTTGATAATGAAGGTGCGGAACCCTGGTAAACAGCCACCATCTCTTCATGAATAGTTTTTGCCTTTTTCCTTGCTTAGTGAGAAATTTAATTACAGCGCGATGCTCAATTTTCACCATCATCGTCTCAGTTGCCATTATGATTCTGTTTAACTAGAGATAAAACGCGAATTAATAATCACATTTATATGAAATTTTACATGAATGCACTAAAATAATAGTATTACTTGATAAATAAGTCAATGTATATATACAACCACAGCTTCACCCCGATACCGAGAATATGTTGAACGCCCCTCGTAAAACCGATTTTTAAATTCTTTATTGGTACAAACCTTTAGAACAACATTTTAAAGCAATAAAAAAAAATATTCGAAATTTTAGGATTGACAGAGTAATGTCCTCTTAATTACTACATATTTCGTTATACAGAGTTATTGATGCACAAGCAAAGAAAACAATCTCAGCTGTTTTGACTTTCGAGTGCCAGGAGTATTGGCGTTTGCTGATGTATATCTATGATGTATGTATGTAAAATAACGTCCATGCTGCATCAATTGGACAAAAGTGTAAATTTTACCCTTCGGGGAAGAACTGATTCCACAATTAATTAGTTATCCATATATTATACATTTCCTCATCGGAAATCCAAATCATTTTAAATTAATACAAATGTCAAACCAATGTTATGTAGTAGATGCAATGAAATTGTAGTAGTTTCTTTGAAAGAATGTTTAAGTAAGAGCTGACTATTAAATCATTATTGGTACACTTTAGACTTAAGTCTGTATTAATATTTAAGTCGACACCTTTTTTAAGACGCAACTAACTATTCGTTGTTAGTGAGGCCCTGAATGCCACTAATTTAAGGTGAGTATGCGATTGTAATATAGGTAAACCGTTAGTCTATTTCAACACTTTACATGTAATATGGACTACGTGAGGAAATAATAAGTAATTGTATTAATAATAATGAAGCAATTGCCTATATGCTCAGCACCTAAAATAAATGATTTGTTTTGAGCAATTTATACTATTTACCGCTAAATCAAAATACTTCTCTAATCTCCTATAAATCTCGAGATTTGCCATACAATTATTATAATAATAATAACTCATAAAACCGAGTTTTAGAAATTGTTTTTTTTACTGACGACGAAAGATACTCAGATCTCTGGTTTTATTTCTTATAAAAAGTTAATTTTCATAAATTCTATATATGTGTGTACTACTGTATGAACAGTAGTTCATAAGTTTAAGGCCACCAAAAGGTGTTATGAAAAGAAAGTGTTATTCTATGTTTACTTTTTATCTATTTTCATTCACTGTAATGCAATACAATGGATAAATCATTATTATTATAAATTATTGTCTGAATTCATCAATTTAAATTAGAATTAATTACCTATATCATTTGAAAATCAGCCCAATATATTGAATGCCTTTTGTAGTGTTGTATGTGTTTCAACACATTATTCAATATTACTAAAAAAATTATATTTTTCATAGGTTTTGATACATAAACTTGAGGAAGCACTGAAGTCAAAACTTCCATTGCCGAAACGACTAAGTTGTTCCAAAGAAGAAACGACTGCTTTTAAAACACAGGTAAGGAAATTAAAAAAAAAACAATTAAATTTGTTGGAAAGGAAGATAAAAAAGTCTATTGAAATAAAATTGTATGTATGTATATCCGGAATGTATTCATATGTACATACATTAATACATACCGGATGTCCTACATCTCATTTTAGTTAATCAAGCTGAATATCCCTAAAATATCGCATTTTGCCGGAAAATGTCTCAGAATGTTTCAGGCCTGTATATTAAATTCACATAAATGAGTAAATTTAAAATAAGCGGAAATATCAATATGAGTGAAAGAAATTCAGAAAAAATTAATGCATTTATTAAATTGATTTTCTGAGCAGTGCTTGCTTATGAAACATTCTGAAATGAGTCGGAATCCGGCACGAATGCATCCTAGTCGCACAACAACAACCTCGGGTCTTAGTGCCAGTGTTAATATCATATTTTGATATTCTTTGCCGCCTTAGGCCTTATGTGAAAGAGAATATCTTGTGGGTACACTGAACAGACCCGTTGCTTCTGAACCTAGTGGACATAATGGAACCCTGTAAGGTTGCTATAATCACCAACAAAGATATGCGGTGGGAGGCAACTGACATGAAAAAGATAAAAAAGTCCGTCTATTAACCCAATTGTTCAATTTGTTACTAGAAGTTTTAACAATTGAGTAATATGCTTACCATAAAAGTAATGAACTGGCGATATTCGTATCAGGGCTAAATTCGTTACCACCAGCCTTATATGCGTTCGAGTTGCGTCAGCATGGAGAATTTGTCAATCGATTTATGAAAATGCTTACGCTAATGATTCGATTTTTAGCCAACTTCGAATGTTAGGAGAGTGAAAGGCTTTTTTATTGACAGAAGATTTTACTTTGTGACTTCAGAAAAATAGACTACTTTTTGGTTGATGGCGGCAGTTTTGAAATCAGATCCACTTGCGTACTGGTAGTGGGTACCACTACCACGATTTTGAGTATTGTAGAAAGAAAATAAGTTGCTTGCCCCAAGCGAAGAAAACACGACAAATAAAAAAAGGCGTGTTTTGAAATTTGTTCTTTTTCATTTTTACATATTTCACAAAATCCCCAGTTTATCTCTTATCTGTTTACAACCTGTTCGTGAACATAATGTATAAATAATATACATATATTTTAGTTTAAATAATTATTTCATTTCAATATTAAAATTGTAATCCATGTTAAAACTAAGCTAAATTAATTGAAACTTAATCTAATGTAACCTATGAAACGTAACGTAAGATTACGAATTGTAAATATTTAGTACAAGTGTATGACAGTTTGAAAAGTTAAATATGGAAGTAATTTCCGGAGAAGAATAAAAGAGTCTCTTTTGCTGTAACCCTTGAAGCCGAAAGAACGTGTTTTATTTAAAAACCGCACTTTTCTACCCATTTGTTAACCCCACACGTATTTAGCAAAGTAAAACCCTACACACGCCAACATTTGGTCCTTTTCGAGCCGAATAAAGACTCCACAAAACATTAAACATATTCAAACATTAAAGATTTTAAAATTAATAAAAAAGTGCAAGTGCAAGTACAAAGTGCACAAAAAAAAAAATATATATATATTGTGATAACCACTCAAATGTGAGCAGCGACATCTAGCAGGAAACTCGAAGACTAGAAGGTTTCGATACTGGATTAGCAACTGGAGAGTAGAATCGAATTTTCTAGCAAATTGGAAATTGTATGGGACGCTGGATGGCGAGGATTGTTCTCGAAGTATGTCATTCGAGTATAAATACCAGCATCCCAAAGGTATGCAAATCAGTTCCAAAGTTGAATTTGAAGTGTTAATTAGAAGAAGTGATTAAGTGGTTTAAGTAAAAGATAAGAAAAGTATAAGTGGTTGAGAAATTGAATTGTACTGAGAGAAAGAATTAAATAGTGAATTGTAACTGTACTGAATAAAGGGATTTGTATTGAAAATAATAAGTTCTATTATTTGTACCCACACAAACATTTTACAATATATATAAGGCTACTGACTAAGTACATACATATATTCCCTCGCGGTCGATGTCTTGCCCCTTGTCTTGTTCTCTTTAAAGGCTCTCGGTGGTTGTGGATTGTTCGGAATTCCCCCGCCGTGTAAAAATTAAATTAAATACCAGTCAACTTTAACCTCAACTGTCACCATCTGGGCAAAGCTAACCAAAGGTCATAAGTTGCTGAAACAAAAAAATTTTCATTAATACTATTTTAATAAACATCTGCATTTGATAAATCAATAAATACTTGCTACACACATATTGGTTTATAATTAATTACATTACAAATAAAAACCTTAAAAGTGTCGAAATTGTCCACGGGTGCATATCAGAAAGGTGTTCAGGAGCAGATTCTTCGTGACCACTCCAACTTCAAAAAGACTGGAGCATCACGTCGTACAGCCAGCTATCTGTACAGCCAAATTCAAATATTTTGAGGGCTCATACACGAAGTGGCGGGCTTTCCACGATGTTTTTTTGTCCTTAGTCCACACAAATAAGAAGCTGTGTGAAATCCAAAAGCTTCACTATTTGAAGTCGTCTCTTACAGGTGAAGCTGCTCGTTTGTTGCATCATTTAGGTTTGTATTCTGGCAATTATGACAAAGCATGGGAACTGCTTGTCGCCAAATACGACTACAAGCGAGTGTTGGTAAACGCTCATTTCCAACTTTTTTTTGAACAGCAGCAGTTTTTTTTTTTTTATAATGAGTGCGCGCTCAAGGGGTTTGTGTACCCTTAAGGTGAGTGTTCACAGCGCGGGCAAAGGAAATTTAGGGAGGAAGAAAAGAGAGGTACCGATGTACATTGCTTTTAAATGTTTGCAAGTTATAATGACCAGGAAATACAGAGATCGGCAGGGCATTCCATAAGCGAGTTGTACGGCTTAGGAACGAATCACGATATTTTAGAGTACGTCCGAAAATGGGCTTGAGGGTATACTGATGAGCATTCATAGCGAGACGGGTGTTACGGTTGAAAGTTTGAATGGGCGGAATGCTACTGGCGATTTCAGTGGAGCACTGGTGGTGGAAAAGCGATAAAACAAAGTGAGACAGGAGATATTACGTCGTGTTCGAGCATGTCAATTGATTGACTGGTATTAGTATCATCAATAAGTTTTATCGCACGGTTTTGAATCCTATCTAGCAGGTGCAGAGATGTTTTAGGAACACCTGACCAGATGTGGGCATTGTACTCCAATGATCAGATCAGAGGGGGTAAAATATTTCTTACATTGCTTGAGGAAACCAAGACATTTCGCAGCACTTTTGGCGATATCAAATATGTGGTCATTCCAACGTAATGTGATAACCACTCAAATGTGAGCAGCGACATCTAGCAGAAAATGTCGAAACTCGAAGACTAGAAGGTTTCGATACTGGATTAGCAAAGTCTCGACCGGAGAGTAGAATCGAATTTTCTAGCAAATTGGAAATTGTATGGGACGCTGGGTGGCGAGGATTGTTCTCGAAGTATGTCATTCGAGTATAAATACCAGCATCCCAAAGGTATGCAAGTCAGTTCCAAAGTTGAATTTGAAGTGTTAATTAGAAGAAGTGATTAAGTGGTTTAAGTAAAAGATAAGAAAGGTATATGTGGTTGAGAAATTGAATTGTACTGAGAGAAAGAATTAAATAGTGAATTGTAACTGTACTGAATAAAGGGATTTGTATTGAAAAGAATAAGTTCTATCATTTGTACCCACACAAACATTTTACATTGGTGTCATAAGTGGGATAGGACTTATTGTGTGTGTAAAAAAAAAAAAAAAAAAAAGTGTTTTCTGACTATTTGAAAAGGCTAGAATGGGTCGAAAACTATTGCAGTTGACCCTCGTCCAACTCAAATCCGAGTTGAACAAGAGAAGCCTCAGCGCCAGTGGAGGAAAAAGTGACCTGGTGCTCCGACTTCAGGAAGCTTTGAACAACGAGGGACATGATCCTGATGCATATTCCTTTGATGTTGACGAGGATGAACAGACAAGTACCGGCAATGACATGGCTGCAATGATGCAACTCCTCTTATTAAAAATGGACAAACAGAAGAACATTCTCCAGAACAGTCTGGAACAAAAATTGGACGAACAAACCAACAATCTGCACGGTCTTCAACAGAAAATGGATGAACAAAAGAATAATCTGGAAGAACAAAAGAACATTCTCCAGCAAAAATTCGAAGAAATCGATGACAAATTTGAAAGAATAGAGAAGAACGTTGATGACAAATTTGATAGAATAGAGAAGAATGTTGGCGAAAAATTCGAGGAAATGGACAGCAAAGTGCAGCAACTGGCAAAAGAGCTCGACACAGTGCGAAAACAGAAACTGCGAGGATGTTCTTTAAGCGGTCTAAGGAGAAAAGATTTGAAGCCTCCTTCATTCGATGGCCAGACCTCATGGTCTACTTATAAGAAGCAGTTTGAAATGGCTGCCTGTGCAAACGATTGGGACAATGAGGAAAAGTGCTTTGCCCTAGCAATGGCCTTACGTGGTCCTGCGGCAGAATTGTTACAAACAATCGATATCGAAAAGAATAGAGACTATATGGTTTTAGTGCAGGCTATCGAGAAACGGTTTGGGGATAGCCACATGCGGGAAGATTACAAGGTTCAATTGCAAGGCCGTATGCAGCAACGAGGAGAAACACTGCAACAGCTCCAAGCAGACGTGAGTAGACTGGCACATTTGTCATATCCCACCGCAGGCCAAGAAATAATCGACGAAATGGCAAAGGACGCATTCATCAGGGGAATTGCAGATTTGAAGCTACAATCAGCAGTAAGGATGGCCGGGAAAAGAACCCTTGCTGAAGCACTTGCCTTCGCTCTGGCAATGGAAGCATCCAATCAGGCTTCCAAAGGAATGCATTTCGTCAGGGAAATAGTATCTGGTGAATGCTCCTGCTCAAGACCAACTACTATGCAACGAAATATCCCGCGGGAGAGACGAAGGATGCGTTGCTGGAACTGCGATAAAGTAGGACATCTGCAAGAGCATTGTAAAGAACCGGTACGACGAGAAGGCTGCCTGTACTGGGGTTACAGGCAAATAGAAAGAAAAACCGGCAGAAATGGCTACCAAGAAACCGATCAAATTTCCAGAAGCCATCAGTTAGGAAATGTTTACTTCGCGGGGCAGAAGTCTGTAGCAGAAGTTGACTCCAGGGTAATTATCCCAGTCTCACAGGTAAAACAATGCAACGAAAGCCTCCCAGCAGAAGTAGTCAGTGGTAAAGAAGCGAAAGAACAGGCAACTATCCAAACGATCAGGACTGAGCCAATAGAGGGTTGGAGTATAGACGAAATCCGTTCCTCCCAACAGGCAGACAATGACATCGAACCAATATTGGCCTGGAAGGAACACGAGGAAAGACCAAGCTGGCAGCAGATATCAGATCGGAGCCAAACTCTGAAGGCATACTGGGCACAGTGGGACTCGCTTTTTGTGCAAGATGAATTGCTGAAGAGAACATGGGAAAGTGCAGATGGGACAACATCTCGTATGCAGCTAATTGTGCCACGGTCCAGAGTCAACCAAGTGCTCCATGAAATACATGACGGAATCTCAGGAGGCCATTTGGGAATAAATAAGACGTTGGAAAAGGTGAGGGAACGTTTCTATTGGCTAAGCGCTAAACAAGATGTCGAGAATTGGTGCAAAAAGTGCATAAGATGTGCGGCTACCAAGGGCCCAAAAGTAAAGCCACATGGACAAATGCAACAATACAATGTCGGAGCACCTTTCGAACGAATAGCCATCGACATCGCTGGGCCGTTTCCCGAAACCTTTAATGGAAACCGATATACTCTCGTAGTCATGGATTACTTCAGTAAGTGGCCGGAAGTGTTTGCCATCCGAAATCAAGAGGCTAAGACCGTAGCCGAACAGATAGTCAACAACTGGGTGAGCAGATTTGGGGTCCCAATGGAGCTGCACTCTGATCAAGGGCGAAACTTTGAATCAAAAGTCTTCCAGGAAATATGCCAATATTTGGGAATAAGAAAGACAAGGACAACGCCACTACACCCTCAATCTGATGGAATGGTCGAGCGATTCAATCGGACCTTGAATGAGCATCTATCTAAGGTTGTCAGCAACTGCCAGCGGGATTGGGATCGACACATACCCCTCTTCTTAATGGCCTACCGAAACGCGGTCCATAGCTCAACAGGGCACACACCATCCGAGATCTTATTTGGTCAAACAATTCGGTTGCCAAGTGAAGCAAAATTCGGATCCCCACCGACGGAGCCCAAAGAGGTGAACGAAAGAAAGAATGACTTACGCAGCAGGATTCGTAAATTGCATGAAGACACCAGAGAAAAGATGAAGCTAGCAAGCAGCCGCATGAAAACTAGGTACGATATCAAGGCGAAATCTTCCGGTTTCAACGAAGGAGATCTGGTTTGGCTGTATAATCCTCAGCGTAAGAAAGGCAAATCACCAAAATTGCAACAGGACTGGGAAGGTCCATACAAGGTGATAACCCGCATTAATGACGTTGTCTACCGGATCCAGCGTGGGGATCGAGGAAAATTTAAAGTGGTCCATTTGGATAGAATGTGTCATTTCAACGGGATGCTGAATGACGAAGTTGTTCGGGGCGAACAACTGTAGGGAGGGAGCAATGTGATAACCACTCAAATGTGAGCAGCGACATCTAGCAGAAAATGTCGAAACTCGAAGACTAGAAGGTTTCGATACTGGATTAGCAAAGTCTCGACCGGAGAGTAGAATCGAATTTTCTAGCAAATTGGAAATTGTATGGGACGCTGGGTGGCGAGGATTGTTCTCGAAGTATGTCCGAAGTATGTCATTCGAGTATAAATACCAGCATCCCAAAGGTATGCAAGTCAGTTCCAAACTTGAATTTGAAGTGTTAATTAGAAGAAGTGATTAAGTGGTTTAAGTAAAAGATAAGAAAGGTATATGTGGTTGAGAAATTGAATTGTACTGAGAGAAAGAATTAAATAGTGAATTGTAACTGTACTGAATAAAGGGATTTGTATTGAAAAGAATAAGTTCTATCATTTGTACCCACACAAACATTTTACAGTAAGTTGTCATTGACACACATACCGAGAATGGAAAGTTTTTCGGTTTCGATGATGCAAGTGCCATTCATAGATAATGGCTGGGTGTTTAAATTTCGCTTTAAAGACAGCAGACAGCATTGTGTTTTGGAAGCATTAAATTCCACTTTGTTGATAGTTCCCCAATTGGTTATGCTGTTGATATCGGGATTTAATGAGCTTAGCATACGCTGCCGTTCTGGTTCTACAGCCGAAGAGCAGGGCCGTGAGTCCGGAAACGAATATGAAAAGCAGAGAGTACTGTCATCAGCAAAGGAATATATTGGATTAGAAGTAGCAAACAAGAGATCATTAATGAAAATTAAAAATAATGTCGGAGACAGAACATAGCCCTGGGGCACACCAGCATTTGTTTTGTGAATATCAGACTTGAAACTGCCCAAGACAACTTGAATTGAACGTTCCGAAAGGTAATTTCTAATCCATTGAAGAAGACAGTCGTCGATCCCAAATGCACGCATTTTCGACAAAAGAGCTTGATGCCAAACTCTGTCAAATGCCTTAGAAATATCAAGTGCAACTATCTTGCTCTCGCCAGATTGATGTACGCATTGGTTCAACTTTTCGGTAAGACATGCCATCAAATCACCAGTGGACCAGTTGCTACGAAAACCATATTGCCGGTCATTGAAAAGTTTTCGTGTTTCGAGATATTTCATGAGCTGACGATTTATCAGCGTTTCCATGAGCTTGGAAAGAAGGGACGTAAGTGCAATGGGTCTGTAGGAGGAGAGAGAAGATGATTCGCCTTTTTTAGGGACGGGCTGGACAAATGCTGTTTTCCATTTGCTCGTGAAGAGTCCTAAAGAGTAGGATTGGTGAAAAAGCTTACGCAGTGGTTTTGCCAGCGGAGAAGAAAACCTCTTCAGAAGAAGGGGAGTTATACCATCTGAACCAGTGGATTTATGTATGTTGAGATCTTTAAGTACTCTTGCTGCTACACGAGTGCGAAAGTAGATTCGTCCCATTGAAGATTCGACGCACTCAAGTGTAGGCGGAGACAAAGCACAATCTGGGAGTGTTGAGCTGGCCGCAAAGTGTGCAGCAAGCAAGATTATCCAAAGAGCTGACAGCTGGAATGTCATTGTAAATGAGCGTTGGGATGGAGGATGAGGCAGAATTTCTAATGTTTTTGACGAACGACCAAAAATTGTTACTGCCTTTGGGACATTGCAGTATTTTTTGCCTCAGTTTTTGGTCGTATAGGAATTTCACACGCTTAAGAAAGGCGTTGCAGTCATTTCTGTCGGGTTGGTCTTGAAGGCCCGAAAAAATATTTCTCTAACCCTGACGGCCTCTTTACAGCTGCAGTCGTACCATATCTTTTCTTTTGGTTTGATACTCTTCATCCGATGAGGAATAAAGGATCTCATTCCAAAAAGAATGGTGTCTGTAATCATATCAGCAGCGGCATCCACGTCGTTATCGAGGAAGCATAACAACCAGTTAAACTTCCTAAAGAAGCTGTTAAGACCGCTCCAGTTGGCTTTCTCGTATTGCCATCCGGTTCTTTTAGGAATTTTTTCTCTAACTGTGTGGTCGGTGTACGAGAAATTAGCTGATATGACACAATGGTCCGGCGAGCCTAGAGGGGAGAGCACATCAATGGTGTACTTATCAGGGTGAGAAGTTAAAAACAAGTCCAGGGTGTTGGCGGTATGACTATCAACGTCTGGTATTCGCGTGGGCTCATTTACAAGCTGCGTTAAGTTGTTTTCCGCAGCGAAGATCTCAACGCACCGTCCTTAGGCTGTTGTCTGTCCAGAATGTCGAAGCCACCCAGAATTATGTATAGTGAAATCGCCCGTAATAACGATTTCAGTATGAGGATACAGGGATACAATTCTTTGAATGGAGTCAGACATCCCATCAAACCCGTTAAAAGTTGAATTGCTGTCCAGTTTGGGGCTTCTATAAATAAAGCAGTAGTGGATAATTTGCTTACGGAGACGGAATTTTAACCACATGAAGTTGAATTCCGGATTGGAACATGGATCACATTGTGGTGGAGTTTGGTAAGCTACATCACTACGCACATAATGGCGAGACCGCGGTGAGAGAAGAATAATGGCACTAGTTCGTAGCCAGGTAGCTTCAGATCCGAATGATCTGAGAGCTGTGGGCGGGGATCTACCTGTGTTTCACTAAGTGCCAAAACAGCTGGTCTGTACTTACAGACGTGGACGTACGCAGAAAAGTGATTACTTTTTAGCCCGCGTATATTGGCTACGTCTACCTTGAATTCCCTAGTCATAATCACAAACAAACACAGAAAACACAAACACCGACGATACTAAGCAAGGCTGCGAAGTGAAAATTCTGACATTGATACCGGATCAAATTGTTGTAGGTGTTATGGCCTTACAACAATATGAAACAGTGCACCAACAAAATTTCCACTCACAACCCGCTATCCATCAGTTGTTACACACACTCAGCCACTGCCCGTACCGTATGGTAAATACAGTAACGGTAGTGATTGAGTGCAAGCAACAGTACTTCGACTAGGAGCGGGTGAGGTGGGATACCCGCTCTGTGTGAATTTTTTTTGTTTTTTTTTTGTCACTGCACTGCACTTTTTGTTTTTTTTTTATTTTGTATTTTTTTTTGTGCACACGCGTGTTACGTCCCGGACGCAACCTGAACCAACACATCCGGAATACTTTAAGTATTCCCCATAAAGTAGATTATTGACCACAGTTCGATTCCCTTTAACCTCTCCATCTACTGCATACTAATCATTTCCTGTTTTACTCCGGTAAACAACATTGCCCAATTCCGCAACTTCCAATGTTCATATATTGTATGATATGCAATTTCGCAACTTCCGTTCAACAACATTTTACCGATAATGCACAGTTTGCATTGAGAAATAATTTGAAGGTAAGCGAAGTTTCGCTTAAGAAGTTTTAATTTAGTCTAGTTTTGATAATTGAAAAAATAACATTATTCCTCTTAAGAGTACGGTGTGTTTTATTTCTTTCTTTTTTTCTTAAACGGCTCAACGTAACATTACGTATTTGGCGCAGTCGACGGAGTATAGTTCAGAAGATCTATACAGAACGAATTCTTCGCAAAACTGAGACAGTTATTAAGAACAAATTTCGAAACAAGTGAAGTGATCGATAGTGAAAAGAATAGTCATATAAACAATAATATGTGGAAAGAGTGAGATACCAAAGTATTGTAGAATAAAAAACCGTGAATGAGAAAGTGTAAAAGTGAACGGTTCGATTTGAACAGAAACTTATATTTTCATACCAAAAGTGACAGTGATAACGATTTAGTAATAATGTCTAATCCCGAATCCACGACACAAGAAATTACCCTTACCCTTAGCATAAACGATATAATAAAAGATGCGTCAAGAATCCATGAATTCCGTGGTGACGATAGTTATGCCCTCACTTCTTTTCTACGAGAAGTTGATACTCTTTTGCCACTTCTGGATAACTGTCAACAGGCAAAAGACTATGTGTACCAACGTATAATTATTAATAAAGTCCAAGGACCAGCTCTGGACGTTGTTCGACAACTCGGTGAAGGACCCCGATGGAGCGATATAAAATCAGCACTAGTAAGAAACTTTGGAGTTCAGGAATCTTACCACCAACTTTATCACAAAGTCTTCTACTCAAGAAACTATAATGTAAGTGAATATTTTATTGTATTAAGAAATATATTAGTTAAGTTAAACGAAAAATATGAATATGATCCAAATAAACCGGCAGAGTTGAGCCCAAAAAATAATGAAAAAATTATATTAAGAGCTTTTATAAACAACATTAATGTTAACTTGGCGTCGGTTGTCCTAAATAGGAAATGTACAAGCTTACGGGAAGCCTTTGCCTTATTGGAGAATGAAGGATTAATTAGAGAAAACAAAATGCACAATAATAACAAATATAATTCGAAATATTTCCCCAGTCATAACTTTGTTCCTCAACCAATTAACCAAGCCCAAGGTTATCAACAACCTAGACAAACATTCAGTCAGCAAAATATTAACCGTAGACAGAATTTTAATAGTAATTACAACAGAGAGAATTCAGTAACCACTCATAATAGAACCCAAGATAATCTTAATGACTCCCGAAATCCTAGGCATGGTTTCGCTAATCATAGGCAACATACTAGACAGGCAAGAAATAGTTATAGAATTAGTAATAATAATACAAACAATGCTGAGGCACTGAGCGTTGATCATGAAATGATCACGAAATGATGTAAATTTTCGTATATCCCCTACCAAAAATATTTACCCATAGTAGAAATTACAATAGGCAATGACAAACTGACATGCCTTATTGATTCAGGATCATCTATTTCTTTGCTGCATAATACAAAGCTACCGCAATATAAACGTGAAATTCTTAAATATCCCATAAGGCTAAAATCTCTTAGTGGCGAAAATTTAGCATATGAACAAATAATAACAGATTTACCAAAAGAATTTAGAGAAGAATCACCTATGACCTGGAAACTTATTAACTTTAAAGGGAAAACCTTCGATGCAATTTTAGGACAAAACATTTTGGGACCCCTAGAAGCAATTATAGATATGACAAAGGAAGCCTTGACTATTAATAACAACGTAATCAAGTTCATTAATACCTGTCCTTTTAAATACGATGAAATTCACTCGTTGCAAGAATCCAAATTAGATGAAAATATTATAGAGAAGTTAGACCGTAAAGATATGAAGAACGAGATGAACTTAGGAAACTCGTTAAAAATAACAAAGACTTATTTTTTCAAGAAGGCCATAAGCTTACACATACTCATGATATACAACATGAAATAATAACTACTACAGAAAAACCGGTGTATTCCAAAATATACAGATATCCTCAAATACATGAAGAGCAAATAACTAATCAAATCGGAGAAATGTTGGCGCAAGGAATAATTACACAGAGTAACTCTCCATACAACTCACCGTTATGGATCGTTCCTAAGAAGATCGATAACTCTGGTAGAAAGAAATGGAGAATAAATATCGATTACAGGAAACTAAATGAAGTTACTGTGAGCGACAAATTTCCTATCCCTAATATAGAAAATATATTAGAAAAATTAGGAAGAGCACAGTATTTTACAACATTGGACCTCGCCAAGGGATTTCACCAAGTTTTAATAAAGGAATGTGACAGAAAGAAGATGGCATTTTCAACGCCGTTAGGACATTATGAGTTCCTAAGAATGCCGTTTGGGTTAAAAAACGCACCGGCAACATTTCAAAGATTAATAAATTCAGTTCTTAGAGAATATATTAATCGAATATGTGTCGTCTACTTAGACGATATTTTAATTTTCAGCACTACATTGAGAGAACATACTGAAAATATACAACAAATTTTCAATAAACTAAGAGAAAACAATCTGAAAACTCAGTTAGATAAATGTAATTGCTTTACCAAAACAACTGAATACCTAGGACATATTCTTACAATAGATGGGATAAAACCCAATATGAATAAAATTGAAAACATTCAAAAACTAAGAATACCTGAAACACAAAAACAAATAAAGTCATTCTTAGGAATGACAGGCTACTATCGAAAATTTGTGAAGGACTACTCAAAAATTGCGTACGGTATGACTAAATATTTAAAAAAGAACTCAAAAATTAATATAAAGGATCCTCAATATGTAGATACATTTCAAAAGCTAAAAAGATTACTAATGGAAGCACCGATATTAAAGTACCCGGACTTTAACAAACGATTCAAACTAGTTACAGATGCCAGCGACTTTGCGTTAGGCGCAGTTCTCACACAGGATGGACTTCCTCTCAGTTACGCCAGCAGAACTTTGAACGAACATGAAAGGAAATACTCAACAACAGAAAAGGAGCTTCTTGCAATCGTTTGGGCCGTTAATTACTTTCGTCCATATATTTACGGTCGATCTATCAACTGACCACCAACCCTTAAAATGGTTACACAGTAAGCACAAAGGCAAAGATATAAATCCCAGATTGCAACGTTGGCTTCTTCAACTCGGAGAATATGATATGAACATAAATTATATAAAAGGAACAGAAAACAATGCTGCAGACTTTATGAGCAGAATAAATGCAGACACAGGAGAAATTAACGCAATAGATGCAGCCCCCCAAATCGATACCATGAGTACAGACGCTAAAATTCACTCACAAGAAGAAGAACAAAACGATAATTTTCCAATACTAGATACGGTTGTTAATAGGTTTTCAACCCAAGTCATATTAATAAACCATAAAACAATGGAAATGGAGGTTTTAAATGGAAAACAAAAGATTTATATCAGTGCAGATGATATAGAAAATAATTTCATGATTGATATATTTCGTAGATTTTTAAAATCAAGAAAAATAGGTATTTTCTCAGAACTGTCAGACCGCGAATATAATAAAGTGCAACACAAACTGATCGAATTGTTTAACACAAGGCTGAAATTTTATAAATGTTCCCATCACGCCAAGGATATGAAAGATGAGGATGAAACTTACAGATATATAGCCAAATATCATAAAACCGAAACAGGGCATGCTGGAATAAACGAAAACTATGAAGGATTGAAAAAGCTTATTTATTTCAAGAACTTAAAGAAATGTATACAAAAGTACATCAATAATTGTGATGTGTGCAACAGAGCAAAATATGATAGAAATCCAATCAAGCCCAAATTTCATCTTACTGAAACCCCAAGCGATATAAATCAGATAGTACACGTAGACATATATATGAACAAAAGACATAGTTTCATATCCTTCATCGACAGATTTTCAAAACATGCAGTCGTACTTTGCTTAGAAGATAGGAACAGTGTCACAATTCGGTTGTTTTTTTTTTAATAAAAGGTAAGCCAAATCTTTTAATTATAGATAATGAGTTCAATTCGGTCAATGTAAAAGAATTTCTGAGACTAGAAGGAGTTGAAACAAATTACACCAAACCAAACAGTCATACAGGAAACTCTGATATAGAAAGGTTTCATAGTACAATCGGAGAAAAACTTAGAGTCCTGGAAATAGAGAAATCAGAATTACCAATTCAAGAGAGACTGTTTAAATGTGTAGAATGGTACAACAGGTCAATTCATTCAGCAATAAAAGCAAAACCGGTAGATGTGATGTTAGGTAAGGTTGATAAGCAATATATAGCAAAATTGTTAAAGGAAGGTAAGGAAAAAATTATGAACAAACGAAATGAAAATCGTGAAATATATAGGCGAACTCATGAGGAAGGTTATGTAAAAAATTACAAAGCATTAAGGCACAAAGACGAGCCTAAATATAGAAAGCTTAAGCTAGAAAATATTCACCCAGCTAATATTAAAAGGCGTACAAAATTTGCAGATCAAATAGATACAAAAGACTACGACAGAAATGATCAAGAATAGATAATAATAAAAGCTCTGCTAGGATAAAATTAGAAGACATTGATTAGAATAAGTTAGTTTAGCATAAGTCATTATAATATATTATATTCTAATAAAATATCAATAAATTCCTGAGGTATATTTGTAAGTAATAAGTGGATAATATTAATTAGTAATATGTGTATAAAATTAATTAGCTTAAAGCAGATGGAATAACCTAAACTTTATATTTAAAAAAAAAAAACCTAAACTTTCAGGTTATATATATATATATATAAAATGGTTATAATTTTCTTAACCTGGACGCTAACTCAAACACAGTTGACGGTAGAGAAAATCGAAACAAATGTGGGATTCATGGAGATCTATCTTGAAAAGGTCCATTTCACTATAAACTACGATACAGTTATACATAGACTATATGTATCCAAAAGAAATCCTAAATATTTTGGACAGTTTAGAAGTTAATGTAAAAAACTCGGGTTTGGAAGACAAAGCTACTACTCTACAGCTTCAAATTGATATGATAAGAAATAAAGTTTACACACTAATACCTCATAGGCAAAAGCGAGGGTTATTTAACTTTGTAGGTTCTGCACAAAAGTGGCTTTTTGGCACAATGGACGACGGCGATCGTCAAGAGGTAGAACAACATCTAAGGGTAACTGACGAAAACAACCACAATGCCATCCAAAACCTCAATAAACAAATAAAAATCAACACAAGCTTTAATGATACATTCAACAGACTTAAAAACCTGATAGAAAAAGACAGGGACATTATAAATAGTAGGTTAACAGAAATTAACAGTAATAGTAAGAAAATATTCCAGCAAACTCTTTACATAGATTTCATACTAAGACTAAAAATTTTAGAAGATAATGTTGAGCACATACAAGATAACATATCTTCAGCTAGACATGGAATTTTGCATAGCAATCTTTTAACTAATGAGGAAATAATTGAATACGACATTGATCTTAACAAATTAAAAGACATAAAGCTTGGAACTCCTAAAGATGATCACGAGAATATAATATTTGTTATTAGAATTCCAAAAAAGGCAATTGAACTTCATAAGGCTTTACTTGTTCCTATTGGGGACAACCAAAACAGGGAATTTATGTTTGATGCTCAAGAATTTATAAAATATGAAAACAAAACCTATAATTATGAACAGTACACTGAAATAAAAAACCTACCAATTTGTAACAATTGCGTATTAAAACAAAACTGTATAAAAATTTTCAACAATGCATCTGAAATCTTAGAACTAAGAGAGGGATTAATTCTACTTAAGAACCAAATAAATGTTAAATTTACTAGTACTTGTGATTTGAGGCAAATAATCCTGAATGGCACTTTTCTCATAAATTTCAATAATTGTTCAGTAAAAATTGATAGCCATATTATAAGCAATAATAATGAAAAAGTATTCAAACACAGTTTTGTCATTCAGGACTATTTCAGCCCTGTTTTAAACACAAATAAGAAATTAATTTTTGACGAAGTTATGCTTAATGAAATAGAAAATCTAGATGTAATAACAGAAATAAAAAACAAAAAGAAAGAATATGTAATTTTTGGGTCTATCTCTTTTATTATAATAATTATTGTAATTCTCAGTGCAATCTTTGTATTAAAGAATAAAAAGTTAAACGTTAAAATTAATACTATAGTGGCTCCGGAGAGTCCACAATCTGTGATGGGAGGTGTTACGTCCCGGACGCAACCTGAACCAATACATCCGGAATACTTTAAGTATTCCCCATAAAGTAGGTTATTGACCACAGTTCGATTCCCTTTAACCTCTCCATCTACTGTTTTACTCCGGTAAACAACATTGCCCAATTCCGCAACTTCCAATGTTCATATATTGTATGATATGCAATTTCGCAACTTCCGTTCAACAACATTTTACCGATAATGCACAGTTTGCATTGAGAAATAATTTAAAGGTAAGCGAAGTTTCGCTTAAGAAGTTTTAATTTAGTCTAGTTTTGATAATTGAATAAATAACATTATTCCTCTTAAGAGTACGGTGTGTTTTATTTCTTTTTTTTTCTTAAACGGCTCAACGTAACATTACGTATTTCGCGCGCGTTTTTTTTTTGTGTTTTTTTTTTGCACAGCACACAATAATATTGCGAGTGCACGGGTTGAGTTGTGCACTCGACGGTGGTCGACTCGGTACTCAAGCAGTTGACAAAGGAGACTGCAAACAACATCAAGTCTCTACTGGACACGTCCCAGAAATGTTTCCATGCTCTAGAAAATTTAGGGTTGCCGGTTAGTTCTTGGAATGACATACTAATTTATATTCTGGTGCAAAAATTACCTGCTTTTACTCAGCGTTTGTGGGAGGAGAAGTTGGGTAGTTTGAAGGAGTTGCCAACACTGATACAATTTACAGAGTTCCTTGAAACACGTTTTCGAACCTGGGAAGCAGTAGCTGGAACGAGTGGCATAAAGGTCAGCGGTTCTTCTGCACACAGGGCTGTTGCTGTCGAGAAGAAAACGGTGTTGCACGTCGGGAAGAAGCAGTTTGCATGCCAGGTATGTGGTAGAGGTCAGCACTCCCTTCGAACTTGTCAGAAGTTTACTGCCATGGAGATCTGTGAACCATCTAAGGCAGTGGACAGAATCGGGGTTTGTC
The DNA here is from genome assembly GCA_949129095.1 of Volucella bombylans. Lineage (NCBI taxonomy): Eukaryota > Metazoa > Arthropoda > Insecta > Diptera > Syrphidae > Volucella > Volucella bombylans. Next base: position 211,958,991 of record OX422140.1, on the reverse strand, counting down.
GGAACTGTTTGGCGTACAGTCACAAAACGAACCAATGTCAAAGCAGTGTGAGCTGCTATTACTGCAAGCAGGCACACCATTCGCTGCTGCATGTTAATAATCTCAGCTCTAAACCTACAAAGGATTATAAAAATACAACAACAGGTACACATACATTTCATATAACATCAAAATTTAATCCACCTAAAGTAGTCCCTTCTGAAGTACATCAGAAAAGTGTTCTTCTGGCAACAGCAGTTGTTCGAGTCAGGTCATCAAATCGTAATTATTTTAATCTGAGGGCGTTAGTTGATCCTGGATCGGAAGCAACATTCATTACTGAATCCGCTGTCTAAACCTTTAGCTCTGCAAAATTGGGAACATATTCAAGGTTTGAAGTTAGCTGATCCACAAGTTGATAAGCCTGTGACTGTTGATATTCTCCTGGGAGTCGATGTTTACTCTCAATTTATTTTAGGATCCATTATACGCGGTGATGGTGAAAGATCGCTAGTCGCACAGGAATCAGAGTTAGGTTGGCTTATCCTTGGAAAGGTTATTTCGCAAAATAAAGAACCTGTCCATAGCTTCTTACAGGTCCTCGATAACGAAACTCAGCTGCGAAGGTGCTGGGAACTGGAAGAGTTGCCTTTCAACACTATGGAAATTGCGGAAGAGAAAACTTCTGAAAAGAATATCAACACAATAACGAGATCGTCTGATGGTCGACATGAGGTATCGCAAATATTTAAAACCGGATGTAAGTCTGGGTTTGGTGCCTCGAAGTTAGGTGCCTTACGTAGATTTCATCAACTGGAAGGAAGATTCCAGGAAAACCCCACACAGCACAAGGAGAATTCCCAGTGTTTAACGGAATGCACCGAGCTTCCTCAGATGACAGAAGTCGACAAAAAGAATACCATACTGCATACACCACAGCATTTCCTTACTCCTCACCATTTGGTATTCAATAAGCCAACCGGAACTACGAAGCTTCGTCGCAGTCCTACGTACTACAAACGGTTTGTACGAAACTGCAGGGCACAAGCTAGGAAAAGAGACAGAGGTCCACTAAAGGTAGATGCAATCGGCAAAAGAATAATCGAAATTCCTGAAGGAGACACTGCCATAGATAAGGTAATTTACCTTGAGGGATAGAAGCGAGTTCAATCGGTGACCAACTACTTCTTGCGCAAGTGGAGCAAAGAATATATGTCCACGATGAAACAGCGCCCGAAGTGGACAGGACGGAAGCCGAGATCAATACGCGAAGCCTCAGTTATCTTCAAGGATGAGAGACTACCGCTACCGCAATGGCGACTCCAACGGATTTCGACACACATCCCGGAAAAAAAAGCACTTGTCCGATTGGTTACGGTACGAACTAAAACCGGATAACTTAAAAGGTCACTCGGGAAAATCTGCTGCATTTGAACAACACAACACCACATTTAAAGGACACAACATAACACTTATAAGACACACACTTTAAATAAATTCACAATAAAAATCAAAAAACCAAATCTTTTCCTTTAAAAGGATTTATTTCATTAAGAGAAATACAAATAATTACAAATTAATAATAATTACTTATACTAGATTCCCTACACAGCACAACACACATACATACAGTCCACTCTAAACCACACAAAATCATTCATACCAGACAACGTTGCAGAGTTCCAAAATTCCAAAATGCCGACGGGAATTGGAGAATCAAAACTCCGACGGCACTTGAAGTTTTGCACTGAAAACTCAATGTTGTCCACTCAAAACACAACACAACACTTTAAAGGTATCAATTTAAAAAGAAAAACAAAACATTTTAAAATTTATAAACACTTAATAATAATAATAATATAACTTAATAATAATAATGTATACCTTAAACTAATCTTAACATAAATTACATAAATAAAGAAAATAATAATAAATAAATATGTAAACAAAATTAAATATGTAAAAAGGAAAAAAAAATTACTCCAGATGAATTGCAACAACAATTCAAAGGAAGGCGAATTCTTGGCTTTACAACCAAAATATGCGTACGCGGAGAACAGTTATTGTACAAATAACACCACCAATTGTTTGGAATCTAGTTGGAAAATGATTTTAATGAATTTTTTTATTTTTATTTATTTTTCATTTTCCCATTTATTTTTTATTTTTTTTTCATTTTTTTTTTGTACTTGCACACGAATGTCACGAAGACAATCGATGCATATAAATATATACACACGCACGTATATACGATTGTGTACTCGCGCCAATATACACAATTCAAAACGAAATAGAACTGCGCGAAGGAAGGGGAGCAGACAAAAAGAATTAAAGAAATAGTTAATTAAAAACACTTACCTTTTTAACAAAAAAAAAACTGAAAAAAAAGGGGAAAAACCAACGAAAATTAACAACACAAACTAAAGAAAAACCAAACACTCGTTGCAAATTGACCCAGTTTTGGTCAATGATCAAAACAAACTATTGCACTAGGTGAATTACGCACATTTTATCTCCCTTTGTTGCTCGTTTGTTATATCGTCGTCCTTGTCACCTTACATGTAGGTTTGTTTCAAATTATTAACTTACACGATTTTGTCTCATTTACATGTAGATAGTCAACACACTCGCACTCATACAACACATAACTTTTATGTCAAAACAGGTACAACATACTCCAATTCTATGTGGGTACAGTAAAGTACAAGGTCGAGGACACTTACGGATGAAAATCGTCCACCGGGCGGGAGCATGTTCGTGAACACAGTGTATAAATAATATACATATATTTTAGTTTAAATAATTATTTCATTTCAATATTAAAATTGTAATCCATGTTAAAACTAAGCTAAATTAATTGAAACCTAATCTAATGTAACCTATGAAACGTAATGTAAGATTACGAATTGTAAATATTTAGTACAAGTGTATGACAGTTTGAAAAGTTAAATATGGAAGTAATTTCCGGAGAAGAATAAAAGAGTCTCTTTTGCTGTAACCATTGAAGCCGAAAGAACGTGTTTTATTTAAAAACCGAATTTTTCTACCTATTTTTGTAACCCCACACGTATTTAGCAAAGTAAAACCCTACACAACATAACCCTTGGTCATCGGCTCTTGTTTCGTTTCTTCCGACTCCCTATTTCCGGCCATTTTTGTGATCCATTCAAATACTCATCGCAACTGACCTATTTCGATTATGAGTGAAACAGATGCTGACTTAGTGATTTGTACATGTCATTTTAAGCAATTACTTATCTTTAAAAGTTTAAGAACTATTTTTCGTTCTATTGTTATGAATGTAAATACCCCAATCCTCCTACATAATGCCAGCATTAAATGTTAAAGTGATAAAATGAATAATGTCACTTTTTTTTTTTATAATTTACGCGCGCCTAAGGGGTTAGATACCCTTTTACTGTTGCCAGGGCGCGGGCGGAAAGGTAGAAGAAAGAGAAAGGAAAATTGTTTTGTAGTGGTTTGAAACTCAGGTGCGTTTGGTTTCGATATCCGCTCTCCAGGGGGTGGGAGTCCGAATAGGACGGAGAGTTTTTGCTTCACTCAGAGTAATTCGAGTTATAATTCACAGTATTTTTTCCTGTGCTTGAAACTCTACCACAGCCAAATCTACGTGTCAGTGTTATGCCTTCACACGCAGAATTTTTCTGTCTGAGTTCCAATTACAAATGAAAAACTGACTTGCCATGGGCAGGACTCGAACCCAGACCCTCCGAGTGAGAAGCGATTGCTAGTACCACTACACCACGTCCATGTCATTACGGAAAATAAATTACAAAAGACGCTCGATAATGTGAATACCCAATAACTTCAATTATTCAGTCACGTGAACACATAAAGTCTTCCCCACTACTCTATAATGTGAAAAATTTTCACAAAGAACCTCACTAACTTGAACAAAACTTTATTTGTAAGACAAGATTAAACGGTAATTTATTCGCAAGTCAAGGAAATGCAGATGGGAATGGGATGATGTTTTTTTACATTGGGATTTTCAATTATTAATAAAACTCCGTAATAAGTCGCACACGATCTGAACATTTAAAAATACTACAGGATTTTTTAAATAATGCCTCCAAAATGTTTAACTTTGTTGGACAAAACAAAAGTTTTAAAGGACTTGTCTAAAGGTAAATGCAGAAGGTTATTCCATATGAAATGTTGTTAACGTTTTTTTTGAACATAAATACAGCTGCTACGGTGACGGCAATCGCAAAAATATACGATGTGTCTAAGCCAAACATATGAAATATATGGAATAAACAACGCCGCATAAAAGCAGTCAAAAGTACCGATTGTTGCACTGGAAAACGATGCACACATTTTAGTGTGCTGAAATGGAGAAAAAAATTAGGTAAATAAAAGAAAAGGAATTTAAATTGAGTTGAGATCGCTTGAGACAAAAAAAGGCAGGAATGGGGAAGATAAAAACTAAGTTCTTCGATTCGAGAAAAAGATATGTAACTCGCTCCTAAATCTGCGTGTGTCATTCAGCTCTCTTAAGTTGCGCAGAATTGAATTCCAAAAGCGAATGGCAGCAATGAAAAATTGTCTCCCAGACGTTAGGCAAGAGAATTGTGGAAGAATTAAATAAACAGATCTATTAGATGCCACAAACTGGATTTTATTGTAGAGATATGAAGGTTGTCTCGTTTTTATTATGTTAAAAAGAGAATTGAGGGTACGAAATTTCACATAGTTCTGAAAAGACATATCCAACACGTTTTTTGCCAAATGTGATATGTGATTAAACCTTTTGCGACCGTAAATATAACGTATAGTGCTGTTAAAAGCTAACTGAAGCTTTCTATTACTTTCAGCATCACAATTACAGAAGATTTCACGCCCATAAATTAATACAGGAATAACCAAAGCTTTGGCAAGGATAAGCCTTATTCTCAGTGGTGTAAACTTTTGGGCTGTCCACAATGTTCGGAGAACACCATACGCTTTACCGATTATAACATTAATATGGATATTCCATGTTGTTGAATACCATGCCTAGGTTTTTGGAATTGGTAAATTGTTCAGCATTATGGATGGGAAATAAGATAATTCCAAACAGTTTTTTGAAATAACTAAACACTTACATTTATTTGCGTTCAGTGCTAGGCTATTTTATAAAGCTCATTTCGAAATTCGTTGAAGATCTTCATTTATATGATTAGTGCAGTTTTCTATTAATCCAAGGGCACAACTTCTATAAATTTGAATATCGTCCGCATAAAGGTGCTTTGACGAATTCATAATAACGGATCCTATGTCATTAACATACATTGAGAACAGGAGAGGTCCCAAAATCGACCCTTGGGGAACGCCTCCTTGCAAAGTAAGAAATTCTGATAGAACGCCTTCCAGAGACACGTCATGCTTTCTTTTTCTAAGGTATGACGAGAGTAAATTTCTAGCAGAAGAAGACATATTAAAGAAGTAATGTAATTTATAAATAAGAGTGGAGTGGTCAACCATATCAAAAGCTTTCGTAAAATCAAGAAGGACCAAGAGTCCTTATCCAGATTCTCTTTTATATCTTCTACCACCCTCATTAATGCAGTTCTACAGCTATGCTTGTATTATTTGATTATGCATAACTGTTTCACAAAGCTTAGAGAGGAAGGGTAAAATATATATAGGTCTAAAATCCTCACATGCCGAGCTTTTTTAGGGATTGGTACTACTTTGGCTATTTTCCACTGGTGTGGAAAAATGCCGGTTGTAAAAATGGTGTTGATCACGTGCGTAAGATATGGAAGGAGTAATGGTAGTAATGGCCTTAATAAAAACTGGATGTACTCCATCCACCCCAACAGCATTTGGCTTAATAGACAAAAAACTTCCACAATATCCGTGCTTTCTATTCTTTGGAAAGAAAATGATGTACCGCTTGGGATAACACGAGCACTGTTTGCATGATCTTCAACCTCTGTTGAGGTTACAGGATGTTGTATAGATAGAAATCTACGATTAAGTTCATTTCCATCGATATTACTTGCACACTTAAGTTTTTGTTTACCAATCCCTAATTCACGGAGGTTACTCCACAGTTTTCGACCATTAGAATTAGTAGCTATTCGATTTGAATAAAACCGTGTTTTAGCAAATCTTATTTCGCGAACCACACTGTTTCTTAGTTGTTTGTAGACTTGGTGGAACTCAGTCGTATTCCTCTGACGAGAAAAGAACGCATTTTTGAAAAAAGTTTCATGTAAAAGAATTGTAAAGAATTGTAATTTTTTACGCGGATTACGAATCTGTCAAAAAATAGGGGTTCCCATTAAAAAATCAAAAGAGACCTTCGTTTGACCTTGAAAATGGGGCTCAAGGTCAAACTCGTGGTCACCATCTTATGTCCCCTTCAGAACCTTGTGACTTTTGTCTGAAATATTTTTCGCGATATAGCGTATTTTTCGAGTAATTTGGATGTCTCAAGTTAAAAAACTCACCAGTATATTGTGTGTTTGAAATTATCAACCAATAAGAAAAGTATTAAATATTTTTGTTACTTTTACTGTTGTCAAATTTCTTTATCTAACATTAATGTTTTCAAAAACGTTAGATGTCGAAGTTCATGTTGTCTTAATCTGTTTTTAACGTTAACGAAATTGAAAAATATTCCGATCTAGTTTTATGAAAAGAATTAAATGTTACGGAAGTAGAAGATTACCGCAACTACTACTGCATGAGTGAAAATGAACTTAATAAACTAATCCGATTAGTCGAGCCCGTTCTAGCTAGGAAGAATACCACCATGAGAAATTTTATATGTGAAGGAGAGGTTGACAGTAACTTTAAGGTACTTAGCTACTGGGAGGAACTTTGAAGATCTCAACTTTTCCGTAGCTATGTCTCCAGGCTCGATAAGACATGCCGTAGTTGAAACATGCCAGGCACTTATCTATGACCTTCAAGATTTTGTTTTTGTTTAAGTCAGTCAATAAAAAAAAACTAATGAAACTTGTTCTATCAAAATTATTGTAAAATGTTTGTGTGGGTAAAAATTATAGAACTTATTCTTTTTAATACAAATCGATTTATTTTATACAGTTACAAATCACAATTTAACATAATCGTTTATCTCAAAACAATCCAATTTCTCAACCGCTTATACTTTTCTTATCTTTTACTTAAACCATTTAATCACTTCTCCTATTTAATTAACACTTCAAATTCAACTGATGACCTGACATGCATACGTCGGGGATTTATACTCGAATGACATACTTCGAGCACAATCCTCGCCATCCAGCGTCCCATACAATTTCCAATTTGCTAGAATATTGGATTCCACTCTCCAGTCATCAATGGTCGAGACTCTGTTATTCAAGTATCGAAATCTTCTGTTCTTCGAGTATCGACATCTTCTGCTATGTAAATATAGATGTCCTTCCTCACATTTAAATGGTTATCACACTGCTCACTCCCTACAGTTGTTCGTGCCGAACAACTTCGTCATTCATCATTCCGTTGAAATGAAACATTCTATTTGAGAGGTTTTCCCGCCTCAGTAAATAAACATCTTCTTTGATGAATTATAAAACGCTCTCCAGCGAAATCTGACTTACAATTATCCAAATGGACCACCTTCAATTTTCCTCGATCCCCACGCTGGATCCGGTAGACAACGTCATTAATGCGCGTTATCACCTTGTATGGACCTTCCCAGTCCTGTTGCAATTTTGGTGATTTGCCAGACCATATCTCCTTCGTTGAAGCCGGAAGATTTCGCCTTGGTGTCGTACCTAGTCTTCATGCGGCTGCTCGCTAGTTTCATTTTTCTCTGGTATCTTCATGCAATTTACGAATCCTCCCAAATATTGGCATATTTCCTGGAAGACTTTTGATTCAAAGTTTCGCCCTTGATCAGAGTGTAGCTTCATTGGGACCACAAATCTGCTCACCCAGTTGTTGACTATCTGTTCGGCTACGGCCTTAGCTTCTTGACTTGGGATGGAAAACACTTCCGGCCACATACTGAATGATATCGTGTTCCTTCCAGGCCAATATTGATACAATGTCATTGTCTGCCTGTTGGCAGGAACGGTCTGGTAAGGTCTGGAGAGTACTTTGCTGTAATATGCGACCACTCTCTCTTGACCATCATGAACTTGGGAGATCACAGCTCCGACTCCAACATTGCTAGCGTCTGCGACCGCGATGAATATTTTTCCGGGCGTGGGGTAACCCAAGATGGGTGCATTGCACAGCTGTCGCTTCAATTTTTGAAATGCTTTTTCACATCCTCCAGACCACTGGAGACATGAGTCCCATGAAGCTTCTCAGTTGGAGTTTATCTTTTGGAGAAGGCCAACTTTTCACGACTTCGATTTTGTCAGGATCCGTCCTTACTCCTTCCGCTGATATAATGTGACTGAGATATTTTACTTCCGGATGGAACAAGGCGCACTTTTCTGGGTTGAGCTTTAAATGAGCATTTCGCAGCCTCTCAAACACTTCTTTTAGATTTTCGCGGTGCTCTTCGAACGTTTTGCCTATGACGATAACGTCGTCCAAATACACTAGGCAGGTTTTCCATATGAGTCCTTGCAATGTTCATTCCATTAGTCGCGCGAAGGTGGCCGGAACGTTACACAGTCCACACGGCTTCACTGCAAACTGCCAAAGACCGCTTCCTGTAGTGAAGGCAGTCTTCTCACGATCCGCACGATTTATCTCTACCTGCCAGTAACCGCTCTTCAAGTCAAGTGTTGAAAACCATTTCGCTCCAGAAAGCATATCCAAAATGTCATCGATTCTCGGAAGTGGGTAGTTGTCTGTTTTAGCGATATCGTTGAGACGTCGGTAGTCTACACAAAACCTCGTGCTGCCATCTTTCTTCTTCACGAGGACCACTGGAGTTGCTCACGGACTTTGCGATTCTTCAATCAGTCCCTCTTCGACATCTTCGACACCATTTTCGCAAGTTCTGTTTGCTTTGCTAATGAAAGACGCCTTGCAGGTTGACGGATTGGTCGAGCGTCTCCGGTGTCAATGTAGTGTTGAACAATATGCGTACGTCCATATTCTCCGTCTTGTGTATCAAATATATCAGCGTACTCACCGATTAGTTTTTCTGACATATTCGCTGATCTTCGTCCAGATTACAGAGGCTAAGAATTTGGTTCTTGATTTTTATTCTCTGAACTGTTGCACCCTTTGTATCCGTTGTGGTTGATATAGCCTCAACAGATACAAATTTTCCCACTATCTCCCCATTTTTCACCTTTACGCTGAATGCTTTTGAATTTAGAATCCTTACAGTGATCATGCTATTCTTTGGCTCCACTAAGGTCTTTCCCACCATGAAGTCTCTTCTATTTCCTTCCTTCCACTTTTGCCCACAAAATTGCTTCCGACGAAGGCTCTAGACTCTGATTTCTGCAGATGATTTGATATTTGTGTTTCCGTATACCATTAGTATTTCCATGTTTCCGTATTTCAGGCTTTGTGCCCCCAGGTCTACTGCTAGTCCACATTATCTCATGAAATCTGTACCAATCACTCGTTACATATGTCAGCAACCAGAAACGCGTGAAAGAATGTTATTCCGGCCAGCTGGATTTTTATGGGGACTTCACCATATACCTTAATCGTTGCTACTGTAGTTGTTCGCAAGCTGCAACTGCTGGTGTTATGCAACCAAGACTTCTGCACATGATCCCTAATGATGATTGAGGCCATGGCACCGGTGTCTATTGTTGCCATCCATTTCTCCTTACCGCTAAATACTTCCATCAAAAGACTTTTATTGCATCGTTTTGCCAGCGAGACTTGGATGGTGGTCCTGTGGCCGTCAACTCGTGCTCCCGACGACTGATGGCCTCGGGAAGTTTGATCGGGTTCTTGGTAGCCGTTTCTGCCGGTTTCTTCCTTCATTTGCTTGTTACCACAGTGAGGGCAGCCTTTTCTTTTTTCTTTTCTCATTTTTATATTTTGTATTATCATTATTGTCGTTGTTAATAAAATCCAACTGCATGACCATTTCTAGTATAATTCTTTAAACTTTTTTTTATTTATTATTTTTAAAATTTTGTAGGTGAATATTACCTCCACTTGTGGTGATACAGGCTGCTCAAATTTATCCAGAAATTTAAGGGCATAGAAAATCCACTATGTTGGCTGGTAAACCTCATCAGCACCACTTCCAGATTTTTTTGACGTTACATTTTTTCTAGTTCTTTCCTGTAATTTGTGCACAATGTGTTAATTTTTCTTTTAACGTCAGCAATTATAGCCCCTGGTTTAATTTTTGTGTATTTTTGTGGATTTGTAGTATTCCACAATTCTGGATGGACTTATACGTGTTGCTGCACCGGCTGCATAAATCGAAATAAGTAATGACCAGCTATTGACGTAAACACCTTACACGGTCATTACCAGGAATATGATTTTTCTAACTTTGCGTCTTTTTTTACTTAATCGGAAGATAGTACCGACTTTACACAAACACGTTTCATGTCCCCCTGATTCCATATATATATATTTTATTTTGCCTTTTTATACCATTATTGCCTTTTTTGCTCTTTTATTTGTTTGTTCGCTATACATTTTTTTTAGAACAATGCACATATATATATCTGCGCAAACATGCTTCTTTTTCGCACTACGTAATACGCATACCTAAATTTCTAGACGGTTTGTATTTTATGTGACCACAGACGTTATTGTGGGTATAACTGTATTACAAAGTTCTTGTTTGGATACAAATGCGAAAGATCGCGGGTGCCATTCAAATGTATTTACACAGATTGTTTGCATTGTATAGGATAGTTATTTTTTTGTAAATGCAATCCTTCGATTATATGGTGTGATACATTCAGTGTGATTGCATCTTCTCCGTTACTCCTTTAAAATGTAGAGAAAAAACGTCTGCGAATACAGTAATCTTGATGGCCTAATACAAACAATGAAACTCAGTAACTCAAAGTTCGTTTCTGTACGTGGACGTTACTTGTATCTCGGAGAGTTTTTTGTTTTAACTGGAAGAAATCAATTAAAGTGCTAAAATGCATAAAACGGCTTGTAAAGAGGAAACAAAATTGAAAAATTTGGTATTAAAACTTGGATCAGATTATTTTTCATCTGACGGAAAGGCTCTTTTGTGCAAATTGTATGGTGTAAAAGTCAACCATGAAAAAAAAATATTATATTGAACAGCATATAAAAGCAGCAAAGCACCAGCAAGCAATGGATTTAAAGACAAAACCACAAACTCAAACGATTTCATCTTTTGTTACTGGAACTGAAAAAATATAATTTTACAGCGATATGACAAGAATGTTGTTAGTATGTGACATACCGCTATATAATATCAATCGTCCAGAGTTCCAGACTTTTATAGAGAAGTACACACAAAAAAAATGCCAGACGAGTCTACAAAAAAATTACGTCGAAGATTGTTGCCTCGCAGTGCTCCACAAAATCTGATCTGAAATTGGCGACGACAATATTTTTGTATCCATCGATGAAACGACTGACAAAGCAGGGCGATGTGTATCAAATGTGATTGTTGGGCGAGCGTACGGTCGAAGGTACCTACTAACGTCCGGCTTTTTGACGATTCAATGCGGTTGCTGTGGCCAGATGAACTTAAGCGAGAGAAAGTTTTGTTGTTCGTAACAGACGCTGCACCGTATATGAAAAAGAGTGGCAAATTACTGCAAATATTATATTCAAAAATGGTTCACGTAACTTGCGTCGCTCACGGTGTACATAGAGTCTGTGAAAGCATACGCAGTCACCACTCAAAAGTTGACGCCTTTGTATCTAATATGAAGAAAATATTTTTAAAAAGTCCATCCCGGATTGCTGTTTTTAAGTTTACTTAAAATTAAATTTGAATTTAAATGTTTGAATTTACATTACACCAGGTGTTAACTCGTTGGGGACTTGGCTAGAGGCAGCAACGTATTATGCGGATAATTTTGTTAGGATCCAAAAATTCGTCGACGTTCTTGAAGACGATGCAAGCTGTGTTGTGTTTGCGAAGGAATTGATTCACGATGAAGCAGTACAAGCGCAGCTGGCATATACGAGGGGCGTTCAACATATTCTCGGTATCGGGGTGAAGCTGTGGTTGTATATATAAATTGATACTATTATTTTAGTGTATTCATGTAAAATTTCATATAAATGTGATTATCGCGTTTTATCTCTAGTTAAACAGAATCATAATGGCAACTGAGACGATGTTGGTGAAAATTGAGCATCGCGCTGTAATTAAATTTCTCACTAAGCAAGGAAAAAGTCAAAAAACTATTCATGAAGAGATGGTGGCTGTTTACCAGGGTTCCGCACCTTCATTATCAACTGTGCAAAAGTGGTCAAGTGAGTTCAAGAGAGGCAGAGAGAGCATTGAAGACGACCCCCGCTCCGGCGCCCCGGCTACTGCTTGTACGGGAGAAAGCATCAAAGAAGTCGAAAAACTTGTTCTTGAGGATGCCCGAATAAAGGTGAAAATGATGGCAGAGATCACCAAGCTTTCAATTGGTACCATTCTTCATGACCATCTTAACCTTTCAAAGGTCAGTGCAAGGTGGGTGCCACGAATGCTCACAGCGCCTCAGAAAAAAGTGAGAATCGCATGCTGTAGAGAGCTTTTGGAGATGTAGTGAGAACGCGGACGGTGTTATGGATCGAATTGTTACTGGGGACGAAACATGGGTCCACCACTATGACCCTGAAAGCAAACAAGAGTCCATGCAGTGGCATAAAAAAGGAACAGAGCCCCCGAAGAAGTTCAAAGTCACTCCGTCTGCCGGGAAGCTCATGGCCACAGTTTTTTGGGACTCAAAGGGAATCTTGCTAATTGAGTACAAAAAAAAGGTGAAACCATCAACGCCACATCCTACGCTTCCACTTTGCATAATTTGCGGGAGGAAAACTCGCAGCGGGTGTGTTGCTTCTTCATGACAACGCTCCTGTTCACACGGCGCGAGTTTCCAAGGCTGCTGCGCGAGATTGTGGTTTCGAAGAAAGCCAACACCCACCCTATAGTCCAGACCTTGCCCCTAGTGATTATTTCCTGTTTCCGGATTTGAAAAAATGTCTTCGTGGAGAAAGATTTTCGGATGATGAAGAACTCAAGTCGGCAATAAATGGGTATTTTGCAGAGAAAGAGGAAATTTATTTGTTTGAGGGTTTAAAAAAGCTTATCTCAAGATGTAACAAATGCATTGATGTTAGGGGAGATTATATTGAAAAATAAAAACAATTTAAATTAAATTCGCATTTTCCTTCATATCGATACCGAGAATATATTGAACGCCCTTCGTAACAAAGTCAATTTTGGATTTTTAGTCGACCCAATAAAACAAATTTTTGAAGACTTACAAAAAAGAGATATTTTTGAAAGTCTATACTTGTAATTTTAACTAGCATTCTTCTCATTAAGGAGCATCAATTGGAGAAGTGTTTCCGGTTTTAAAGATTGTTCAGCAAAACTTGGAAAAAGCAAAAGGGCCGATAGCAAAAGAAGTTTTGAAAATGTTTACTGCCGTTTTCAATGCAAATACGGGGCTGAGAACGATTGAGCAGATAAATTCTGTAATGAATGGCGACTTGGATTCTAAACTTCCAGAAAATATTGATGTTAGTAACGTTGAAGGCTTTAAATGGGCTCCATTGGTTTCAGCTGAAGTGTGTACATCAAACGCGATATTCCTCAGTTTGATTTAACATAAATTCAACTTTTATTGAAGCATAAACAACGATTAATTTATATAATTTCGTAAAAAGAAGAAACTCGAAACTGAGGTTAATTCTGCTTGGTCTCCTGTCGAGATGTCGTGGGAAAAAGCATGCGAGATATGTATTGACGTTTCTAGGTGACGTTTCTCTTGATGACATCTGTAGATGTTTACTTGGTGTTGTTACTTTACAGCATGCTCCCCTTACATCCCCCTCCTTTTGGAATTTCTTGACAGAGAAAGTTACTTGCAGCAGATTAGTCGCTGGGGTGGTTTGACTGTCCTTCCATACCGGGTTGTATAGGTTTGTGATGAAGACTTTTCTGTAGTCAGTGACTGATCGTGAACCTTAGGATTTAATGCAGGGTGAATTTGGTCGTGTGGGTTTGTGAGCTCTGGGGCTGCACTGGTACGATAACAGGTGGCTTTTGTTGGAAGTCAACGTCTGGGATGCTTGTTGGTTGTGCACGAATGTTAGCTTCGGTGGGCTTTATGTTGCAAGTGTTGCGACGGAAAGTATTTCCTCCTTTGTCACGGATAATGTAAGACCTGGGATGAACTTGACTTATAACAACTGCTGGTTTCCACTCTTTTGAGCTGTTGACTCTAGTGACGATGTGTTGTCCTGGATGCAACGATTTCTTTTGCAAAGTTCCTTTATTTGCATATTTGGCTTGTTTTTGTCGTTCTTCTTTGAGTAATTCTGGCACGTCTGTTGTGTTGGGTTTAGGAATAAGTGATGATATAGTTGATGGTAATGGTGATCTTAAATTTCTTGCATATAGTCGTTGTGCTGGGCTTCCGAGTTGGCTTCTGGGCATATTCATGTAGTTTAGAATTCCTAAGTGGAAATCGGTTCCATCATAATTGCACTTCTTCAAAATGTTTTTAGCGGTCTGGACGGCTCTTTCTGCAAGGCCGTTTCCTTTTGGGTGATAAGGTGAACTGGTCCTATGGTTGAATTTCCATTCGGTTGAAAAATTCTTGAAATCTCGCGACGAAAATTGTGGGCCGTTGTCGGTTTCCAGAATGCGTGGAATGCCATGGCTAGAAAAAACGGTTTTTAAAAATTGAATGACGTATTTCGTTGTAGCTTTGTAAAGTTGATGTAATCTGAGTAACTGTCTGTAATGACAATATAATCTTCATCATCAAAATAAAATAGATCTGCGGCTGCTACTTCAAATGGGTGAATTGGTATTTCCTTGGTTCCTAACTCAATTTTATTGTTCTGTCGTTGGTAAACTTGACAAGCCGCGCACTTTTTGATGTAATTGGCTATATCGGAACTCATGTTTGGCCAAAAAATAACATCTCTAGCTTTCCGAACGCATTTTTCGTAACTGAAGTGGCCGTTATGAATAAACCTGAGTACTTCCTCTCTCATTTGTATGGGTATCAGGGCTTTTTGTGATTTAAATATAATTTCGTTGTCTACCGAAAGTTCTTCTCTGAAATTCCAATATGGCCTTATGCTCTTTGGGAGGCTTTTAATCGTAGAGGGCCAGCCATTCATGATGAAATGTTTGAGTTGAATGAGTGTCTCGTCTTGCTTGGTGAGTTTGATTAGTCGTTTAAGTTCGTTATCAGAGATCGAGAGAATGAATTGGATTTGTAAGTCTTGTTCTCTGCGATCTTTCTCTGCGTTGTTTTCGCAGTCTCTGCTTAACGGGTCTACCAGGTGCATGGTTTTGCCTTGTTTATACACAACTGTTGGGTTGTATGTGAGAAGGCTTAGTCGAATTCTTTGGAGTCGCGCGGAAGAGGAGTGGATTGGCTTTTGAAAGATTACTTCCAACGGCTTGTGGTCGGATTCAATCACTATAGTTTTTCCCCAAACATATTCGTGGAATTTTTCACAGCCGAATTTGATTGCGAGTGCTTCTTTTTCCAATTGTGAGTAACGGGTTTGACATTCGGTTAGTGCTCTTGAGGCAAATCCTACGGGTTGATCTTTTTGCAGTAAAACTGCGCCTAATGCTTTAGAACTGGCATCGACTTGCAGTTTGACGTCATCGTTTGGATTGTATAATCGGAGCACAGGTGGTTCACTTATTTTTGATTTGAGCGTTTCAAAAGCTTGTTGTTGGTCAACTTCCCATATCCATGGTGTTGGTTTTTCCAGGAGTGAGCGGAGAGGGTTTGTGATGGATGAATAATTTTTTATAAACTTGCTGAGGTAAGTGAATTTTCCCAAAACTCGCATTAATTCCTTTCTGTTTGTTGGTGTTTTCATTCCTTTGATTGCTTCTGTTTTCTCGGGATCTGGGCTCATCCCCTTTTCGCTGATTATGTGACCCAAGAATTTAATTTTTTGTTGGTCGAATTTGCACTTTAATTTATTCAGCTTTAATCCATTTTCTTTCAAAATACCGATTACAAGGTCTGTGGTTCATCGCAAGCTGTGGATTGATTTCGCGTGGATTAGAATGTCGTCCATTGACACCTTTACATTAGGTATTTTACCAAATAACGTTTGCATTATCTGTTGGAATATTTCGGGGGCGGAGCAAATTCCGAACGGCAGCCTCATACAACTAAATATTCCCCATGGTGTGGCAAAGGTAAGAATTTTTTTTGTACGTTCTGATACTCTCACCTGCCAAAATCCTCGCATGCAATCTAGAAGGGTGAAATACTTGGAGCCGTGAATTTGAGCCGTGATTTCTTCGATGGTTTGCATAGGGTGATGACGGCGTTTTATGTTGCGATTGACGATGGTTGGATCAATGCAAATTCGAATGTTTTTGTTTTTTCGTACTACTACCATTGGTGATACCGAGTCTGTGGCTTCTTTTGTTGGTTCGATGACGCCTAATTTGACCATGTTTTCGAGTTCATTCTTAACGTCGTCTCGGATCTTATAAGGAATGCGGCGAGGTGAGCATATCTCAAACTTTGGATTTTCTATTAAATCAATGTCGTACTCGTAATTTTTAAGGCAGCCTAAGCCTTCAAAAACACTGTCGTGTAGATTGACCTCATTTATACGACTTATTAGACCGAGTTTCTCGCACGTGTTCGCTCCAAGAATAGGCATAATATCTTCGACTACGATTTTAAACGTGATATTGCTTTGTTGGTTAGCGATTGTGCACGGAATTATGGATTCGCCAAGGACTTTCATTCGGTGGTTACTGAAGGATATCAGATTTTTGGTTGTACACGGTATTATTTTGATTCTGAGTTTTCGATTATTTTTTGTGAAAGGACGTTGCATTGGGCTCCTGTTTCGAGTTTAATTTTGTGGCTTTGGCCATTAATTATTATGGTTTCCGTGAATTTGTCGTTGTTGATAACCTCATTATGTGACACACAACCAATAAATAACGGAAAATCGTCGTCATCGCTTTCGCTTTGCTCGTCACTTAGGTTTATGTTCTTTGACGTGCTTGCCTTGTTTCTATTTCTATACTGCGATTTATTCTTTTTGCAGTAAGATTCAAAATGGTTTCGTTGTTTGCATAGTTTACAAATGTGTTGATAGGCTAAGCAGTTTCGGAAGGCGTGGTCATGAAAGGTCATTTAGCTCCTTAAAGGCACGTCTAATAGACAAACGGAGAAGATTATTACCAGATAATTTCAAAAAGCTTTTGGTAGTTCAATGCTACTATAACTAAATTTGCATTCCTTTTCTTATTTTCTAATAAATGCGTTTTTTTTTTGCCTTTTTACGTGTTTTGTTTTGCCTTTTCTTACTTTTTAATGTCAACAAAATCCTTACCCTGGTCATTACTAAGGACAATACTGAAGGTAATGATGGCTCGAAATCAGAAATTCCGTATTTTCGTCAATACCGGCCACCATTTCAATTAATGACAATACTATCGACCACACACGATCATAGTTAATGCCAATATTTTGCAGTTATGACATTACTATTGATCGTGTAAGGGCCGCTATACACGATCATAATTAATGTTAATATTTTGTAGTAATGACATTACTATTGATCGTATAAGGGCCGCTATAGAGCTATTATATGGGTCAGAAAAAAGGGAGGGAAAATGAATTGACGAAATTAACCCTTTATAGTGTTAAATGTTTGTGTGGGTACAAATTATAGAACTTATTCCCTTCAATGCAATCACTTTATTCAATATAATTACAGTTCACAATTTAATCGCTTATCTTAACAACTTAACGTATACTTTTCTTTTTTTTTTGCTTAAACCACTTTATCACTTCTCGTAATTCATCCTGTTGCAATTTTGCTGATTTGCCTTTCTTACCCTGAGAACTATACAGTCACACCAGATCTCCTTTGTTCGGCTACAGTCCTAGCCTCTTGATTTGGAATTGCGAACACTTACTGAAGTAATCCATGTTCACCAGGGTGTATCGATTGCTGTTAATGGTTTCGGGAATATGGCCAGCGATGTCGATGGCTATTCGCTCGAGTGGTGCTCCGACATTGTACTGTTGAATATTTCCCTGTGGCTTTACTTTTGGGCCCTTGGTAGCCACCTTATGTACTTTATGCACCAGTTATCGACATATTGTTTTGCGTTTAGTCAATAGAAATGCTTCCTTACATTTCCGATGTCGTTTTTATTCCCAAATGGCCTCCTGAGATTTCGTCATGAATTTCATGTATTTCATGGAGCACTTGACTGACTCTGGACACAATTAGCTGCATACGAGACGTAGTTTCGTCTGAATTTTAACATTTTCTTTTCAGCAAACCATCTTGCATACAAATCGAGTCCCACTGCGCCCAGTATGCATTTGGAATTTGGCTCTAGTCCGATATCTGCTGCCAGCTTGGTCTTTCTTCGTGTTCTTTCTAGGCCAATATTGGTTCGATGTCATTATCTGCCTATTGGCAGGAACGGATTTCGTCTGCATTTCAACCCTGTATTGGCTCAGTGCTGATCATTGGGATGGTGGCTTGTTCTTTCGCTTCTTTACGGTTGAAGTGTTCACATTTAACTCCTCACGGACGTAGCCCTGTGACTACTCGATCCATCTCACAACTTGGCCTTCAGGATTCCTAAATTGTAGTATCCATTTCAGAGCTGCGTGGTTTGTCCGAACAATGAACTTTTGTCCATAGAGATACTTATGGAAATGCTTCGTAGCCAGAATTAAGATACGCAGTAGTTCCTTTCACGTCTGGAGACTACCTTGTACCTGTAATACACAACCACTTTCTCTTGACCATCATGAGCTAGAGAGATCACTGCTCCGACTTCAACATTGCTAGCGTCCGCGTCCACGATGAACACTTTTCCGGGTGTGGGATAACGCAAGATGAGGGCATTGCACAGCTATCGCTTCAGTTCTGAAAATGCTTTTTCGCACTCTCCAGACCAACTTTTATTTTATTTTTTTTTATAATGAGCGCGCTCTCAAGAGGTTTGTGTTCCCTTAAAGTAAACAGCGCGGGCAAAGGAAATTTAGGGTGGAAGAAAAGAAAAGAACTGTCGCCCTTTTTTCGAAAGTTGATGCAAGCTCTTTGCAATACCAGCTGAATCCTTTACGAATCTTCTGTAATACGTGGTAAGTCTCAAGGAGCTTCTTAGTATTGTATTGTATTGTATTGTATTGTATTATTTGTTTCCATTTCAAATTATTCAAATAAATTTCATAATACTCGTACATAAAAGATGCTTACATATTAAGTTAATTCAAGCAATAATCGATATGGATTTCTCGGTAATTTAACAGGAAATGGTGCAATATCTAAACAAAAGACTACATTAAAGGCCGGAAAGGGGAAGCAGAACGTTGAAAAAAGAGAAAATATCTTAACAACAAGTATGAGCAGATTAATTTATGATGACAGTAACAGTATGCGAGAATGAAAGTAATGGAGCATTCTAATATTGAGAAGTAATGAAATTAACATACCACTTGTAGTAGAGATTCAACTTCAGTTTGTGATGTTTAAGAGGTTTGGATGGATTTGTTAGGTTTAGATACTTTGGAGGACTTAGCGATAGGTAAAGTATCTGGGTTGGTATATTTATAAAGAATGGGTATTCTATTATTTTATTGGTCAATTTCTAGTGTTTACGCACAAAAATAGTAATTTTATAAGTTATTTTCGATCGGGTACATTTCATGTTTTTTGTTACTTTAGTCACTTTGGACGCGTCTGGCAAGAACTTGGTCGCGCGCAAAACGTCTGGCGTTCATATTTTTGTAATCTGGAAGATTTGAACTATCTTTTGAGGGAAAAACAAATTGGTTATGTTAGATATGCAAAAATGGAATATTTGCTTATTTTAACGGCGTCTGGCACTGCCTTCAACGCACCGTAAACGTCTTGGAACCATATATTCATAATAATATAACTCTGTTCTATGTTTTATATAAAATTGACATGGTTACCTTAATTATGCAAAATTGGGCATAATTCAAACACTTTGATGGCGTCTGGCATGGCCTTCGCCGCATCCTAAACGTCTGGCATAAATGAATCTAAAGCAAGCAAATTCTGCTCTGTAGTTTTCAATAAAAATTAAATGGTTATCTCCCCTATTCCTGTTGGGCATAATTTCGCATTTTAAAAGTACTGTTATTTTCCTCGGCCATCAGTGAGGACTGCCAGAGTGCCTTATTTGAAATTACACTAATAAATACTACCTATGACGCATTAGTATGTGGCTCATGAAAGCTCTCATGCTCTCACTTTGAGTTGGAAAGTTGCGCAGTGAGAACATGAAATAATTTTCTTCTATTTTGGGGCCTGGAATTGGAATTTATTCGAAAATTTTTAATGAATCAATTCATAATTCTTCCATCTTAGAGAGATATGAAGAGTTTAACATGTTATGGGTTATCAGGTAGTGAATAGTTTATATCAGTCTGATTAATTTTTTTTTTTGAATTAGGGTGCGCTCAAGGGGTTAAGGTACCCCTAAAATGTTTGCACAGAGCGTGAGCGAAGGAGAGCTAGGGAGGAAAGAAAGAGAGGTCCGATGTACGTTCGCTTTGAATGTTTGAAGATTATTATCATCAGGAAATAAAGAGCTTAGCAGGGCATTCCATAAGCGAGTTATATGGCTTAGGAAAGAATCACGATATTTCAATGTACGTGCGGTTAAATTGATGAGCTTTCATAGCGAGACGTTTATTACGAGTAAAGGTTTGAAGGGGCGGAATGATGTTGGCAATTTCAATGTGGTGGTGAAAATGGCGATAGAGCAAATTGCGACAGGAGACATCTCGCCGCTTTTGCAGGTTTTCAATTGACATTCAACAGCATCACTTATGAGCCTTATCACACTGCCAGAACAGAGGGCGAAAAGTATTTCTTATATCTTTTGAGGACACCTAGATGTTTCGCAGCATTTTTTGTGACATCAAATATGTGGGCATTTCGACGTAGGTTGTCATTGACTCTGACATTGAGAATGGAAATTTTTTTCCGTTTCAACGATGCAAGTACCATTACTGGGTGTTTAAATTCGCTTCAACCACAGCAAACAGCATTGTCTTTTGCAAGCAATAAATTCCACGCTGTTATTAGTTCCCCATTTAGTGATGCTGTTTATATCGGAATTTAATGAGCTTAGCCTACGGTGTAGAATATATTGGATTAGGAATAACAGATAAGAGATCATTAATGAAGATCAAAAAAACTGTCGGAAACAGAACAGAGCCAATTCAAGACAGCTTGGATTGAACGTTCCAAAAGGAAGTTTCTAATCCATTGAAGAAGATCCCAAATGTACGCATTTGATGCCAAACTTTGTCAAATGCGTTAGAAATAGCAAGTGCAACTATCTTGCTTTTGCCAGATTGAAATCAAAAGTGATCTTCGTTTGACCTTGAAAATGGGGCTCAAGGTCAAACTCGAGGTCACCATCTTATGTCCCCTTCAGAACCTTGTGACTTTTGTCTGAAATATTTTTCGCAATATCGCGTATTTTTCGAGTAATTTGGATGTCTCAAGTTAAAAAACTCACCCAGTATATGTACATATGTATGTCTCTATGTATTGTATATACATATATGCATGTGTAAATTTATAGTTTTGCAATATATAAGTGAAAGATCATATAGATAAAAAGGGTACCTGAATAGCAAAGTTTCTTCAAACATTTAATTTAACATATAATATTAAAGTATTTAATCACTTACCGGGGGTAAAACGTGTTTAGGGATGAAGTGCACTCCCTTGCCATATATGTAGATGTTATGTATGAAGCAGTTGTCAATGTGTCTGTATGTCTTTTCATTTTATTTTCTTGTTGGCTATCAAAGAAAAAAATTAAATTAAATGAATGAGAAGCTGACTCAGTTAAATAATAATAACCTGCTTATGTCCTCGCTAGGACTAAATTGTTAAGGATGGAAAGGGGGAAAGGGATATTATTCCATGTTGCTTCTAGTCAGGGCGATCGCTCGTTGGTACTCGGAAATGCTGGTCTCTTTGCTCCTGGGAGATGAATTTGCGCCTTCTTCATAGACATGTACGCTTTTGGGATTGTTTTCAGTTGCTGGCTTTTGTGCACTTCCTAGCTCTTGTGTAAATACGGAGTCTGTTACGGGAATTTTGATAGTCTTTGCTGCAGCAGGCTCGTGGATCTTGGCGCGGATACTTTAACCATGAGTTGAATACCAGGTATTCGGAATATAGCTGGTTTCATCTGGCAGCTGTTCTGATATTGTCGTGTGGTTTCTCACTCTGTTTTTTTCTAGTCTGTTTTAAAACGTCGACACTTCCAGGTTTACTTGGTGGGGATTGCCCATTTTTGTTACATCAGGAATAATTCTTTTGCTTATTTTAGTCTTTTTATTGCTTTCATTCGCGATTGCTAATCACTTTCCCTTTTCTTTTTCTTTTTTATTTCGTTTTAACTTTCGGCTTCCTTTTTCGATTTATTCATGTAATTTTAGTTTCTTTAACTCAACTTTTCTTCACTCAGTTATTATTTTCAACATTTTTTTTTTCATACTTCGTAAAACCGAACTGATTTTCTACGGCAAAACCGATTAGGTTTTTCTATTTTTTTCTACTCAGCTCTTCCGCAAAACCAAGCTAACTGACCACTTGTCGTCATCCGATCCCCGCTCGATGCCAAGTACCGAATTACGATTAATAGATTAAGGTCATTCACCCCTACAACTTTGAAACATATGATTCCCTTTTTTTTTCTTTGGGTGCAGAATAAATATGTATCATATACAGGAACCCTGCCAGGGAGCTAAGGGTATCACGACCAACATCAACTGGAAAGGGGACATTCCAGTAGATGGAAAAGGAATATAAGCAAGGTTATTGTAGTCGACAATATATACTATTTGATTTTAACGGAATATGGCGCTGTTGTAAAATAGTTTTTATTTTGTTTCTTTGTTGCTTGTTACATACATATGTATATACATACATTTGTGGACATACATACTAATTAGGCGATCGTTTCCTACAACCTGTTACTACGAAAACTGTACTGGCGGCCGTTGGAATTTCGCACGCTACCTCTGTTGGCTTGGCCTTAGAGGGCCGAAAAAACATTTCTTTAAACCTTAAACTAAACAGCTTAAGTCGTACCATGACTTTTCTTTTATTCTGATACTTTTAATCCGATGATATAGGATTTCGATCCAAAGAGAATAGTATCTGACCATATTTCAGCAGCGGCATCAACGTTGTTATCGAGTAAACATAATGACCAGTTAAAATTCCTAAAGAAAGTGTTAAGTTCGCTTCAATTGGCTTTCTCGTATTGCCGTACGGTTCTTTTAGGACACTTTTCTCTACCTGTTTGGTCAGTGTACGAGAAATTAGCTGTTATGACACAATGACTTGACGAGCATAACTTATCCGGTTAAAAACAAGTCCACTGCGTTGGCGGTATGACTATCAACGTCTGGTATTCGCGTGGGCTCATTTACAAGCTGGCTCAGACTATTTTCCGCAGCGAAGATCTCAACACACAGTCATTTGGGTGTTGTCTGTCCGGAATGTCGAAACCATCCGTAATTGTGTATATTACAATGAGGATACAGGGATACAATTCTTTGAATGGAGTCAGACAGCGCATCAAACTCGTTGCTGTCCGTTGCTGTCCAATTTGCGGCTTCTGTAAATAAAGCAGTAGTGGATAATTTGCTTACAATATGGAATTTCACCACATGAGATTGAATTATTGATTGGAACTGGGGTTACATTGTGGTGGAGCTTAGTATGCTACATCACTATGCAAGCATTGGGTTGTACCACATGAAATACCCGATTTCATAGTAAAAATTTAAAAGCCAATATTTTTCCGTGCATTTTTATTCAATCAAAATGGGATCCTTTGGCATCTATGATAATCTCCCAACGTGACACAAATTCAAATATTCATTTTTCGTAGAAGTGCTGACTTTTTGAGGCAAAGAAATCTTCAAAAGCTTCTATGACCTCTGCTCGGTTCTAGAAGACCTTCTGCCAGCAAAATGAATCCAGATTGCGGAAAAGATCATAAGATAAGATAAGACCGTTGGGTAAATATCAGGAGAGTACGCTGGATGCGGAAGAATTTCGAATCCCAACTGCAACAGTTTTTGCACCGTTACTTGTGAGGTATGGGGTCTAGCATTGTCATGCAAAAGGATCGGGAGTGCCTATTGACCAACGCAGGTTGCTTTTCAGCCTATTTGGCATGCAATATGTCGATTTCCTCACAATATTTGATAGCGTTTATCGTTTCTCCTGGTTGAAGAAATGAAAAGTGGATTGGTCCTTTCGATGTCCACCTAATTGTCACCATAAACTTTTTTGGGTGAAGATCAGGCTTGGGGGTGTGTTTTGGTTTTTTATCTGCATCCAACCGCTGCTCAGATTATTTACGATTATTATACAGTATCCACTTTTCATCACAGGTGCAAAAACGGTTCAGATTGGTTTCTTAATTAGTAAGCGATGCGTAGATTTCCAGACGCTGTAGTTTTTCGGAATCGTTCAGTTTCATGGGGTACCCACTTATCGAGTTTACCTTTCCTATGAGAAAACACCGTCGTCAACTAACGTTTTCGAGGCTGAAATCTCCCGAACGGAACTTTCCAGACCAACGTTGTATAGTGCGTTCAATGCGTCATTAGTATTTTTCATTTCATTCATGAAATGTCCCATTTTAGATTCGTAAAGTAAGTGGGTTCGAATTTGAACTGCCGACAGCATGGTAAATAATTCCTAAAAAAAAACAACGGTACTTGTAACGAATCCTAAAATTCTCAGACGTCAGGCACACGTACCACTTTATACGACAACTTCTTATTTCCGACTACCACATTTCATGTGGTACAACCTAATAAATGGCGAGATCGTGGTGAGATAAGAATAGCGGCACTAGTTCGTAGCTTCAGATTTTTTTTTTTTTTTTTTTTTTTATAATTTACGCGCGCCTAAGGGGTTGATACCCTTTTACTGTTGCCAGGGCGCGGGCGGAAAGATAGAAGGAGGAGAAAGGAAAATTGTTTTTGTAGTGGTTTGAAACTCAGGTGTGTTTGGTTTCTATGTTTGCTCTCCAGGGGTGGGAGTCCGAATAGGACGGAGAGTTTTTCTTCACTCAGAGTGATTCGAGATATAATTCCCAGTATTTTTTTCATTGCTTGAAACTCTTATAACAGCCAAATCTACGTGTCAGTGTTATGCCTTCACACGCAGAATTTTTTTGTCTGAGTTCCAATTATACAATGAAAAACTGATTTTGCCATGGGCAGGATTCGAACCTGGACCCTCCGAGTGAGAAGCGTTTGCTACTACCACTACACCACGGCCACCCCCAAGTGATTAGAGTGATCTGAGAGGTGTGGGAATGGATCTACCTGTGTTTCACTAAATGCCTAAACAGCTGACCGACATGGACGTACGCAGAGAAGTGATTACTCTTAGCCCGCGGATATTGGCTAAATTCTCGGGCCATTATCAAAAAACACAAAAACAAAGACAGTATGAACATAACATATGTATGCATATCTTCTGCGAATTCAAATATATACATACTTGTTAATGGAATTGTGCCATGAACTTTGAAAATTTCTAAAAATGGCACGTGGAACACGTTGTGAACGAACTGGGTGAACCAACAGTAATTGTAATGGACAACGCCTCATATCATAATTATTTGAAAAACGAAATTCGAGCTTGATGATTGTATTGTGTACAACAATATCGCACATGGCGCTTCAATGTTGAAGATAGAAATCTATGACCTAGTGCGACGAAATCATACAGACCTGTAATATGACTTTATAAGATCAGCAGGCCACGAAGTACTCAGGCTACCACCGTACCATCCAGACTTGAAGTCAATCGAGAATATATGGCGTATTGTAAATCTGGAGTGACAGGTAAAAATATTACGTTTAAGCTGATCGATGTTAGAAAAATAGCAGAAGAAGAGCGTTAAAGCCATACGGACAGAGCAAGGACGAGGATGAAAATAGTGCTGACGATGATTAAGTGCTATTGAATTGCGAAAAAAAATGTTTTGGCGCAATAATAAAAATAAGTAAACAAATAAATAATTATATTAAGAAGAAATACATAAATATACATATTGGAAATGCATTATTTTAATTTCTTCCAAATTCCATATTGATATTTTCAGCTCAATTTCATGAAACAAAATACTAGGTGGGGTGAAAAGTAACCTCCGTGACCGCCAGAATGCGCTGCTACTGCAAAACAGGTTATGGTGCCTTGAAGTCCTTTCATATTTAGGCAGACATGCCAAATTTCAGTGCGATACTGTCTTTAGTTTTGTTTTGACAGCTGATTGTTGTTGACGTGTTTGGCATCATGTTGAGTATGGACAAAAACGATTTTCCTTCTCTCATAAAACATTATTTTTTGAGAGGCAAAACGGCGAAGCAAACAAAAGAAAAGTTGGATAAATATTATGGGGCTAATGCTCCGTCAGATTACACCGTCAAATATTGGTTTCGAGAGTTTCGTGGTGGCCGCAACTCCACTACCGATCAAGTCCGCAGCGGCAGGCCCTCCGGTGCGTTTACAGAGGACAATGTCAAAAAAAATACATGGAATGGTGTTGACTGACCGGAAAGTGAAGGTGCGCGAGCTAGCAGATACCACAAAGATTAGTACTGAGCGCACACGCCATATTTTGGGCAATATTCTGCATATGAAAAAGTTATCCTGCCGCTGGGTGCCACGCATGCTCTCTCCTGACCAAAAACACGAACGCGAGGAGAGTGTTAGGACTTGCTGATGCGTAATCGGCCGGACTTTTGGCGTCGATTGGTAACTGTTGATGAAACTTGGATCCACTATTACACATCAGAGAACAGAATGAGTGCCCGGCAATGGACTGAAGCCGGCGCGAGTGCTCCGAAGCGGCCGAGGGAGGCTCGATGGGTCGGAAAAGTTATGGCGTCGGTTTTCTGGGATTGTCATGGCATACTCTTCGTGGACTACCTCGAAAAAGGAAAACCGAAAAAGCGAGTATTACTGTGCATTATTGGAGCGATTGAAGGACGAAATCGCTGCAAAACGCCCTCACATGAAACGAAAAATATTTTGTTTTTGCAAGACAATGCGCCGGCGCACAAGAGCATCGCAACCACGGCTAAAATCAATGACTTACGGCTCCAATTGCTATCGCATCCTCCCTCGGACTATTATCTCTTCCCAAACGTCAAAAAATGGCTCATCAATAAAAAATTCAGCTCACGCGAAGAAATCATCGACGCCACGGAGAAGTATTTTGCAGACCTTCCGGAAAGTTACTTTTCGGACAGGATCAAGAAGTTGGAAAATCGCTGGAATAAGTGTATCAAGCTAAAAGGGGACTATATTGAATAAAAAAAACATTTTAAAAAAATGTTTTTTCATTCCCAAGGAGGTTACTTCTCACCCCACCTATTATTATCCTTTCTCTTCAACACAAAATTGAGTAGTATGAAGTTTTATCATTTTTTCTGATCTTGCCAGGTTCAAAAAAATAAAAATATATGCATACTCCACCACGCATTCTGTTTCATTCTTTAATCCTCCAAAAGTTTTTTTTTCACATTTGGCAACAGAGGACCCTTATTTTCCCAATCACATTCAAGAAAGCCATCAGTCTATGCTGACACTCGGCCATAGATGAATTAAAATAGATGGAACTACTAATACCTTTGCAATCCTTTAAAGTGTTCACAAATACAATGTAAGTGTACATTGTACTGTACACTGCACATAATTGGTTGGTTGGGTTTAAATTAGAAAACTGCATGAAAAAAGGTTACCCATGAGAAATTAAGGAACTGTACTCATTAACTTCACATATAATGAGAAACAATCCATGAGTGAAGAAAATTATGAATACCTTCAATATAACAGCGATGAGTTCGCTTAACTCGCAGTATTCATACAACCCATGAGCTAGACTCGGTACAATACACTACTCATTGCATTCATTATTCATGGTATGAATGAATATTGTACTGGAAAACAATATGAATGCGAGATGCAATAAGAATGGAGACGCATTATATAAAATTAATCGAGTTCTCGAATTAATCGAAGAAATTTAATTAAGGCAAAACGCCACTTATTTTTATTCTATTAACAATTTAACTACTAAAAAAGGAAACACCAGCAAATAAATATCAAATTCAGTAATTATTTCATGATAAGAACACTGTCACTATTATAGTGAATGAGATAATTCCAAATATAGTAACTCAAAATACAGGCATTCATAGTTCTCATTATTTGGAAATACTCTTCCCGGTTGTATTCAGTTCTTTTGAATAGTGTGAATGCGAGTTAATCCATGGTGTTAGACGAATAAGTGCGCACTTCGACGGTCGACAACACAACTTGAAGAACCGCACTCATTCAGATTCATTCGTAGGTCTCATTGTGCAATGAGTAGTAAGCAGTATTCATGAATTCAGATGTGTATTCATTGTGTGAATGCATTCATGCAGATGTCTAATTTAAATTTGGCGATATGCCGGCAATTTATACGTACAGTTCACTGTACATGAGTAATATGGATGTGTAAAATGTGAGGCGAATTGACACTGGTGACATTCACACGTATTGACAGACAGGGCCGCACGGATAGGGGCAATCAATGGAAAGCGGTTTTAGAAACGGCCAACACCTAAAAAGTTTTCCATCAATGTAGGGTTGCCAACTGTATGCTTTGATGATATTTTATTTTTAAGAAATAAAAATTAATCGCATATGATAAAGTTATTTTTTTATTGCATTGTACCAAACAAGTGAAAATCCACTGAATATGTCATTCTCGTCACGTAAAGTAATTATAATCTCTTCAGTTGCTCTCTCGGCGAAAAATCCAGTCCCTAATACTTAGGCTCAGCGTTTAATTCAACGTGTTGGACACAATTTAGCTGAACACTTTCTTAAGTGATTTTATTATCAGTGGTTGGGCGGCAGATAAGATCGGTATCCGAAAGAGAAATTGCCAGGGCCAGGGGCGATAGCCAGGCCAACCGAGAGAGACTGTGCTGGGTGCCAGGACACTGCGGTATTAAAGGAAATGAACAAGCGGATGTGCTTATGAGAAAAATAAGGGTACTCGACAATAGTGAGGTTGCAAACATCAAACCACCTCTTTTCACAGTAAGAGGGAAAATCAAGGAAAACATCACACGGACTGCCAACCTAAGGTGGTCAAGTCTTGAAGGACTCAGGATATCCAAGGCTCTCTGGCTACTTTGACGGCAAAGGATCTAGGTAATTAATAAAATTAAACAGGGAAAAGCCCAGGACAATAATAGGAATCCTGATAGGACACTGTCTCCTGCGACAATACGCAAAGGGATTAGAATTATCAGATACGGATATATGCAGATTCTGCGGTAATCTACAAGCTGATGAGGACATAACACACATACTGTGTGAATGCGAAGCAATATCGCGTAGTCGGGGAACATTTTTAGGGAAATACTTTTTCAAAAACCGAGAGGAAATAGGTACGAAATTGGATGTTTCACCAGGGAGATTGTTTAGGTTTATGCCATTTTAAGATAAATTTAACTGGTTCCACAGGGTCCCGTTTTACAATTAACTGTTAACTGCATTGCTCATAGGTACGTTAGTTTATTATTCTCACTTAATTTTGTTTGACCATTTTTCTTGGACGAAAAATGCCTTATACTACAAAATCTGTTGATCGTAGGTAAAAAAAAAGTCTATACATAATTTTTAGGAAATTTTGCATGGATAAACATTTATTAATTAAAAATTTTAAGAAAAAAGCATTTTAAGTAAAAAAGTGGAACAGCAAATTTTCATAATTTTGAGTTTGGCTCGTTAAACTGATTTGTTCCTGCACAGATGTACCCAAAGTATTGTAAAATGCTTGTGTGGGTACAAATGATAGAACTTATTCTTTTCAATACAAATCCCTTTATTCAGTACAGTTACAATTCACTATTTAATTCTTTCTCTCAGTACAATTCAATTTCTCAACCACTTATACTTTTCTTATCTTTTACTTAAACCACTTAATCACTTCTTCTAATTAACACTTCAAATTCAGCTTTGGAACTGATTTGCATACCTTTGGGATGCTGGTATTTATACTCGAGTGACATACTTCGAGAACAATCCTCGCCATCCAGCGTCCCATACAATTTCCAATTTGCTAGAAAATTCGATTCTACTCTCCAGTTGCTAATCCAGTATCGAAACCTTCTAATCTTCGAGTTTCGACATTTTCTGCTAGATGTCGCTGCTCACATTTGAGTGGTTATCACATTGCTCCCTCCCTACAGTTGTTCGTCCCGAACAACTTCGTCATTCAGCTTCCCGTTGAAATGACACATTCTATCCAAATGGACCACTTTAAATTTTCCTCGATCCCCACGCTGGATCCGGTAGACAACGTCATTAATGCGGGTTATCACCTTGTATGGACCTTCCCAGTCCTGTTGCAATTTTGGTGATTTGCCTTTCTTACGCTGAGGATTATACAGCCAAACCAGATCTCCTTCGTTGAAACCGGAAGATTTCGCCTTGATATCGTACCTAGTTTTCATGCGGCTGCTTGCTAGCTTCATCTTTTCTCTGGTGTCTTCATGCAATTTACGAATCCTGCTGCGTAAGTCATTCACGTACTCGTTCACCTCTTTGGGCTCCGTCGGTGGGGATCCGAATTTTGCTTCACTTGGCAACCGAATTGTTTGACCAAATAAGATCTCGGATGGTGTGTGCCCTGTTGAGCTATGGACCGCGTTTCGGTAGGCCATTAAGAAGAGGGGTATGTGTCGATCCCAATCGCGCTGGCAGTTGCTGACAACCTTAGATAGATGCTCATTCAAGGTCCGATTGAATCGCTCGACCATTCCATCAGATTGAGGGTGTAGCGGCGTTGTCCTTGTCTTTCTTATTCCCAAATATTGGCATATTTCCTGGAAGACTTTTGATTCAAAGTTTCGCCCTTGATCAGAGTGCAGCTCCATTGAGACACCAAATCTGCTCACCCAGTTGTTGACTATCTGTTCGGCTACGGTCTTAGCCTCTTGATTTGGGATGGCAAACACTTCCGGCCACTTACTGAAGTAATCCATGACTACGAGAGTATATCGGTTTCCATTAAAGGTTTCGGGAAACGGCCCAGCGATGTCGATGGCTATTCGTTCGAAAGTGCTCCGACATTGTATTGTTGCATTTGTCCATGTGGCTTTACTTTTGGACCCTTGGTAGCCGCACACCCTATGCACTTTTTGCACCAATTCTCGACATCTTGTTTAGCGCTTAGCCAATAGAAACGTTCCCTTACCTTTTCCAACGTCTTGTTTATTCCCAAATGGCCTACTGAGATTCCGTCATGTATTTCATGGAGCACTTGGTTGACTCTGGATCGTGGCACAATTAGCTGCATACGAGATGTTGTCCCATCTGCACTTTCCCATTTTCTCTTCAGCAATCCATCTTGCACAAAAAGCGAGTCCCACTGTGCCCAGTATGCCTTCAGAGTTTGGCTCCGATCTGATATCTGCTGCCAGCTTGGTCTTTCCTCGTGTTCCTTCCAGGCCAATATTGGTTCGATGTCATTGTCTGCCTGTTGGGAGGAACGGATTTCGTCTATACTCCAACCCTCTATTGGCTCAATCCTGATCATTTGGATAGTTGCCTGTTCTTTCGCTTCTTTACCACTGACTACTTCTGCTGGGAGGCTTTCGTTGCATTGTTTTACCTGTGAGACTGGGATAATTACCCTG
Source organism: Volucella bombylans (assembly GCA_949129095.1). Lineage (NCBI taxonomy): Eukaryota > Metazoa > Arthropoda > Insecta > Diptera > Syrphidae > Volucella > Volucella bombylans. Next base: position 211,927,159 of record OX422140.1, on the reverse strand, counting down.
GAGTCAACTTCTGCTACAGACTTCTGCCCCGCGAAGTAAACATTTCCTAACTGATGGCTTCTGGAAATTTGACCGGTTTCTTGGTAGCCGTTTCTGCCGGTTTTTCTTTCTATTTGCCTGTAACCCCAGTGCAGACAGCCTTCTCGTCGTACCGGTTCTTTACAATGCCCTTGCAAATGTCCTACTTTATCGCAGTTCCAGCAGCGCATTCTTCGGCTCTCCCGCGGGATATTTCGTTGCATAGTAGTTGGTCTTGAGCAGGAGCATTCACCAGATACTATTTCCCTTACGAAATGCATTCCTTTGGAAGCCTGATTGGATGCTTCCATCGCCAGAGCGAAGGCAAGTGCTTCAGCAAGGGTTCTTTTCCCGGCCATCCTTACTGCTGATTGTAGCTTCAAATCTGCAATTCCCCTGATGAATGCGTCCTTTGCCATTTCGTCGATTATTTCTTGGCCTGCGGTGGGATATGACAAATGTGCCAGTCTACTCACGTCTGCTTGGAGCTGTTGCAGTGTTTCTCCTCGTTGCTGCATACGGCCTTGCAATTGAACCTTGTAAACTTCCCGCATGTGGCTATCCCCAAACCGTTTCTCGATAGCATGCACTAAAACCATATAGTCTCTATTCTTTTCGATATCGATTGTTTGTAACAATTCTGCCGCAGGACCACGTAAGGCCATCGCTAGGGCAAAGCACTTCTCCTTATTGTCCAAGTCGTTTGCACAGGCAGCCATTTCAAACTGCTTCTTATAAGTAGACCATGAGGTCTGGCCATCGAATGAAGGAGGCTTCAAATCTTTTCTCCTTAGACCGCTTAAAGAACATTCTCGCAGTTTCTGTTTTCGCACTGTGTCGAGCTCTTTTGCCAGTTGCTGAACTTTGCTGTCCATTTCTTCGAATTTTTGCTGGAGAGTGTTATTTTGTTCTTCCAGTTTTTGTTCTAGACTATTCTTTTGTTCGTCGAATTTTTGTTCAATGCTGCTCTTCTGCTCGTCTAGATTTTTCTTTTGTTCATCCAACTTTTGTTCGAGACTATTCTTTTGTTCATCCAGCTTTTGCTCGAGGCTATCCAGATTTTTCTTTTGTTGGTCGAGACTGTTCTTCTGTTCGTCCATTTTTAACAAGAGGAGTTGCATCATCGCAGCCATATCACTGCCGGTACTTGTCTGTTCATCCTCGTCAACATCAAAGGAGTATGCATCAGGATCATGTCCCTCGTTGTTCAAAGCCTCCTGAAGTCGGAGCACCAGGTCACTTTTTCCTCCACTGGCGCTGAGGCTTCTCTTGTTCAACTCGGATTTGAGTTGGACGAGGGTCAACTGCAATAGTTTTCGACCCATTCTAGCTTTTTCAAATAGTCAGAAAACACTTCTTTTTTTTACACACAATAAGTCCTATCCCACTTCTGACACCAATGTAAAATGCTTGTGTGGGTACAAATGATAGAACTTATTCTTTTCAATACAAATCCCTTTATTCAGTACAGTTACAATTCACTATTTAATTCTTTCTCTCAGTACAATTCAATTTCTCAACCACTTATACTTTTCTTATCTTTTACTTAAACCACTTAATCACTTCTTCTAATTAACACTTCAAATTCAGCTTTGGAACTGATTTGCATACCTTTGGGATGCTGGTATTTATACTCGAGTGACATACTTCGAGAACAATCCTCGCCATCCAGCGTCCCATACAATTTCCAATTTGCTAGAAAATTCGATTCTACTCTCCAGTTGCTAATCCAGTATCGAAACCTTCTAATCTTCGAGTTTCGACATTTTCTGCTAGATGTCGCTGCTCACATTTGAGTGGTTATCACAGTATTTAAGACTTGTATGCACTACTAAATTATCTTTCCAAAATGTCCGAAACAATTTTTTTACCTGTACTGGCATATAATTTCTTGTTCGGCGGAACTTCGGGAATAGGCCCTTAAAGGGTTATTTATTTATTTTAAACTTAAAGTATAAATATAATACGAGTATACAATAAAGAATTTTTCGTACCCTTAAACTGTTTGCACAGAGCGCGGGAGTTAGTGTTGGTGGTTGAGTAAAAAGATTATTTATTTTATGCTACACCGAAATTCGTGCTCTTTATTAATATTTAATCGACTCTTTTTTTTCTTGCTTCTGCTTTCTGTACCTTATAGCATTCGCAAACTTTGACTGTATTGGACTATTCTTATATTTCTATTTACATTATTCCAGGTGTGTTCATAATCTGTAATAATATTTCCCTTTTCAAGTAGCTGGAGTGGTGCGTTATTTTCATGTATCACTTTACATTTGGCTGGATTATTTTCTAATTCATTAATAGTACAATTGTCAGAATTTTTTATCTTACATACATATATAATTTCCAACATAGTTTTTACATTTTTCAATAGGTGTAAATACATTGTTACATTTTGATATCTTAGAATCTAGTAATACGAGTATTTTTCCATGCTTGTATGCAAGTGAATGTAGATTGAATAAGTTACATTTTGTTTTTAATATTTGGTATTTATAAATACATAGTTACAATTTCTTGGTGAAAATAACAAACATGTGAGTCGGCGTATTCTAATACATATATTATAGGCGATTCTAATGCTTCATTGGATACTATTTGTTGAATATCTTTTAAGGGGGTAGTCTCATGTCCGAGGTTAAACTTTGACGGTTTTTAAGGATTTTTTTCGCGGAAAATGGAGTACAGTCAATTATGATAATTATATGTTATTATTTAGCTATTGAATAATACAATAAAAAAAAATTTAACGTCATTTTGGTGATGTAAAGTAGATCTCTTCAAAAAAAAAGTAGGTGGCCGGGCTCTGTTGCTCCTTTTGTAATCATCTGAAATCATAATTCCAAAAAGGTTATTATTCAGTAGGGTTGTCATTCTGTTCCGTAGTAGATTTAAAAGATTTGAGTGAAAAATAACAAAATGGCGGCCTTGTAATTTTCTTTTTCAAAAAATCTACTGTTTTTTTCGGTTTAAAATCGAGTTAAAAAAGTGGATATTTCTGGTACCGGACAGAACCATTCGTGTTAAAATTGCAGCCGAATCGATCCAATAGTTTTTTTTGTTAATCATCTAGGATTAAAACGGATAAAAAGTAGTTTCGAGAAAAACGCGTTTAAGGCTTGGTATAATACACCAGCAGCTGCAGGGTACGCTCTCCCCTATTATTTGCTGTAACTTTAAAATGACTTAGTGTTTTGGTCTAAAATTTTCAACTTATTAAACTTTGAAAATATTCAAAACAAAACTTGATTTTTTGAAGATCGAACATGAGACTACCCCCTTAAGTTTAGAGTTCCTGAATAGAAGTTTCCATTTTTTTTATTGTTGTATAAACAATAGAGGATAGTTCATTGTATACTTCGGTAATGACTAAATCCATTGATATCGAGAGTCCCTAATATTTTTTCAAACTGTAAGTTTATTTTCTTTTGTTTGTTATTGTTTTCTATCAGCATATTTAATCGCAGAAAACGGCAGAGATAAAAAATAAAATTATAATTCCTTGCATGCTTGCACTCGTATACTGTCTTTGTGTATAATTGTACGGCGATTTGTAAGTAATGTGTCACCTCTGTCTTCTTTTCCTACGTGTCTGGCGTATTTTCGTGCGTTTTTTTTGCGACAGTGTATTTTAGAGTATATAACGTCTCCATATTTGAATGTGATACTGTTACGATTTTTGTTATGATATGAAAGCACTTTCTTTTTATTTACCTCGAGTTTTTGTTTTATATCAGGATACACTCCTCGATTGAAGAACATGGCCTCAGGTTTCTCTCCTGTGACTGAGTGTATTGTTTGTTGTATTTTCGCAGATTTCGTCTCCTGGTGAAGAATTATTTTCCTTTCTAGGACTCTAGCGAATTCGATCAGCGTGCTGTGTGTATGCTCAACTTGACCGTTGGTTGTGGAATGAAATGTCGGTGTTACTGTATGCACAATTTGTAGCGTTTCGTAAATTTGTTTCGCGCATATATCCGTGAATGTTGATTCATTGTCGGTCATTACGAACTTGGCGTTTGGGTAAATTTGTGATAATATTTCGTCAATGTGTTTGTATTAGAGCTCTTGATACCCGGGTACCCGAGTACCCATATTTTCGGGTATTAACCGGGTACCAAAGTATCGGGTACCCATAAGGTTTTGGGTACCCGTTATATTTCGGGTACCAGCGTTATTTCTCATGTTTCTCATATATCAAGACCATTCAAACTATTATATCACAAGGTTAGATTAGGTTAGGTAAGAGTAGCTGTTGGAAATACCAACCCACTTAGGCCTATTGGCCCATTGTGATGCCACGTGGATCTATGATCCTCTTACTAATGGAACCAGTTTGAGCTTATAATATAGCGTAGGAGACTGTTAACGTCTATGTTTTCTAGGTCGTTTAAGTCGTTGTAGAAGAAAAGCTCCTATATGAAGCTTTCTTCTCTGGGAGAGAGCTGGAGTGGTTCTCTGTGGGGATTCCTAATGTATTAAGAATGTTGGTGTGGCCAAATGAATTATTTGTCCGCTGTTTAGTCGCTTTAAGGCGAATAGCTGCAGTTGCAGCTACTTGCCTGTCGAGGGGTGTCAAGTGAAACAGAATATCTAATGCCGCAGAGGGGGTAGACCGCAAGGCTCCGCTTGTGCATAGACATGCTGTTCTTTGGACTCTGCTTAGTTTAATGCAGTTTACTGCATTTTCCAAGGCCGTCCACCAGGCAACCACCCCATAAGAAAGTATCGGTCTTATGACCGAGATGTATAGCCAATGGGTTATGCGAGGTTGAAGGCCCCATTTTTTTCCCAATGGCTTTCTTACAAGAAAATAAAGCTATTGTAGCTTGTTGACTCTTTCTTGAATGTTAGGTTTCCAGTTTAGTTTCCTGTCAAAAATGAGACCCAGATATTTTGCTGTATCAGAAAAAATTAACTGGTACCATTTATTGAGGGGGAGGGTCTATAATTGGAATTTTGTATTTCCTGGAAAAGAGGACAAGATCAGTTTTATGGGGTTTTATTCCCAATCCACAGCAATCTGCCCAGCGTGTTAATCTATTGAGATTTACTTGAAGGAATTTGTTCGCGTTGAAATACCTCCAGTCTTAAGAGGTGGGTTCCAAACACGATGACTACTTGGAGTCTGGAAAGATTGCAGGGTGGCTTAGGTAGAATCTCTAAGCCAGTACAACTTTCTCAGATTCTTCGCAGTCGATTATCGTGGAACTTGGTCCAACTCTGGATTCCTTGAAGAACCAAGTATTTCTACTTGGGCGTTGGTGATCTAGGAACGTCGGCTAGATCACTGATGGGTTCCTCCAAATAGTCCCGAGTTCCGGAAGATAACTAGGTAACTCTTCTAGTTATTATGGTTCCGATGAAAGGGTGGTGAGACTAGGAAAATCATCTAGTTTACGATGTTAAAATGAAAACACTTACTTCAATGTTCAAAACTTAACTGACTTTATTCTAAAATCTGTGTTTAATTACAACTACATGGAAATATGATTACTAATTCCAATGCGAAATATATACATTATAATGCTGAGTCAAATTATGGCAAGAATACAATGTATTTACAGTGTTTGTGCTTATCAATGTTCGAGAAGCAAACAAAATCATCCCGACGTGGTGATTCCAAACAGGCAAACATGGTTATCTCCTTATAATGTTTAATCTCTTAAGGAGACCATAAAATGTGAGCCAGAATATGATTACTTGCATTGTTTACCCAGACAAGATATGCTGTCAGTCAGCATATCTAACGACGATAACCGAATGTTTTGAGTCAGCCTATTTATTTGATCTTGATTACAACAATGCTTTATCAGGCCTCTACAGACAGCGGAACATGTTTTGCGGTATGTTCGGCCTGAACAGAGTTCTTTAATGGTATTGAGATGCTTTCCTGAGTCTTTCCTATGCAACGTCATCCGCATAGGCAATCCCTCTGCTACCACCAGCTTCCAGGTATATCAGTAGTTCGTTAACTACTACGTTCCAGAGAAGGGGAGAGAGGACACCGCCTTGCGGCGTATCTCTGCTGACACATCTTTTAGCAGAAGTCTCACCCAGTTTGGAGTTGATTATCCTGGTTTTTAGCATTAGACCGATCAACTCCCCAAGTGAGTCGTCTACCTGCGGAGTTTACAGCGCATTTTTAGTGATTGAGGATGTGTTAACGTAATTAAAGGCGTCCGCTATGTCTAGGAAAGCAACCATTGTGTACTCTTTATATTGTAGGGATCGTTCGATGTGGCTAATCAGAGAGGCCGTTTCCACCGACTTTCCTTTACAGTAGGCATGTTGAGCCGTTGACAGAAGTCTTGGATCAACTTTAGCTCGAATATGGATATCAATCAGTCGTTCTAGAATTTTCAGAAAGAAAGATGATAGACTTATAGGTCTGAGGTCCTTTGGGACAACATGAGAACATTTTCCGGCTTTGGGAATGAATATTACAGTGGAATGTTGATAAGTTCTACGCAGCTCCTCATAATATTTTCTAACACAGGCAGAATAATATCTGAGGACCTCTGTAGCTCGGCAGGTATTATACCGTCCGGACCAGCAGACTTGTATGGTTTGAAGCTATGCAGCACCCAGAGCAGTTTATCTCTCGTAATCAGACCATGAATTTTGGTCCTGATTGCAGTAGGCCTGTTTGGGCTGCTACTGGCCGCGGGAGCTACCTGGAAAGTGGATATCCAGAAGCAGGTTGAGTGATTCTTCACTTGAGGTTGTCCAAGAGCCATCGGTTTTTTTTTTCAAACAGTTAGGCATCATAAGATTTTTCTTAGCCGCGATGCCTCAGAGGTTTCTGTGATTTTGCCACAGACTGACCTCCATGATTGTCGCTTTGCCTTCCTCAGTTCTTTTTTGTATAATTTGAGGGATTCTTTGTATGAGTCCCAGTCAGTCACTTTTCTTGTGCTTTTTGCAGTTTTCTACAAGAGTTTCTGAGCAGTTCCAGTGCTGATGTCCACCAAAGTGGCTTTTTCTTGCCTCCTGGTTGAATAAGAGGGCAGGAAGCGGCCATAGCCGGATTGAGAGCCAGAGTAAATTCCTTGACTTTCATGTCAAGCTCATTAGTGTCACGCGGGGGACTTGATAGTTCAGAGGATAGCGTATCTGACAGTAGTTCTCTGTATTTTGGCCAATTAGTTTTCCGGTAGTTCCGAAAAGCTGATCGTTTCCCCTGGGTGAAAAAATGAAAAGTAGTTTGGTCCTTTCGATGTCCACCAAATTGTTACCATAACCTTTTTTGAGTGAAGATCGAGCGTGTGGGTGTTTTTCATCTGCATCCAACCACTGCCCAGATCTTTTACGATTATCATACAGTATCCAATTTTCATCACAGGTGATTATCCGGTGCAATAACGGTTCAGTTTGTTTTCTTAATGTAAGCGATGCACTGATTTCCACCCGCCGTGGATTTGGGATTCGTTCAGTTCATGGGGTACCCCCTTATCCAGTATTTTTTACCTTTCCTATGAGAGAAAGGTGTCGACTTATTGTCATTGGGGATACTCCCATGCTTTGTGCAATCTCCCGCATCGATTTCGTAGGGTCCGCATCCACCGTTGCTATTAAAACACCGTCGTCAACTAACATTTCCGGCTTCCCACCTGGTTCATTTTCGAGTCTGACATCTCCCGAACGGAACTTTCCAAATCAACGTCGTATAGTGCGTTCGTTTACCGCTACATCCTCAAATGCGTCATTAATGTTTTTCATTGCCAATGGCGTATTGTGTCCTATTTTAAATTCGTAAAGAAAGAGGGTTCGAATTTCAACTGGCGATAGCATGGGAAATAATTCCTAGGAAAAAAAATAACGGTACTTGTAACGAACCCTAAAATTCTCACACTTCATATTCCGACTGAGCGAAAATCGGGCATTTCATGTACATTGTACAAACCAATACTATGTGTTCTGACGACACCGATGTCGCTGGCACGCATAAATATTTTTTGGCAGGTTTGGATATATTTCTGCATTATTTTTCCACCATTTTAATGGTCAGGAATATTGTGGCTTAACTGTGGGTCACACAGATACATGTCGAACTCATTAACGACCTCACCATCTGATTTGGCTTCTAATAAAAAGTACATGGCACTACATCTTTAATTCAAAACTTCTCTAATCTCGATGGACACAGAGTTTTCTACCAAGTTCCGCACATGTTTTCTAAAAAGTTCTCTCACTTCTTCAACCTCGACTTCCAAGTTTTTATGTCTTGGATCCAAAAAATGGGAAACTTGTTCTGTGAGAACTTCAAAATCAAAAATTTCAAATTCAAATTTCTTTATTCATATGTATATACAAAAGTTACAAATTTAAAATACGATTTTACATGCATTTGATATGTACATACGAGTATACGAAGGCGGGTCAATAAGTCCGTGACTTTTTGAATTTCTGACCTCTTTACTGAAACAGCAACACTGCTCCTGTCAACAGGCATCTGTCAGTTGACTCCTGTCAAAATTTAAACTTGCTGCGTCAGTGTTTGACAGCTATTTTTATCAGACTACTCACTAATTTGAGGAGAAAATGGAAAAAAGTGAATTGCGTGTGCTTATTAAGCATTATTTCTTGCGAAAAAAAACCATTACCGAGACCAAGGCTAAGCTTGATAAATACTATGGGGACTCTGCACCATCGATTTCAATGGTAAAAAAGTGGTTTACTGAATTTCGTTGTGGCCGTACAAGCACTGAAGATGCCGAACGTCCTGGACGCCCAGTTGAGGTCTCTACACCCGAAACAATCGAAAAAATTCACGATATGGTGTTGGCCGACCGAAGATTGAAAGTGCGAGAGATTGTGGAAGCCGTAGGGATCTCGCATGGCTCAGTGGTTTCAATTTTGGATGATCACTTGGGCATGAGAAAGCTTTCCGCAAGATGGGTGCCGCGTGTGCTCACAGTCGACCACAAACGCAATCGTGTAACAACTTTGGCGTTGTTTAATCGCAATATGGAGGAGTTTTTGCGCCGTTTTGTAACCGTGGACGAAACATGGATCCATCACAACACACCAGAGAACAAACAGTGGGTTTCTAAGGGTGAATCGGCGCCAAAGAAGGCCAAGGTGGGTTTGTCAGCCAATAAAGTTATGGCGACTGGTTTTTGGGATGCACGCGGGATAATCCACATTGACTACCTTCAAAAGAGAAGAACAATCAATGGGAAATATTATGCCAACTTATTGGACCGATTCGATGACGATTTGAAAAAAAACCGACCTCATTTGGCCAAGAAAATGCAAGGGCGCACACATGTGCAGTTGCCATGGCAAAAATCCATGAATTGGGCTATGAATTGCTCCCTCATCCACCCTATTCTCCAGATTTGGCTCCGAGCGACTACTTCTTGTTCCCAAACCTGAAGAAATGGCTTGGTGGAAAAAGATTTGACTCCAATGATGAAGTCATCTCATTTTATCAAAAAATCTGTGTTTTATTCCAAAAGTCACGGACTTATTGACCCGCCCTCGTAGAATAGTTAGTGACACCTTTATTTATGAAAAATAGAGACGATGACACATTATAAAAAAAAATAAAAAAAAATTACTTTGTGTGGGGTGTACAAAGGTAGAAAAACAGAAGTTCAATTCAAGAAAAAGAGGAAAGAAGAAAAAAAATAATCTTTAACAAATTAAAAGCGCTTACATACAAAATTGAATGTAAATGGCAGAAATAGGTAAATATATAGTTGAGCAAATGAGCAAATCATTTTTATTTATTTACTTTACTATATTTTAAATTGGATAACTTAGTAGAGTTTCGATTTCATGATGATTAAAACTAAGAATCCATGATTTAACTACTTTAGTGAATGCGGACAAATTTCTTATGGATCGAATTTCTAAGGGCAGAGTGTTAAATAGTTTGCATGAAACAATGGAGTAAAAGTTTCTGTAATTTGTAGTGCGAAAAGCAGGGACATTTACAACAAAGTTTGAATGGCTGCGTAAGCTGCGAAAGTCAGAAATTGGACTCTCTAGATACCCGTCTCTCATGAAAAAGACCTTAAGGACTTTAAAATAGAATAGATGGCGCAAGGCCCTGAAAAGGTCCATTGTGTGCGCATAACGGTGAAAACCACAAACACTACGAATTGCAGATTTTTGAGGGACAGTTTACTAATATAAGCACCACCCCAACTGCAAATCCCATATTGCAATCTTGACTGGAATACACCATAATAAACCCTTTTCAACGTGTTAATAGAGCAATACTTTCTAAGGCGGAAAAGGCAACGAGTAGCAGAAAGAAGATATTTTTTTAAGGCAGAAATGTGCTTGGACCAGTTCAAGTTTTGATCTATTGTAACACCAAGATACTTGAAATTATCTACACCTTCAATTTTGAAGCAATCAATACTGCAGTTAGTATTCCTGTTGAAGGTTTGACCACCTTGGATTCTGCATTGGCTGTATAGCAAGTTGTGACATGGGCAGACTTTAGAATGAAATATTATGTCTAAGTCGGGGTACTCTTGCTCAGTAAGACTAATAAACATCAACTTAGTTTTACTACTAACAATAAGTTTGTGATTAGCAAACCAGCATCTAAGTAGGAAAACATCATGGTTTATATCAGCGATTAGATCTAGCGGACTCATGACTCCTATGAAGCTGGCAATATTTTCATTATCTCAGATGTTTGTTTTTAGGTGTTTATTAATTAGTACACATATAATCGGCCGTAGAATGGAAATTTTTATATTTTCTTCGCAAAGTGATGTTGTTGTAACTTAGAATGGCTTCAAGATTTTAACCATCGCTTCTGTTTGTAACCATTCGTAAGAGACTTTCACATATTAAATAAGATGTATTCCATCTTGCAGGCAACTTTTAATTAATTTTAGCTCATGCAAGCCAAGTTGTCTGTGCGGAATATGTTCCCCATCCTCACCAAAAGTTAACATTACTAACTTTATATAGAGTTTTTTTTACCTGTACATTTACATTTATTTGTATTCTTATTCATATAAGATATATAATATACATCTTTTAACTAATTGAACAAGCTTAGGATAATTACAATTATAATGATTTACACAATCTGTACATAATTTGAAGATAGGAGATAAAGAAAAAAAAGAAAAAATAGGATAAAGAGAAAGAAGAAAAGATGAAGAATAGAGTACTGGAAAACTTTCCTGCTAAAGGTTTTTGTGTCGTTCGTACGCTTAATTTCCAGGGGTGAAAGATTCCAAAGCTGAATCGCGTGCACGAAAAATTGACGAGATGTATTAAGATACTTACACCTGGGAGTAATTAATTGCATGGCTCTATGATTTCTTGCAAAACGTATTTTCTCAAAAAGATAAACTGGGTTTTTTGGTTGTAATAATATTGTGTAATGATAGTATGGTTCTGTATTTAATGAACGCCATTAAATTGCAGCCGCTTATTTGTTTACTGTAGTCAGAAATGTGTTCATGTCTGTTAATACAAAATATGTATATTGCGGAGCTATTATAGGCTACTGTGAGTTTTCTTCTAGACTCATGGTCCATATTGGAAAATATTTCGCAACCATAAAGGATGTTAGGCAATACAAAGGGCTTAACAATTTTTAACTTAACGTAAGTTGGCAGGTAATTTGACGTGGGACATAGTCCACGAAGTGCTCCATACATTTTTTTTACAGTTTTACTTATATGAATATTCCAGTTCAGGTGTTGACCGAGATGAATACCAAGATTCTTAATTGTTTCTACATACTCGACAGGAGAGTGGTTTAAGAGAAGAGGGGGAAAAAAATCCGTACTTCTAGAACCACTTATCATCATAGGTTTTGTCTTTGCCGGGTTGAGACTTAGCCTATTTTCGATTGACCATTTACTAATTTTGTCTAGCTCACAATTCAAGTGTTTATCGCTGGATTTTGTTCGGTTTCGGAAACAGGGAGTATATTTGAAGGTCATCGGCGTATATACGAGTATGATGTCCACAGGAGTTAAGTCGTTGAGAAATATCATTTATGAAACATGTAAACAGTAGATGCCCTAACACGGAACCTTGTAGGACACCTGAGGGAACAAGAAGACAAGACGAATTGGGAACGATTACATAAATATGATTACATAAGACTGCATAAAGAGCTTTCAAATGAAATTGTCTTTCGAATTTCTTTAATAGTATAGTACGAATTACAGAATCAAATGCTTTCGAGAAGTCAAGAAATATAATTATACCCAACATATTCTTATCCAAACCGTTACTTAGATCCTCTGTAATGTTTAGTAAAGCAGTGGTGCAGTTGTGTTTAGTGCGAAACCCCGACTGGTACTTTGCTATTAATTTGTTACAAACACTTTACTGAGAAGCGGTAGTATTGCAATGGGTCGGTATTCTGGAATATTTGATAGTGAGGATTTTCTTACCGGTAGCACTTTTGCGATTTTCTACTCATCAGGATAAACTGAGGTTGTGATTATAGTGTTCCCAATGTGCGTGGTTTGATGAAGAATAGTAGGTAGGAGAATTTAAAAAAAACTTCGGTTGGATATTATCTGAACCCATTGCATTAAATTTGATGTTTAATATTGTCTTGCCCACCTCATTTTCGTCAACGCAAGAAAGCGAGAACCTTCTTTCAAGATTGTTTTCTCGAATAAAAGAAATCGACATAACCGGCCCGTTTGATTTTTCACTATTGGAGACGAATTTTCAATTAAGGTATCTGAGTCGAATTTGTGTTTGAAGAAGTTTTTTTTTTTTTCTCCGAATAAGGGCCGTTACTGCGCTACGACCAGCCTTGAACTACCTATGTATGGATAAGCCTTTGTATCGTCTCCACCTGGAGTACAAAAGGTTACGTGCTTTTATAAGGTCACGAATATCTTAGTAAACCATGGAATGTTAGTTTTTTAATCCTATTTATTTTAAGTGGGACATATATTCAACCTGAAAACTGGTATTGTTCGTTTGCGCTTGTAATACGCCTAGCTTCGGATGCTGGGTTGTGTAGATTAATTGGTATTTTAGCACTCTGATTTTTATTTACACTACCATTTTCTCCGCGTAAAAATGTGGTGAGGGGTTTCGCTATCACAGCGAAATTCTGTACAAATTTACTATAGTACAATAGCTTACGAGTCCTAAAAATGATCGCAATTCTTTTAGATTCTTTGGAGTTGGACAATCCTTATTTTATTATAATTTGTTATACTATATATTCGAGGTATTCTACTGAATCCTGGAAAAAATGTGATTTCTCGCTTGAGATTTTTATATTGGCATTGCGAAGTGCGTTTACTATTGTGTGGATATGCTCCATATTATGTTCTTCGGGTGAGGAGGAATATATGAGTGCATCGTCAATATAAACGTGTGCGAGCTTGCCAATATATGGATGTTTTGGCATCATTTCCTTCAACTTATCTGAATCTATTAGTATTCTCGAAAATGCATCTGCGTTCGTGTTCATTTTTCCTTATTTGAATGTAATGTAAAAATGGTAGTCCATTAAGTCTACACGTATTCTGTTTATTTTTGAAGAAGGGTTCCTATGGGTGTACAGGCTTACTAATGGTCTGTGGCCAAAATAAACTGTAAATCTCTTACCGAACAAATAAGGTCTATTGTATTTTATACCCCAATTGTGCTAGCAACTCTTTCTCTATTATCGGTTTGTTTAATTCATGTTTCTTTAGCGATTTGCTTATGTAAGCTACATGTATGCCTGTCTGTCTCAATTTTTCCCTATGACAATACTTCTCCTAAATCAAAATTTGAGAAGTCAATAGGAGTCAAAATTTGAGGAGTCACTAGTTAATATAAAGGGTTTCGAAAATTCTATAGTTATTTACGTAGACGAGGTTGCTATCCGTCGTTGTGATACTTTGTTCATAGAAGTTGTTAATCGGCAGTGTTTCTCCTTCAAAGTGAAATTCATATTGGAATTCTTTACAAATGCTCAGAACTGATTTTGCAGCTTTTTCGTCTAAACTGTCGATTTTTATTTCGTGAACCTATTCACGTTCTCACGCTTGTTGTGACAAGATAATATCTTATAGCTGCTTAAGGATTCTATGCCAATATTGGCATTCTCTATGAATCGTGTATTCATGATTTTATTGTGTTCGACGTCTTTCACTGGGACTATGGAGTTAGCTACAAATATACCCTTTTTTATTTCATTACCAATGATGATACTGTCCTGATTCAATTGAAGCTCTATCTCTGTTCTCGATGGTTTAGTAATTTTGTTTAGACTTTTCATGTTCATGTTCATCGGTAATATTATTTTTTCCTCTTCTAGATTAATGTCAAGTACGTATCCGTATAAAGTCTATTTTTACAGTTGTACTAGGTGGGGTGAAAAGTAACCTCCTTGGGAATAAAAAAAAAAATTTTTTTAATGTTTTTTTTATTTATTCAATATAGTCCCCTTTTAGCTTGATACACTTATTCCAGCGATTTGCCAACTTCTTGATCCCGTCTGGAAAGTAATTTTCTGGAAGGTCTGCAAAATACTCCTCCGTGGCGTCGATGATTTCCTCGCGTAAGCTGAATTTTTTATTGATGAGCCATCTTTTGAGGTTTGGGAAGAGATAATAGTCCGAGAGAGCCAAAACGGTGCCACCACCATGAGTTTACTCGTTTACACACAGGTGCTACTTTGCTTCGCATTTTCCTAGGGATTCTGCAAAAAGTTTTCTTTTTTGATCCGTGGTATTCAAAACAGCTTTCATCAGTCCACAATACTTTTTCCCAAAATGATGAAGGCTTGTGTAAAAATTTTTTTGGCAAACTGCAGGCGTTTAAGCTTATTTTTTTGGGATATTTGGGGTATTGTTCTGGCTATGTAAGTAGCAAAGTCAGACACTTTCAAACGATTTATTACAGTTTTTTCTGAAATTTCAATTTCATACTTCTTTTTTATTTCAATTGCCACAGATTTTGGGGTGTTCAGCACATTTTCTGACTATTAAACGGTCCTCTTTCTTGGAACTCTTGCGTGGTCGCCCTGAACGTGGAACATTTCGCGTGGATTTGTTTTTTTTCTGCTTATTTATTTGGTAATAGACGGTTTGACGAGGAACTTTATATAGTTTGCTTAACTTTTCCACCGAAATACCCGCATAATACTTGGTCACCATCGCAATTCTTAAATCTTGGCTAACTTCCGACGTTTTACCCATTATTATCAACTAATTGTTTGTAAATGTCGTCGAAGTTAATAAATTTTATTAAAAAGAGACAATATAAATAGGAAATCTCAACTCTGATGGCACGCGACACGAAAGAAACTGCAAAGATTACGATGTAAACGTTTACGGGGTAAACGATGTCAAAATACTTTTTCCAGTTAGATTAAAAGGGTCCCAAAAAGAATGCATGAGAAAAATAAAATATTTCTGGATTTTACCGTTGCCTAGGTGCTTTGTTTTTGGTTTTGAGTATCAAAAGATTCCCGTTACATTTCTTAGTTTATCATATCAAGTGGTCTAGCATTACTAATAGTATTGTCAAAATACTTTTTCCGACCATTGTATTTAAACATGATTTATTCTATTCCTAAGTATTGGCTTTCTTACATATGTATTTCTTGATGACTGTATACTACTTTCAATATTAATAAAATTGATAAAATGATAACTACTATATAAAGCAGATTGTTATTTTCTATAAAGATGCTCCCACTGCTCGCTGCTAGATTATTGTTAATCACCTCCTCTTTGGTGTTGCCAGAACCCATTATTCTCGTAGTTTGTTTTTATTCACTTCTTCTTTCTATCTAGAATGTTTTTACGAAGTTGGCAGGATCGCCATGTAATGTCTGTTCCTATATCCCTACTGTTGCTGTACAGAGCGCAGCAGGCTAAAAGAGTACGGCAAGGTTGCCGCAATTAGTTGAATCAAAGACCAGAGTTAGGGTAAGAATTAAGTTTACTTTTAACAACCGGAGCTTTTATACTTCAATCATCAACTCCAAATGTTTACAAACAATGACGCAAGTGGACTTATGTTACGTGAATCACACCCGGCGCCGAGTGCTTGCATATGACACTTGTAAACAATAACTGGTGCAATTCATTTTTAGCATAATTTTCTCATGCTTGCATTGTTATACTACATCACCAGTAATTCATGTTCTTTGTATTCACATAGCCATCGATATGAAAATGTGCTTGAAAGTTATATTTCCCGGCGTCCTTGCTGGTCGAAAACGTTCCGGCAATGTTCTTGCTTAGATTTCGCTTTCATGTAGACCCTGTTTGTCTGGGTGGAACTTATATTTCTTTTTCAAAATAACGTGTGCTATTGATATTTTCATTCGAACTTGAATCACATGTGCGCCGCTAGTTTGATGGTCTCGTAGGAATTACGAGGGGCGTTCAACATATTCTCGGTATCGGGGTGAAGCTTTGGTTGTATATATAAATTGACTTATTTATCAAGTAATACTATTATTTTAGTGCATTCATGTAAAATTTCATATAAATGTGATTATTAATTCGCGTTTTATCTCTAGTTAAACAGAATCATAATGGCAACTGAGACGATGATGGTGAAAATTGAGCATCGCGCTGTAATTAAATTTCTCACTAAGCAAGGAAAAAGTCAAAAAACTATTCATGAAAAGATGGTGGCTGTTTCCCAGGGTTCCGCACCTTCATTATCAACTGTGCAAAAGTGGTCAAGTGAGTTCAAGAGAGACAGAGAGAGCATTGAAGACGACCCCCGCTCCGGCGCCCCGGCTACTGCTTGTACGGGAGAAAGCATCAAAGAAGTCGAAAAACTTGTTCTTGAGGATGCCCGAATAAAGGTGAAAATGATGTCAGAGATCACCAAGCTTTCAATTGGTACCATTCACACCATTCTTCATGACCATCTTAACCTTTCAAAGGTCAGGGCAAGGTGGGTGCCACGAATGCTCACAGCGCCTCAGAAAAAAGTGAGAATCGCATGCTGTAGAGAGCTTTTGGAGATGTGTAGTGAGAACGCGGACGGTGTTATGGATCGAATTGTTACTGGGGACGAAACATGGGTCCACCACTATGACCCTGAAAGCAAACAAGAGTCCATGCAGTGGCATAAAAAAGGAACAGACCCCCCGAAGGAGTTCAAAGTCACTTCGTCTGCCGGGAAGCTCATGGCCACAGTTTTTTGGGACTCAAAGGGAATTTTGCTCATTGAGTACAAAAAAAAGGTGAAACCATCAACGCCACATCATACGCTTCCACTTTGCATAATTTGCGGGAGGAAATTAAAAAGAAAAGACGGGGTAAACTTGCAGCGGGTGTGTTGCTTCTTCATGACAACGCTCCTGTTCACACGGCGTGAGTTTCCAAGGCTGCTGCGCGAGATTGTGGTTTCGAAGAAATCTAACACCCACCCTATAGTCCAGACCTTGCCCCTAGTGATTATTTCCTGTTTCCGGATTTGAAAAAATGTCTTCGTGGAAAAAGATTTTCGGATGATGAAGAACTCAAGTCGGCAATAAATGGGTATTTTGCAGAGAAAGAGGAAATTTATTTTTTTGAGGGTTTAAAAAAGCTTATCTCAAGATGTAACAAATGCATTGATGTTAGGGGAGATTATATTTAAAAATAAAAACAATTTAAATTGAATTCGCATTTTCCTTCATATCGATACCGAGAATATATTGAACGCCCCTCGTATGTTGACTATTGACCTTTCTTGTCTAAACTTTTATCCCTAATGATGAGATGAGTTGCATGCTCAGTCCATCATATAATATTCGAATATTGAAGTAGGTAATAGGTTTTGTGAATATGGAATGTCGATTTTGTTGCTAAAAAAAAACTCATTTATTTAAGGGGTTCGGCCACTCTAGAGGCTGTAAAAATAGGCCTTTTTGTGATTTTTTTCAGGAAAAATATAAAATAAATCGAGTTTGCAAAAGTATTGTAGAAGTTTATTGTACATATAACATAATTGACTGTAGAACATAATTTTTATAGATTAATTTATTTAAAATTGCGGCTGTGCAGCGTTTCTCAGATGACATCCCTTCTTTGGAAAGGTCTACGGCCGTACCAACAGCTCCTATAAATTTTGAGTTATGATATTTTATATGAAATATGATATTTTATATAACAACAGCTAGAGAAACACGTTAGATTTTTTGATATATTGATTTTTGGCCGAATGGCGAATTTCCAAAATCAAAGTTGCAAAATTTGCAGAAAAATCGCCAGAAAATTGTTAATAACAAATGAACTATGAAATATAAAAAAAAATCGTACGTACTTATTTAGATAATATAGTTTTAAAGACCTACTTAAAATTAGAAGTGAATTTTTTGAAAATTGTTCAAGTTATGGATGCGGCCAATTTGAAAAATCCAGTTTTGAGATTAACCTGTTTAAAATTTTAATGAATGAATTCAATAATCAAAATATTGGCCATCGTTAGCTATGACTTTTTCCCATCTTTCTTGGAATTGATGGATTCCGCGCCAATACCACTGTTCGTCTTTTGAGGTAAACCATTCATCAAGCCAATTTTTCACTTCTTCGTAAGAATGAAAGTGCTGTTCCGAAGGTCAGTGCTGAATCGATCGAAGCAAGTAGTAATCAGAGGGGGCTAAGTCTGTTGAATGCGGCGGGTGGGGCAGAAATTCTCAATTAATATTAATATCTGCCAAATAGTTTTTTTTTACTTGGTTTGCAACATGATGGAAAATAATTGATGCATGTCTTTGGGTAAATTCTGGTCGTTTTTGCTTCAATGCTCGACTCAATTTTATCAGTCTGGCGGTCTGTCGTCTCACACTGTAAATGGTCGACCACGTCCCAATAATCGTGTCGAGTATATTTGAGAGGTTTTCTCGCCTCAGTTAAACAAACATTTCTTTGATGAATTATAAAAAACACCAGCGCTCTACAGCGAAATCTGACTTACAACTGCAAAATCACACATAAATATGATTTAAGTTAAAAAAAAAGTTGGTGACGGTAGCGATCCCCAGTAATCCTTTCACCAGGTTTTAGCTGTCCATAGTACACCATTCCTTTCTTGTCCCACCAAATACACAGCATAACCTTTTTTCTGTGGATATTGCGTACTGGTTGTGAGGTTGGTGATTGGCATGGGTCTACCCATGATTTTTGAAATAGATCAACTTTTCATCGCCATTAACAAAAACCTTGTATGTTGTGCCGAAGAGGCGAAATTTCTGAAATGGTTTTTCGCCTTTCGATGTTTCTTTCTTTCAATTAATATGGAATCCATTTTTCTTCTTTTTGAATCCTTCTCAGGGCTTTTAAACGTTTGGAAACAATTGTACAATTAACTTCTACTGCTTCTACGAGCTGTTCTTGTGTTTGGGTCGAGTCTTCATCTAATGATACTTGCAATTCTGCATCTTCGAAATTTTTCTCTGGTCAACAAAAAATGTTGTTTGTACAATCACAACCTATGACATACTATACAACTTTTTTATTGACAGATGTTTAACCTCCAAAATACTGTAAAAAGTTTGTGTGAGTAGAAATGATTCTCCATTTTCCAATGGTTCAGTCTTCTGCAATTCAAATATAGAAATTTCTGCATTTCAAATATAGATGACGCTGTTTCCATTCAAACGGATATCACATCATAAGGCGTTTCGGTAGGTCATTAAGAAGAGGGGTATGTGTCGATCCCAGTCCCGCTGGCAGTTGCCTGGATTGAGTTAGATGCTCATTCCAGGTACTATTGAATCGCTCGACCATTCCATCAGATTGAGGGTGTAGTGGCGTTGTCCTTATCTTCCTTATTCCCAGATTTTGGCACACTTCCTGGAAGACTTTTGATTTAAAGTTTCCCCCTTGATCAGAGTGTAGCTCCATTGGGACGCTAAATCTGCTCACCCAGTTGTTGACTATCTCTTCTGCTACGGTCTTAGCCTCTTGATTTAGGGTTGTAAACACTTCCGGCCACTTACTGAAGTAATCCATAAACATGAGGGTGTATCAGTTGCTATTAAATATTTCGGGAAACGGGCCAGCGATGTCAATATCTACTCGAATGGTGCGCCAAAATTGTATTGTTGCATTCGTCCCTGTTTTACGCTTAGTCAATAGAAACGTTCCCATACCTTCTCCAACGTCTTGTTTATTCCTAAATGGCATCCTAAGACTCCGTCATGTTTTGTATTTCATGGAGCACTTGGCTGGTTTTGGATTGTGGCACAATTAGCTGCATGCGAGATATTGTTCCATCTGCACTTTCCCATTTGCTTTTCAGCAAACAATCTTGCAGAGAAAGCGAGTCCCACTGTGTCCAATATGCCTTCATTACCCTGATGAATGCCTCATTTACCATTTCGTCAATAATTTCCTGGCCTGCAGTGTTTCTCCTTGTTGCTGCATTCGGCTTTGCAATTCGACTTTGTAAGCCTCCTGCATGTGGCTATCGCCAAGCAGTTTACCGATTGCCAGTATTAGTACTGGCCACATAATCTGTATGCTTACTGTCATTGTTAGGGCAAGGCACTTCTCCTCATTGTCCCAGTCGTTCGCACAGGCAGGCATTTCAAACTGTTTCTTATAAGCAGATCATGAGGTCCGGCCAGCGAATGAGGGAGGCTTCAACTCTTTTCTCTATGGATCGTTTAAAGGTTCAAGAATTTAAAAAAAAAATAATTTTTTTTAAATATTTCAAAGGTATAGTCTTTCGAGAATATACTGTCGAATTTTTATAATGATATAGACGGTATTTTAGGTTTTACAGCCCTTTTAGGAGGTAGCGCTTACCCCGCCTCATATATTGTATGAATCCATTGTTCGCAGCTGCTTGGGTCTTTCAATAAAATTTTAATAAGTCATGTATATATACCTGACTCTGTGATATGACTCTGTAATATTAATACTATTATAGTAGTGGAAAATTTGTATTGTACTTAGTTTTGGAGTTAGGTAAAAATTCATGTTCTTCAGAACTAAGTTGATCAGTATAACTGTATACGTACATGTACGTCTGCATAAAACATTTCAAAATACTGCGGAATTAGAAATAAATGCAGACAACAGTTCTAATTATTGTATTCTTCAGTTTACCACAGTATTTTTTACATTACAACAATTATTAAAAAGTAAAGACTAATGGTGCAGTGAAATTTAGTAAAAATTGGCAAAGTGGGTTAGGATTCAAATTTTCAGTTAAGTGTGAGAGATACAAAAACTTTTAAATCTTTGTTAGACATAAATCCCCACGGTGACGATTTTGTTTTCCGTAAAATAGAGTCTGTTTTGCACTTCAAAAAACGTCTATATAAACATGGTACTGAAGCGAAAAAATTTGCGCAACTACGAAAGGCCAACAAATAATTATTGGAGTAGGAAAAAAAATAAGAAAAGACAAAAAACAATATTGTAAAAAAACTAAAATTGTTCAAAAAGGTGACAACACCCAGACCAAAAAATTTACAAATAAATTATTGCAAGAGCTGTCTACGTATGACGGTTTAGTACTCTTAGTTCGCCGACAGCCGTATTTAGTTGAAGATATGAAAAAGAGAAATATGGGAGGGGCTTTACCATAAAGTCTCGGCGCATGAAATTCCGCAACACTTATCCTGTCCAATAGGCCCCGAATTTTGGTGTAAATGTGGGAAAAGTAAAGCTGAAGTTACTTTGAATACCTTTGAGCATTTACCTGCTCTAGATGACAACGCGTAAGAAGTATTAAAGCCGATTTGCAAGGAATTGACTGCAGACAATCTATTAAAAAGATGTCTGGGCATTACCACTCATAACAATAACGAAAGTTTCAATTCTTGTGTATAGCAACTTGCTCCAAAGCATCAGTTTTCCGGCAAAAAAAATTGTGCTGCTTGTACATTCATTGCAAGTTTTGCAGCTATCCTGAAAATAATGGAAGTAATGGGTATTACTATGGGTTCACAAGCAGAATAACTCGCCAGAGAACGTCATTCGCGGCGAGTATATAAAGCCGTCCATCAGAGTACGAGTGATTGTAAAGAGCCCAGAACAGCTCGGAAAAAGACAAAGTCAAAAGAAGCAGAAGAATAAGTACATGGTTGTATCAACTTTTTTCGAAAATATCCATACTTAATACTTTAAACTCAGTTATCTCAAAGCTACTTTTTTTCTGCACGGCGCACACTGGGGCCGGTTGTATGGAGAGCGTGCTCAAAACTCTTTACCTAAATAATTCGTTTCAAAAATGGGGTTTAAGGCGGTAGAACTAATAAAATAGGAACAACAAAAACAAAATTCCTCTATAAACTAAAATTATTATTAGCTTAATTTAAAAATAGGTATATACATATGTACTATATTTTACAAATTTAATTATACAAAGTAAATATGTTTTCAACGTTCTTCTTCTAATAAATTCACAACATCAGTGTCGAATGACTTTCGATTTAGTACAGGTAATGAGCGCATAAGACTTATAAGTGGATCTGATGATATAAATAAACGATTAAAAATATCAGTTATATTATCTGTTCTTTGGCTCTTGAATTCGCTCTGCATTCTAATTTTATTTTCTTCAACGATTGATTTATTTTCTTTATTCACACGCCAAGAAGCTATCGGTAATTTGTATGCAAGATGCAACATACACTCGAAAGTTCTAATCCAAGAGTGTAGTACAGAAATACCAAATGATAAGTAATCACTTTGAATTTCTTTTTCAACAACTAACTCAAGATTGTTAAATTCTTTTGATGTTGCGCCACATAAATAACATCGAAGTGTAGACTTTGTATCAGTTAGAGAATTGCATATCTTTCCATCAACCATGGTAAATATAAGTTTGTGATTAACTTTGTATGAATATCCATTCAAATGAACTAATGACCCTATTAAATTCCTGATTTCACTATCGATTCTCTCTTTTTTCTCTTTTACAAGTTCATCTATTTCTTTTGAATATTCAAGATTAATGGGTCTACAAAATCTGGGCGAGGATGGTCTTGGGTTTTGCCATATGACGACTGGTCTTTCATTTGTTTTATTTAATATTAATCTTAAAGGTACAAGTGAAGCTAAAAACATATATTTATCATCGGAAAGTTCAGAAATAAACTTTTGTTTATACTGCGTATGGCTTGAACTTCCATCAAAGCCCCACTTTGAAATTAAAACCATTTCATCAGATGGATTAACAAAACGCAATTCAAAAATATTTTTCTGTGAATTTAGTAATCGATTGGCTGTGTGATCAAGCAATGACTGGAGAGGCACTTTAGCTTCAGTTTCACTGACAGAAACATCACTAGGATAGCATGAAGACTTTTCTGCCTGAATCATTTTATACGATGGAAACAGATCTTTTGCAAAGTTCCTGATAATTTCATATTGTTTTCTTGACAGTTGAGCTTCAACAATCATTGAAAGTGCCTCTCGTGGCGATAATTTTTGAATTTTTGAATTTAGAGTTAAATTGAGGCAGTCTTTGGCGTAAGTAGGGCACTCTGAAACTTTTTTTATAACTTCTGCTTCTTGATTTTGACCTGTAGCTCTTAAAGACATTTGAGCAGCAAAAGTCAAAACATTTGCAGAAACCTCAGAGCGTAATCTAGCCGTTTTCCTACGTTTAGTTTGATCACTGCACTCCTCAAACTCTAACACACGTCTTCCTATTCTAACCATAGGAACAGATGACTTTTGGAAACGCACAACTTTATCCAACCAACCTTTTTGATTGGTTACAAGCCGTTCATTGTGCTTAGAATGTATTAGCCATTTACTACGAAGTTGTGTCTTGAAGTTTCGGAGCTCTTTTCTAATTTGGTTGCTATTTTCAGTAGGACAAGCCGTTATTTCCATAACAAAGTCAACAATGTGATCAAATTTTTGTTCAAAATGTCTGCCATTACTCCTTATAAATTTATCCACTAAATCTTTTTTTTTAATTACGATTTCTGAAGAAGAACCTGAAAAAACGAAATTTGTTTTCAACAAACACAACCTACTTTTTCACAGAATTAATTAAAAAAATCCAAAATGCAACAGAGGCTTTAACTTCTAGCTTGTGTTTCTAATAAATGAAGATTTATATTATAAGACTACGTACTTAGTTTCAAAAGCCTCTGTTGCAAATTTTAAAAAAATATTTCTAAACATTTTCTACGGAATTTTTCACTTTTTCCTTAAAATGTACTTTAATTTTATTTTGTATATACGTTAATTTTACTTTTTAGTTATATACGGACCTTGACTTAATGACGACATATTTTTTTTGTTTTAATTCACTGCGAATTGGCTTTTTTTCACTTTTAAATGACCCACTAGAGCACAGCACAAATTTCTATTTAATAAAACCACAACTTTTACCGTTCATTATCTGTCAGCTTACTACCTCTCTGACCTTCAAAGATTTACAGATTGATAAACAATTATTTCAACTTTGCAGCAAACAATTTTTTTGGAAAGAAACCGTTAATCTCAATTTTGCATTTTGAGCATGCTCTCCATCAAAAGGCCCCAGTGTGCGGCGGGAAGAAAAAAAAACTATTTATCCGAATAATCTCATATTTTAATATGTTATTCATGGCTATGGTCGGAACAACCAAAAAGATTTTATTGAATAACATGTTATTTTTTTTTCTTATTGTTTTCGGTAATCAAATTTCAAGTGCGTGCTATTTTTCTTGTTCCAACGATAGCTACACTTATATAGATTAATACTTTTTTTTCAGATAAGTGGAAGAGCCAAAACCACAACCGCCACACAGGTCCATTTTTTTGAGGGTGTCATCCTCAGCGCCATTTCATTAATAATTTTAATTTGTTCCTTTTTATTATAAATATGTTTTTGTATGTATATTAAGTATTATAATAAACCTACAAAGTTTAATTATCGTTGTTCATTAATTTCACCTTTAAAAAAAAAAATCTTAAAAATGACTTAAATTTACGGGCACTGGGTCCCCGTAAAGAACATTCTCGGAGTTGTGTCGAGCTCTTTTGACAGTTGCGCAACTTTGCAGCCCATTTTTTCTAATTTTTCATGAACATTCTTCTCTATTCTATTAAATTTGTCTTCCATTTCTTTTTTTAGATTGTTTTATTAGATTGTTATTTTTATTAGATTGTTCCTGTTTCGTTCTTCCAGGTTATTCTTTTGTTCATCCATTTTCTGTTGAAGGCCCTTCATTCAGGCTGTTCTTTTTTCTAGATTTTTATTTTGTTCGTCCAGCTTTTGTTCGTCGACTTTTTTTTCAATGCTGTTCTTCTGTTCGTCGAGACTGTTCTTCTGTTCGTCCGTTTTTGACAAGGGGAATTGGATCACCGCAGCCATGTTGTTGCCGGTACTTGTTTTAACTTCCTCGACAACGCCAAAGACGTATGTATCTAGATCATGTCCTTCGTTATACAAAGCGTCCTGAAAGCGGAGCACCAAGTCGCTTTTTCCTCAACTGGCGCTGAGGTTTCTCTTGGTCAACTCGAATTTGAGTTGGACGAGGGTCAACTGCAATAGTTTTCGGCTCATTACAGCTTATTAAAACAATCACAAAATACTTCTTTTTTATCACTTATGACACCAATGTAAAATATTTGTCTGGGTACAAATGATAGGACCTATTCCTTTCACTACGCTTTATTCAATTACAATTCACAATTTAATCGCTTATCTCAACCACTTTTACTTTTCTTTATCTTTTACTTAAACCGCTTTATCACGACTCGTAATTCACATTTCAAATTCCACTTTCGAACTGACTTACATACCTCCAGCATACCATCCAGCCTTCCATTCAAATTTCCGTTTTGCTAAAAAAAAATCGATTTCATTCTCCATTTTCCAATGGTTCAGTCTTTTACTATTCAAATATGGAAATCATCTATTTCAAATATAGATGACGCTGTTCACATCCAAATGGATGCCACAGTACCATATTTGTTATAGTTGACACAATCCATATCTGGCAGTAGTAAAGCCATCTGTTAGTCAAATCGACGTTTCATATTCACACACCTGTAACAAGGATCACGACGTGCACGAACCAGTGATTCATCGCTCCAATATTGCTTAACCGCGAACACCAATGACGGCTGGTGAATCTGCAAAACAAGTGCCTCGAACGATACCCTCCTCGCTTGGCTCAATATGCTGGTTTTATGGACAGTTACAATTTTAACTAGAAAATTTTCTACCAGACAAGAGTATCCATTATTTATAAATAAAGGATTATTTGTTAATAATTTTATCAACACTATCGAATTTCGTAAATAATGTGTCGAGTTTTAGAAATTTTTAAAAACTGGTCTTCTTAAAATATCATTGACAATAATCTTACTCTGATTCTTTTAATTTAGTTATTCTTTTCTTACAATGAATTTTACATTTACTTCTAGGGGAGAAGAACATGTCTGGAATCCGGTGAAAAGAAACCATCTATAGCTGTGAACTACAGAAAACCATCACAAAATGCATCTGTACATCAAATAGAACCTTCATTTAGTTCTATAACAAGCAGTAATACTTGCGTTTCACCCGCGCAAAAGGGCGTAAATATTGATAAAGAACAACGCCAACCAAAATATTGTGTGGATTGTGCTCGTAACCAAGATAATGATAATCAAACAATTGAATATGAAGAAACATTCCAGCCTCCTAAACGTTCCAAGCCAAGCAAAATTCCACTTCCTGGGACAAAGCCACTTTATTCTTCTAGAACTATTGGGTACATGTCTAATGGTAGTAGTCCTCCCCTCACTACAATACATAAATCACTTAGTTACAGCACAGGAAATATTTTCTTTAGAAATAATGCGAGTAGATTAAATCGACAAGATTCACTATTTCTAAGAAGTCGAGGATCATCATCTTCCATTTCTACGGATTCAAAAGTCATATCACATAATGTTTTTATTACATCACCTTTGCCAAAAATAAAGCGTGATTCTGAAACAGCTAGAATACGTCAACTAGATTATTCCGTACCAGCAAAAAATAGCAAAACAAGTGAAAAAATTCAATCGGAACAAAAATCGATCCCTCATCCAAAACAACTTATCGCTCAAAATAAACTGAACAAAATTAATAGTTCATTATTTTCCAGTGTTGTAAATAATTCTCCGATAACGTCCCCAACTCGAACCATCAGAGCAAAAAAGGAGAATAATACCCCAATGGCAACTAAGAGAAACAATGTGATAAGGAAAGAGTCTGACAGCACACCAGAAGCTGCAAAAATTGGACATTCAAATCAAGCTGGTGTTCAAGCGTTTATTGGAAGTAATAATGCCAATAATAGCAGCTCAATAACGAATTCATCTGTCAGCAGTAGTCTGGTCATGGCTGATCAATATAACGATGTAGATATTGGAAAAGTACGCAATTTACGATCGGCACTCCTGGGCTGGCTTAAAATTTAATTTTAATATCGCAAATATGTATTTTATTCAAAAGTTGTATTACTATTTAATTAAGAATAAAAAAAAAAAAAAAAAAAAACAATATGAACATTGGTATGTAAAATTCGCCATAAAATTATCGAAAATTAATAATTCCGCCGTTAATTTTTATTTTCATTGTCCACAGTTCTTTTTTTTACATGAATCACATAATTAAAAACAAAGGGTTCTACAAGGTGCCGCAAAATTAATCACCCTATCGATAGACAGCTGCAGTATTAAAACAGATAAGTACTGGAGCGCTATACTCCGCAAGAGCGTAGAATAATTGTGTCGATCGTTTTGACCAATAATCGATTAGTGGTGTTAGTGCAGCGTTAATTTCGACGTCGATTTACTAATCGCGTCGCGCCAACTGGGCAAACATTCCGGCGATTAGCTACTCGACTCGAAAAGAGTGGAACCACAGGAGACCATGCAGGGCGTGGCCGCCACCCAACTGGTCGTTCGGCCGAGAATATCGTTGCTATGGCTGCCGATGTCGCTGAGAACGAAGAAACATCAACCAGACGACGGGCCACGCAATTGGGCATCACCAGACGGACCCTGCAGCGAACTTTAGTGAAAGAGTTTCACATGTTCCCGTACAAAGTGCAAACAGTTCATTAGTTAATGCCTGCTGACCGTCAGTCGCGTGTGAATTACTGTAAAGCCATCCTCAATCTCAAAAACAAAGAGGACGATTTTGTGTCGAAAATCATCATGAGTGACGAGGGGCATTTCCACTTAAGCGGTTACGCCAATAAAAGCCATTATATCCACACAAACCCACTGTGTGGTGCGGCGTTCACGCGGAAGGAGTGATTGGGCCGTATTTTCTTAAGGACGTCATCGGCAATACGGTCACTGTTACTGGCGAACGCTACAGGATCATGACTTCTTACTGCCGGAGTTGGATGAGCAGGGCTTGGTGAACATGTGGTTTCAACAAGATGGTGCAACCGCACACACACCACGAGCCACAATGGATATTGCGAATGAAGTGTTTCCTGGTCACGTAATCTCCCGTTTTGGCGATTTGACATGGCCAGAACGATCGTCTGATATAACCATCCTAGACTTCTTTCTTTGGGGCTCCTTGAAGACGCCGGTTTATGCCAACAAATCGCAGACAATCGTAACCCTTAAGGAGAATATGCGACAGGAATGGGAACAGTTATCACCGGAAATCTTGCGGAAAGTTATGGAAAATGGGATAAATGTGTATCAACACTGGCGGCAGCCACTTGGCGAATTGTAAAGATTTCCATCACTCAAAATCATTTTTTCTTATTTAGTAAAAAAGTAATTCAAAACAAATTTGGATGATTAATTTTGCGCCACCTTGAATTTTTATTTGAATGGGAGTCTGCCCAATAATTTCTGTTTGAAAAGAAAAAAATTTTTTAAAAAGTGTTGTTGCTGACATCTTTGTGTTTTACTAAAAATTTAAGACAAGCACTAGTATGATAACAATATTTATAGAAATTTCAATTACATTTTTCACAAAGCGGCTGTAAAGTATGGCCAGTTTTTTTTTTATAATTTACGCGCGCCTAAGGGGTTAGATACCCTTTTACTCTTGCCAGGGCGCGGGCGGAAAGGTAGAAGGAGGAAAAAGGAAAATTGTTTTGTAGTGGTTTGAAACTCAGGTGTATTTGGTTTCTATACTAGCTCTCCAGGGGTGGGAGTCCGAATAGGACGGAGAGTTCTTTCTTCACTCAGACTGATTCGAAGTTATAATTCGCACTAGTTTTTTGTGGTTGAAACTCTACAACAGCCAAATCTACGTGTCAGTGTTATGCCTTCACACGCAGAATTTTTCTGTCTGATTTCCCATTACACAGTACACAGTTACAGATAAAGTGTAAAGACAATTCTGTGTGTAAGTACTGCTCTTGCACACGGAGCAATATAATGCAATTACAACCATAGATGAACTAACTTAGATGGGAAACTCTACGAACACTTTGCAAACCCTTAAAATTCGCACAGACGCACTGTAGTGAATTACCAACGCATTGTACAACCCTCTTAACTGCTAGAATTAGCTAGAATTAGAGCATTTTACAAGTAAAGTTGCTAGAATGAGAGCAATTTCCACGTAAAGTTCACTCCGTGTGTGTAAAATTTCAGGGAAATTGACATTGATGGTAATTCAAACGTGTTCATAGCGAGGGTCACACGGATTAAGGGCAATCGGTGGAAAGCTGGTTTTGGATTGCCAATATCTCGAAAGATTTCCATATATGCTTACAACTAAAAGGAACAAATGAAAAAGAGAGCATACGAATACACAGCCGCCCTTATTGAAAAGTCGTTTAAGTAAAGGGCTGACCAGAATGTGAATCTGAAGCTTGAATCTTGAATCTCGAAGTTGGGTGCTTTTCAACTTCGAGATACAGATTCACACAGATACGCATTGTGTTGGCGCTTACGGCTATACATGTATTCAACTTTTGACGGTTCGATATCAGATACAGATTCAAGCATCAGATTCACATTCTGGTCAGCCTTAACTGCTTTACGTCGAGTCATAAAATGACAAGTTTAATGACCGAAGGAGTCGGTTATGATTTTGCAAACGACTGGCAGTGAAAATTGTCTCAAAATGTAAGTTTTGTTTGGGTTTTAACTCAAGTAGTGTAAATAATTATTCACTCTTTTATGATAAAAATATCAAATCCTAAACAAATTAAACGGTTGGTGGCATTTATAGATGAAAATAATTATTAGCAACGAATTTTAATTCAGCTGTTCCTCAAACGGTGTCAAATTAGATTTTTGTTTTCATGCAATCGGCTGTGTTTGGCCAATTTATTATTCTGAGTGTTCAAATTGATTCGCAAGTAAATATATTTAAAAAAATAAAAGTCCGAAGAAGTTTTATTGTTCCTTTGGAATAAAAATCCTCGTACAAAAAAAAGAGCCTGCCCAAATGAAAGTGCCTGTTTACATTGGCGATGGGATGAAACTCATCACCATGAACGTCGTGTTCACATTGTCATGGGGTTGAAAGAAAAAATTTTAAATTTGAGCAGTTGGCCTGAAACATACCTTTTTTCCCATTCTTCACACATCTTTTCTCATCAACGATCAAAACTAAAATGAAAAAATATGTCAGAAATGGAACGATATGGAAAAAACGATGTGTTGCACACGCGAATCCACTTTAGAAATGGATTTTCGGTGTAAGTAACCCTTCTTCTTCTCACTTCAATAAAAAGCGTTCCGCCTTCGGACAATCCTCCTGCCCACGCCAATGTGAACAGGCACAAAACGCCATAAAACCATCCAACATGAAGTGACTCTGTAAATGACACGAGTGTTCCAATTATTTTTACGCACATAATATCTCCACATGGCTGAGGAATAAACGCATCTGTGGTTTCGGATGTTTAAGGGGTTACACACCACGATCAGAAAGGCCGAGAGCTTGTCTTTATGTGCCGAACTCACTCTCACTATCTAAACTTGTGCAATTTTCGAACCAAGATTTAGTTGCTGCAAACATTTCTTATATTTCCTACCCGTCAGCGGAGGCGGTAGCAGAACTCATTGAATATTGTGATTCCAGGAAGACGGGACTCATCATATGCTTCGATGCTAATGCTCAGAAAACATTTTGGGGCAGTAGCAAATGCAACGTGAAAGGATTCCATACTTTCGCCTGACCTGGCTGTCCACAAAGTTGGCTCTCATCGAACTTTTGGTATGAGAGTAAGGCAGCAAGTAATTGACTTAACTTTATTCAACAGGTATGCTAAGGAGATTACTGGCTGGAAAGCACTATCGGAGATCTCCATGTCAGACCATAGATACATTGCATTTAAAACCGGATGCGGGGACTCGGCCATGTTGAAGAAGAGGAATCCGTATAAAACCAACTGGGAACGATTTAAAGAGGAGCTCCACAAGTGCAATAGTGCTCCCCCTAAGTTCAGGACAAAACAAAAGCTGTTTAGAAACTGAACGGTGCCCTCACGAAGTGTTTCAAAATGGCATGTCAATTTCGTCCATTTATAATCTTTACAGATCGAAGCAAAAAGGATTTAAGAGAATTATTCATATTTCAAAGAGCGCCTTTTACAAAGTTTTTTGCGAAACTATCGCTGAAACCAGTAGGCTATTCAAAGTCCTTAAAAGGGGGAGATCAACCAGGCTGGAACCACTCAGAAAATCTGACGGTACCTATACTGAGTTGAAAGCAGAGACTCTCCGTCTCATGATTGAGTCTCACTTCCCAGGTAATCGGAACAAGCTCACAACTAGCTAGTGAGCTGAACAACACAACACGCCGTAGCTGGTATATCTCATTAGTTGTGGTGACGGATGAGGCCATTAAACATGCTGTTACTTCCTGTGATGGCTTCAAGTCGTCTAGCACTGATGGTATATACCCTCTTATGTTACAATAAGGGATAGACCAGCTGCTGGCAACTTTGAAGAAAATTTTCACTACTAGCATGCACTTGCATACATACCGGAAGCTTGGCGAACAGTGAGGATGGCCTTTACACCAAAAATCGAAAAGGAGGACTATTCGCTCGCCAAGGGTGTTAGACCTATAAGTCTGACTTCCTTCATGCTGAAAAGTATCGAGAGAATGGTCGAGATACATGTGCGCAAAATCGCACAACGCGGAAGAGCTGTATTGTGTGTTGGATCGTGTCAAGCGACTGTCTGCTCTAAAGCAGGCAGCCCTAGACATTGGTGCGCTAGTAATAGGCTTTCAGTGAATCCTCTCAAAACCGAGGTTGTTCTCTTTACGAGAAGGAGGAAGCTGTCTGGTCTGACTTATCTAGTGCTTAAAGGCATCACCATCCAATTCTCCAAAGAAGCTAAATATTTGGGGGTCATCCCGGATAACAAACTTTTCTGGACTAAACATGTTACGTTGAAAGCCTCTAAGGCGCTGTCGGCCGAGAAGCTATCGGTAAGACATGGGACTTGTCCCCGAGAAGGGTCCTTTGGATCTACACGGCTATGATAGGTAGCTAGATAAAATTTGCAGTTGGAAAGACCAACCCACTTAGGCCCATTGGCCCATTGTGGTGCCACGTGGATCTGTAATACTCCTACTAATTGAACCAATTTGAGTTTATGATGAAGCGTAGGAGACTATATTCTTCAGATTGCTTAAATCATTGCAGAAGAAAGCTCCTAAGTTAACTTTTCTTCTTTGGGACGAGCTGACATGTTAAGAGTAGGTGGAGGATTGGTTCTTCCTCCTTGTCCATGCAGCTGCTACAGAAAACCCAGCGTTGGACAGACCTGTTGGTCCAACAGTCCACCTAAGGTATGTTCTTTTATTAGCATCCAGCTTTAATATTGATTTGCCCGTAGTGATAGGTATACCTACGAGTACTACCCTTTTCCACATCTTTTAGCAGAAGCCCCATCCAGTTTGGAGTTGATCATCCTGCGATTTAGCATAAGACTGCTCAACTCCTCAAGTGAGTCGTCCACCCGCAGAATTGGCAGCTCAGTCGTGATTGCGGATGTGTTGACATTGTTAAAGGGCTCCAGAAAAGCGACTATTGTGTACTTTTTATATTGTAGGGATTGTTCGATGTGGCCAGTCAGTGAATGCAGAACCGTTTCCACCGATTTTACTTTACAGTAGGCACGTTGAGCCGTTGACAAAAGTTTTGGATCAATTTTAGCTCGTATCAATCAGTCGTTTTAGAGTTTTCATGAGAACATTTTCCAGCTTTGGGAGTGAAAACTATATTGACCTCTCCATCAGTGTAATGTGGATCAGTCCTACACAGCTCCTCACGATATTCTCTAGCGTAGGCAGGATAATATCTGAGGACCTTTGTAGTTTGGCAGGTATTATACGAGACCAGACCAGCAGATTTGTATGATTTGAAGCTATGCAGCGCCCAAAGCAGTTTGTCTCTTGTAATCAGACCATTAGTTTTGGTCACGGTTGCTGTAGTCCTGTTGGGGTTGCTACTGGCAGCGAATAGGGAGCTACCTGCAAAGTGAGTGTCCAGTAGCAGGTTGAGAGATTCATCACTTGAGATTGGCCAAGAGCCATCGGTTTTTTCAAACAACTAGGCATCATATGATATGTAGAGATGATTTTTCTTAGCCGCGATTTTGTCATAGAATGATTTCCAGTATTGTGGCTTTTCCTTCCTCCGTTCTTTTTTATGTATTTTGAGGCATTCTTTGTATGAGTATCAGTCAGTCACTTTTCTTCTGCTTTTTGCTAGGTTGAAAAGTTTCTAAGCAGTCCCAGTGCTGATGTCCACGAGTGGGGCTTTTTCTTGCCTCTAGGTTGAATAAGAGGGCAGGAACCATTGTTTGAATGAGAGCCAGAGAATTCCTCTATTTTCATGTCAAGTTCGTTGGTGTCACTTGGGGGACTTGAGAGTTCAGAGGAGAGTATTTTTTAGTAGCGTTCCTCTGTATGTTGGCTAATCAGTTTTCCGATAATTCCGTAATGCTGGTTGACTCAGAGGAGCATCACTCGGGCTGAATTGGATGTATATGTGGTCTGAAAATGAGTCTTGAGACGATATCAACCAGTTCATAAGCATAATGTTGTCGAAGATAAGAGTGTTATCTACGTTAGCACCCCCTGTCGGTTTCTTGTTATAAAAGTGTGCTCATTAGTTAGCGCTTATAATATAATCAAAAAGTGACTCACCTCTATCCTTGATGTCGCTACTGCCCCATACCGTGTGATGAGCTTTAGCGTCGCATCCGATTTTTGCCAGTTTTTTGCCTTCCAGCTTCCAGTACCATCTCTTCTAGGTTATCACCAGTGAGAGGGTCCACATGATCGTGGCCAAGATACGCTTTGACAGTCTCTAATCTGACAACGATTAAGTCGGGGTCGTTGAGATTAGGAAGTGTAAATGCATTCAAGATACGTTTCACTAATATATAAGTTCTAGGATTACCTTTGCTTCTTGTATATAGCGGACCGTATAGAGGTGTCCCAAGTCCACAAACCACACCTTCTACGATCCATGGTTCCTGAATTAGAATGATGTCTTCGGCGTTTTTGGAAAGACGCACAATAAGCGCGGCCGAAGCCTTTTTTGAGAGTTGGAGATTAATCTGGAGAAACCGTATCATTGCTAAAATTTACCAGAGTAGCCACCATCTCGGTGCTGTTCGAATCCTCCTATTCTGAGCATGTTTCCAAGAGCTTATCTTCTTCTCCTGATCGTAAAGGAACTCTTTTTAGTTCGTCATTGGTTTCCATTTCCGAGAGATTGTCAGAAGGAGAGACCGACGGCTTAGTTGTCGCCTCGGATAAATTGGAGTCGTCGCTAAGGTCGAGTTTACGGTTCCAGTTAAAGGAGGAGGAGGTTGCTTATCAGCATCCAGCTCATCCTTTTTATAAACCCCTAGGTAAATTGACTCGAAACCGAACCGAATCATGTCTTTAGTCCGCCTTAGAAGGTTAAGGAATTCCTTATTGATCACAATTAACGCGCATCTATTGTATAAAGGCCCCCTAGTTTTTCCAGTTTCGCGATTTTCCAGTCATGAGTCAAAATGGTCGGGTGCTGAGCTTGATGATCTTCAGAATGCTTTCTGGGGAGGAGGGTTTGGCTGGGATCCAGGTGCGGTTCTACGTCCGCTAGGGATATCCTCCTTAGGCACGACTTCGAGTTTTGCACCTAGCCAAATTTCTCCTAATGCACCTTTGGCTTTGGTGTAAAGATCGAGGGATCTTGGATCGGCACATCCGATTAGCTTGACGTGACCTTGGTGCCAGCCAGCGTTGCTTGTGATGGGAGGTGGTCCGGGGTTTTCCCGCATGATGACCAAGAATTTGCCCGAAAGTTTTAACTTGACAAACTCTTCAAGTGTTATCGATCCGTCGGTTTCGTTTTTGTCGATTACCGCGATCGTTATTGCATTATTTAGATCTTCGCTAAAAGACCTCAGCGATGGCCCAATGATTTTAAGCTTTGGACCTCTTGCTTAAAACCCCTGGGCCATTATTGCCATTATCACTAGTTATTTCCAATGGTGTACCTCTCAGTGATATAAACCTTTTAGTAGCTAGGATACATGAATCTGCCGAGAGGCTGTGAGCAATTTCAATGTTAGGCAAGTGACTCCCCATCTCTTCTCTGAATCCCTTCCAACTCTTACTTTAATTGACCCAAAATCTATCTATCCCTAAATAGCAAAACGGACGCGTAAACGACTTTAATCTGCTTGGTGGTAGCTCTCCCATTAGCGGAGGTATGGGTTATGCTTTGTTGTTCTTACAGTATTGGCAGTAGTTGTTTGCAATTTTCTTCACAGTGGCTCTTAGTGATGGAATGTAGTATAATTGTTTTAGTTCATTTATTACGGTTTCGCTATGTTGGTGATGAAAGCGTAAATGAAATTCGTAAATTATTATCCGAGTGATATAATGTTGCTTGGTTAATATCATAGGTCGCTTTATACCGAATGAAACATTTCTACCGACATCAATACGACCATTTACGCGGAGGAGATTCTTGTGTCCATATATGGAGACGGCTTATATAGTGGATGCATCTTTTCCACAACCAAAGAATTTGGGATAGTACTCAAAGAAACAACTTCTTCTGGATACGTTTCTAATTGGCATTGTCGATATAAGTAATTCTGCGAACGACTCAAATTATTTGGAGAAAAAGCATTCACCCGTTCCCCGACCTTTTCGGCACTTAACGTCAATGAACTTGAAGACGTAGGCAAGTGAACGCAGGAATCTATTCCATCTGGAAAAGCGTGTGTAGTCTATAATACTTGCGTTAGTTTTCATGTGTTGAACGAAATGCACCTTGGCTTCCTCAATAGTAACAAACTCACGCGATTCATCTCTTGGCCATTGATCTTCCTTTTCGTAGAGAAATACGGGCCCATTATACCACCGACATTTATATGCGAATTGTACGTTATGTTTCCATTTTGTGGCCTCGTCTGCAACATTTTCTTTAGTTGGAATCCATCTCCAGTCACTTGTGTCCGTGGCTTCAATAATCTCCCCGATCCCAAAGGCTACAAAGTGTTTATATCGACGGTGCTCTAACCTAATCCAATAGAGGACTGTTTTTGGGTCAGTCCAGAAAATTATCTTGTCTATATGTATAGAGTGCCCGGCACAAATTGATTTAGACAAGCGAATACCTAATACTTTCTAAATTGTTATTCCCGTATTTTTTCGCACTGTACGGATGATCCCCAAATTTTTCTAAAATAATTTTTAGCTTAATCAAAAAATGTGCAATTAATCCCAGCTGGTTAAGTATACTCATTAATTATATCAATACTTCTCTCTTTGTTGAATATATTTGCCCCGACAGTATACCCGGTTTAAGCTTATGAC
Source organism: Volucella bombylans (assembly GCA_949129095.1). Classification (NCBI taxonomy): domain Eukaryota; kingdom Metazoa; phylum Arthropoda; class Insecta; order Diptera; family Syrphidae; genus Volucella; species Volucella bombylans. The sequence continues at coordinate 211,890,466 of OX422140.1, read as the reverse complement.
ATTTAATCAGAAACGAAAAGGTATCTCTTTTGTTGGACCACCACAATCCTAGTATTTTTTCCTGGATGTAGAGCTATTTCGCTTCGGTATTTTTTTTTATACAGTGGTCATTAATTTAATTTAAAGAACGTACGACATTTTGTGAATTTGAAATGAAATTATGAATCTGAAAGCCAGCTTTTGAGTGTATTTTTATTACAGCTTTCGCTTACTCGATTGCTTCGTCTTCTGTATCGACACTGTCCAAATAATCGTCGACATAAGTAGGTAATGGGTCGCTTTTGGGAATTCGGTGTGAGAGAGAGATGGAAGATTTGTGAGTGAGTTGGGTATAGTATGGATGGTGGGTAATAGTGTCGGAAAGTGTTTGATCTTGTGAGCAATGTGTAGGAGCCTGTGATAAGAAGTGTGTCAATTTAGTGGGGGATAACGCTCCCATTTATTTTGCTTAATACAAGCTTAAAGTAACTTAAAAAAAACTAACAAGAGTTAGGGGTTAGGAAGTAAGGGAATGGTGGAGGTGATCAAATTTAAGACGAGAAGTGCTCAGGTTAAAATCAAAAAGGGGGGTGGGGGGGGGGTTGAGTTGAGCCATAAGATTTCTACCGCGAGCATCGAACTTATCGAGTTGTAGAGGCTGAGTAGGGTCAATGAATCTCGAGAAGAAAATCTCCAGACGAGTCCCCCCAACTCCCAAATCACTCCCTCCTACCCCTGGGCTGGATCAAGGTCTCATACGACCCGTGCTGAAGATCAACCTGGCTGAGGGCCCAGTATCTCCAAAAATAGCTCAGTCGCGAACGGAGTATCCGCAGCAGCAAGCAGCAAGTTTGTGGCAGGCCACGGACTTGTCGCTGCTACCAAAACTCCTTCAGGGAGTGTTAAGCCTGTGGCAAGCCATGGTTCTATCACTTCCTCCGCCCCTAGCAGCAGCAAGTTTGTGGCAGGCCACGGACTTGTCGCTGCTACCAAAACTCCTTCAGGGAGTGTTAAGACTGTGGCAAGCCATGGTCCTATCACTTCCTCCGCCCCTAGCAGCAGCAAGTTTGTGGCAGGCCACGGACTTGTTGCTGCTACCAAAACTCCTCCCTCCAAGGAGGAATCCGGAGCTCAGCCGCATCGGCAAGCTCCATCTAAACCGCTCTATATAAGACGCCAAAATGCCTCACGCATCATCAAAACCTTCGGATCCATTCCGGAGGTTGAGAGAAGTGCGGAAATAAAGAGCAAGGTTGAGTGGGCTAAAAACATCCTAAAAGGCGGATTTCCCACTGCTTCCACTGCTCCCAAAACGTCAAAAGACTCCTCTAAGCGCCAGAGATCGTTGGAGGAAACCGTACCGGTTTCCAAGAGGCCCAAAACACACAGTTCTACAACCCTTGGGCCATCCAACAGCAGATCTCTGAGGTCTTATAACGAAGTTGGTGATCGCGGTGATCGACAGGAGCGATACCGACGGTACCATTACACCGGAACGGTGGCAATTGGTCAAGCTGAAGCTCTCGAGCAACTTCTTGGCCATCATGCGGGAAAACCCAGGACCACCTTCCATCACAAGCAACGCTGGCTGGCACCAAGGCCATGTCAAGCTCATCGCTTGTTCAAACCAGAGATCTCTCGATCTCTTCACCAAGGCCATCGATGGTTTAGGAGAGATTTGGCCAGGTGCAAAACTCGAGGTCGTATCTAAGGAAGACATTCCTAGTAGACCTCGAACTCGTACCTGAATTCCAGCCGAACCCTCCTCTCCAGAAAGTATCCTGGAAATCATCCGGCTCAGCAACCCGACTCTTCCGACTCATGACTGGAAAGTCGCGAAACTGGAGGAACTAAGGGGTTCTTATAGATGCGCGTTAATTGTGATCAATAAGGAATCCCTTAATCCTCTGGCGCAGACGAAAGGCATGATTCGGTTCGGATTCGAGTCCATTCATTTAAGGGTGTACAAAAAGGATGAGCTGGATGCTGATAAGCAACCTCCTTCTCCTTTAATACCTGACATCACAACCGACGGCTTGATAGTCACCTCGGACAGATTGGAGTCGTCGCTATCCAATTCTGGAAAGGATATCGACGCTCCAAGATCCGAGGTGACTATCAAGCCGTCGGTCTCCTCTTCTGACACACTGTCGGAAATGGAAACCGATGACGAAGCAATTAGAGGTCCTTCACGATCAGAGATAGAAGATGAGCTCTTGGGCACATCTTCAGAATCGGAGGACCTCAACAACACCGTGGTGGAGGTGACTCTGTAAGACTGTAGCAATGATACGGTTTCTCCAGATTAATCTCCACCACTCAAAAAAGGCTTCGGCCGCACTCATTCTGCGTCTTTCTAAAAACGCAAAAGACATAATCCTAATCCAGGAACCATGGATTGCAGAAGGCGTGGTTCGTAGACTTAGGACACCCACATACGCTCCGCTCTATACAAGAGACAAAGGTAAGATTAGAACTTGTATATTAGCGAAACGTAGCCTTAATGTATTTCTACTTCCCAACCTCAGTGACCCCGACTTAACCGTTGCCAGACTAGAGACTGCCAAAGGCTCCTAAGGGCTGGCATCGGCTTACATTGGCCACGACCAAGTGGGCCCTCTCCCTGGTGATAACCTAGAAAGGTCGGTACTGGAAGCTGGAAGGCAAAAAACTGGCCTCATAATCGGATGCGACGCTAACGCACATCATACGGTATGGGGCAGTACCGACATCAATGATAGAGGTGAGTAACTTTTAGACTATATTCTAAGTACTAACCTCTTAATTTGCAATATTGGCAATGAGCCCACTTTTATAACAAGAAACCGACAAGAAGTGTTAGATATTACTCTTGTCTCCGACAGCATCACCCAAAGGCTAACAAACTGGATGGTATCGTCTGAACACACCTTTTCAGACCATAGATACATCCAATTCAGTCTGAGTGATGCTCCCCCCAACCAACCAACTTTCCGGAACTACCGGAAAACTGATTGGTCAAAATACAGAGGAATACTGTCAAAAACGTTATCCTCTGAACTATCAAGTCCCCCGCGTGACACCAATGAGCTTGACATGAAAGTCAGGGAATTTACTCTGGCTCTCAATAAGGCTATGGCCGCTGCCTGCCCTCTTATTCAACCAAGAGGCAACAAAAAGCCACATTGGTGGACATCGGCACTGGGACTGCTCAGAAACGCCTGCAGAAAACTTTTCAACGCAGCAAAAAGCACAAGAAAAGTGACCGACTGGGACTCATATAAAGAATCCCTCAAATTATACAAAAAAGAACTGAGGAAGGCAAAGCGACAATCCTGGAGGTCATTCTGCGACAAAATTGCAGAAACCTCTGAGGCATCGCGGCTAAGAAAAATCCTCTCCACAAATCCTATGATGCCCAGTTATTTGAAAAAAACCGATGGCTCTTGGACAACCTCAAATGATGAATCACTCAAACTGCTTCTGGACACCCACTTTCCAGGTAGCTCATAACTCGCGGCCAGTAGCAGTCAAAACAGACCTACTGCAACCGTGACCAAAATTCATGGTCTGATTACGAGAGACAAACTGCTCTGGGCGTTGCATAGTTTCAAACCATACAAGTCTGCTGGTCCGGACGGTATTATACCTGCCGAGCTACAGAGGTCCTCAGATATTATTCTACCAGTGTTGGAAAATATTATGAGGAGCTGTGTAGAACTTTCTTTCTGTAGAACATTCCACTGTTATGGAGAGAAGTCAATGTAGTATTCATTCCCAAAGCTGGAAAATGTTCTCATGTAGTCCCAAAGGACCTCAGACCTATAAGTCTATCATCATTCCTTCTGAAAACTTTAGAACGACTGATTGATATCCATATTCGAGCTAAAGTTGATCCAAGACTTCTGTCTACGCCTCAACATGCCTACTGTAAAGGAAAGTCGGTGGAAACGGCTTTGCACTCTCTGACTAGCCACATCGAACGATCCCTACAATATAAGGAGTACACAATGGTTGCTTTCCTAGACATAGAGGGCGCCTTTAACAACGTCAACACATCCGCAATCACGACTGCGCTGTCAACTCTGCAGGTAGACTGCTCACTTGAGGAGCTGATTAGTCTAATGCTAAAAAGCAGGATAATCAACTCCAAACTGGGTGAGACTTCTGCTAAAAGATATGTCAGTAGGGGTACGCCGCAAGGCGGTGTCCTCTCTCCCCTTCTCTGGAACTTAGTAGTTAACGAAATTCTGATATACCTGGAAGCGGGTGGTAGCAGAGTGATTGCCTATGCGGATGACGTTGCCATAGCCGTCTCAGGAAAACATCTAAATACCATTAAAGAACTCCTCCAAGTAAATCTCAACAGATTAACCCGCTGGGCAGATCGCTGTGGATTGGGAATAAACCCCCATAAAACTGATCTTGTCCTCTTTTCTAGGAAATATAAAATTCCAATCATAGACTCTCCTTCAATAAACGGTACCAGTTTAGTTTTCTCCGATACAGCAAAATATCTGGGTCTCATTTTTGATAGGAAACTAAACTGGAAACTTAACATTCAAAAAAGCCATTGGGAACAAATGTGGCCTTCAACCTCGCATAACCCACTGGCTATACATCTCGGTCATAAGACCGATACTTACTTACGGGGTGGTTGTCTGGTGGACGGCCTTGGAAAATGCAATCAACCGCATTAAACTAAGCAGAGTCCAAAGAACAGAATGTCTATGCACAAGCGGAGCCTTGCGGTCTAGCGGTCTACCCCCTCTGCGGCATTAGATATTCTGCTTCACTTGACACCCCTCGACATTTTTAGCAAGCAAGTAGCTGCGACTGCAGCTCTTCGCCTTAAAGCGACTAAACAGTGGACAAATAACTCATTTGGCCACGCCAATATTCTTAATACATTAGGAATCCTCACAGAGAACATCGATTACACCATACCTGAACTTTGGTTTGACAAAAACTTCCATGTAAGCTTCCCCTCTAGATCATTCTGGGAGGAGGATGCTTTCATGGAGGACAAGTCAATCCATCTCTACACAGATAGATCTAAAACCGATAGCGGAGTTGGTGGCGGTGTTTTCTCAGATAAGCTAAATCTAAGCCTCTCTTTCCGCCTTCCAAATCACTGTAGCGTGTTCCATGCGGAAATTTTGGCGATTAAAGAAGCTCTGTCCTGGCTGAAGAAAAACGTGATATCTGCAAAGGATATCCGCATATTTTCGGAAAGACAGGCCGCCATCAAGTCCCTGTACTCGGTCTCATTATATTCTAAAACCGCCCTTGAATGCCGATCATCTCTCATGGAGATGACAGAGCAGTTCAACATTCACCTCTGTTGGGTGCAGGGCCACAGAGACATTCCAGGGAACTGCAGAGCCGATGAACTCGCCAAAATTAGAACCACTCTACCTATCTTACCGAACAAAGGTAGTATAGGTATACCAATCGCTACGTGCAAACTAACAGTAAAGCTAGATGCCAATAAAAGAACAGACCTTAGGTGGACTGCTGGACAAACATGTCTAGCGACCAAACAGATCTGGCCAAGGCTGGATCTGAGTCGCTCTAAGTGTCTGATCCTTTTAGATAGGAAACATCTCAGCGCCATAATAGGTGTCATTACTGGACACTGTCTCATAGGCAAGCACGCAAGAAGGCTTGGCGCTTTTACTAATGATTTCTGTAGAAGCTGCATAGACGAGGAAGAGGAGGAGACAATCCCCCACCTACTCTGCACATGCCCAGCTCTCTCCCAGAGAAGGAAGCTTCATCTAGGAGCTTTCTTCTACAACGACCTAAAGAAAAATAGACGTTAACAGTCTCCTACGCTTTATTATAAGCTCAAACTGGTTCCAGTAGTAAGAAGATCATAGATCCACGTGGCATCACAATGGGCCAATAGGGCTAAGTGGGTTGGTATTTCCAACAGCCACTCTTACCTAACCTAACCTAGAGCCATAAGAGGTGCGGTGGGTTGGGATATAGAAGAGACGAGGACAGCGTAAATTACGAGGGTTAGTGTTGAAGGAAATATAATTGTAAAGGGAAGCGCAATCCACAGAACCGGATAGTAGTCGATGAATGAAAAGAATGTCAGCTACGTTTCTGCATTTTTCTAGGGTATTCAGGTTAAGAAGTTTGAGGCGATCGCGATAGGGAGGAAAGATAAATGGGTCAGTCCAGGGTAGTCCACGAAGAGCAAACCGAAGAAAACGACTTTGAATGTTACGATTCGGGATATATGAATTCGCTGAAAGGGGGACCATACTTGGCTGGCATATTCAAGGAGGGGCCGGACAAGGGTAATGTAAAGTGACCTTGTCACTTAAGGGTTGTACAATTCTTTAGACCAACGTTTGATAAAACCGAGGGATGAGTTGGCTTTGAGGACTATCTCATAAATATGCGGAACGGAAGTTTAACTCTCTATCGTATAAAATTCCAAGGTCGTTAAGGGATTGAACCTGGGGTACAGGTTGGTCATGCAGAAAATAAGGTCGAGAGGGGGATTGATTGGACTTACGAGACAAAGTCATAGATTGGCAATTGGAGGCATTAAGCTCAGAGTTTTTTTAGACACCAAGTAGAAAACCTATCGAGGTCTTCTTGAAGGAGAATAGAGCCTTGGGGTGAAGAAATAGTTTTGGAGAACTTAATGTCATCGGCGTAAATGGATACAGAGCACTACAGAGAATTCAACTAAGTCTGTAGTAGTGGTGACTGGGTGATATAAGTGACTTGCACTAAAAGCTTAGAACTTCATATAAAAAACTTTCAAATATTTTAGGTATGTGAGAAGGCTTAGCAATGGGACGGTAGTTGGTTACTTCATTTTTTGATCCCTTTTTGTGAACCGGGGTTATTAAAGATATCTTCCAAACTTGGGGGAATTCCCCTTGTGTGAGGGTCAGATGAAAGAGGGAGGAAAGTGGGTTCGAAAGATAGGAGGCACACATTTTAAGAAATATTGCTAGGAGCCCATCTGGACCGGATACAAATTCATCATTGAGATTTTGTAACTTTTCTTCGATAAGGGTGGGATCAAAAAGTTGAGATAGAGAGGGGCCAATGGAGAAATTTGGAAGGAACTTGAAATAGATGGAGTCGGGTACAAAGAGGTTGTCTGTAAATGACTGTTTAAAAAAGTTTGCAAAATACGAGGGGCGTTCAACATATTCTCGGTATCGGGGTGAAGCTGTGGTTATATATATAAATTGACTTATTTATCAAGTAATACTATTATTTTAGTGCATTCATGTGCATTTCATATGAATGTGATTATTAATTCGCGTTTTATCTCTAGTTAAACAGAATCATAATGGCAACTGAGACAATGATGGTGAAAATTGAGCATCGCGCTGTAATTAAATTTCTCACTAAGCAAGGAAAAAGTCAAAAAACTATTCATGAAGAGATGGTGGCTGTTTACCAGGGTTCCGCACCTTCATTATCAACTGTGCAAAAGTGGTCAAGTGAGTTCAAGAGAGGCAGAGAGAGCATTGAAGACGATCCCCGCTTCGGCGCCCCGGCTACTGCTTGTACGGGAGAAAGCATCAAAGAAATCGAAAAACTTGTTCTTGAGGATGCCCGAATAAAGGTGAAAATGATGGCAGAGATCACCAAGCTTTCAATTGGTACCATTCACACCATTCTTCATGACCATCTTAACCTTTCAAAGGTCAGTGCAAGGTGGGTGCCACGAATGCTCACAGCGCCTTAGAAAAAAGTGAGAATCGCATGCTGTAGAGAGCTTTTGGAGATGTGTAGTGAGAACGCGGAAGGTGTTATGGATCGAACTGTTACTGGGGACGAAACATGGGTCCACGACTATGACCCTGAAAGCAAACAAGAGTCCATGCAGTGGCATAAAAAAGGAACAGACCCCCCGAAGGAGTTCAAAGTCACTCCGTCTGCCGGGAAGCTCATGTCCACAGTTTTTTGGGACTCAAAGGGAATCTTGCTCATTGAGTACAAAAAAAAAGGTGAAACCATCAACGCCACATCCTACGCTTCCACTTTGCATAATTTGCGGGTGGAAATTAAAAAGAAAAGACGGGGTAAACTCGCAGCGGGTGTGTTGCTTCTTCATGACAACGCTCCTGTTCACACGGCGCGAGTTTCGAAGGCTGCTGCGCGAGATTGTGGTTTCGAAGAAATCCAACACCCACCCTATAGTCCACACCTTGCCCCTAGTGATTATTTCCTGTTTCCGAATTTGAAAAAATGTCTTCGTGGAAAAAGATTTTCGGATGATGAAGAACTCAAGTCGGCAATAAATGGGTATTTTGCAGAGAAAGAGGAAATTTATTTTTTTGAGGGTTTAAAAAAGCTTATCTCAAGATGTAACAAATGCATTGATGTTTTTATTGAACAATAAAAACAATTGAAATTGAATTCGCATTTTCCTTCATATCGATACCGAGAATATATTGAACGCCCCTCGTAGTTGGCAATAATATGGGGTTCGGTCGATGATATATTATCGAACGAGAGAGAGGGAGGATAACCGTCTGATTTTCTTTTGTAGTTGACGAATTGATAAAATGTCTTAGGTTGGTCTGCGCTGTGTCGTAAAAGTGCTGATAGAGGCATTTATAAAGCTGGGTGAATTGCAGGTAAGTTCCAAGATAGTTAGAGTAGTCATAATAAGAATTGGTGCGAAGAAAACTGCCCATAATTTATTTCTTCTGTTTCGTAAAGAGCGAAGTCTTCTGTTGTACCATGGAGGGGAAATAGATAATGTTTTATGCCGTGAAAAGGGGACGTAGAGGGAAATGGAATTAAATATTTCACTGTAGAAAATGGAGATAGCATCAGATAAGGATAGGTTGGTAAAATCAAAAGAACATTTGCTAAGATAGGTATAGATTTTGCGAAAATTATATTTATGGAAGTTGTAAGAAGAGATGGTAGTTGAAGAAGTTGGCTGGGATGGAGAGTTATGAAAAAATGAGAGAAGAAGAGGGGGGTGAAAGTTGTCGGCAGTTGATAGGATTAAGGGACACAACGTTACTGTGGAGTTCATAGGATCACTACTGCAAATAAGGTCTAGTTGCCTACCGATAGAATTACGGACGCCACTTACTTGGCACAGGTTTGAGTCAGTTATGCTTTTAATGAAAAGACATTCCTTGGATGAACTGGCGTTTGACGCGGTTAAAAATAAGTGATTATCCGATGGAATCCACATTAGCAGGGGCAGATTAAAGTCACCCAAGATAAGGATATCGTCGATGGAATCACTTACGAGTAGGTAAATTAGTTGGTCAATTGCTTTAATATTCAATAGGTTGAGCTGGGAGAATGTTGCAACACATAACGTACAGGGACCTGTTGGGAAGTGTTAATTTAATTGAAACAAAGTCAAGTTTAACAGAAGAAGAGATAGCAACGAGAAAAGAGTTGAGGTTATTGTGAATGGTAAGTAGGACACCTCTACATGGAGAATCAACTTTAGGGATGGCAGGATCATTAAATATAGGGAGAGAGTGATCGTCATCTCGGAAAACATTATAAAAAGATGGAAATAGCTCCTGGCTCTTTATGTCGGGGATCAGCACGAGTTTTAGAGCGCAAGCCTCTTACGTTTTGGTACTAAAATGTAAGAGGTAGTTTGTCGCGTGGAGGAGCAGGGGAGTGTAGATGAGATGCAGGCAAAGAAGGCAAGTTAGGAACGAAAAAACTTGTCGTGGTCAGCTCGGCTGCGCTGAAGGTGAGAAACCCTTTTAGAGTGTACATAGTCGCGGAAAGAAGCGAGGTCATCCGCAACCTTTTGAGGAGGTGTGTCGAAGATTTCGTTGTACCTGTTGTAAAGCTTATTCGAACCTTATCTCCCACCTTCAGTTTGTGTTTAGGTGTTATTTTAATTTGCCTAAAAACAGATGATAACAGGCTTTTGGAATTGTTCTTATTAACATCGACTGGTCGCATTCTTATGTTCTATGTACAGAATTGTTGTATGTTTGAAGTAAATCTTTAAGAATGTGTAACCATTTGTAGTTGCCGTTGAAGCTTTTAGAGTTATATTGAAGCGTTCAACAATTGACGCTTTCAATATACTATACGTTGAATAGTGATTAATATTGTGTTTCTGCATCAACTCTTTAAAATTTTTGTTGAAAAACTCCCTTCCATCGTCCGTTTGTAAATTTTTCGGTTTGCTATTGAAAATTGTTTCTATACCCTCTGCCACCAATGATGACGTTTTGTTTTTTAATGGGACACCCCAAGCATATTTTGAAAAAGTATCAATAACTGTCATTAAATATTTATATCGCTCGTTCTCCTAACTGTACCGTATCATTTCAACCAAATCTGCTTGCCATAAATCATCGAATCCTTTTATTTTAACTCGTTGCCTACTGAAACGCTTTCGCGCAGGTTTTTGTAACTCCTCCACAACGTTTCGTTTACTCATCATGTGGAATAATAAAAACAAAAGACGAATATTTCTCTTTGTATAACTCATCATTTGGAAAATAAAACTAAAACAATACCGATATGTTAGGTTTTTTTTATTTCTTATTTTTTAATCTTTGATATAACGCCATTATTTTTTTTATTTTAAGTAATCAATCATATAACACGCACATGTATCTGGTCCATCCTTGCATAATTTTGAAGACTATGGACAACTAACAAAATGGCAACCATGTATTGATGAGATGTGTGAAATATTTTCGAATTGCCTTAGATAAGAAATACATCCAATAATCTCGTGGAAATGTGCATCCAATAAAAAGCGTTGGTTCGCTTTTAAAAAAATTAAAATCTCATCAAGTATCAGCGAGAATTTTAGGTCGGACATCATATCTTATGAACTTACAGATGCTTACTAATTGATTTAAAATTTTTTTAAACAATTTAAACTCGATGGAAAAGGGGGGAAGGTAAGAGTAGCAAGTTCTAAACCGTCGGATAAGTTTTTCTTTTTTAAACAATTCAGAATGTTATTTTTAAAATTCTCGAGGTCACCAGAGAAAAGGTTTCTAAACTTGTTAATTTAAGAGATTCCTTTTATTTATCTATGAGGTATATTCGTATGGAAAACCAACATTTCAGATTAGATTTCCTCGATTTTCTTTTCAGTGTTATTTTTAAATTTCCCGAGGTCATCCTAGAAAAAGTTTTTAAACTCGTTAAATAAATTTATCGTATTCATAAATAAGTTTCTTCCTTTACGTATATTGCATATCGGAATATTAACGCAGTATTTTCTCATGTTTTCGTAGTTTTTCATCCAATGCTAGGAGACATTTTTTAAATTCATTTTTTATCCATATATCAACATATTTTTTCGTTGCAACATCATCCAAATCGTAGGGTTCCTTAATGTTTTTAATGGCTTTCTGTTTCCTATCAAAATATCCATTTAAATATAATTTTAATTACATCTTAGTTTCCTCGGTCTGCTGAAACTAATATCAATATACTCCCGCACCAAGATCAGGGAATTATTTAGAAAGTCAAAACTATCGTCCATGTATTTTTTGTTGATCGCCTGATGTGGAGCACTTGGTGCTCCCACATTGTTAAGACATTTTCCCTCGATGTCAAAATCACCAGAGGGTAATACCTTAAATCCTTCCCCCAGGAGGCCCTTGAGGGCCAGCTATTACATCCGATAACTGCTTCGCACTTCGCCCGAACTTGTCGACACTTATTTTGCTTATGAAAATTACTCAGTTATTGTTCAATGCTAATATATAAGATTTGCTTCGCGTAGCTCCTCTACAATAGAGTTTATTTTATTTCTGAGGTTATTATTACCTGCACTTTGGGATGCAATCAAAAGTCGTAATCTGTATAAAAGTTCGTTTTGGTTATCCCAGTATACATAATCGATATGGCCGCTAGAGTATGTCATATCAGTTGTACTTAAATAAGCTTTACCTACTTTGGTTTTCACATTTTGGGGGTGGATTTTGAATTAAGGGTTGAGTAATATATTTATATTTTTTACCTTTGTTACCCCTCACTTGTGAGGTACTGTCAAAGTTTCTCATGTGTACATTCGTCTTTTGTAAAATTTGCTGTTATTTTTGTAAATCCTCATCAGTATATTTAGATTTTTTGGGGTTTTTTTTAAAAAAAATTAACTCATATAACCCTTCTGTTCTGCTAAAAATTTCATCATCGATAACGAAGGCACTGTTTTCGTTAATATGGAAATTTGATCTTCAGAATTTCACAGAATTTAATTTCCTATCAAAATACGGACCATGTCATGATTTTCATCTGATGGATTCGCACCAAAGAATGAAACGTGCTGATTTGTTTTATCATTACCTGTATTAGTAGGTGTTCTAAATAAAATTTCTTCTGCCGAGGAAGCTACCATTGGGGATAAGGTCTTAAAACTCTGTTCAATTTAATTATTTTCTTTAGGAGTACTTTGAAATTTTAATCGTCGTCTAGGTTGTTCTACATTGCTTTCTGTATTATTATTATTTGAACTGCATACGCTTTTAATATTTTGTACAATTTCTTTTATTGGTTCAACTATTGGGTGAAAAGTATTTTCAAATTCTCTTCCCTTTATTACCTTCCTAGTTTTAAAGAACATGCACTTTCTTTGTAACTCTTTTCTAGCTTTTATGATTTTATTTAGTACGAGGGCGGTCAATAAGTCCGTGACTTTTGGAATAAAACACAGATTTTTTGATAAAAAAATAATTTTATTTTTCAACGTAGTCTCCCTTGAGCTCTATACACTTTGTCCAACGCTTCTCCAATTTTTTTATCCCTTCCAAAAAAATGATTTGTCGAGGTCCTCAAAATAGGCCTTTGTTTGCGAGATGACTTCATCATTGGAGTCAAATCTTTTTCCACCAAGCCATTTCTTCAGGTTTGGGAACAAGAAGTAGTCGCTCGGAGCCAAATCTGGAGAATAGGGTGGATGAGGGAGCAATTCATAGCCCAATTCATGGATTTTTGCCATGGCAACTGCACATGTGTGCACCCTTGCATTGTCTTGGTGGAAAAGAACTTTTTTCTTGGCCAAATGAGGTCGGTTTTTTTTTCAAATCGTCATTGAATCGGTCCAATAAGTTGGCATAATATTCCCCATTGATTGTTCTTCCCTTTTGAAGGTAGTCAACGTGGATTATCCCGCGTGCATCCCAAAAAACAGTCGCCATAACTTTATTGGCTGACAAACCCACCTTGGCCTTCTTTGGCGCCGATTCACCCTTAGAAACCCACTGTTTTGACTGTTGTTTGTTCTCTGATGTGTTGTGATGGATCCAATGTTTCGTTCACGGTTACAAAACGGCGCAAAAACTCCTCCATATTGCGATTAAACAACGCCAAACCTTCCTGTGAAGTTTGTTACACGATTGCGTTTGTTCCATTTTCTTTTTTCCATTTTCTCCTCAAATTAGTGAGTAGTCTGATAAAAATAGCTGTCAAACACAAACTAACTGACGCAGCAAGTTTAAATTTTGACAGGAGTCAACTGACAGATGCCTGTTGACAGGAGCAGTGTTGCTGTTTCAGTAAAGAGGTCAGAAATTCAAAAATCACTTATTGACCCGCCCTCGTATATGTGGATTAATATTCATACTCGTATTTACTTTTGTTATGTAAGAACATAATACCTCAGAATACCTGTCCAACAAAAAGGCAAATGTTCTCATGTTTTGTAAGAACATAATAGCTCAGAATGCCATACCCAACAAAAAGGCAAATGTTCTCAAGCTGCAATTTAATCAGGTACACATTACAGGCGTGAGATCAGACGCAAGAAAATTGAAATGCGATAACCGTGAAGTGCGAAGTCTGAATCTGGTCTCACGCTTGAAAACTGAACTATATGTTATTTGTGTCTATGATAAAATTGTAAATTTAAAGTCAGTTCCAACAGAACCATCAACCAGCAAAGTAATGGTTTCTTTGCATTCAGTTGCATTAGTTTTACTTATTAAATAAATAATTACTCAGTAAAATATCAAATAAAGTGTTGTCTTTTTGTTTTTGTCACTATAAAGTTAACATAATTTTGGCGACCGTGACAGGACAGTTATAGTGATAACTTGTTACATTTATAGTGAACAAATGAGTGAAATTCTGTAAATAACAAAGTAAACGTTTTTTTTTTCAATAAACTTCAGTGTAAAGTTTTTAAATAAATAATGTCGCAGCACGAAAGCACTAACCAAGAAGAGAATTTGGAGTACTTCGCCGATCAACAGGAACTTGTTGGAGAACAAATTGTGAGAATGCTTCGCAATTACAACAAGGACGGCGAGGTAAGAAAAACTCGCAAATACCTCGAGGATAGACTGGCAGAATTGACCAGAAACTGGGATCAATTTGTCGACAACATAATTCGAGATGGTTTTTCTCAGCAGTTAGAACATCCATATTTCAAAAAAGACTACTTCGAAACCATTCGAAGGATTGCAGAACAAATGCGCAATGATATCATGGGCCGATTGGACGCTTTACCAGCAGATAGCGGACACCAGAAGAAACAGGTTCCCAAAAATGTTGAGCCAGCCGTAGAGACGAATACGATGAAAGGGGCAATACTTAAAGGAACATCTGAGTGCGAGCCAAAGACGAGCCTGAGAAAGCCTATGGCAATGAATGTGAAAGATAGATTTTATTTATTGGTAGAAATTTAAAAAAAAATCTATAGATAAGTACCAGTCTCAAACAAATCAACAGTTTTCACAGCAATTCTGCCAGATAAAGCTAAAAACAGTGCAACAGAATTGGGATGAAATATCAACACTGTATCATAGAATGGAGGACGATATAACAACTCAAGACATAGAAAGTTACTTTGAGATGCAGGAGTGCGTGGAAAGGGCTCTATTGGAATTGTATGGTGATGCAATGGTTCCGCAAACAGGGGCAGCAACTATCAACACAGCAATGAAGTTGCCAAAAATAGAGCTTCCCAAATTTGATGGGGATTACTTGAATTGGAGACAATTTTACGACCTCTTCAAACAACTCATTCATGATAATCCTATTGCTCCTGCACAAAAGCTATACTTTTTGAGAGCCAACGTAACAGGAGAGGCTCATAATTTAATCAAGCATTTTCAACCAACTGACGTTAACTATGAGGTAGCTTGGAAAACCCTTGTTGATCGTTATAATAACAAGAGGTTGTTGTTGACAGCACAACTTACAAGAATCCTTACACAATCAAACACGACAGGGACGGCAAACAGTCTAAGGAAGCTGCATGATACAACAAAGGAAGTTTTGCAGGCGATAGAGAACCTTGGCTTCGATACTCATGGTTGGGACCCTTTGATTGTCCATTTGATGCTGCAGAAATTGGACAGAGAAAGCAGGACATTGTTTGAACAATCACTTACGGATCCAAGAAGCAGTCCACGCAGGGATGAATTTTTGAAGTTCGTGGACGCCAGGTTCCAGACCCTAGAGGCGATCAACAGTAAGGAGAGCAAATCGAAGTCATCAGTGGGAGTTGCAGCAAGCACCCAAGAGTATCAGAATTGCACTTTGTGCAATTCAAATAACCATAGAATTTTTAATTGCAATAAATTTCTTTCCCTTTCAGATGTAGCACGAGACCAAGCTGTGCGGAATCTGAAGATCTGCAGAAACTGTTTGAAGGTTGGCCACTTCTCCCGATCATGCCAGTCCAGAGGATGTCAAAAATGCGATCAAAGGCATAATACACTTTTGCACCCCCAAGAAAGGTCTACGTCAAAGCAGAGTGAAAAGCAATTCAAGCCCGCGCTGTGTACAATCACTTTAAGGGTACTCAAACCCCTTGAGCGCGCGCTCATTATAAAAAAAAAAAAAAAAAAAAAAAAAAGCCATATCAGAATGCAGAAGCAAGCCAGCCAGCGCACAGCAACAACTCACAGCCATTGGTTCAGTCTAGTAAGTCTAACCTTAATTATAATGATTTATTAAGTGATAAAAAAGCTAGTACAGTAGCCAATGCTGCAATAGGTCACACCTATAAAAGTAACCATATATATTTAGCTACAGCTGTTGTCAATGTCATTCCTCGTACGGCACTAGAATTCCATGTCGAGTGTTACTAGATTCAGGATCGCAGTTGCACTTCGTAACAAAAACATTCGCTCAACAAATTGGAGCAAAAAGATCGAGATTAAATATTCCAATTAGTGGAATTGGCTCCCAAGACAGTCAAGCAGAATATATCACGAGCATAACTTTCAAATCAAGATCTTCGTCATTTTCCGCTTCTATTGATGCAGTAATTTTGCCAAAAATAACTGACTATCAATCAAATATAGAACTTGATGGTACAACTTTAACTATACCCCCAGAAGTGGAATTGGCAGACAAGAATTTCCATAAGAATGAACCGATCGACATGCTCATAGGAGCAGAAATTTTCTTTGACCTGCTCCTTCAGGGGGAGATACGATGCGGATATAATCTACCAGTTTTGAGAAACTCTAAATTGGGTTGGATAGTTACAGGAAGCACAGAATTACCAAAAGGACCATTTTGCACTCTTATTGCAACGAAACCCACCTTATCTACATTGGATAAATTGGTGCGAAGTTTTTGGGAGACAGAAGGCCATGATACTCCGGTAAAAACCATGAGTGAGGAAGAGTTCAGGTGTGAAGAGCATTTTAAAAATAATACAACGTTTGAGAACAAGAACTTCATCGTAAAATTGCCTTTTAAAGACGATCCAACAACACTTTTAGGAGATTCCATTGATATGGCAAGAAGAAGGTTTTTATCTTTGGAGAAAAAACTAGAAAAAAATCCAGAACTGAAGGAGCAATACGTTAAATTCATGGAGGAGTATGAGTTTTTAGGCCATATGAACGTTATATCAGATAATGAAATAACCGGAACACATTACATGCTTCCTCATCATTGTATTTTGATACCTGAAAGTTCATCAACAAAACTTCGCGTTGTCTTTGATGCATCGGCAAAGAGCAGCAGCGGCAAATCTCTCAACGATATTTTGATGGTCGGGCCAACAGTCCAACCTGATTTGTTTTCTATCATTATTAACTTTAGAATGCATAGATATGTTTTTACCTGTGATATAAGCAAAATGTACAGGCAGATTTTGGTGAAACAAGAGGATCGACCATACCAATTAATCTTGTGGAGACCACAATCAAATCATCCGCTAAAAAGGTATCAGTTAAATACTTTAACATATGGAACAGCCTCTGCACCATATTTAGCAACACGATGTCTTAATAAATTGGCAGAAGACAACATACAAAAATTCGAAAAAGCGTCATTTGTTATCCAAAATAATATCTACGTAGATGACTGTCTAACAGGGGCAGAAACAGTAGCTGAAGCTCGTGAGTTACTGAATGAAATTAAGCAAGTGCTTGAAATGGGTAACTTTGAATTGCGGAAGTTTTGTGCAAATGACCCAATGGTCTTAGAAGAAGTTCCAGAAGAGCACAAGGAGAACCTAGTTACCTTTTATCAGTCAGAGGTAGTTAAGACTTTAGGACTAATCTGGGAACCATCACAAGATGTATTCAAATACAGTTTCAAAACCGAACTAATAAGCAAAGCGAGTGAAAAAATATGTAAAAGAACAGTTCTCGCGGACCTCACAAGATTATTTGATCCGTTGGGATTGATCGGCCCCGTGATTGTGCTTGGTAAGTTATTCCTGCAGGAGCTGTGGAAAACTAAATTATCGTGGGACGAAACGTTACTACCTGAGCAGGCTCATAATTGGAGGAGATATGTGCAGCAATTTTCAACATTAAATGAACTCAGCATTCCACGTTATGTTCTTACACCCTCGGCGAAGGCAATTGAATTACATGCATTTTCGGATAGCAGTCTTAGCGCATACGGATCGTGTGTGTATATCAGATCTGTTCACAAAGATGGCAAAATCTACTCCCAACTACTTTGCTCGAAGTCTAGAGTGGGGCCCCTTAAGACAACAAGTGTAGCTAGGCTAGAATTACAAGGAGCTGTTTCGATGGTAGAGTTAGTGAAAAGGCTATGTCAAGCCTTGCATCGTCAAATTGACAACATATATTACTACACAGACTCTACAGTGGTATTGGCATGGATAAGATCACCATCATATACTTGGGAGACATATGTTGCTAATAGGGTAGCCAAAATCCAAGCATGTACAGATATTCAGCAATGGAGTTACATAAAAGGAGAACACAATCCAGCTGATCTGGTATCCCGAGGATCCACTCTTTCGGAACTTATTAAATCAACGTTTTGGTTCAAGGGACCCAAATTCCTTGAAACCGATGAAATATTTTGGACGAAAACTGAATATACAATCCCGGAAGTTATTCCCGGATATCGTAAAATCAAATCAGTTCTAACAACTTCAATTATCCCAAATTCAGTAGAAATGCTTAATCATAAAAATGCCTTTAACACTATGAAAAGAATTTTCTCGTTTTGTTACCGATTTTATAACAATTGCAGGAAACATAAAGAATTGAGAAGTTGAAGAATTATATCAAGGAAATCGTCTGCTTTTGATTCAGGTACAGAGAACAGCATTTCCCAATGAGTATGAGCTACTGAAGAAATTTGGAATGGTCAATAAACGATCAAGTATATCGTCTTTAGATCCGTATTTCGATGAAAAAATTAACTTAATAAGAGTCGGAGGCAGATTAAAACACTCGCATTTATTACTAGATGCCAAGCACCAGATACTTTTACTAAAAAACAATCTTGTATCCAAGTTGCTATTGATTCAGTTACATGAAAAACATTTTCACGCATCGCACAGAGCATTAATAACCATTTCAAGACAACAATACTGGATTTTGAGTGTAGGCAGGATGGCTAGACATGTTATTTCTAAATGTGTTAAATGTTTCAGGTCGTAACCAAGAACGATTAATCAACTGATGGGAAATCTACCAACCGAAAGAGTCAATCCATCACGACCTTTTTATCACTCAGGAGTTGATTTTTGTGGTCCCGTTAAAACGCATCACAAAGTAAGAGGAAAAACCCCATCAAAATCCTATCTGGCAGTTTTTGTTTGTTTTTCAACTAAAGCTGTTCACATCGAAGTTGTTGGAGATTTGTCTTCCGAAGCCTTTATAAACGCGCTTAAGAGATTTATCGGCAGACGAGGTGTTTGTCAAACCATATTTTGCGACAATGCAACTAACTTTGTTGGCGCTAAGAACGAACTCGCAGAGTTTAGAAGGGCTTTTCATTCGGAACGCGTGCAATCTACAATCGAGGACACATGTTTGCAGGATGGAATTATTTGGAAATTCATTCCACCTCGATCACCGCATTTTTGAGGTCTTTGGGAAGCTGCTGTCAAATCGGCAAAAACGCTACTAATTCGCCATCTTGGAGAAGCTTCGTTAACATACGAACAGCTTTCAACAATAGTCATCCAAGTGGAGGCTATATTAAATTCAAGACCTCTGACTCCTATTTCGACAGATCCGAATGATTTGGAAGCTCTAACTCCTGGACACTTTTTGATAGGCACATCACTGACAGCGCTTCCTGAACCAGATGTCACAGACACTAAATTAAGCCGCCTGGATAAATTTCGACAAATACAACACATACAGCAACACTTCTGAAAACGCTGGTCAAGAGAATATTTGCATCTGTTGCAACAAAGGATGAAGTGGAAAACGGAACACAATAATCTAAGACCTGGGACAATGGTTGTAATAAAAGAAATGAATGCTCCACCTATGCGATGGAAACTAGGCCGAGTAACAGAAGTTGTTAAGGGAAGCGACAATCTAATCCGAGTGGCAACTATTAAAACAGAAAGTGGTACATACCAAAGAGCCATACACAATCTATGCCCATTGCCAATAGAGGACTCGATTGGTGAAAATGTTTATCACGATACAAGACCAAAATCAAAAGAAACAACTTCAGGTTAGAAAAAATTTAACTTAAGGAGCGTGCTTACCTCAATACTGTGCGTCTTCGTAGTGTTACCGTTATGTCTGGCACAGACAAATGAACAAGTTGCGGTGACAAAATTAGACAACGGCATTGGCATTTACTTTGAAGACATAGGTGAGGTAAAAATAATAAATGCCTTCTGGAACATTTATATTTATTACAATTTAACAACATATTGGTTTGAATTTAACGAAATTAAATCACATCTTGAGCTGCTAAATGGAATATGCACAGAAGATATGGCTAACAAAGCTTATTGCAGACCCATAATAGATAGCATTCAACATCGAGTTACGGCGATAGAGAGCAACAATGAGCTGCTGCATAGTTCCCAAGGATCAAATTATGAAAAAATAAGAGTGGCAAGATCTCCGTTTGACATCGTTGGAACACTAGCACATAGTTTGTTTGGAATTTTGGATCATTAAGATGCTAATCGAATCGAAGAACAAATAGCTTTAGTCAACGAAAATGAACGCCATGCAGAATATCTTTTAAAAAGAATTTAAGAATTCCATATCAGATTCTACGGTCAACATTTTGAAAAGAGACACCTTAGAAATTCAACAACAACTTAAAGCTCTTCATCATTATTTAATGAGAACGATTGATGGAATTCAATCAAAGCAAACGCTGTTCGAGCAAAAACATGAGTTGGCAGCTCTTTCTTCATATTTAATATTAATTATCACAAATTTTGAACGGATTCAGGAAGTGTTATTGGACGTTATGTTACACTTGAATCATGCTAAAATAAATCCAAAATTGATGACACCAAGACAATTTAGTGAACAGTTGCAGCTAATTGGTAATTCACTTCCTCCAACACTACGATTGCCAAAGGGATCTATAGTAGATATGTACAGAATGGCTTCAATCAAAGGCCGTATTTTGAACAACTCAATCGTTTTCGAAATCCGTCTACCCATAATCAATGCTGAAGAATTTCAACTCTTTAATTTGGTCAAAGTTCCTATACTGCATGAAAATTTAAGTTATTTGGTCGACATATCTACTCCATATCTTGCAGTTTCGATGACCAGAGATAAGTTTTTCCCACTAACAGCTATTGAGTTGGCATCATGCAAGATAATATCTCCCAAAAATTATCTGTGTAATCAGCTCCATCCAACTAATACGCAGCTAAATAAGATGAACGGCTGTGAAATGGATCTTCTGAATCATGTTCAAAACGCTTTATCTAGATGTCAAGTTAATGAAGTTAATTCACAAGATCAATGGATCGCTCTCAGCAAATCTAATGGATGGATTTTTTCTGTAGCATCTGGCGTAACAGGTCACCTTATTTGCGAAGGCAGGACTTCAAGAATATACATTCAGGGCAATGGTTTGCTGGAGTTTCGTAAGTCATGTACACTCAAACTACCATATACGAGTCTCAACGGTCAACACGAGTACAACTATTCTATCAGCAAATCATTCATTCCGAGTGCAAACATCAGCAATTGGATATTAAAAAGAAATGGAACAACCACTTCTACGACTTCAATGCTACCCGAGGCTTATGACATTGATAAGAAACAGCTTGATGATCTCAGTACTAGAATTGAAGAGGTTATGAATCAAACAAATGCGTTTCCGATATCCCCGTCTTTGAGCGCGCATGACATGGCTTTTAGCTGCTGGCATGATTGGGATGGGCATTGTATATTGGTTTCGTCATAGGAGACCAAAACCAGCACCTAGACGCAGAGTTTCACGTTTTGAAGTGGAACCTTATTTTAAGAACCTATGTAGCTAAAAATATAAAATGTAGAAATTGTAAATGTACTGATAGCATAAATGTCAATGAAGACAACTTAGTTTAAAATTAGAGAGTTAAGAACCCTCTAAAGGGGGGAGTATGTTATGTAAGAACATAATACCTCAGAATACCTGTCCAACAAAAAGGTAAATGTTTTCATGTTTTGTAAGAACATAATAGCTCAGAACACCCACCCAACAAAAAGGCAAATGTTCTCATGTTTTATAAGAACATAATAGCTCAGAATGCCATACCCAACAAAAAGGCAAATGTTCTCAAGCTGCAATTTAATCAGGTACACATTACAGGCGTGAGATCAGACTTACTCAGTAAAATATCAAATAAAGTGTTGTCTTTTTGTTTTTGTCACTATAAAGTTAACAACTTTCAAAAATAAATCCACATATGAGGAGGATATTAACTAATCAGTTTCTAACAGGGCTATATCTATAAGAGCTGTTGCTATCAGGGCTGTTTCTAACGGGGTCAGTTACTATCAGTCTGGTTCCAGGCTGATGTATTCACTTAAACAGCTGTTCAATAAGTGAACACTCTCACAAAATCACCGTCTCTTTAAATGATCTATTATATCGGCCTTTATTTATAGGGAAATCTTTGTTAATGATGAAGAACCCATATAAATCTTTCCAGCAATTTGAACACAATTCTCGAAACAGATTGAATAACATATCAGAACTTATATGGTCGTTGTATATATGCTTTAGATTAAGATCATCCTGTTTGAAAAGAACTATAAAATTAGCTTTATCACAAATTATCAGATGCTTA
Source organism: Volucella bombylans (assembly GCA_949129095.1). Classification (NCBI taxonomy): domain Eukaryota; kingdom Metazoa; phylum Arthropoda; class Insecta; order Diptera; family Syrphidae; genus Volucella; species Volucella bombylans. The sequence goes on along the minus strand of OX422140.1, from coordinate 211,868,049 downwards.
GGTATATGAGTATATGATTGACATAGATAAAAGCTATTCACTTCGCTGTGCCGCCCCATGCAGAAATAATCTTGAATGTTGTTTTGCTTATCGCATACCACATCATCAAATATAAAAATAGAATTACGTTTTGCTTCGAATGGATGTTTAATTTAACAATTATTTGAAAATTCATTATATCCCATGCCCGTAATGGAATTTATTAGTTTTTTGAGATAGTCATACTTTGCTTGATATAGTGATTTTGAATAAATATAAAGGTTTTCAAATTTTAAGGGGTTACATACGTTTCTCAGCTCAAAAAATCGATTTTTTTTGTGCATGAAAAAATTCTATATTCTTTTGCAATTCAAATGCCGCAAGAATTTTTCAAAAATTCCAATAATTAAGAAAGTTATGACCGTTAGACCTTGGACCGGGCAGAGCGCTCATTAGGGACATGAGCAGCTGCGTGCCTGCTCTGTCTTCCTACCTTCTCTAATGACGGGTCAGTACCTTCGCAAATATTTATACCTGCTTAGCAATAGATTTAAACCTTGTATAAGAATATTAGAATATTAGAATTCAGAATATTCCACTATGTCACTACTCGAGCACATTTTCATTTTTGCTCTCGAAGCCACGCAGGCAAGACACACTGCAGATTTTGCATTTCGTTTGCGTTTTTCTCGAAACAGTGTTTTCTGAGTCGGTACCAGAAATATCTCTTCAACCACTCGACCGATTTGCATGCCATTTCGCACGGTTATTCTTAATACTATTATCTATTCTCCTACGTAGGATTTAATTAGTTAATTTTTAGATTTGTTATAAATAAAAATGTGACTCGTTTTTTAGTCCAAAATAGCCTCGTACGTTCAAAAAGCTGTCATTTTGTTAAAAATGAAAATTTTTAAAAACGGCTATGATAGAGACTAGTTTTATCCATCTACTTTAACAGGTTTTTTTTTCTTTTGTTTCAAATGAAACATACCAGAGATATTCCTGGTACCGCCTAGCACGTTTTTGAAGAGAGGTTTCCGGAGATGGGCGAAATGTATACTTTATAATTGGTTTTCTTCAATTGTCAATAAAGTTTTGTATTCATCAAGGAATACTTTACACAATGTATATTTTACTTTTTTTTATATTAATTTAATATCGTAGCGAAAAAAAAATCTTGAAAAACTCTCCGTTTTTGAGCGGAGAAACAAATGTAACCCCTTAAACCCTTCGGATCCAAAAGAATGCTTAATATGACATTAGTTTTACCACAATTTGATGGGCCTACAATTATACCTCGAATACTATTTGGAAAAAATTCACTATGTTTAATTTTCTTTATCTTTTTATTATCATAGTTTTTAACTTTAATACCGTCTGCTTATTTTATGAACCTCATTTTATTAAATGAAAGCATTCTGTATAAATCGTTATGTTTTATAGATTGCATATTCATAATAATCAGCGTGCTCACCAAGAAAGGAGTAGTATTACATGCTTGACTTTAGTGTTAAGCCTATCAATACGAAATATATGTTATATATTTATATAGGGTCCGCCAAAAAAAATTTTTTTGGAAAATGCTATAAAAAAAACGACTGAATATTTTCTCAAATTTCTTTTTTTATTTGAAGGTACAATCCTTCCGGTTAATAATGGAAAATAATTTCATTCAAATGGCTGCCTCGTCTGGCCATGCAGTAGCCTACAGGATCGGTCCAATTTTTAAGCACATTATCGATTGTGTGCAGCTGTATTTCACCAATGGCTTCATGAATATTGTCCTTTAAAGCGTCAATTGGCGTCAGTCTGGCTTGTCGGCGTAACACTTATCTTTTACGGCACCCCACAAATAATAGTCCAACGGTGTCAAATCGCAGCTCCGAGGTGGCCAAACGACATTAGCTCTGCGGCTGATAATGCGATGTTCAAAAACAGGGCGCAAAACATCGAGTGTAGCTTCGGCTGTGTGGCACGTAGCGCCGTCCTGTTGAAACCAAATGTTGCCAATATCCTCCTCTTAAATTTTTGTGAACAAAAATTTGTTCAACATGGCCCGATAATGATCGCCATTGACTGTAACGGCCAAAAAAAAGAAAATTGGCCCAATTATGCCTCTGGACCAAAATCCGCACCAAACAGTGACTCGTTTTGGGTGTATCGGCTTTTCAATGTATGCGTGCGGGTTTTCTGTGCCCCAAATGCGACAATTTTGCTTGTTTACATACCCGCCAAGGTCAAAATGAGCTTCATCTGAAAAGATGATTTTTTTTGGCAAAATCGGCATCTTTTCTAATTCGATCGCAGGCAATATTTCCCAGCGTTGTTCAAGCGTATACACAACCATATTTGTTCAGCGGAAGGATAAAACTAATTATTTGTCAAATCAGACATGAGCTAAGTGTTATCATTCACGAAATAAGCACTAGTTGAAAAAAAAACGTTAGATGGCGGACCTTTTATATATATACTCGTAAATATACGGATTAGTAAATTCGTTAATCAATAAACTACCATTTGAATTGCATCTTCCTTCATAAAATTTCTGTGGCCCTGTACTAAATTAGAAAAACGTTTAGCTAGAGGGGATCGTGGGATAAATCAGTTGGATGAAGCTTGTCGCGAACACGACATCGCATACGCTAATAATAAAAGCTTGAACGACAGATATTTTGCAGACAAAATTTTAGCTGAAAAATCCTGGCAGAGGGTACAAGCTGAAGATTTCTCAATATCAGAAAAATTTAATAGTATATTGATAGCAAATATGATGAAGGCAAAAACAAAACTTGGGATGGGCTGTCAAACTAAATGGACCAAATTCAGAAAAAGAAACTTTTGTAAAGGAAGTAACTTATTTAAAAGGGCAGTCAAAGAAGATAGAAAGGCTATTAAGCATCCTATAAGTACAGATCCAGATGCACTTATATCCAGTGCCTTACAAGCAGCTAAAAAATTATGAAAAATAAACAAAAAAGTCTTAATATCCCTCCCGTTATACCACTACCGAAGATTGGAGGTTTTTTACCTCTTTTACCTATCTTAGCTGGACTATCAACGATAGGATCGGTAGCTGGGATAGCTAAAGCAGTTAATGAAGCAAAAGCTGCTAAGCAACAACTGGAAGAAAATAAACGTCACAATATTGCTATGGAAGGAATTAAAATAAAGCAAGGTAAAGGACTTTATCTACAGCCCTATAAAAATGGATATGGGTTTTTTTTTAAAAGCTCAAGACTCAAAAAACTTTTAGATTTGCATTCAGGAATTTGGGAAAGCCCATATTCCTTATTTTCGAGGTGTTTACATGAGGGGATAAATTACCAAAAAGACCGAATATTAGGGAATGTGGTGTTATAAATTTAGATGAGGAGCGGAACGGGATCACATTGGGTAGCCTATGTTAAGAATCAACATATAATAAAATACTTTGATAGTTTTGGTAATTTAAAACCGCCAATAGAAGTTGTAGGATATCTAGGTCCAAATATTCAATATAATTATAACAATTGTCAAGATTTTAATACATTTATATGTGGTCATTTATGTCTGCAATTTCTACTTGAATGTTAAATAAATAAATGAAGAATAAATAACAATGTTTCATTTCTATTTGATCAGCAACGTCACTAACACTTACATTAAGTGGGAACAAATCCACTCTAACTACAGAGTATTTTCCACCGATTATTTTGAAGTCAGGTTACGTGTGTGGTTTAGTTGATTTTCAGACCTATAATTCCACACCGAATATACAATAGATTCATTTAATAATTGTTTTAATTTCGGTAGTAACGAATTAACTTTTCCTATTGGCTCATACGAAATCGAAGATATAATAAATGTATTCAGGAGGCTATCAAATTACATAATAAGGACAATCCAGATAAAATATCAATCGAAATAAGGGCAAACAATAATACTCTTAAGTGTGAAATTTATAGTACTATGGAAATCGATTTCCCTCATTCTAATTCCATTGGTTCACTTTTGGGGTTCAGTAGAAAAAAGCTAGCTCCTAACAAATTACACGAATCAGAGCTTTATGTTAACATTAATAGAGTGAATATTGTACGTATCGTATGTAACTTGATTGACGAAACATATATCAATAGTCAGCCATCCCATATACTTCATGAATTTTCTGTTAAGGTTAGCCCTGGACATAAAATAGTGGAAGTTCCACGAAATGTTATCCATTTACCTGTGAACTCTAAAAGAATAAGTTCAATAGGTTAGGTTAGTTTAGGTTAGGTAAGAGTGGCTGTTGGAAATACCAACCCACTTAGGCCTATTGGTCCATTGTGATGCCACGTGGATCTATGATCCAGTCGTTCGCAGATCTCCACAGAGAACAGACGCGTCTCGGCTTTTCGTAGTGAAAAAGACAATTCAGTTTTTTTTTCGTATAGACAATTATCGCAGATTTATTAGTTGACTCGATAGCCAGCGGGTAGCGGCGTCGGTCATTAAATCGTGGGACGCGAGTTCGAGCCCAGGCCAAACTTAAAACTTTTTTTTGTTTTTTATTTATTTATTTGTCACAAATTGTGTAAAAAAATAGAGTGTTATCAAAACAAAACCGTTCGGGAATTACGTGATGGATGGTGGAGAGCGTTCCGCTCTTCCCATAACGGGAGTTGTAAAAGGCAACAATGGTGTTGCCGGTGCCGTGGCGAAAGCCATCAAAAGGAGGAGGCCGTTAAAAACTACTCCTAACTTAACAAAGTTAAAAATGGGTGTTGCTTTGGTAGCTGAAACAGTAAAAACAACACAACAAAATAAAAAACAGACAGATGATACGTTCATGTGCATCTCTGATGAGGTCCATTATAAGGGCGGCAACAATAACTTTGCCTCTCTAGCGGCATCCGAATTCGAAGATGAGGATGAAGAAATAGAAAAGCTTAACAGCAGCATACAAATGCTTAATGACAAATTGCTTGCTATTAAGCAACGACAAACTGCACGCAGGCAGAAGGAGCAACAAGAATTAGAGAGCTCCCAACATCAAAAGCAGCAAATGCAGCAACAACAAAGCCATCAGCAGCCGAAACAACAACTGCAGCAAAAGCAAAAGCTGCAAAAGCAACAGCAACAGCAGCTGCAAGAACAACAACATCTGAAAAAACAGCAGCAGCAGCAGCAACAACACCAACAACGACAACAGCAACAACAACAAAAACAACAACAGCAGCAGCAGCAACAACAACAACAACAACAGCAGCAGCAGAAGAAGAAGAAGGAGAAGGTGCCTCCGATCAACACCTACAAACTGGAGGTAAATGCAACCAAGGACCTGTGTAAGTTGGTCATTGGTAATAATTTTAATATAAAGAGATTGAGTAACGATCGCCATGCAGTCCACTGTAATACAGTGGAGGGCTACGCGAAAGTGAAAGAGCTCCTAAAAGAAACGACGACGGAGCATTACTCATACACACCGAAGTGTGAAAAGCGGCAATCGATGCTGCTGAAGGGGTTGGAACCGTCTTCTGATCCGGAGGAGATCCTGGCACTGCTCAAAGAGAAGGAGTGCGACGGACTCAAGTTTGTGGGAGTAAAGCCATTTACCACAGCTAGAGCTAGACGGGAGAAACGGAGTCTGCCGTTCTTCTTGGTGCAGCTCAGTCCCGAAAGCCGTCTGGATAGTTTAAGGAGTATCAATGTCCTTGACTACCAGGTGATTCACTGGGAGCGAAGGCGTTATACAATGCGTTCGCTGCCAGAGGTTCGGGCACGCCGCGTCGAACTGCCAAATGCAGCCTCGATGCGTGAAGTGCGCAAAGAACCACAGTTCCGAGGAGTGTGCTCTGGGTGTTGACGGAGCATCCGATAGGTCGCAGCTCTCGTGCGTATTATGTGGGAACGTGGGACACACCGCAAACTATCGGGGTTGTCATAAGTTCACCGAAATTAAAAAAGCAAAATTGGCTCGGCAGCAGAAGGTGGAGGTCAAACGTTCACCTGTGAGGTTTCAAACACCAGCCGTCACGCCCCAAATTTCCTACGCCCAAATGACGTCAGGTAGGGGGGCTACGGTACAGCAAGCGACTGTTGCTTCTCCGGCTCCGATGCCGAGAACAACGGAAGCTGCACCCAACATGCTAGCCATCTTGCTCGCAATCCAAGGGCAGATGTCTCAGCTGCAAAAGCAGGTTCAAGAATAGGCCAAGCGGGTGGACCAGATCTACGCGTTGCTGCCGGGCCTAACGCAAAACATGCCGTGGGTACGCACATGGTGGAGCAAACTTTGAAGGTCCTTGCGGTGAATGTGAATTCATTGATTGGGATCGAACGAAGAGCCGCGATGTTTAAATTGCTACAAGATCAAACTCCTGATGTGCTTTTCGCTAGCGAAACAAAGCTAACCGATGAGCACAAACTGGAGTACAATAATTATATTGTTAGAAGAAGAAACCGGCCCAGATCCAAACGTGGAGGCGGTGTCGCGATCTTCATTAAAGAGGGTATAAAATTTCACAGAGTGTACAAGGGCGTGTTGCGCAGGTTCCGGGTGTTGGAGGCAGTCGTCGTTTACATCCCGCTCCGCAGTGGAAAGCGGCTGTACTTGGCCTCTGTTTATGCACCTGAGGCTTCACAATCCACCCTATTCATTACAGAGCTCGACACGCTTTTTCGACTTCTGAGGCTGGTATCGGGGGAGAATTATTTTATAATCGGCGGGGATTTCAACGCTAGACATAGAGATTGGGGAAATAATTTGCCAAATACTAGAGGGAACCTACTACTCGATTGGTGGGGTCAGCACGATGTCATGTACAGACTCGGTCTTAAAGCGACGGATAACCCGTCGTTTTCCAGAGGCGGGTCTTATTTGGATCTACTGCTGTACGACGAACGTATACGACTAATAGGTACAAATTTACAAACATTAAACTGTCTGCGCACATTCGTGTATGACAGCGACCATTGCGGTTTTAGCACCGAAATTACAGTTCCCAACGAAATTGCGGAATTAGAGGAGTTTGTCCAAAGATATTCTTACAACTACAGTAAGACTCGAGGGACACGCTTCTCCGCAACCTTGACAAGAGCGCTCTCCTCGAACACGCTCCACCCACCGTCCAATAGGAATTTGTCAAACGAGGAGATCGACAATTACCTAAAACAAATGGACGAGACAATTAAACAAACTATGGACACTACAATACCGCGGTATCGACGAACGACTAACGAAGACCTGTTCCGCAATCTTACTATTGACGCACTGCACCGACAGAAAAGTAGACTTCTGACAAGACTCAAAAACTTGTACAGACAGTTAACTGACCGACAAGACCCGGAGATTAGGACACTGAAGTCGTCGATTAAAAATATTCAAACGCTAATAAAAGAGAATTACAGAATTTCTGTAAGTTTGTATTGGAACAACAAGGTTCGGGCTGTAAACACCAGCAACCCGAATATGTTTCCGCAAATAAACAAACTATTTCGGAGAAAAAATCAAAACGACCTTCAGTGTCTTAAAATAGCGCGGACAACAGACAACGAACTGTTGATCCAAATGAAGCCGCTGACGATGACGACTTCTTTGTGATCGAGGATCCGCAGGAGAAAGTTGAGACCATAGGGGCGACTTTCCAGGAAGTATACAAGGCCATTGATATCATTGGCCCTAATTATGACCTGGACAGTCGCGTCTTGGGGCACGACCTCTGCATTCGAAATGAAATAGAGAACTGGCGATCCGAGGGCTCTGGTTTCACCCGGTTCAGCGACGAAAATATGGCAAATAATGTCATTACCAGAGAGGGTGACCTACCCCCGTTCAATTCGAGGGCAGGACTCCATGAGATCTTCGACACAATCAGGGCTAAGAAATCCGTGGGGACCGATGGTATTCCGAACATCGTGCTTCGACATCTTCCTCTAGAAGCGGTGGACATTTACACCACCCTGTTTAATAATGCAATGAATAATGCACATTATCCAGCGCATTGGAAAACGGCGGTGGTTCAACCTATCCCCAAAAAGGGAAAGGATATATCCAATCCGGCGAATCTCCGGTCGATAAGTCTCCTTCCGAATATCAGTAAGGTTTTTGAAAAGGTAATCAATAGAGCTCTGTCTAGGTGGGTTGAGGACAAACATATAGTTCCGGATAATCAATTCGGTTTTAAGGCGGGACATGATATCTCACATGCCGCGTCTAAACTGGTGTCCGATATCCAATGGAATAAAGGCAAAAAACAATGTACTGGTGCCTGCCTTGTTGACTTGGAGAAGGCCTTCGACACCGTATGGTTAGAGGGTCTTTTCTATAAGCTGACTAGGCTGGGGATCAGTAAACCACTCTTGTACATTCTTTATAATATGTTATATATATGGTATAACATTTATATCTTGTTCTCATGTGAAATATGGTATAACACTTATAGGTTGCTCTTATGTTCTATTTTATGTAAACGGCAGTCCTAACTGAGACACGAACGTGAAAATAAATAAATAAAGAAATTTGAATGCAGTATTTTAATTTTAACGAGATGTAACATGGCGCAGTCGGTAAACAGAAAGTGTATTGAGATATTTAAATAAAAGTAACATTGTGGCATTAAACAAACAAAATGGATAAATTTAGAGCACCAGGACCTTTAAATTTTGAAGGAAATGTGAGCAGTGAATGGACAAAATTTAAAAAGCTTTTTTCGATTTACCTCCAGGCTACTAAAGGAGAAACTCTTGATGATGAAGTGAAAATTGCAATGTTATTAAATTTAATGGGTGAAAAAGCCATCGAAATATATGAAACATTAGACATATCAGAAGCTGATGCTAAGGTCTACAATAAAGTGGTGGAACATTTTGATTTATATTGTCAACCAAAAAACTACGTAATATACGAAAGGTTTAAATTTCATTCAAGAGTCCAGCAGCCTGGTGAACAATTCGATAGTTTTTTGACGGATATTGTGAGCCAAGCTAAAAAATGCGATTTCAACTGTAAATCAGAAAACGTCACTGATCAGATGATACGCGACCGCATTGTCTTGGGAATTGGAGATGGAGATTCTCGAGAAAAGCTTTTGAGAACAGAGAAGCTAACACTAAAGAAGGCTATACAATTTTGCAGAGTAGCAGAAATTACACATGAACAAGCAAGGGACGTACAAAGGTAGTCAAATGTCAGTGCAATATGTAAAAAGCACACGTTTAAAAATAAAAGAGATGAAGCTGATGCTGATGACAAAGAAAAACCAACGGAACGTCTATACAACCAGAGAAAAGGAGATAGCCAGAGAAGGGGACACAGCCAGAGATACTCGTATAATCAGAGAGGAGGATCCAGCCAGAGAGAACAATTTAGCCGCTATAAAGTGAGGAGGAATGATGAAGGGAATGTACTTCAGATTTGCAGCAAGTGTTCTTATCGTCATAAGCCGATGTTATGCCCGGCTGAAGGAAAGCAGTGCAACAATTGTGGTCAGTTTAATCATTTTTTTTATGCATGCCCTAGTAGAAAAGTATATAACGTAGATAACCAAATTACAAGTAGTACAGAAAGTATTAATTACACATATCCAGATGTAAATAATCTCACTATTGAATCAGTTGTAGTTAGTTCTGTAGAAAATAATCGTTCGGGTTGGTATGAGAGGATTGATGTTGGCGGAAAATATGTTCATTTTAAAGTTGATACTGGCTCTAACATTAGGAATTATACAAAAAATAGACTATCCTACTGATGTTGTCCATAACCTTGTATTGGTTGAGAAACCAGATAAGTCAATAAGGTTATGTTTAGACCCTCGTGAATTAAATTTAAACATTAAAAAAGAGCCTTTTGAAATTCCACGTCTTGAAGATTTAACCACAGCATTTGAAAATATGGAATATTTTACAATCATTGATTTGAAGGATGGGTTTTGGCAAGTGCCTTTGGATAAAGGCAGTAGTGATTATTGTGCTTTTAGTACATTATATGGCTTATATAAATTTTTGCGTATGCCTTTTGGAGTTAGTTTCGCACCGGAGTTATTTCAAAAATTAAACACAAAATATTTTGGAGACTTGCCAGGAACATTCATTTATATTGATGATATTCTTGTTGGAGGAAGGAATAAACAAGAACATGAAACTAAAACACAAATTAGAGGAAATGGAAACATTAGGAATTATACAAAAAATAGACTATCCTACTGATTTTGTCCATAACCTTGTATTGGTTGAGAAACCAGATAAGTCAATAAGGTTATGTTTAGACCCTCGTGAATTAAATTTAAACATTAAAAAAGAGCCTTTTGAAATCCCACGTCTTGAAGATTTAACCACAGCATTTGAAAATATGGAATATTTTACAATCATTGATTTGAAGGATGGGTTTTGGCAAGTGCCTTTGGATAAAGGCAGTAGTGATTATTGTGCTTTTAGTACATTATATGGCTTATATAAATTTTTGCGTATGCCTTTTGGAGTTAGTTTCGCACCGGAGTTATTTCAAAAATTAAACACAAAATATTTTGGAGACTTGCCAGGAACATTCATTTATATTGATGATATTCTTGTTGGAGGAAGGAATAAACAAGAACATGACAATAATTTAGACCGAGTAATAAAGAGAGCTAAGGAGGTTAATATAAAATTTAATGAAAGTAAACTGCAATACAAACTTAAAGAAGTTAAATATTTAGGATATATTTTTTCTAAAAATGGGATTTCTATTGATACAAGTAGAATAGAAGCAATAAAAGCGTTAAAGATACCTGAAAATAAAAAAGATCTTCAAAGATTCTTAGGTTTTATAAATTATTTGAGAAACTTCATACCTAACCTATCAGAGTTGACCTCTTCCCTTCGAGAACTTTTAAAAAAAGATAATGAATTTGTGTGGACGTCGCATCATTCACAAATATTTAATATGCTTAAAATCAAAGTATCTCAGGCTCCCGTTTTACAAAATTTTAGAGATTCTTTGCCTATTGTAATTCAAACAGATGCATCTCGGAGTGGAATTGGAAGTTGTCTTCTTCAGATGGAGAGACCAGTTTGTTATGCATCAAAATCTTTAAGCAAAGCAGAAATGTCATATGCACAAATTGAAAAGGAAATGTTGGCAATTGTTTTTGCGTGCCTTAAATTCCATTATTATATATATGGGAGACCGATAGTAATTTTGACAGACCACAAGCCACTTGTGGCTATAATGAAAAAATCCGTTTCAGAAGTTCATTCTAGTAGACTGCAAAGAATGAAACTCAAACTTTCAAAATATGATTTAACAGTTGAATATATGCCAGGAAAAAATATGTTTATAGCGGATACTTTATCCAGAAGTTACATTCAGTCGAATGATGAGAATGACATAGATTCTTCTCTTAATGAAATTGTGCATAGTATTGAAATTTCAGACAATCGAGTTGATCTTATCAAAAAAGAGATGGAAGGTGATAGGGAACTGAAACTACTTATCCAAATGTGCAAAACTGGATGGCCAAATGAGTTAAAAAAGATTGATCAATTGATTAAAAAGTACTGGCCTTTAAGATACGAAATTTACTACGAGAATGAATTATTATTTTTTCAAAAACGTGTTATTGTTCCAAAAAGTTTACGAGCACAATTACTTCAAACACTTCACGAAGGTCATTTAGGTATGACAAAAACCAAAGCCATGGCGAGAATGACTATTTATTGGCCAAATATATCTTCAGATATTGAGAAACTTATATCTCAATGTAAAGTTTGTGAAAAATGTCAGCGCTCAAATGCGAAACTCCCATTAATTCCACAAGAAATTCCGGACATTCCATTTTTTAAAGTAGGTTGTGACATTTTAGAATTTCAAAACAAGCCTTATCTTGTGCTTGTTGATTATTTTTCGAAATGGTTAGAAATAAAACCACTTGCTAATAAAACTGCACTGTCGGTAAGCTCTGTTTTGAAAGATATTTTTTCAACCCACGGTATCCCAAACCAAATCATTTGTGATAATATGCCTTTTAATTCCTACAGTTTTAAAAAATTTGCAAATGCTTGGAACATGACTGTAACAACGTCAAGCCCTATGTATCCTCGCTCGAACGGATTGGCAGAAAAAGGAGTGCATATTGCAAAACAATTACTAAAAAAGGCATATGAGGATAGAAAAGATATTTTTAGTGCATTATTATCTTATAGAAACTCACAAATAGCCGGTACTAATGCTACACCATCACAGCTGTTAATGAGCAGAATTTTAAGATCTAAAATTCCTATTCTAGAAAGTTCTTTAAGACCTAAAATTGTTGAAAATCCTTTAAATATTTTAAAAGAACATCAACAAAACTACAAAAGTTACCATGACAGACACGTAAGAAATGAAAAAGAAATTAATTTTGCTAAAGGAGAAAACGTAGTAATACAACGAAATAAAATTTGGGAGCCAGCCCAGGTAGTTAAACCCCACAGTACTCCTAGGTCATATATTGTGCAAACTGAAGATAAAAGTTTACTTCGGCGCAATTCAAGTCATTTGAGAAGGTCAGTTCATGAGCCACAATTCAAATCGCCTGATTTTGAATCGCTGGATAGTCAACAAAGCAATGAAAACATAATTCAAACGACAACACCACACCTAAACTTGCCAACGCAAAGTAATAAAGATGATAGAAAAAGCTCTCCATCTACTATGTAACTAGATCAGGTAGAGAAGTAAAGCCTGTTCAAAAATACACTGATTCAAGAGTTTGAATTATATTAATATATGTCAATCAAGCACTTACTATGTAAAATGTACATATGTATATGATATATTCGAAAAAAAAAATAAAAAAATTATATATTATGGAATGAATTATGTAATGATAGGTTGTAATGTATTTTTTTTTAAATCTATTTTAAATTTACTTAAAACTTCAAAATCTATTGATTGAATTAAATTTACTTTATTAATGATAACATCTTAATGTGGGAGATGTTATATATATGGTATAACATTTATATCTTGTTCTCATGTGAAATATGGTATAACACTTATAGGTTGCTCTTATGTTCTATTTTATGTAAACGGCAGTCCTAACTGAGACACGAACGTGAAAATAAATAAATAAAGAAATTTGAATGCAGTATTTTAATTTTAACGAGATGTAACATAATATGCTACACAACAGACAGTTCATCGTGAAGAATGGTGATGTGACTTCTGTTGGAATATTTAAAATTAAAAATGGTCTTCAGCAAGGTGCGGTCAATTCGCCGATCCTATTCAACATTTATACAAGCGACTTGATAAGTTCACTTCCTCATACTATTGCGTACGCAGACGATTTGATAGCGTACAGAACAGGTCCAAAAATCGAGGTTATTAATACTCTCTTGCAGCATGACTTCGATAAGATAAGACGATTTTGCGATGACTGGAAGTTGAAAATCAACTTTCAGAAGTCGGAAACCATTCTCTTTAGGACGCCGTTGTCTAGAGCCTCTAGGGATACCAGAAAAAATTGGAGAAAGTTCTCGATTATTGGACAACACGGACAGTCTCTTGCCTGTCGAAATGTAGTCAGATACCTTGGAATCTGGCTAGATCAGTTTCTGTATTTTGGCAAAAATGTAGATGCTGCTCTGGTCAGAGCTAAAGGTGCTTTTGCCCTTACAAAGAGACTGTTTTATAGCAGCCAACTCGATGCGAGGTAAAGGTAATCTGCTACATGGCCCTTATCAGGCCCATGCTGGTATTTGGGTGTCCCGTGTGGTTCAATGTACGAGCAAGCTTAATGGAAAAGATTCGGGTGTTTGAGAGGTCTTGCCTTAGGGCTTGTCTTCGCTTGTACAGAACACCAGAGTCGGAGTACAAGAAATTTTATCCTAATGAGGTCCTTTACAACAGGGCGAACCTAATACGAGTGGACAACTTCGTAATTAAGCTGACTCGAAAGCACATTGCAAGAGCAATGACCTCGACGAATAACCTGATATCTGAGGCTTACTACCCCAATTACCTTTACCACGAGAGTGTGCGCTTTGACGGCTTCGTTCCACCGGAAGCATTCCTCTACCTAGATCAGATAGGGTTGATCCAGGATAGATCAGCGGTGCCGTTAATCTTCCATGTCGCTCGGACAGCTGGGGACAGGCGACTCAACTACAGCAGAGACGTCGCATACGGCAGTGTCGATCTCCTCAGGTTCAGTAGGGCGGTCGGGAATCGCGATAAGAGGGATGTCGTTCGGCAGCACCAGCATTTCTGGTGGTTGAATGATGGAGAAGATGTTTCGTCGTCGTTTCCGTCAATTACGAACCAGCCTCACTAATGAGGCAGAGCTGGCCAATTTATTTGCTCTGTACATAGCGATGGCCAGCTTGCATAGGTTTAGATTAGCATTTAAGAAACATATACATATATCAGTGTATACAAAGGTGTATACTGATATATGTGTATGATTGTGTATAATGTCTATGTGTGTTTATGTGTGTATTGTACATTTAGGTTAGGTAGGCTAAGGTTTATTTTAAGTTAGATATTAAGTTTTTATACAAAATTATGTCCATATGCTAAGTTTTTGTTAGCAATTTTTTTTCTTAGCTTTAAGTATAGTAAATAAATATTAGTAAAGAAAATGTACATCAAGTCGAAAGACATAGTTATAAGAATTAAGAGTAGCTTAGAGCGCCTGTGTGGGGCCAGTAAGTTAGTATAAGTTTGTTAAGTAATTTTAAGCTAGCATTTAAGCATTTTTTGTTAGTGTGTAAGAGTTAATGATTAAGGAAATAAAATGCTTTAAAACTGAAAAAACTGGATCTATGATCCTCTTACTACTGGAACCAGTTTGAGCTTATAATAAAGCGTAGGAGACTGTTAACGTCTATTTTTTCTAGATCGTTTAGGTCGTTGTAGAAGAAAGCTCCTAGATGAAGCTTTCTTCTCTAGGAGAGAGCTGGGCATGTGCAGAGTAGGTGGACGATTGTCTTCTCCTCTTCCTCGTCCATGCAGCTTCTACAGAAATCATTACTAAAAGCGCCAAGCCTTCTTGCGTGAGGCAGTGTCCAGTAATGACACCTATTATGGCGCTGAGATGTTTCCTATCTAAAAGGATCAGACGCTTAGAACGACTCAGATCCAGCCTTGGCCAGATCTGTTTGGTCGCTAGATATGTTTGCCCAGCAGTTCACCTAAGGTCTGTTCTTTTATTGGCATCCAGCTTTAGTGTTAGTTTGCACGTAGCGGTTGGTATACCTATACTACCTTTGTCCGGTAGGATAGGTAGAGTGGTTCCAATTTTGGCGAGTTCATCGGCTCTGCAGTTCGCTGGAATGTCTCTGTGGCCCTGCACCCAACAGAGGTGAATGTTGAACTGCTCTGTCATCTCCATGAGAGATGATCGGCATTCAAGGGCGGTTTTAGAATATAATGAGACCGAGTCCGGTGACTTGATGGCGGCCTGACTATCCGAAAATATGCTGATATCCTTTGCAGATATCACGTTTTTCTTCAGCCAGGACAGAGCTTCTTTAATCGCCAAAATTTCCGCATGGAACACGCTACAGTGATTTGGAAGGCGGAAAGAGAGGCTTAGATTTAGCTTATCTGAGAAAACACCGCCACCAACTCCGTTATGGGTTTTAGATTCATCTGTGTAGAGATAGATTGACTTGTCCTCCATGAAAGCATCTTCCTCCCAGAATGATCTAGAGGGGAAGCTTACATGGAAGTTTTTGTCAAACCACAGTTCAGGTATGGTGTAATCGATGTTCTTTGTGAGGATTCCTAATGTATTAAGAATGTTGGCGTGGCCAAATGAATTATTTGTCCACTGTTTAGTCGCTTTAAGGCGAATAGCTGCAGTCGCAGCTAGTTGCCTGCTAAAAGTGTTGGGGGGTGTCAAGTGAAGCAGAATATCTAATACCGCAGAGGGGGTAGACCGCAAGGCTCCGCTTGTGCATAGACATGCTGTTCTTTGGACTCTGCTTAGTTTAATGCGGTTGATTACATTTTCCAAGGCCGTCCACCAGACAACCACCCCGTAAGTAAGTATCGGTCTTATGACCGAGATGTATAGCCAGTGGGTTATGCGAGGTTGAAGGCCCCATTTGTTCTCAATAGCTTTTTTGCAAGAGAATAAAGCTATTGTAGCTTTATTGGCTCTTTCTTGAATGTTAGGTTTCCAGTTTAGTTTCCTGTCAAAAATGAGACCCAGATATTTTGCTGTATCGGAGAAAACTAAACTGGTATCGTTTATTGAAGGAGGGTCTATGATTGGGATTTTATATTTCCTAGAAAAGAGGACAAGATCAGTTTTATGGGGGTTTATTCCCAATTCACAGCGATCTAACCAGCGGGTTAATCTATTGAGATTTACTTGGAGGAGTTATTTAATGGTATTGAGATGTTTCCCTGAGACGGCTATGGCAACGTAAGCAATCACTCTCCTACCACCCGCTTCCAGGTATATCAGTAGTTCGTTAATTACTAAGTTCCAGAGAAGGGGAGAGAGGACACCGCCCTGCGGCGTACCTCTGCTGACATATCTTTTAGCAGAAGTCTCACCCAGTTTGGAGTTGATTATCCTTAGCATTATTTGATTATTCTTAGCATTAGACCGATCAACTCCTCAAGTGAGTCGTCTACCTGCAGAGTTAACAGCGCCGTCGTGATTGCGGATGTGTTGACGTTGTTAAAGGCGCCCTCTATGTCTAGGAAAGCAACCATTGTGTACTCCTTATATTGTAGGGATCGTTCGATGTGGGTAGTCAGATAGTGCAAAGCCGTTTCCACCGACTTTCCTTTACAGTAGGCATGTTGAGCCGTAGACAGAAGTCTTGGACCAACTTTAGCCCGAATATGGATATCAATCAGTCATTCTAGAGTTTTCAGAAGGAAAGATGATAGGCTTATAGGTCTGAGGTCCTTTGGGACTACATGAGACCATTTCCGGCTTTGGGAATGACTACTACATTGACTTTTCTCCATAACAGTGGAATATGGATAAGTTCTACACAGCTCCTCATAATATTTTCTAACACTGGTAGAATAATATCTGAGGACCTCTGTAGCTCGGCAGATATTATACCGTCCGGACCAGCAGACTTGTATGGTAGGCCTTTTGGGCTGCTACTGGCCGCGAGTTAGGAGCTACCTGGAAAGTGGGTGTCCAGAAGCAGGTTGAGTGATTCATCACTTGAGGTTGTCCAAGAGCCATCGGTTTTTTTCAAACAGCTAGGCATCATAGGATTTGTAGAGAGGATTTTTCTTAGCCGCGATGCCTCAGAGGTTTCTGTGATTTTGTCACAGTATGACCTCCAGGATTGTCGCTTTGCCTTCCTCAGTTATTTTTTGTATAATTTGAGATATTGTTTATATGAGTCCCAGTCATTCACTTTTCTTGTGCTTTTTGCTGCGTTGAAAAGTTTTCTACAGGCGTTTCTGAGCAGTCCCAGTGCCGATGCCCACCAATGTGGGCAACCTCTTGGTTGAATAAGAGTGCAGGAAGCGGCCATAGCCTGATTGAGAGAAAGAGTAAATTCCTTGACTTTCATGTCAAGCTCATTAGTGTCACGCGGGGGACTTGATAGTTCAGAGGATAGCGTTTCTGACAGTATTCCTCTGTATTTTGGCCAATCAGTTTTCCGGTAATTCCGGGAAGTTGGAAGTTGGGGAGCATCACTCAGACTGAATTGGATGTATCTATGGTCTGAAAAGGAGTGTTCAGACGATACCATCCAGTTTGTTAGCCTTTGGGTGATGCTGTTGGAGACAAGAGTAATATCTAACACTTCTTGTCGGTTTCTTGTTATAAAAGTGGGCTCATTGCCATATTGCAAATTAAGAGGTTAGTATTTAAAATATAGTCTAAAAGTGACTAACCTCTATCATTGATGTCGGTACTGCCCCATACCGTGTGATGTGCGTTAGCGTCGCATCCGATTATGAGGCCAGTTTTTTGCTTCCCAGCTTCCAGTACCACTTTGAATCTTTTGGATCAATCAGCGCCAGTGGAGGAAAAAGTGACCTGGTGCTCCGACTTCAGGAGGCTTTGAACAACGAGGAACATGATCCTGATGCATATTCCTTTGATGTTGACGAGGATGAACAGACAAGTACCGGCAATGACATGGCTGCAATGATGCAACTCCTCTTATTAAAAATGGACGAACAGAAGAACAGTCTCGACCAACAAAAGAAAAATCTGGAAGAACAGAAGAACAGTCTGGAACAAAAAATGGACGAACAGAAGAGCAGCATTGAACAAAAATTCGACGACCAAAAGAATAGTCTAGAACAAAAACTGGAAGAACAAAATAACGTTCTACACCAAAAGTTCGAAGAAATAGATAACAAATTTGAAAGAATAGAGAAGAATGTTGGCGAAAAATTCGAACAAATTGACAACAAAGTTGAGCAACTGGCAAAAGAGCTCGACACAGTGCGAAAACAGAAACTGCGAGAATGTTCTTTAAGCGGTCCAAGGAGAAAAGATTTGAAGCCTCCCTCATTCGATGGCCAGACCTCATGGTCTACTTATAAGAAGCAGTTTGAAATGGCTGCCTGTGCAAACGACTGGGACAATGAGGAAAAGTGCTTTGCCCTAACAATGGCCTTGCACGGTCCTGCAGCAGAATTGTTGCAAACAGTAGACATCGAAAAGCATAAAGATTATGTGACTTTAGTACAGGCTATAGAGAAACGGTTTGGGGATAGCCACATGCAGGAGGTCTACAAGGTCCAATTGCAAAGCCGAACGCAGCAAAGAGGAGAAACACTTCAGCAGCTCCAAGCAGACGTGAGTAGACTGGCACATCTGTCATACCCCACCGCAGGCCAGGAAATTATCGACGAAATGGCAAAAGATGCATTTATCAGGGGAATTGCAGATTCGAAGCTACAGTCAGCAGTAAGGATGGCCGGGAAAAGAAGCCTTGCTGAAGCACTTGCCTTCGCTCTGGCGATGGAAGCAGCCAATCAGGCTTCCAGGGGAACACATTTCGTCAGGGAAGTAGCATCTGTCGAATGCTCCTGCACAAGAATTAGTGCCGAGGAACGAGATACTCGACGGGATAGACGAATAATGCGCTGCTGGAATTGCAATAAAATAGGGCACCTTCAAAGGCAGTG
The DNA here is from genome assembly GCA_949129095.1 of Volucella bombylans. Classification (NCBI taxonomy): domain Eukaryota; kingdom Metazoa; phylum Arthropoda; class Insecta; order Diptera; family Syrphidae; genus Volucella; species Volucella bombylans. The sequence continues at coordinate 211,849,016 of OX422140.1, read as the reverse complement.
TAAAGAACCGGTGCGACGAAAAGGCTGCCCTCACTGTGGTGACAAGCAAATAGAGGAAGAAACCCGCAGAAACAGCTATCAAGAAGCCTGTCAACCTTCCCGAAGTAATCAGTCGGGAAATGCTTAAGCACCAACTTCGCGGGGCAGAAGTTGGTAGCAGGAGTCGACGGCCCCAGGACCATCACCCAAGTCTCGCTGGCAAAACGATGCAGCGAAAGCCTTCTAGTAGAAGTAGTCAGTGGAAAAGAAAAATGGATGGCAAGAATAGACACCGGTGCCACGGCCTCAATCATCAGGAGGAATCTTGTGCAGAAGTCTTGGCTGCATAACACTAGCAGTTGCAGCTTGCGAACAGCTACAGGAGCAACTATTAAGGTATATGGTGAAGTCCGCATAAAAATCCAACTGGCCGGAATAACATTCACTCACGCGTTTCTGGTAGCTGACATATGTGACGAGTGCATCATTGGTACAGACTTCATGAGAGAACATGGACTTGTAGTCGACTTGGGGGCACAAACCCTGAAATACGGAAACATGGAGATACCAATGATATACGGAAACGCCAATACCACAGTCTCAAATGTCGTCATCTGCAGCAATCAGAGTCTAGAGCCTTCGTCAGAAGCAATTTTGTGGGCAAAAGTGGAAGGTGGTCCTGGTAGCCACCGATTCTATTTGATGGAGCCAGAAAAGAAAAGAGACTTCATGGTGGGAAAGACCTTAGTGGAGTCAAAGAACAACATGGTCCCTGTAAGGATTCTAAATCCAAAGACATTCAGTGTAAAGGTGAAAAAGGGGGAGATAGTGGGAAAATGCGTACCTGTTGAGGCTATATCGACCACAACGGAAAAACAGGGTGCAAAACCGGTCACAACAGTTCAGAGCATAAAAATCAAGAACAAAATTCTCAGCCTCTGTAATCTGGACGAAGATCAGCGAATCCTGGCAGAAAAACTAATCGGTGAGTACGCTGATATATTTGCTACACAAGACGGAGAATATGGACGTACGCATATTGTTCAACACCACATTGACACCGGAGACGCTCGACCAATCCGTCAACCTGCAAGGCGTCTTCCATTGGCAAAGCAAACAGAAGTTGCCGAAATGATGTCGAAGATGAAAGCTGAGGGAGTGATTGAAGAATCGCAAAGTCCGTGGGCATCTCCAGTGGTCCTCGTGAAGAAGAAAGATGGCAGCACGAGATTTTGTGTAGACTACCGACGTCTCAATGATGTCACTAAAAAGGACAGCTACCCACTTCCGAGAATCGATGACACTTTGGATATGCTTTCTGGAGCGAAATGGTTTTCAACAGTTGACTTGAAGAGCGGTTACTGGCAGGTAGAGATAAATCGTACGGACCGTGAGAAAACTGCCTTCACTACAGGAAGCGGTCTTTGGCAGTTTGCAGTGGTGCCGTTTGGACTGTGCAACGCTCCGGCCACCTTCGAGCGACTAATAGAACGAACATTGCAAGGACTCACCTGGAAAACCTGCCTAGTATATTTGGACGACGTTATCGTCATAGGTAAGACGTACGAGGAGCACCGCGAAAATCTAAAAGAAGTGTTTGAGAGGCTACGAAGTGCTCATTTAAAGCTCAACCCAGAAAAGTGTGTCTTGTTTCGTCCGGAAGTAAAATATCTGGGTCACATTATATCAGCGGAAGGAGTAAGAACGGATCCTGACAAAATCGAAGCCGTGAAAAGTTGGCCTTCTCCAAAAGATAAACAAAAACTGAGAAGCTTCTTGGGCCTCGCCACGTATTACAGAAGGTTCGTAAAGGATTTTGCTGGCATTGCAAAGAGCCTGCATCAACTTACGGAAAAAGGCCGACAGTTCAGGTGGTCTGGAGAATGCGAAAAAGCATTTCAAGAACTGAAGCGACAGCTGTGCAATGCCCCCATCTTGGGTTACCCGACGCCCGGAAAAATGTTCATCGTGGACGCAGACGCTAGCAATGTTGGGGTCGGAGCTGTGATCTCCCAAGTTCATGACGGTCAAGAGAAAGTGGTCGCATATTACAGCAAAGTACTCTCCAGACTTGAACGGAACTACTGTGTAACCCGGCGCGAGCTTCTGGCTTTAATTCTGGCTACGAAGCATTTCCATAAGTACCTCTACGAACAAAAGTTCATTCTCCGGACAGACCACGCAGCTCTGAAATGGCTACTCCAATTTAAGAACCCTGAAGGCCAAATTGCAAGATGGATCGAGCAGTTGCAGGGCTACGACTTTGAAGTGCAACACCGCAAGGGAACACTCCACTCAAATGCTGATGCTCTCTCTCGTCGACCATGCGGAGTAAAATGCGAACACTGCAATCGTAAAGAAGCAAAAGAACAGGCAGCTATCCAAATGATCAGGACTGAACCAATAGAGGGTTGGAGTATAAACGAAATCCGTTCCTCTCAACAGGCAGACAATGACATCGAACCAATATTGGCCTGGAAAGAACACGAGGAAAGACCAAGCTGGCAGCAGATATCAGATCGGAGCCAAACTCTGAAGGCATACTGGGCACAGTGGGACTCTTGTGCAAGATGGATTGCTGAAGAGAAAATGGGAAAGTGCCGATGGGACAACATCTCGTATACAGCTAATTGTGCCACGGTCCAGAGTCAACCAAGTGCTTCATGAAATACATGATGGAATCTCAGGAGGCCATTTGGGAATAAACAAGACGTTGGAAAAGGTAAGGGAACGTTTCTATTGGCTAAGCGCTAAACAAGATGTCGAGAATTGGTGCAAAAAGTGCATAAGATGTGCAGCTACCAAGGGTCCAAAAGTAAAGCCACATGGACAAATGCAACAATACAATGTCGGAGCACCTTTCGAACGAATAGCCATCGACATCGCTGGGCCGTTTCCCGAAACCTTTAATGGAAACCGATATACTCTCGTAGTCATGGATTACTTCAGTAAGTGGCCGGAAGTGTTTGCCATCCCAAATCAAGAGGCTAAGACCGTAGCCGAACAGATAGTCAACAACTGGGTGAGCAGATTTGGGGTCCCAATGGAGCTGCACTCTGATCAAGGCCGAAACTTTGAATCAAAAGTCTTCCAGGAAATATGCCAATATTTGGGAATAAGAAAGACAAGGACAACGCCACTACACCCTCAATCTGATGGAATGATCGAGCGATTCAATCGGACCTTGGATGAGCATCTATCTAAGGTTGTCAGCAAGTGCCAGCGGGATTGGGATCGACACATACCCCTCTTCTTAATGGCCTACCGAAACGCGGTCCATAGCTCAACAGGGCACACACCATCCGAGATCTTATTTGGTCAAACAAGTCGGTTGCCAAGTGAAGCAAAATTCGGATCCCCACCGACGGAGCCCAAAGAGGTGAACGAGTACGTGAATGACTTACGCAGCAGGATTCGTAAATTGCATGAAGACACCAGAGAAAAGATGAATCTAGCAAGTAGCCGCATGAAAACTAGGTACGATATCAAGGCGAAATCTTCCGGTTTCAACGAAGGAGATCTGGTTTGGCTGTATAATCCTCAGCGTAAGAAAGACAAATCACCAAAATTGCAACAGGACTGGGAAGGTCCATACAAGGTGATAACCCGCATTTATGACGTTGTCTAACGGATCCAGCGTGGGGATCGAGGAAAATTGAAAGTGGTCCATTTGGATAGAATGTGTCATTTCAACGGGATGCTGAATGACGAAGTTGTTCGGGACGAACAACTGTAGGGAGGGAGCAATGTGATAACCACTTAAATGTGAGCAGCGACATCTAGCAGAAAATGTCGATACTCGAAGACCAGAAGATTTCGATACTGGAATAACAAAGTCTCGACTGGAGAGTGGAATCGAATCTTCTAGCAAATTGGAAATTGATGGCGAGGATTGTTCTCGAAGTATGTCATTCGAGTATAAATACCAGCATCCTGAAGGTATGCAGATCAGTTCTAAAGTGAAATCTGAAGTGTTAATTAGGAGAAGTGATTAAGTGGTTTAAGTAAAAGATAAGAAAAGTATAAGTGGTTGAGAAATTGGATTGTACTGAGAGAAACAATTAAATAGTGAATTGTAACTGTACTGAATAAAGGGATTTGTATTGAAAAGAATAAGTTCTATCATTTGTACCCACACAAACATTTTACAATATTCTGCATTTTCGGACTGATTTACTAGTGTTATCGACTGAATTAATTAGAAAAAAAAACTAAGATTCCGATTTAAATAAAGGATTAATTTATTTTCTACTAGGGAAAAGAGCACGACTCGACAGCCAAAAAGAAAGAAAACGTGTGTATTGCTTGACAAATTATTCTCTTTTTTTTTAAAGAACGACACTAAAGTGGGTATTAATACACTGAAAATGCTTGAACACATGTTAAGTTTGTTGGAAAATGGGACAAAGAGGGAAAGAAAGATTTTTGGTGTGTAAAGTGAAATAGACAAATACTCCTTCCAAGATACGTCATAGATGGTGTGATTACATTTATTATGGTAACAGCCCGGCCTTCCTGAACTTAACAGTCGTCCTTGATTTCCGTAGCATCGGTATCGTCGTCCAAGTTTTGACACCAAGCTTTCATTTTGTCGGATGAGTAAACAGATTTAAATTTACGCTGTGCCCTCTGAGCTCCCGGAATATCCTCTATAATGTACCTGTTATGATATAGCACCGCAGTGACCATGTAGGGACCTTTATATGTTGGGTCTCTTAACTAAATCTGTATAAGGACTAAATCACCCTCCTTATACACGTGCGGAGTCTTATGATGCATGTCATAACGTTGCTTCTGAATCGTTTGAGATTTAGAAATAGCTGCTTCCGCTTCCTTTCATGGAACATTCAATTTTAAACGCTGATCTTCTTGATTTTCATCATGTAATGCTGTAAAGCAGGTCTCGTGGTTGGAATCCAAACAACAAATTATGCGGTATTTGTTTTGTGCATTGATTTATTCATTCTCCACTGTATAGCCTTGAAATGAGTATCCCAATCAGTATTCTGAGTCGACATAGTGGCCAATGCATGTAATAAAGTACAGTTGCATCCCTCAATATGTCCATTTGCTCATGGGGTTTTAATGCATTCTTAATGTATCTGATTTCGTTGGCAGAACAATATTTCTCGAATTCCTTTGAATTGAAGGCCGTTCCTCTGTCAGTAACGATTCTGGCTGTACTTCCGAAATTTGATGAAATTTCCTCTAAAATACGAATGACCGGTTTTATGGTGACATTCTTGACAGGTCTTAAGATCACGTATTTTGTAAACACATCAATTATTCCCAAATGGGCGTATTACCTTTACTGCTGCTGAGAAATGTTCCTAAATGGTGGAAGTGAGAAGTATGAAACGGCACAGGAGTTTTCTCTATGCAGAATAATTCTCCTTCCTGCTTCCCAGGAGGTCGCTTATAGTAGGCACATTCTATACATGCTGATAGATAACTTTTGACCTTATTCTCATGCGGGGAAACCAGTAATCGTGGTGCAAAAGATTTAAGGTTCGTTCTAATGCATAATGACCTACGAGTACCTCATCATAACACGTTTGGAACCATTTTCAATTTGGAAGTGTTTACCCAGTTCTTTGTCCGCGCCCGTTATTCCATGCTGTTTAAGTTTGGTAACAATTTCACGTAGGTTAGGGTCCTGGATTTGAACGGTCATCAGCCGGAGACCGACTAAATGCGTCTACATACGGAATAAGTTTCCCACGCTGATACTCGATTTCAAAATCGTACTTCATTAACCGCAACCACCATCTAGCGATTCTCGGTATAATACGAGTATTTTTCTTGTTAATTATTGCTCGCAACGAATCGCAATCTGTAACGACCTTAAAACGCTTGCCAAGAAGATAGCTTCGAAACCTAGTGATGGACTCAACGACGACAAGAGCTTCGAGTTCGTAGCTATGATAGTATTTTTCGTATTCATTCGTTTGCCTGCTGAAATATCCTACCGGTCGAAGTTGGCGATCTAAATCTTTTTGCAACAAAATAACAACAATGCCAAGAGCACTCGCATCTGCGTGCAACTCATGTTCCAATTGATGATCGTATAGCGTGAGCAGTCGTCTAGATGTCAATATTTCCTTTAGTTTCTCAAAAGGTTTTTGACTCTACATTTTTCCTGGTAAACTGCGTAAGTGGTTGCGCTACTACTGCGCGATTTTGTACAAATTTCCTGAAATAGCTGGTAAGGCCAAAATATTGTGTCAATTGGTGCAAATTTTCCGGTCGAGGAAAATTTGAAACTGCCTCGATTTTTCTATCATTGGGTCTCAAACCAGCGGAGGACACCTAATAACCAAGAAAATCTATTTTTTTCTTTTCTTTGCATACCTTCCGAGAAATTCCTGCACGGGATGAAAGTGTCATCCATGTATACAATCAATCGATCTGAGTTCATTTTTTGTTTTATATTATTCATCATCCGTTGGAAGCATGAGGGTGCATTTGAAAGTCCGACTGGCATTCTTTTAAACTCATACTTCCCATCAGGAGTAACAAATGCTGTATATTTTCGTGAATCCTTTGTAACGGGGATTTGATAGCCAGATGCTAAATCTAATCCGATGAAACACTCCCTTTCAATTGGATATCGATCTTGTACAGTTTTCTCATTTGAAATGCGGAAATCACCACTCGATCTTCAACATTTTTTTTCTTTACCAAAAGAGCTGGAGAGACGAAGGAAGAATTTGGCGGCTGTATAATATAGTTAGTCATCAACACCTGCCCTATTCGTTGCATATTTGCACACTGTGAATATGCAACTCTATACGGGCGACAAACTGTTGGTTTGTTTGTTATCAATGTGATGTGCATTTCTACCGTCGCAGCACGACCAAGTTCTGATTAATTTCTAGCAGAAGTAGAAATTTCGATTTTGAAAGAAGAATTCGACCAGATATTCGAGAAGTGGACTTTCTGGCTAAAGAAAAGTCACAACAAAAAAAAAAGCGGCCAGCAGAACCAGCAGACTACAAGAAGACATCACCACCTGAACAAGAAGATGACCTACTCAAACATGCAGTCAAGGTACGAATTGAACCAACACATATAACAGCAGTATAGAAAACGAACTAAAGAAGACAGCGACAGAAGAGCAACTGAAAAAACAGTCCAGAAGCAGAAAAGAGGCGGCAAACAATACGCTCGCCGGAAGGCAATAGCCTTGTTATATAGAGAATCAAACCTAGCCACCACACACACAGAAGAAGAAGATGTTGAAACTACAGATAAAAGCAATAAGAGAACAAGGACTAATGAAGAAAAACCAGAACGAAGCAACATTATAATCATAAGACTAATTTGTATATAGAAAAAAAAAGAATATTAAAATGGGGTACGAGCAATCAAAGATTGAGAAGCCAAATGTTAATGTGGTTAATACCATAAAAAGTATTGACCATACTGGCCATTTAGAGGATATTTGGTTGCTGATACTCATCTTAATAGCTATAACTGGAGCCTCATTATTTTTAAAAATCTATTCGGCTCATAACAAGTATTTGAAAAAGAAATATCAAAATAACATAGCAAAGATATAGAAACAAAATTAAATAATAAACAAAAAAAAAAAATGTATATATACACTTATAAAGAAAAATTTAACTTGTATATTCTTGATAGTAGATTTTCTGGCATTTTATGAACAATAAATAGTAACCTATGGAAAAGTGGAGTGAAATAGAATAAGAATTGGAGAATCATAAAGCAGAGGTAGAAAGATCATACAAATGTATTAATAAAAATACACACATTAGAAAAGGGACAGTACAAAAACACTTAGGAATCATATTAGATAGCTTAAATAATATAGGACACATTTTACAAGGAGTATACGAACATTTAACACCAACACATAAGACACAAGGAAAACGAATTTTTGTCTTTGCTAGCAGGTCATAGCAGGTCTAGCTAAGCATAATCTGGAAGCATATGTGCCAGTTATTAACTTTTTATTTTAAATGAAATAAAAAAAAGTTATTTTGAGACAGATGTCTCGCTTTATTCGCACTACTTAATAATCTAACTACAATTTCGTCTTACAGTACTATTTATAATATTTTTCTGTGGGAAAATACAAATTTGGATGATTACATGGAGTCAGCATTAATACTTAAACTACAGAAATATTTCAGAGAGATATCTGATCCATATCCACTGGATATGCATGCAGGTGTTTGGCGCGTGTGCTGACTAAGCTGGTTTGTGTGTGATAACTCTTCCCTCCTTAGGTCTATGTCTCATGGATCAAAAATTAAGTTTGATGGGTTGTGGCGAAAGGTCATTGACTTGTGGAACAGCTGTTGATAGTTTAATTTGAAATGGAGTTTGTTTTTTCTCGCATCTGCATCTAATAAGTATGGTTATAATGATTATCAGAACAAAAAAGATAATAACATCTGAAACGACTGAGAAATGATTGATTAGTGCAAATTTTTGTAACTTCTTAATATTATCTAGGTGTAAACTATGTAGATATTCTAGATCTAGTCTAATTTCTTTTACTGTTAAATTGGCCTGAAGAAGTGGTGGTAGGATATGATACGTGGTGACTTCTTTGTTTATATATTCTTGGTCGTTGATAAATATAGAGTCATTATTGAACTGCAACAAGAATGTTCCATTTAGAATTTTGGTCTCCTCTTGATGTTTAATACTTCCGTTGAAATTGGTTAGGAATATAATGTTTTCGTTGATGAGTTCGATGATTGGTTTTTTATAGAATTGGTGTTCGCATTTAGCACTGATTCCTTTTAGCAGCTGACTGATGCAATGGTCTGCGGATAGTTTTTGAAGTTGGTTGCTGTTGCATACTAGTATGTCGTTAATTTTTCTGCACTGTTCTTTGATTCCATATTGTTCGTCTTGATTTACCAGAAGTTCGTTTGATTCTAAGTATATTCGTCTATTGTCTTTAACTGAAGATCTAATTAGAAGATGATTGAAATCGATTGGTTTTGTTTTTGGTAAGGAAATAGCATAAAGTATAATTGAATCTTTTTGTAGCACTATTGGTTCTGCATACTCGATAGCTTCGACTTCATTATTATATGGTAGTGTCTCCATCTGCGCGAGAATATTCTGGATCTCGGTCTTGTCCAAAAGGTTTGTGTTCACAATTCCTTTTTTTGCTAATTGAACTGCTGAAACGATTTCATTGACTTCATCTTTTATTATTGTAAGTTTATTATACATTGTTTGTTCAAACTTATCGACACTTGTATTGTTAATTCTCTGAATGATCTTATTGTAGTTATCCAAAATTCCTTGAGTTACTTCGGTAATGCGGTTATTAATTCGATATTGATTATTGTTGTTTTCAATAATGACGTTTTGAGTTTTCAGAAGGCTATCCCAATCGGTGGCATCCGGTGTTCCGGCGATCCATTTCCATGCAGATCCAAGCCAGTTTATCGATCTGGAAAACCTTAGTCTTTTGCCGTGCAATTTCTTTAATGATTCTTCGATTTGATGTAATTGATACAGTATTTGAGGTCTGAGCATACTATTTTTGTCTATTTGTTGTTCAATTGTAGGAATAGAGGCGCTGACTATTTCATTGTACGATGTGAGATTTATAACGTGGATCATTTTAAAATTGCCATTAATGATTCGTCCGCTTCCATGTTTTATAGTTATTAATGGTGTATTGTATTCGAATATGCTTAGGATTGCCGAGGACAATCCTATTGACCTAGAACGGAAAGAAAAAAGACATTGTTACTGCTTTGTGTTCTTAATCTGTGTTTTATGGATTCTTTTCCCAGTTTCTGTTGTAATTGTTACGCGATTATCTTTCTGAACTTTTTCTTTTTTGAACAAGGGTTTTTGTTTTCCGTCCCGACGTTTGACGGCAGCAAAAACTGTTTCACCTTCTTGATAAGTCTTAGGTTTGGTTCTGTTCCGGTTTCTTCTACTGATTTTCTTTCTTTGGTTTTTACGAATAAGTTCCGTTAAATCTTCATTAACTTTTTCCTGAAAATCCATTAGATTTTTGTAATTTATCCTTTGGATTTTCCCTAGAAATATGTCACTTGGCTTCTTGTTTGTGACAGAATGTATGGAGTTGTTATAGCGATCGACTGCTATATTAATCAGTTCTTTTGTAGTAAAGTCTGGGTACTCCGTGCGTAAGCATCTGATCATCTCAATTATTGTTGAATGGACTCTTTCGATTGTGCCGTTGACTTCACTTTTTTGAGTTGGTGTTAAATATATTTGAACTCCTAGCGTTTTGATGTAATTCGAAACAATGGGACTTATAAAACCACTCTCATTATCCATGACTAGTATTTTCGGAACTGTAAAGTAGTGGAGAATTTTTATTATTTTGTTTCTCAAGTACAAAGCCGATTTTTCTTTGATACGGAAGAATTTCGCGAATTTAGTAAATTTATCGATGCAAGTAATATATTTTTCATGGTCTATTTCGAAGAGGTCGATGTGCAGAATTTCTGAAGGATAAGTGGGAATTGGAGTTTGTTGGAATTCGGGTTTTAAAGGATGGCGATCATATTTATTCAAATTGCAAATATCACAAACCTTAGTATATTTTTTTATTAGCTTGCTCATACGCGGAAAATAATATTTCTCCAGGATCTGATCTTTATTTTCCTTGTAGTTACGATGAGCCCTACTATGTTCTTCTTGTATGACTCGAAATTGGTTGTCTTCATTTGCCAAATCTTGAACTACTCTTTGTGTTAGACGGATTTTATATTTTTTGAAGTTTTCCTTGTATATATCCTGCAGCAATTGGATGTATTTCTCGGGGATTTTGATGCCGTTGAGAGTGTTGGGGTTAAGCTTCTCCTTCAATTGCTGTGTTAAGTTTTCCTTATTTATTTCAGGGAGTCCTATAAAGTGGCGATGGTAGTTCGAATGTGGTTCCTCGTAAGCACACATATCAGTTCCTTCCTTAAAGATCAATTGATTTTTGAACACATTCATTGGAGCTTCGCAGTGAGGTATTAGTTCGGAACTGTCTTCTTCCGCACTGTGCATAGTTGCTGCACTGGAGGAAGTCAAATTATTCACATCCGTCTTCAGTCTTGACAATGCGTCAGCCACGAAGTTGGTTTTACCAGGCCTGTAGACGAGCTCATAATTATACTCCTCGATCCGTGCCTTCCATCTTTTCAGCTTTGCATTTGTGTTTCTAGTACTTAGAGCGAAAGTTAGAGGCTGATGGTCAGTTAAAATCCTAATCTTTTTCGCCCCATACAGATAGTTTCTCAAGTTATCTAAGGCCCACACTATCGCTAGCATTTCTTTTTCGTTTGTAGCGTAGTTCTCTTCGGTTTTACTGAGTGATCTAGAAACATAAGTGATGGGTCTGTCCTTTCCAATATCGCCTTGAGATAGTACTGCACCAATCGCTGTGTTCGAAGCATCGGTTGTTAATATGAATGGCTTGTCGAAGTCAGGAAAAATCAATACTTCAGATGATGTAAGAAGTTCCTTTAAGTTGTTAAATGCTCTAAGTTCTTCGGCATTTAGTTCTATTTTGACTTTTTTTGATTGCGTGGCTTTAATCTGAGCCTTCTCTCCCCTCGTAAGATTTGTCAAGGGCTTTGCTATTTTCGCAAAGTCTCTGATAAATCTTCTGTAGTAGGATGCAAGGCCAATAAATCCTTTTAACTCTTTAAGGTTTTCAGGAGGTCTTATTTTTTTCAATGCCTGTATTTTCTTCGGATCTGGCTTAATACCTTTATTCGTTATAAGGTATCCAAGGAATTCGGTTTCTTCTTTCAAGAATTCTGTTTTGTCCAAATTTACTCTAAGGTTGGCTTGCTCCAGTTTGGAAAATATTGTTTCTATATTTTTCATATGTTCTTCTTCGGTTTCTCCTATTATAACGATATCGTCTATATATACAAAACAAATTTTCCCTATTTCCTCACGCAAAACATCGTCTATTGATCGTTGAAAAATTGCTGGAGCATTCTTCAGTCCGAACGGAAGTCGTGTAAACTCATACTTTCCATTCATCGTGGAGAATGCTGTCTTTGCTATATCTGTATTTTTCATTTTAATTTGGTGAAATCCTGAAGTTAAGTCGATAGTTGAAAAAAATTTTGATTTTCCTAGACTGGCTATTGTGTTTGAGATATCCGGAATCGGATATGTGTCGGGTATTGTAACGGCGTTGAGACGTTTGTAGTCAATCACAATTCTGAATTTCCTCTCTCCTGAAGCGTCCATCTTTTTCGGGACTATCCACAGAGGAGAATTGTAGGGGCTTTTAGATGGTCTTATAATGCCATCCTCTAGCAACTTTTTAATTTGTCTCTCTACTTCGTTCCGTAAATTTACTGGGTAAGGGTATGATTTTGTATATATAGGTTCGCTTGTGGTGGTTTTTATTTCGGCTCTTACGCTTGTCTCAATAACTTCTTGATCGTTAATCGGACCAAAGATTTTCTTATGTTTCTTCATTATGGATTGGAGAACCTTCTTAGTTTTTTCAGTCAAATGATTATCTCTAATTTCTATATTATAAACTTGAATGGATTGCTTTTCTTTCAGTTTTATTTTTACATTTGGTTTTATGGTGAGTATATTATTCTTCCTGTCTATAATGGCTTCCAGTTCTTTTAACGCATCATCTCCAATTATACCATCGAAAGATCTTAAGCCAGGTAGAACAAAGAATTCTAAATCTGTGTTATTACCAACACTTTTAAAGAATTTACCATTCACCTTGCGTTCTATTGTCACTTCACCGCCTGCTGATCGAATTTTGAAAGGATTTTTTAGGGGAGTAGCATTTTCGCCTAATGCGGGGCAAATAAAATTTTTATTTGCTCCTGTGTCCACAAGGAATTTTAAAATGTTGCCTTCTCTGGTTCTATACTCTAGGTATGGAATGCTAGAGAGGCATCTGTCATAAAATTTGCTTCGGTGGTTAGTTCTTCATTTCCTATTTCTTGGTTATACTCTTGGAGGTATTGCAAATAAGCTTCCATTTCTTCAGCATCATTTTGTGAACATTCTTCCAACTCTTCATTATCATTACTTTGTTTGTCTTCTGCTTGCGTGACTATGTTAAATAGCCTTTGCTGCTTTGGACGGAAGTTTTCTGAATCATTTGGTCTTTTAGATTGGAAATTCTGTCCTTGATTTGTCGGCCTATTTGAATAATCAACCTGCTTTGTTTGGATTGACCTGTCTATTTCCATTTGCTCTAATGGTTTAGGCGGTCTTGGTGGAGGAGGATTGTTTCGTCGATTTTGGTTATTATGCTGTAAGTTAAAAGCCTTTATCATTTGTTGAATGGGAAGTGGCCTTGGAGGTAGACGATGCTTTCTATGCTCTTGTTGGCTCGTAAAAATTTGGTTAGTAGGAGCTGAGATGGTATTAGATACATTTTTGTTATGAATTGTTACGTTCCTGAAATTAAGGTTTTGTATCTCCAAACAAGATGTGTAGGCTTCTGGTAAGGTTTGCGGTTTCTGTATTATTAGCATTTTACTCAGATCACCGTTTAGTCCCCTTACAAACACATCTAGTGCGCGGTTCCTGTAATTTTCGGTGAGAGCCCTTATAGTTTCAGCGGAGTAGTCTTCTGATTTAATTTTGTTGATGATGAGGGATAGCTGGTGGTTTACACTAGCATAAAATTCATCTAATGTCGAGCTTCTCTGGGACATAGTGCTTAGTTGATGCTCTAGTGTCCTAATATCTCTTTTGTCGGCATAGTGTAGAGATAAACACCTTTTTATCGATGCCCAGTCGTCATCAAAAATATTATAAGATATGAGGGCTGTATCGGCATGTCCTCTGATCTTTTGTCTTATACTTTGCAGTATAGACCTATAAATGGGTTTTTGACGGACTATTTCATAATCCCTAAGGATATTTTCTACGGTGTGTATCCATGACAGGTACTGCACCGGATTGCCATCAAAGATTTGTAATTCTCTGACGCAATCTGGAAGTTTGCTTATCTCCTTGAGATCAGACTCAGTAAGAGGATATTGCAAACTCATTTGTGTTGGATTCGGATCGCTTATGACCTTCGTTTCCAATACAGTTAGTCTATTATCTATTTTTCTCACTAGCTCTATTTGAGCATTAAGTGCTCCTGTTAGCTGAACCAGAGCGTCTTGAAGTCCTTCCATTATTATGGATTATGAATTACTTAATTAGTTAATTAAGATTTTTGTTTCGTTAAAGTGAAAATTATTTATTTATAATTTGATTCGGTATACGAATAAATTTATTGTTTCGTAATGGTTACAATTTCAATATATTATATTGTAGATTTATTATATATTTATAATAAATAAATTTGTACTCACATGAGTAGGATGGCTATCTGCATTTGAGATTGAAGTCGGCGAAGTCCAGCGATGTTCGGATGACCTGTATTTTTCCTCTTTGACCTGTTACAGTCTACTAATGGTACTCGATCACTCACTTGACACTGTCTATAGGTTTTTTTCTCACGAACTGTCTCTTTGTCCTTTCGGATTTACTCGCGACACTGTTTTTCAAGAGTTGTTCTTACGGTTAACACTCGCGAAACAGTTTTTAAGCGATGTTCTTACGGATTTATTCGCGACACTGTCTTTCAAGAGTTGTTCTTACGGTTAACACTCGCGACACTGTCTTTCAAGAGTTGTTCTTACGGTTAACACTCGCGAAACAGTTGTGTTGTTCTTAAGTTAGACTATTTATGACATACGTTTTAAACTCATGTCCCTGCTGCTCGGGCGCCAGTTATTAACTTTTTATTTTAAATGAAATAAAAAAAAGTTATTTTGAGACAGATGTCTCGCTTTATTCGCACTACTTAATAATCTAACTACAATTTCGTCTTACAGTACTATTTATAATATTTTTCTGTGGGAAAATACAAATTTGGATGATTACATGGAGTCAGCATTAATACTTAAACTACAGAAATATTTCAGAGAGATATCTGATCCATATCCACTGGATATGCATGCAGGTGTTTGGCGCGTGTGCTGACTAAGCTGGTTTGTGTGTGATAACTTGCCACCTAATTTCTACGAAGATATACAGATAGACTTTACTGACAAATCCAAAAGAAAACGACAACAAATAAAAACCACAACAAGTCGATAAACACGAACCAAAACTTTTACAATCCAATATGTTTCTCTCAAAAATAGCCTCGTCAACTCTACCTGAGTGCGACGCTAGGATAGAAAATAGGGCAAGTTTCATAGACGCTATAGAGATATTAGATCAGATTAAGGAAACTCATGCAGATATGACCGCTTCTATAATAAAAACAAAACTCAAAGGAACAGACAGGAATTTGATTAACAATGAATAAACATTGCAACAAATAAAAAATACCCTGATAAGTAAAGTTAAAGTGGAATCAGTAGAGGTATTCACTGCAAATATAATTAACGTACATCAAAAAAATAAGAAAGCAAACCAGTACACCGGTGAAATCGAAAAACCACCAAGTCTTTAGGAGGAGCATATATATCGGACGGATATAGCATCTAAATGTATAACACAGACTGCCGTAAAGGCAATAGCGAACAATTGTGTTGCAGATAGTGTAAAATTGATCATGCAAGCAGGTACGTTCACATCGATGAACGAAGCTATATCTAAATTCACAAATAGTTACAATAGTTGATTGTCAAAATTCAATACTAAAAATAAGGCGGCATCAAGGTAATTACCGTGGAAACTATCGCAGAGGTTTTCAGGGTAATAACCGAGGCCATTATAGTAATTCTAACTTCAATAGAGCCCATGGTAGTAACTATAACAGAAGTCAATTCAATAATTGCCGACAGAATCGTCCAAATAATCAAATAAATATAAGACAGCTTAATGGACAGCAGGGAAACCAGCTAACTCCACCACCAGCCCAACAATAAATAGTGAAAGTAAGAATATATTTAATCTGCATTTAAGCAGTTACGTTTTTTCTAAATCTACTCTAAACAACAAAATTTCAACATTTCTAATAGACACTGGAGCCGATATATCAATCTTTAAAGAAGGCCAGATTAATGATGATATAAAGTTAATGATGATATAAAAATAGACAAATCTCAGATAACAGAACTTACTGGAATAGGACAAGGAGCAGTAAGATCTCTGGGAGTAGTTTCAGCAGACTTAATATGTGAAGATTTGTTAATTAAACACGAATTTCATGTGGTACCGGATGATTTTCCCATCCCATGTGCAGGAATCTTGGGATTAGACTACATCAAAAGTTACAATTGTTTGTTAGATTATAAATCCAATCATAATAGACACTAAGACCATGTGATCACCACGAAGATATAACTCTTCAAATGACAAACACACCTACAGTTAACACTATAACTGTACCAGCTTGATTGGAAGTTATACTGTTAATAACGTAGAAGTTTCGCATCCTGAATTTTTAATACCACACCAAGAAATAGAACCGGGTATATTTCTTGTAAATACCATATCAACTAAAAATAAACCATTCGTAAGGGTAATTAATACAACCAATGCGAACGCAATTGTACAAAACATACAGAAAATCTCCAAGACAACATATGTAGTAGCAAGTAACTCACATCACCCAATAGACACAAATATAACAAAACAAAATTAGAAAATTTAAATAAAAGTTTTCCAGTATTTGCAAAAGACAAACTTCACATGCTATGTTCTGAATAGAGTCCGACTGCAGGTGAATTTTTTGGATGAAGCCGAAGCCGAACTTCGGATTCATCATCGCCTTCGGTCGAAACCGAAGCCGGAGCCGAACTTCGGATTCATCATCGCCTTCGGTCGAAACCGAAGCCGGAGCCGAATCTAATGGAGATTGTATTTCAAAATGCTAAAGAACCTAAAATATAATGATCAGTTGAGAAAATTGATCGGTAGATATTTTCGTTTTCATTAGTTTATTTTACAAAGACACAAACAGCAAAATAGCCAGTAAAATATTGCAATAGATTCTTTTAAATAACACATAAACGGAACAATCAAAATGAATGCTTAGCAAAGAAATAAAAACAACAAATAACCAGTAAAAAAAATCCAAAAGCCTAGGTACATTCGATAACACGTAAATACAAACGATGAAGTAGAATTAATAATCAAAATTAAATAACTTAATATTATATGCAAGAAACAAAAGTTTTTGTAAATTTTTTCCCGGCAAATTAACCCTCCGATCAGCATAAATTTGTCCAGCAGCACTGAATAATTGCTCACTCGTTGCACTAGTAGGAGGAGTTGATAAAAATTTGTTACTTCTTTCATGTAGGTATAAGGACTTGAGGCCCAATAATTAAAAATATTAGCATTCCTTGCAGCTACCTGATACAGAAACGAATCAAACATGAAATGACTTGCTCGAAATCTCCTCCAAAACACGGTGCGTATGATAGTTTAATTTTTGCGGAGAAATGGTTCGGCTTCAGCAAAATCATCAGCCTTTTCTTGCCGAAGCCGAATGTTCTGCCGAAGATGGAAATTTAAGCCGAATGTGGCCAAGGCCGAAGCAGAAGCCGAATGTTCGGTCGGACCCTAGTTCTGAGTTCGTTGACATATTCGCGTTAGAAACTGAACCTATTACCACCAACAATTTTTTGAAACAGAAATTACGTATGAAAGATGATGATCCAGTCTATATTAAAAATTATAGGTCACCACAAGCACACAAATAAGAAATAGTGAAACAAATTTGTAAGTTCATTCAAGATGATATAATTGAACCATCGGTTTCGGAATACAACAGCCCCATACTATTGGTACCCAAATAGCTACTCCCAGGCAAAACTCTAAAAAGATGGAGATTAGTAATAGATTACAGGGGAATTAACAAAAAACTAGTTATAGACAAATTCCCTCTACCAAAAATAGACGACATTCTCGACCAGCTTGGTAGAGCTAAATATTTTCCATGTCTAGATTTAAAATCAGGATTTCATCAATTTGTGTAATTGGAACTCAGACAAAAAAATTCTGCGTGTGAAGGCATAACACTGACACGTAGATTTGGCTGTTGCAGAATTTCAAGCACAAAAAAATAGTGTGAATTATAACCTTCGAATCACTCTGAGTAAAGAAAAAACTCTCCGTCCTATTCCTATATAAATAAAAATTCGAAAACATTTTGCAAACTCATTTTATCACAAGGCAAACGATGATTTACCCAAGAAGAAAGGTGGATTTGCCAATGTATATTTTGCCGCTCGTCGTCTGGATATAATTTTCTTCGCGATCAGCTGCAATTGCACTTGCCACACCCAGCTTCATTGCATAGATGTATAAAACTTAAGGGTTTGTCTCCTGGTCTAAACGAAAATGCTTTTGAGGAAGTACAAAAAATGTTTTAACATTGGAACCAAAAGAAAAAGAAGTCATTTTAATGTTCGATGAGATAAGTATACAGGCGAATTTTACATACAACAAATATAAAGACATAATCGAGAGCTTGGTTGATTATGGAGAAAATCAAAAATTAGATTTGTGTGCGAAATCAGTTTGCGTGTTCATGATTCGTGGTATATGTAGTAAATATAAACAAGTGCTTTATCATGTAATCTGTCCAAGCAATATAACAACAAAGCAGCTTGAAATTGAAGTATGGAACTGTATTGACATATGTAGAAATCTGGGACTAAACGTAAGAGGCATTTGCTGTGACCAATGCCCTACGATTCGAAGCCTTTTCGATAAATTAAAGCTGGAAGAGGACAAGGGTTCCTTTCTTTATAAAGAAAAAAAATGGATGGAATGTATGATGTGCCTTATTTAATCAAAAGTGTAAGAAACAATATTTTAAAATCAGACTTACAAACTCTGGAATTAATGCATTACAGCGCTTGAATAAATTCCCAGAGAAAATTGCACAGTTTGCGGAACCAACAGCAGAGTATGTATCTCAAAAACAAATTTCCACTATCCAGATTGGTTTGAAACGACAAATAAATGCTATTCGCACAAAATTGATAGAGTCAATTTCCTTGTGGTAGTTCTTCTTTGGAAAAATTGTAAGTGGTTTATTGACAATAGCATAAACAAGAAAAGGAATCCAAAACAAAAGACAAAAAAGTTGCAAAATTTAAAGAATATGTAAACTAAAATAAATATTTACATATGTACATAATGTATGAATATTTGAAAAAAAAAACTAAGGCGGTGTTTTGGTAAGGGAGGTGGTGGGGGTCAATATTCTCCCACGTACGCGTTCGTGCCCCCTGGAAACCACTTTGGTTAAGGCCCTGTGAATAGCTAAAAATCATACTTCTTCTTCGTGAATACAATGTCAATGTACTCGTATATTTAATTTTATTATTTTGTGAGACTTTACTGAATTTGCAATAATTATTGCAACTGAGATACAAATGAATTTGAATATAACTACTAATTCTAATGTAAACAATTAAACGTAACGTAAGGTTATATTTGCTATTGTATGACTGTAAAAATGGAAGTAATTTCCAGAGACCAATACACTTTCTCTTTGCTGTTACTATTTGTCACGAAAAGACGTGTTTTATTTAACCGCATTTTTTTCTACCATATTAACCCCACACAAAGTACTATTAAAAACACTACTCACCCCAACATTTGGTCCTTTATGAACCGGATACACTCTAACCCACACACAATCATTCATTTGGTCCTTACGAGTCGGACAAAAAGAAAAATAAAACCCTTTTGCTCAAACTTAAAAATAAAAATCCGAAAGTGGAAATTATATGTACGAACATACATATAACATATATATATAAAAAAAAGATAATTAATAGACCCCAAATACATTAAACATTTTTAAAATAAAAAGTGGAAAGTGTAAGAACAAAGTGCAAGTATAAAAAAATATATATATACATATGGTATGTATATATCTACTGATAGTTACATACATTTACTCCCTCGCGGTCGGTGTCTTGCCCCTTGTTTTTCTTCTTTTTCAACTTTAAAGACTTTTTCGCTGGTTGTGCATTTCCCGCGGCGTGTAAAATTAATTTTCAACTTTAACCTCAACTGTCACCGGCTGGGCAAAGCTGACCAAAGGTCGTAAGTTGGTGTAATAAAATATTTAATTAAATATCATTTAATAGCAACTGTATCTAAATAAAGATTTAATAAATATTGTACTTGATACATACAAATATTGCCTTATAATCAATTTTCAAATAAAAACCTTTAAAAATGTCGAAATTGTCCACGGGTGCAGATCAGTAAAGTGTTCTCGAGCAGATTCTTCGTGACCACTCCAACTTCAAAAAGACCGAAGCATCACGTCGTACAGCCAGCTATCTTTCAGGTCGTCTTCTCATCCTAGAAGGGAACTTAAAGAACGCGCTTGGTCTTCAAACGAAGATTCGACGAGGAGAAGTTGAAGAAGGTCTGGAAGAGGAAGATTTTGATGACATTTTTGATCTGTTACAGGAAACATACATATTTCGCTTACCGAGGGGAATTTGTTGATGCTATTGACAATGCCAAGTCAGCATCTAAGGAGAAGAATGTGGAAAGTGAACCCACAGCTGCTTTTGCAATGAGCTTTCGTTACCTCAAATTCAAATCCCGCATTTCGAGGGTTGGTGCACCAAATTGGCGGGCTTTCCATGATGTGTTTTTATCTTTGGTCCACACAAATAAGAAGCCGGGTGAAATTCAAAAGCTTCACTATTTAAAATCTTCTCTTGTCGGTGAAGCTGCTCGTTTGATTCAGCATCTAGGTTTGTATTCTGGCAATTATGACAAAGCATGGGAACTGCTTGTCGCCAGATACGACCACAAGCGAGTGTTGGTAAACGCTCATTTCCAACTTTTTTTTGAACAGCAGCAGTTGACAAAGGAGACTGCAAACAACATCAAGTCTCTACTGGACACGTCCCAGGAATGTTTCCATGCTCTAGAAAATTTAGGATTGCCGGTTAGTTCTTAGGATGACATTATCATTTATATACTGATTCAGAAATTACCTGCTTTTACTCAGCGATTGTGAGAGGAGAAGTGAGGTAGTTCGAAGGAGTTGCCAACACTTACACAATTCACAAAGTTCCTGGAAACACGTTTTCAAACCTAGGAAGCTGTAGCTGGAACGAGTGGCATCAAGGTCAGCGGTTTTTCTGCACACAAGGCTGTTGCGGTCGAGAAGAAAACGGTGTTGCACGTCGGGAAGAAGCAGTTTGCATGCCAGGTGTATGGTAGAGGTCAGCACTCCCTTCGGACTTGTCAGAAGTTTATTGCCATGGAGATCTGTGAACGATCTAAGGCAGTGGACAGATTCGGAGTTTGCCGGAACTGTCTAGCATACAGTCCCAATGTCAAAGCAGTGTGCGCTGCTATTACTGCAAGCAGAAACACCACTCTCTGCTGCATGTCAACTGTAGAGGGTCGAATATCGCAAAGGTTAGTACTAACACTACTATAGGTACACAAATTTTCCACATAAAATCAAAGATTAACCAACCTGTCGCTCTTGGGATAGATCAATCAAGTGTGCTTCTTGCCACAGCCGTTGTGAAAGTGAGGTTTTCAAAGGGCAACTATTATCATCTTAGGGCGTTAGTTGATCCTGGATCGGAAGCAACGTTCATTACTGAATCCGCTGTCCAGTTATTAGGGCTTCATCAATGGCGAACACTTATTGAGGTATCTGGATTGGGAAAAATCAGTACTGGTTCATGTCAGCGCTATGTAAATTTTACCTTTGAGTCGCTGGTAACACCATTCGAGACAAATACCCGGGCCTACGTGTTCAAATCGCTGACTGGTCTGCTGCCGTCCAAGCCTCTAGCTCTACAAAACTGGAAACTGATCCACAATTCGATAAGCCTGCAACTATTGATATTCTCCTGGGAAGCGATGTTTATCCTGAATTTATTTCTGCATTCATTGAACGCGGTAATAATGAAAGATCCCCAATTGCACAAGAATCAGAGCTAGGCTGGCTTCTCCTTGGGAAGACAATTTCGCGAGGTATAGAACCTGTCCACAGCTTTTTACAGGTTTTCGACATAGATACTCAGCTGCGAAGGTTCTGGGAACTGGAGGAGTTGCCATTCGACACTAAGGAGACTGCTGAAGACAAAGCTTGTGAACAGCACTATCGGACGACTACAAAAAGATTGGAGATATCATTACCATTTAAAACTGGACGTAAGCCTGGGTTTGGTGCCTCGAAGTTAGGTGCCTTACGTAGGTTTCATCAACTGGAAGGAAGATTCCAGAAAAACTCCACCCAGCACAAGGAGCATTCCAAGTGCTTAAAGGAATGCAAGAAGTTTCCTCAGATGGAAGAGGTTGATAAAAAGAATACCATACTGCATACACTACACCATTTCTTTACTCCTCACCATGCGGTATTCAATAAGTCAACCAGGATGAAACAGCGCCCGAAGGGGTCAAAACAGAAACCGGGATCAAAACGCGGAGACTTAGTTATTTTCAAGGACGAAAAGACTACCGCCATTGCAATGGCGATTCGTACGAATCATCGGCGCACATCCCGGAAAAGACGGACTTGCTCGAGTAGTTACGAAACGAGCCGAAACCAGAGAACTTAAAAGGTCACTCGGAAAAATCTACTACTTGCCATCAAATATCGCACGCGAAAAGGCAGACATTTGAACAACACAACACAACATTTGAAGGACACAACACAACATTTGTAAGCCACTTTATCAAAGACATTTCTTTTCTTTTAAAAGCAATTTATTGCATTAAATAAGTACAAATAATTACAAATTAATAATAATTACTTATCCTAAATTTCCCTACACAACACAACACACATACATACAGTCCACCCTATGTCACACACAAAGCATTCATCCCGGTCAACGTTGCGGAGTTCCGAAATTCCAAAATGCCGACGGGAATTGGAGAATTAAAACCTCGACGGCATTTGAAGCTTCTTAGTGAACACTCAACGTTATCCACAGAAAACACATCACTGAACCACTCATCGTTGTCCACTCACAACACAACACTTTAACAGGTATCAATTGTTAAAAAATATTCGCACATATATACGTACGCGGAGAACAGTTATAGTACAAAATAACACCATAAATTGTACCAAATTTTTTGGGAAAATAGATATAATAACATTTTTGCTTTTTTTTCCATTATCCCAATTCTTTTTTTTCTTTTGTTTTTTTTTTGCACTTGCACACGAATGTCACTTTCGCGAAACCGAAAACAATCGATGTACATCAATATGAACACACGTACGTACATATATACGATTGTGTACTCGTGCCGGTATACACAAATCAAAACGAAATCGAATTTCGGGACAAAGCAGACAAAGATAAATAATTAAATAAAAACACTTACCTTTTTATTAAACACAAAAAAATTTAAAAAAGGGAAAAACAAAAGAAAACTAAACAAAAAGCGGACAACACCGACGAAGCAAAATTGACCTAGTTTTGGTCAACGATCAAAACAAACTATTGCACTAGGCGAATTACGCACATTTCATCTCCCTTTGTTGCTCGTTTGTTATATCATCATCCTTGTCACCTACATGTAATGTTTCAAATTATTAACTTACACGATTTTGTCTCATTTACATGTAGATAGTCAGCACACTCGCACTCACACAACACACAAAAGAATTACAACATACTCCAACTGAAATTGTGTACAGTAAGGTACATGATCGAGGACACTTGCGGACGAAAATCGTCCACCGGGCGGGAGCATGTTCTAAAGACAAAAATATACATAATACATAACATACTCGTATAATATAATAATATACAATACACAAACGTCTTTAACTAATGTGGGCTAAGAGCAGAGTTGATTTTGTTTCCTATTGTTAAATGTGTATGAACAAAAAAAATAATAAAAGAGTGGCTATGGCTACCTGTCAGACCTATTCTTTTATGTAAAATATAAGGACCAAACATCAAACATACTCTAAATGAGAGTAGGAGTACCACAAGAATTTGTAAAAGACAGATGTACTGTAACTGTACTGAATAAAGGGATTTGTATTGAAATAAATAAGTTCTATAATTTGTACCCACACAAACATTTTACATTGGTGTCAAAAGTGGGATAGGACTTATTGTGTGTAAAAAAAAAAAAAACGTTTTCTAACTATTTGAAAAAGCTAGAATAGGTCAAACTATTGTAGTTGACCCTCGTCCAACTAAATCCGAGTTGAACAAGAGAAGCCTCAGCGCCAGTGGAGGAAAAAATGACCTGGTGCTCCGACTTCAGGAGGCTTTGAACAACGAGGGACATGATCCTGATGCATACTCCTTTGATGTTGACGAGGATGAACAGACAAGTACCGGCAGTGACATGGCTGCGATGATGCAACTCCTCTTGTTAAAAATGGACGAACAGAAGAACAGTCTCGACCAGCAAAAGAAAAATCTGGAAGAATAACAACAAAAGAAAAATCTAGAAGAACAAAAGAATAGCCTCGAACAAAAGCTGCACGGTCTTCAAAAGAAAAGAGTTGAAGCCTCCCTCATTCGACGGCCAGACCTCATGGTCTACTTATAAGAAGCAGTTTGAAATGGCTGAATGTGCAAACGACAGGGACAATGAGGAAAAGTGCTTTGCCCTAACAATGGCCTTGCACGGTTCTGCAGCAGAATTGTTGCATACAGTAGACATCGAAAAGCATAAAGATTATGTGACTTTAGTACAGGCTATCGAGAAACGGTTTGGGGATAGCCACATGCAGGAAGTCTACAAGGTCCAATTGCAAAGCCGAACGCAGCAACGAGGAGAAACACTTTAGCAGCTCCAAGCAGACGTGAGTAGACTGGCACATCTGTCATACCCCACCACAGGCCAGGAAATAATCGACGAAATGGCAAAGGACGCATTCATCAGGGGAACTGCAGATTCGAAGCTACAGTTAGCAGTAAGGATGGCCGGAAAAATAACCCTTGCTGAAGCACTTGCATTCGCTCTGGCGATGGAAGCAGCCAATCAGGCTTCCAGGGGAACACATTTCGTCAGGGAAGTAGCATCTGTCGAATGTTCCTGCACAAGAATTAGTGCCGAGGAATGAGATACTCGACGGGATAGACGAATAATGCGCTGCTGGAATTGCAATAAAATAGGACACCTTCAAAGGCAGTGTAAAGAACCGGTGCGACGAAAAGACTGCCCTCACTGTGGTGACAAGCAAATAGAGGAAGAAACCCGCAGAAACAGCTATCAAGAAGCCGGTCAACCTTCCCGAAGCCATCAGTCGGGAAATGCTTAAGCACCAACTTCGCGGGGCAGAAGTTGGTAGCAGGAGTCGACGGCCCCAGGACCATCATCCAAGTCTCGCTGGCAAAACGACGCAGCGAAAGCCTTCTAGTAGAAGTAGTCAGTGGAAAAGAAAAATGGATGGCAACAATAGACACCGGTGCCACGGCCTCAATCATCAGGAGGAATCTTGTGCAGAAGCCTTGGCTGCATAACACTAGCAGCTGCAGCTTGCGAACAGCTACAGGAGCAACGATTAAGGTATATGGTGAAGTCCGCATAAAAATCCAACTGGCCGGAATAACATTCACTCACGCGTTTCTGGTAGCTGACATATGTGACGAGTGCATCATTGGTACAGACTTCATGAGAGAACATGGACTTGTAGTCGACTTGGGGGCACAAACCCTGAAATACGGAAACATGGAGATACCAATGATATACGGAAACGCAAATACCTCAGTCTCAAATGTCGTCATCTGCGGCAATCAGAGTCTAGAGCCTTCGTCAGAAGCAATTTTGTTGGCAAAAGTGGAAGGTGGTCCTGGTAGCCACCGATTCTATTTGATGGAGCCAGAAAAGAGAAGAGACTTCATGGTGGGAAAGACGTTAGTGGAACCAAAAAACAACATGGTCCCTGTAAGGATTCTAAATCCAAAGACATTCAGTGTAAAGGTGAAAAAGGAGATGATAGTGGGAAAATGCGTACCTGTTGAGGCTATATCAACCACAACGGAAAAAAGGGTGCAAGACTGGTTCACAACAGCACAAAAATCAAGAACAAAATTCTCAGCCTCTGTAATCTGGACGAAGATCAGCGAATCCTGGCAGAAAAATTAATCGGTGAGTACGCTGATATATTTGCTACACAATACCATATTGACACCGGAGACGCTCGACCAATCCTTCAACCTGCAAGTCGTCTTCCGTTGGCAAAGCAAACAGAAGTTGCCGAAATGATGTCGAAGATGAAAGCTGAGGGAGTGATTGAAGAATCGCAAAGTCTGTGGGCATCTCCAGTGGTCCTCGTGAAGAAGAAAGATGACAGCACGAGATTTTGTGTAGACGCTCATTTGCAATGAAATTCCAGCTGTCAACTCTTTGGATAAGGCCAATCTGCTTGCTGCACACTTTGCGGCCAGCTCAACACTCCCAGATTGTGCTTTGTCTCCGCCTACACTTGAGTGCGTCGAATCTTCAATGGGACGAATCTACTTTCGCACTCGGGTAGTAGCAAGAGCAGTTAAAGATCTCAACACACATAAATCCGCTGGTACAGATATCTCCCCTTCTTCTGAAGAGGTGTTCTTCCTCGCTGGCAAAACCACTGCGTAAGCTTTTTCATCAATCCTACTCTTTAGGACTCTTCCCGAGCAGATGGAAAACAGCTTTTGTCCAGCCTGTCCCTAAAAAAGGCGAATCATATTCTCTCTCCTCCTACAGACCCATTGCACTTACGTCCCTTCTTTTCAAGGTCATGGAAACGCTGATAAATCGTCAGCTCATGAAATATATCGAAACACTAAAACTTTTCAATGACCGGCAATATGGTTTTCGTAGCAACAGGTCCACTGGTGATTTGATGGCATGTCTTACCGAAAAGTGGAACCAAAGCGTACATCAATCTGGCGAAAGCAAGATATTGCACTTGATATTTCTAAGGCATTTGACAGAGTTTGGCATCAGGCTCTTTTGTCGAAAATGCGTGCATTTGGGATCGACAACTCTCTTCTTCAATGGATTAGAAATTACCTTTCGGAACGTTCAATTCAAGTTGTCTTGGACGGTTTCAAGTCTGATATTCACAAAATAAATGCTGGTGTGCCCCAGGGCTCTGTTCTGTCTCCGACACTCTTGTTAATTTTCATTAATGATCTCTTGTCTGCTACTTCTAATCCAATATACTCCTTTGCTGATGACAGTACTCTCTGCTTTTCATATTAGTTTCCGTACTCACGGCCCTGCTCTTCGGCTGTAGAAAGAGAACGGCAGCGTATGCTAAGCTCATTAAATTCCGATATCAACAGCATAACCAATTGGCAACTATCAACAGAGTGGAATTTAATGCTTCCAAAACACAATGCTGTCTGCTGTCTTTAAATGGCAGTTGCATCGTCGATACCGAAAAACTTTCCATTCTCGGTATGTGTGTCAATGACAACTTACGTTGGAATGACCACATATTTGATGTCGCCAAAAATGCTGCGAAATGTCTAGGTTTCCTCAAGCGATGTAAGAAATAATTTACCCCCTCTGATCTGGCCTCAATATATAAGGCATTCATCCGCCCAAAATTGGAGTACAATGCCCACATCTGGTCAGGTGCTCCTAAAACATCTCTGCACCTGCTAGATAGGATTCAAAACCGTGTGATAAAATTTATTGACGATACTAATACCAGTCAATCAATTGACACGCTCGAATACCGACGTAACGTCTCCTGTCTCACTTTGTTTTATCGCTATTTCCACCACCGGTGCTCCACTGAAATCGCCAGTAACATTCCGCCCATTCAAACTTTCAACCGTAACACCCGTCTCGCTATGAATGCTCATCAGTATACTCTCAAGCCCATTTTTGGCCGTACTCTAAAATACCGTGATTCGTTCCTAAGCCGTACAACTCGCTTATGGAATGCCCTGCCGATCTCTGTATTTCCTGGTCGTTATAACTTGCAAACATTTAAAAGCAATGTACATCGGTACCTCTCTTTTCTTCCTCCCTAAATTTCCTTTGCCCGCGCTGTGAACAACCACCTTAAGGGTACACAAACCCCTTGAACGCGCGCTCATTATAAAAAAAAAAGACTACCGACGTCTCAATGATGTCACTAAAAAGGACAGCTACCCACTTCCGAGAATCGATGACACTTTGGATATGCTTTCTGGAGCGAAATGGTTTTCAACACTTGACTTGAAGAGCGGTTACTGGCAGGTAGAGGTTAATCATACGGATCGTGAGAAAACTGCCTTCACTACAGGAAGTGGTCTTTGGCAGTTTGCAGTGATGCCGTTTGGACTGTGCAACGCTCCGGCCACCTTCGAGCGACTAATGGAACGAACATTGCAAGGACTCACCTGGAAAACCTGTCTAGTATATTTGTACGACGTTATCGTCATAGGTAAGACGTTCGAGGAGCACCGCGAAAATCTAAAAGAAATGTTTGAGGGGCTGCGAAGTGCTCATTTAAAGCTCAACCCAGAAAAGTGCGCCTTGTTCCGTCCGGAAGTAAAATATCTGGGTCACATTATATCAGCGGAAGGAGTAAGAACGGATCCTGACAAAATCGAAGCCGTGTAAAGTTGGCCTTCTCCAAAAGATAAACACCAACTGAGAAGCTTCTTGGGACTCGCCACGTATTACAGAAGGTTCGTAAAGGATTTTGCTGGCATTGCAAAGAGCCTGCATCAACTTACGGAAAAGGGCCAACAGTTCAGGTGGTCTGGAGAATACGAAAAAGCATTTCGAGAACTGAAACGACAGCTGTGCAATGCCCCCATCTTGGGTTACCCCACGCCCGGAAAAATGTTCATCGTGGACGCAGACGCTAGCAATATTGGGGTCGGAGCTGTGATCTCCCAAGTTCATGACAGTCAAGAGAAAGTGGTCGCATATTACAGCAAAGTACTCTCCAGACCTGAAAGGAACAACTGTGTAACCCGGCGCGAGCTTCTGGCTTTAACTCTGGCTACGAAGCATTTCCATAAGTACCTTTACGGACAAAAGTTCATTCTCCGGACAGACCACGCAGCTCTGAAATGGCTACTCCAATTTAAGAACCCTGAAGGCCAAGTTGCAAGGTGGATCGAGCAGTTGCAGGACTACGACTTTGAAGACCGCAAGGGAACACTCCACTCAAATGCTGATGCTCTCTCTCGTCGACCGTGCGGAGTAAAATGCGAACCCTGCAACCGTAAAGAAGCAAAAGAACAGGCAACTATCCAAATGATCAGGACTGAGCCAATAGAGGGTTGGAGTATAGACGAAATCCGTTCCTCCCAACAGGCAGACAATGACATCGAACCAACATTGGCCCGGAAGGAACACGAGGAAAGACCAAGCTGGCAGCAGATATCAGATCGGAGCCAAACTCTGAAGGCATACTGGGCACAGTGGGACTCGCTTTTTGTGCAAGATGGATTGCTGAAGAGAAAATGGGAAAGTGCAGATGGGACAACATCTCGTATGCAGCTAATAGTGCCACGGTCCAGAGTCAGCCAAGTACTCCATGAAATACATGACGGATTCTCAGGAGGCGATTTGGGAATAAACAAGACGTTGGAAAAGGCAAGGGAACGTTTCTATTGGCTAAGCGCTAAACAAGATGTCGAGAATTGGTGCAAAAAGTGCATAAGATGTGCGGCTACCAAGGTTCCAAAAGTAAAGCCACATGGACAAATGCAACAATACAATGTCGGAGCACCTTTCGAACGAATAGCCATCGACATTGCTGGGCCGTTTCCCGAAACCTTTAATGGAAACCGATATACCCTCGTAGTCATGGATTACTTCAGTAAGTGGCCGGAAGTGTTTGCCATCCCAAATCAAGAGGCTAAGACCGTAGCTGAACAGATAGTCAACAACTGGGTGATCAGATTTGGGGTCATAATGGAGCTGCACTCTGACAAAGAGCGAAACTTTGAATCAAAAGTCTTCCAGGAAATATGCCAATTTTTGGGAATAAGAAAGACAAGGACGACGCCACTACACCCTCAATCTGATGGAATGGTTGAGCGATTCAATCGGACCTTGAATAAGCATCTATCTAAGGTTGTCAGCAACTGCCAGCGGGCTTGAGATCGACACATACCCCTCTTCTTAATGGCCTACCGAAACGCGGTCCATAGCCCAACAGGGCACACACCATCCGAGATCTTATTTGGTCAAACAATTCGGTTGCCAAGTGAAGCAAAATTCGGATCCCCACCGACGGAGCCCAAAGAGGTGAACGAGTATGTGAATGACTTGCGCAACAGGATTCGTAAATTGCATGAAGACACCAGAGAAAAGATGAAGCTAGCAAGCAGCGGTATGAAGACTAGGTACGATATCAAGGCGAAATCTTCCGGTTTCAAACCAGGAGATCTGGTCTGGCTGTATAATCCTCAGCGTAAGAAAGGCAAATCACCAAAATTGCAACAGGACTGGGAAGGTTTATACGAGGTGATAACCCGCATTAATGACGTTGTCTACCGGATCCAGCGTGGCGATCGAGGAAAATTGAAAGAAAGTGGTCCATTTGGATAGAATGTGTATTTCAACGGGATGCTGAATGACGAAGTTGTTCGGGACGAACAACTGTAGGGAGGGAGCAATGTGATAACCACTTAAATGTGAGCAGTGACATCTAGATTTACAGAGCAGAAGATGTCGATACTCGAAGACCAGAATATTTCGATACTTGAATAACAAAGTTTCGACCATTGATGACTGGAGAGTGGAATCGAATTTTCTAGCAAATTGGAAAATGGGACGCTGGATGGGGAGGATTGTTCTCGAAGTATGTCATTCGAGTATAAATACCAGCATCCCCAAGGTATGCAAGTAAGTTCATCAGTTGAATTTGAAGTGTTAATTAGGAGAATTGATTAAGTGGTTTAAGTAAAAGAGAAGAAAAGTATAAGCGGTTGAGAAATTGGATTGTATTGAGAGATTAAATAGTGAACTGTAACTGTACTGAATAAACAGATTTGTATTGAAAAGAATAAGTTCTATCATTTGTACCCACACAAACATTTTACAATATGTAGGTATATTTCTGCTCTGTCTGTTCCTCACCGTGCCAAAGTTGCAAAGGACAAAAAATACGAGAATACAAAAACCTGGCTATGGAGGAGAGGACAGACCGTTTACTGATGTATGGTATTGAATACTCCTTTGCAGTGTTGGGTTACAATGGAGTCTCCTCTCCAACTCTAAAAATCGTTTTAAGGCACCGTGACGTGTTATTCCCATGGAGGGATGCTTGCCCCCCTTAAACGGTAGACAAACCTGATACCGACAACCAGGTAATCTTATGGTATTTCCATCGTAGCTGGGTTTTTTGAGTGACCGGACTGGAATTCCTAGCAACCTTGATGACCTCACTGAGAAGGATGTCGCTGTAAATATCACCACCTAATAGCATGTCTACCCCTGACGGTGTATTGAATGTTGGATTCGCCAAAGGTAAGCCTCGAATACTATTCCATTTAATACAGTCAATGTATTTGGCCGGAAGAAGCCCAGTCAGTGTTCTAAAGACCAAACTACTCAAGTTCCAGGTCGACGGCGGTTTGTGTGGTTCCACTGCTGACCAACTCCAGCCCATTAATCTTCATAAACGTCCTCTTTGGTTTCAGACTAAGTCGTTGGACGGCTGACTCCATGATGAATCCTCAGATCCTCAGACCCTGGATCTACTAAAGCTCTCAAAACTTTACTCCCTCCGCCTGAAGATCTAACCCTCAACAACGCTGTAGCTAACAAAACCTTGGTGTTTGTGTTGACATGATAACTTTTGAGATGTGTGTTGTTTGACGTGTTTGATTGGAACTCCGGTGGAAGACTGGTGTGGCTGATCGTTATTTGTGTGGCTGAACGTAGATGGATGAGGAGCAAATTGCATAGCTGATGGTGCACCGTCTGTGGCTCTCCCCATGCTGCGCGTGTTTTCGTGTAGCAGAGAATGGTGACGCTGCTTACAGAAATGGCAGCATTTCGTACTGGTATATCTTTGTTTAAAATGGCTGTACGCCAAGCAATTTTCGCAAACTTTCAATCTACGTACAGTTTGCCTCCGACGCTTCACTCCCATTTGAAAAAACCTATCACAATTCCTAAGCGAATGCTGACCCCTTTGACACACACTACAGCTGACCTGTTTTCTTGACTCCTCCTGGCTATAAAAAACATTACTCGTTCCTGATCTCCACTGCTCGGATTTGCTACTGGAACCTCTGGGATCTACTGCTTCTAATGTACGAAACCGACACTCTAAAAATTCGACAAACTCCTTGAATGATGGCAATTCCTTACTCGAACCTAGCTTTTCTTCCCATAACTGCTGTGTATTATTCGAAAGCTTTTGCAAAATAATAAAAATTAAAATAACATCCCATCTATCTACTGGCAGGCCTAAATTCTTCAATGCATGAATTATTTCTTGGGAAGTATCCAGGATTCTTTTGATGTTAGCCGATGAATCAGAGGTAATTGTATGTTGATTAAATAAAAGTTTCAGCTGAGTATTAACCAACACTCTTTTATGATCGTAGCGCTCTGTCAAGATCTTCCGTGCTGGACCATAATTGCTTTGATCGATAGCCAAGTGCTGTATAAGACGATCTGCTTCTCCGCTAACCGACGACTTCAAATAATGAAGCTTCTGGACATCGCTTAAAGAGTTGTTGTTATGAATTAGTGCCACAAACATGTCGTGAAACGACCTCCATATTTCATAACTGCCAGAAAACGTTGGAATATTGATGACCGGCAATCGCAGCTCGTTGCGGCCTCGTTCCATGATATCTGCCGTTACCTGAGATGCGCTTGAACCGTTTGTAGCAGCTTTAATAACTGGAATTTTGTCTAATGCATCTAGCAAATCTGCTTTGTAATCCGCAAACAATTCGTGGATTTTATGAAATGTCTGCACTAACACACAAACCTGTTCAGAATCAATTTTGCCATCATCTACCATGATATGTTCATGGTATTTATTTGCCTGAATAATTTGCTTGTCTAGTATTGAAATACGAGTTTGAATATAATTCGCCCTTCTCAAACGCGCCTTTCCAAAATTCTCATAGTCCTTTTTGATACGTTCAAGGACGTTAATTTGTAATTTTCCGAAGGACATGACGTGAAAATTTATGCGAGATGTGCAAAATTATTACACAAAACTACTAATAATATGTATATTGTGTATATGTTTTAAAATTTACAACGATGGGGATTAATAAGTGTATTATATATCTATATATATTTATATATGTAAATTTTTGTGTACAGTGCAAGTAATTATAATGGAAACGACTCACTTGAACTTCCGACTGATGATTTCCTTTTAATTTCTTCCAGGTATGCACTTCTCCTGATGAGTTTTCCTGTGCACACACACACTTTTCGAGCTTCCTTAAACTTTTTTTGAAGTATGCCGCGATGAACCCATCTTGATGAATTGCTGGTTGCAGTTTTTCTTCTTCTTATGTTAAACTTCTTGTGTTGATTTTGATAATTCATGTATTAATATTATAAAACTTCAGTGTTGATAATGTCGTTTATAAATATGTATGGACGAGTATATCTATATGTAGATTCTTGTGTTAACAAACGTACTTGTACAGTTTTGTGTTGATTTTGTATTAAAATTCTTGATCCGGCTCGAAGGACTAATTGTTGCTTTTCCAAAAGAAAGAACCTTTTCAAAAAAAATATACGACTATGTCTTTTCGGTATCTTAAACGTTATAAAAAATATAACTGAAAATCCTTATTTAACTGCTAATCCAAAATGTTATTTTTATAACTGACATTTATGTCGTGACATATGTTTTGTTTTAGTACATGTTTTGTTTGTTTTGTAAATTACGTGTTGACATTTCTATTTTTATTTATTTTTATTACATTTGGTTTGGAATTCAAATATTTATATCTAAATATGTACATATTTCTGGGTTGATATTCACGTGTTGTTATGTTTAAGTGGACTGTATGCCGATTGCTTTGAAGTGCTGTATGAATGGGTTGAATTATATTTGAAAGGAATTTAGAGTGGACGTGGTGTGCTTTGAGTGTTATTCATAGTGTGTAGTGTTCGTGGGGAGTGGGAAATTTGGTTATTTGATAAGAAATTTCCCAAATGCAACTTTATGTTCTATATATAATCTAAGGGTTTTTTAGTATAATTTTTTGTTCTGAATAAATTATATATATATATATTTTTTTTTTATATTTTACTTATGAGAAATGTGTGTTCGAGTAAAGCGTGAGATTTAAAATAAATGTTTAGCAGTATAGGAATGGATTTTAAAGTTTAGATTAGGTATTGATCGGCGGTTGCTTTGTTGCTAGGAGGAAGACATATTTTCGTGATACGTCGTTTAAGTTCCCCGGCTTGCGTTCAAGGGTAACAAAGGGTAAGTTTGTCTGCTCCAGGATGTATTTTTACAATCCAATCATCAACCATTTTGATGGTAGAATTCTCTTATCCTTTAACAGTTCCAGGTCTCCGAGTTGTGATTGATTTTCAGTCATCAGCGATTTTTGACGTTGCTGGAGACGAGACAAGTACTCCGAACTCCACTACTTGCAAAAATGTTGGTATAGCGGTCTAACGGTCATTATAGCTTATGTTTTCATTGGCGATGTCTGGTTCCGAAATTGTTTGGGTTCGCCTATTAAAAAGTGAGCTGGGGTTAAAGTGGTAAAGTCATCGGGATCATTTGTGTGGGGACACAGCGGCCTTCACTCTGTGTCAAAAGCGATGATAGTTCTTCAAATGTGAGTGTAGAGGTTCCCGCAACTCATTTTAAGTGGAACTTAAGTGGAACCCACCAAAGTGTGGTGATGCTGGAGGGATGAAATTTCACTGAGTGCCATTTGTCAGTAGAGTTTCTGCTACCTGCTTCTCGGAGTAGTTTGCTGTTCTTTGAAGATTACATAATTCGTTAGCCACGCCCACGAAATTTGTACCGCAATCGCTAAATACTTCTCTGCAAACTGCTCGCCTCGCAGTAAATCTAATAAATGCTGCGATAAGGGCCTGGGTCGTCATGTCGCTGACTAATTCCAAATAAAGTGCCTTGGTGGCCAGGCATACAGAAGTCGCAAAATATCCTTTAAAGATTTTTGCCCCCCGACACGTGCATGCCTTGATTTCGATAGGCCCAGCATAATCAACTCCGGCGTAGGAAAAGATGCCAGAAATCCTTACCATCGGTGCTGGTAAATTGCACATGAGTTGGCCGATGGGTTTTGCCTTTTTGCGTTCTTCAGATTTAGTATCCAAAATCTTTGACGAAGCTGAGCGAGCATGTTCTTGATTCCGCCATGGTATGTTGTAGCGTGAGCGTCCTTTATAATAATACGGCTAAAATGGTGATTCGGTCTCAAGATGATAGGATGTTGCTGCTCAAAGTTAAGGTTTGAATTTTGTAACCTACCCCCTACTCTTAAGATTCCAAAGTCATCCGTAAACGGTTTTGTACGTGCTATACTTGAACAGCTTGATGAATATATTCCCTTGGAAAATCCTCACTGCTAGTTTCAGAGCTGAATCCATCACCATCGGCGTAAAGATTGTGGGATGCTTACCTATTCGGCGCATGTTGAAAATAAATTGGGTGCAGTACGCTAAAATTCGCAGAATTTTCCGAAGGTTCGAGTGGCGGTGTATCAGTGTGTTAATTTCATTATCTTTTGTGATGACGCAATGAGATTTAATTTTTCGCCTTTCTTCATCAGTTGTCACCGTCGTTGGGTGAGGAGGAGCCTCAAAGTTCCATTCGGACATAAGGAATTCTGGTCCATTCCACCAAAGTGTGTTGTCATTTAAACCGGGTGGTAATAACCCACATGATGCCAGATCGGCAAGATTGTGCTGAGTTGGTATATAGTGCCACATACTACAATTTGTTATCCGTTGAATCTCTGCAACGCGATTGCTGGCAAAGGTTTTCCATTTAGCCGGAGGTGACATGATCCACGCTAATGTTATCTTGGAATCTGACCAAGCGTAGATTTTGACAATATCCAAACT
Organism: Volucella bombylans; assembly: GCA_949129095.1. NCBI lineage: Eukaryota > Metazoa > Arthropoda > Insecta > Diptera > Syrphidae > Volucella > Volucella bombylans. The sequence continues at coordinate 211,813,094 of OX422140.1, read as the reverse complement.
CAAGACTCTTCTGGTAAATTGAAGAAGTATAAGAAAAAGCTCTAGCCTGGGTAGGGTTACGGTCTTCAGCGGAGCCACTCTTCTCTTTGACATCACGAGATGAATGTGAATATTGCGTCGTCATCTCAAATTCGTAAGTAGACTACTGCTCCATAGGCCTTCTCTCTCAGAAGCATCACTAACACAATGTATTTCCAGGTCTCGTCGTTTTGCGCTGAAATTGATCTACCGTGGTATCTTGATATATTGAATGGATGGCAGCTCATGTCGAAATGCTTATCACTGGATTTTCAATTCCACTGAAATCGGGTCGTCCCACGCAAGTCCACAACTGCTGCATCAGAATTTTCGAAAAAATTATGCACGGTGAAATCCACCCAAGGGGGTCGAAAAGTTTTGCGATAGTTGACAGCATCGATCTTTTTGTTGTGGCTTCATCTGTTTGAACAACAACATTTTGAAAGGAAAAGGAATCTACTATGGGGGACCACCTATTACCTAGCGTATTAATTTGTGGAGTAGAAGCTACTTCAAAAGTTAAAGAAAATCCTAATTCCCTTTGGTCCGAAAACCTGGTCCACTTCCGCAGTTTGAATCCGGCAGATGATAACAATTTTCTCGCTTCATCACGTAGTTTTTGTGTTTCTTCCAAGGATTCGGCACCAGCGATTAAATCGTCAACGTACATAGCCTTGCGGATGACACTTGCATCGATTTTATAGTGATGTTCTTCGTCGTCTGTAGCTTTTCGGATGGTGGGATTGGCAAGATAGGGTGCACTAGCAGTTTCAAGTGTGACTGTCTACAAACGATATATCCTAATGGGTTGAGTTGGATTGTCATGCCGCAGAATTAGTTGATAATACAAATCCCTCTTCTTCATTCGTATCTGCCTAAACATTTTCTAGATGTCTGCGGTGAAGGTAAATTGATAAGTTCTCCATACTAACACAATATTAATAATGCTATTTTGTGTCTTAGGTCCTATCAACAAGGGTTCGTTTAACGATGCACCATCTATAGTCTTCGCAGCTGCATCAAAGACGACTCGCAGTTTGGTTGTCGTACTGGACTCCTTCAGAACAGGATGATGAGGAACAAAATAGTGACAGGGAGTATGGAGAATATCATCGTTGGGATTATGTACTTCGGACATATGCCCTACCTCCAGGTATTCCTTGTTAGGTTCCAGGTTTGTTTCGAAACGTTTCTCCTACGCAAGGCATCTTGCTTCGAGGGCCCAAGCACGGGTATCCATCCATCCTTAAAGGGAAGACATACTTCGTACCTTGCACATGGTAGACGTGTGGTTGTCTTCAGGAAGTACTCCTCACACGCATTGTTATCCTCCATCTCGGTATCTGTATAGGATGCTTCTTCTATTTCCCAAAGCCTTCTTAATTTGGTATCGATATCAACGAACTGATCGAAACAGTGTTTTAAGGGTGTTGTTTCTAAAGGCACCTGCCTAGCAAGATCTATCCTAACTCTGTTTTCTGAGCTACGGGCGTCATGCCACCTAGTTTGGTTTTTTTTGTTTTAGTTTTAATTGCATTTTATTTACTTAATCATTAACTCTTACATACTAACAAAAAATGCTTAAATGCTAGCTTAAAATTACTTAACAATCTTATACTAACTTACTGGCCCCACACGGGCACTCTAAGCTACTCTAACTTCTTATATCTATGTCTTTCGACTTCATTTACATTTTATTTTGAATGTTTGTTTTGTATACTTAGGGCTAAGAAAAAATTGTTAATAAGAAACTTAGCCTATGGATGTAATTTTTTATTTTTTATAAAAACTTAATATCTAACTTAAAATAAACCTTAGTCTACCTAATCCTCCATACACAATACACACATACATACACATAAACGTTATACACAATTATATACATATATTACATTAATATATGTATATATTTCTTAAGTGCTAACCTAAACCTATGTAAGCTGGCCATCGCTATTCAGAGAGCAAATAGATTGGTCAGCTCTGCCTCATTAGTGAGGCTGGACCGTAATTGACGGAAACGACGACGAAACATCTTTTCCATCATTCAACCACCAGAAATGCTGGTGCTGCCGAACGACATCTTTCTTATCGCTATTCCCCACCGCCCTACTGAACCTGAGATGATCCTGTGGCATACGCAACATCTGGAAATGCCCCCTCATAAATATAACAACAAGAATTATATGTAAATAAACTTGACATTTAGACGTGTGAAAGAAAAACTAGGTTAAGGTAGAATAAAATCAGTCATTCAGTTTTGTTCTTCAGAGACACGCGTTTCCTGTTATAAGTACTCCACATATTGGTGACCCCGAGATAAAAAAAAAAAAAAAGAGCACAATGGCGACCGACAATAAAAACTTAGCAACAAATTCGGCAGAAGCATCGGCAGAACAACTGGGAAACGACAACGTACAAATAGCAAAAGTTTCCATAAGGATACCACCCTTTTGGCACGCTAAGCCCGAGTTGTGGATTGCACAAGTGGAGTCGCAGTTTATTGCGGCAGACATATCGAGTGACAAAACCAAGTATCATACAGTCGTTGCAGCAATGGAAAGCAATATCCTAGCGCAAATAAGCGATATTATACTTAACCCTCCATCAAATGACATGTATATTACCTTAAGAAGTCGCCTCATTGAACAGTTTGCAGACTCAGAGCAGAAACGAATCAAGAAACTGCTACAAGACTTGGAGTTAGGTGACATGCGGCCATCTCAGTTGTTGCGTGAGATGCGTGACCTCGCAGGAAATGAAATGAACGAAAGTATGCTGAAATCTATCTGGATGAACAGATTGCCACCAAACATTCGATCCATTATATAGATCAGCAATGATGCCCTGGACAAAGTAGCGCTCCTCGCCGACAAAATTATTGAGATTAACGACACTCCAATGCTCAACGTTACGTCCACAAACGAGCCACCGTCTCAAATGGAACGTCAACTAGCAGAACTTACTAGGGAAATTGCCACTTTAAAAGCGGCAATGAGAAATCGAGAAATCGAGCAAGATCCCGATCGCGCCAAAATTCACGTTCGACTTCGACCAAACAAAATTACGAACTTTGTTGGTATCATCGAAAGTTTGGTGAAAAAGCAAAAAAATGTAGAAAACCGTGCAGCAAATCGTTAAACTGAAAAGTCTGTCATCAATGGCGGTTAGTGACAGACAGAATTTCGCAAACCGCCGGCTCCTCGTGGTCGACACGAACTCTAACCTCAGATTTCTAGTCGACACCGGAGCAGATGTAAGTGTCTTACCACCAACCCAGTCACAAAGAAAAAACGTCGATACGAATGTTTGCTTGTACGCTGCTAATAAAACCACAATTAAATCATTTGGAGAAAAAACGATAAGATTTAACCTTGGACTTCGTCGACAACTAACATGGACTTTCATCATAGCGGATGTGTCATACCCGATTCTTGGAGCTGATTTTCTATCCCACTTCAATATATTTGTCAGCCTGCGTCATCGGAAATTAATTGATGGGTATGCAAAAAGCAGTCAATGTTGCAGCGTAGTTCGCACTAAGGAAATATTACAAAATTTGTCTTGTATTAATCATTCACTCCCATTCCAGGATTTACTAAGCGAGTTTAAAGATATTACACACAGCAAGACTATCTCAACCCTCAACCAACATAATATAACTCATCACATCATAACAAAGGGCCCCCCAGTTTTTGCCAGACCGAGACGACTATCACCCGAAATGTTAAGAGCAGCTAAAGCCGAAATTCAACTCCTCCTCGACGCAGGTATATGCCGACCATCTCGGAGTCCATGGGCTAGTCCACTACACATGGTTAAGAAGAAAAACGGGGAGTGGAGACCATGTGGGGACTACAGGCGTTTAAACAGCATCACCGAACCGGATAGATACCCCATCCCCCATTTGCACGATTTCATTTACACTTTGCACGGCTGCACCATTTTTTCGACGATTGATCTACGACGAGCGTACCACCAGCTTCCTCTCGAGCCTGCGGACATACCAAAGACTGCAATAACGACACCGTTTGGTATGTACGAATTCGTATATATGTGCTTTGGACTTCGCAACGCTGGACAAACCTTTCAACGCTTTATGGACCACATCTTGCGTGAATTTGATTTTGCTTGGCCATATCTAGACGACATTCTGATCTCATCAAAAGACTTGCACGAACATCATCGACATCTTCGTCTCGTGTTCCAGAAGTTGCGAGAGTACGGCGTCGTAATCAATTTACCAAAATGCGTACTAGGTCAGTCAGAAGTACAATTTCTTGGATACAAGCTCAGCAAAGAAGGTGTCAAGCCACCAACCGAAAGAATTCAAGCATTGCGAGATTACAAATTACCGGAGCGAGTTTGCGACTTACGACGTTTTCTTGGAATGACAAATTTTTTTCGTCGGTTTTTACCAAACGCAGCTGAGAAGCAGCAACTTTTGTCAAAGCTGATAGTAGGCAACAAGAAAAATGACAGAACTATTATTAAATGGACGGAGGAAAGCAAACTGGCATTCCAACAGTGTAAAGATCATTTGTGCAACGCAACATTACTCGTTTTTCCGAAACCAAAAGCTAAATTGGCACTTATGGTAGACGCTTCTAGCACGGCTCTCCGTGCTATACTTCAACAGCAAAACGGCAACAAGTGGGAACCTCTGGCTTTTTACTCAGAGAAACTAAACGCAGCTCAACAGTACATACGACCGCGAACTACTAGGAGCATATAAAGCGGTAAGGTATTTCCAATACATGCTGGAAGGTGAAGAGTTTACCATCTGGACCGACCACAAGCCGTTACAGTTTGCTTTTCAACAAAAGCAAGAGAAGGCCTCACCTAGACAGATCCGTTACCTCGATTTCCTCGCACAGTTTACGACAAATATTCGATATATGCCCGGTAAAGATAATATCATTGCAGACACCATGTCAAGAATGGAAGCGATACACGTGGCAGACACTATTGATTACGATCGTCTGAGCGAAAGTCAAAAACAAAACGACGAGCTTCAGAAATTATTAATGAATAATACCACGAATTTAATTTTAAAACCGTTTATCATTCCAGGCTCAAGCGCAAAAGTATTATGCGATGTTTCCGCTGGCAGTATTCGCCCATTCCTAACAGAAGACTTTCGAAAAATAGCGTTTAATTCTATCCATAATCTATGCCACGGTGGAGCAAACAAAACAACAAAGATGGTAGCAAGCATGTTCATCTCGTCAAACTTAAGAAAGGACTGCACAGAATGGACTAAATCGTGTCTACCCTGCCAAAAATCGAAAGTCCAACGACACAACAAAGCACCAATATCAACATACCTTCCACCTGGACAACGATTCGAACACGTTAATATGGATATAATTGGACCACTACCACCATGCAAGGGATATCGCTACTGCCTAACTTGCATTGATCGGTACACTCGCTGGGCGGAGGCCTACCCATTGGAAAATATAACGGCCGAATCGATTAGCTCTGCGTTTGTCAACAACTGGATAGCAAGATTTGGAGTTCCCCTCAGAATAACCACGGACTTGGGACGGCAGTTCGAATCATCACTGTTTCGAGATCTAACCAGACTTCTCGGAGTCAAACATCTCAAAACAACAGCATACCATCCAGCTGCAAATGGCATAATAGAACGCTGGCACAGATCACTAAAGTCCGCAATAAAATGTTATCAAACTGAGAAGTGGGTCGACGTCTTGCCACTCATACTCTTAGGTTACAGATCTTCATACAAAGAAGAGATCAGAGCAACTCCGGCTGAAATGGTATACACTCTTCGGTTGCCAGGTGAGTTCATACAACAACAACCACACGTTATCATTTCAGAAAGCGATTACGTCGAACTACTCGACACACAAATGAGGAAATTGAGGCCGACTGCAACATCTAATCATGCAAAATCTTCACCGTTCATCCAGAATGAACTAGCTAGCTCACCAGCAGTGTTCATTCGTACCGATAAGGTTCGCCGCCCTCTACAACCTCCATACGAAGGTCCATACTCAGTTATTAAACGTTACGACAAATACTTTATAGTGAACGTCCGAGGGAAAGAGACCAACATCAGCATCGACAGATTGAAAGCAGCATTTACTACACCCAACGTTACAGAAAATCAGCAGAGATCAACCGAAGAGCCAGAAGCTTATCGTACACGCTACGGGCGAAAGGTGCGATTTCGTTTACCATCTAGGGGGGAGTAATGTGGCATACGCAACATCTGGAAATGCCCCCTCATAAATATAACAACAAGAATTATATGTAAATAAACTTGACATTTAGACGTGTGAAAGAAAAACTAGGTTAAGGTAGAATAAAATCAGTCATTCAGTTTTGTTCTTCAGAGACACACGCGTTTCCTGTTATAAGTACTCCACAATCCACTCTGCCGTGTGCGACGTCTCTGTTGTAGTTGAGTCGCCTATCCCCAGCTGTCCGAGCGACATGGAAGATTAACGGAACCGCTGATCTACCCTGGATCAACCCAATCTGATCCATGTAGAGGAAAGCTTCCGGTGGAACGAAGCCGTCAGAGCGCACACTCTCGTGGTAAAGGTAATTGGGGTAGTAAGCCCCAGATATCAGGTTATTCGTCGAGGTCATTGCTCTTGCAATGTGCCTTCGAGTCAGCTTAATTACGAAGTTGTCCACTGGTATTAGGTTCGCCCTGTTATAAAGGACCTCATTAGGATAAAAATTTTTGTACTCCGACTCTGGTGTTCTGTACAAGCAAAGGCAAGCCCTCTCAAACACCCGAATCTTTTCCATTAAGCTTGCTCGTACATTGAACCACACGGGACAACCAAATACCAACATGGGCCTGATAAGGGCCATGTAGCAGATTACCTTTACCCTCGCATCGAGTTGGCTGCTATAAATCAGTCTCTTTGTAAGGGCAAAAGCGCCTTTAGCTCTGGCCAAGGTCTTAAATAGAATGGTTTCCGACTTCTGAAAGTTAATTTTTAATTTCCAGTCATAGCAAAATCGTCTTATCTTATCGAAGTCGCTCTGCAAGAGAGTATTAATGACCTCGATTTTTGGACCTGTTCTGTACGCTATCAAATCGTCTGCGTACGCAATAGTATGGGGAAATGAACCTATCAAGTCGCTAGTATAAATGCTGAATAGGATCGGCGAATTGACCGCGCCTTGCTGAAGACCATTTTTAATTTGAAATATTCCAACAGAAGTCACATCACCATTTTTCACGATAAACTGTCTGTTGGTTAGCATGTTATAAAGAATGTACAAGAGTGCTTTACTAATCCCCAGCCTAGTCAGCTTATAGAAAAGACCCTCTAACCATACGGTGTTGAAGGCCTTCTCCAAGTCAACAAGGCAGGCACCAGTACCTGGTTTTTTCCCTTTATTCCATTGGATATCGGACACCAGAATTACACGCGGCATGTGAGATATCATGTCCCGCCTTAAAACCGAATTGGTTATTTGGAACTACATATATGTTTGTCCTCAACCCAACTGGACAGAGCTCTATTGATTACCTTTTCAAAAACCTTACTGATATTCGGAAGGAGACTTATCGACCGGAGATTCGCTGGATTGGATATATCCTTCCCCTTTTTGGGGATAGGTTGAACCACCGCCGTTTTCCAATGCGCTGGATAATGTGCATTATTCATTGCATTATTAAACAGGGTGGTGTAAATGTCCACCGCTTCTAGAGGAAGATGTCGAAGCACGATGTTCGGAATACCATCGATCCCCACCGGTTTCTTAGCCCTGATTGTGTCGAAGATCTCATGGAGTTCTTCCTTCGAAATGAACGGGGGTAGGTCACCCTCTATGGCAATGACATTATTTGCCATATTTTCGTCGATGAACCGGGTGAAACCAGAGCCCTCGGATCGCCAGTTCCCTATTTCATTTCGAATGCAGAAGTCGTGCACCAAGACGCGACCCTCATAATTAGAGCCAATGGTATCAGTGGCCTTGTATACTTCCTGGAAAGTCGCCCCTATGGCCTCAACCTTCTCCTGTGGATCCTCGATCACAAAGAAGTCGCCATCATCAGCGGCCTCGTTTGAATCAATACCTGCTATTGTCAGTAACCGTTCGTTGTCTGTTGTCCGGGCTATTTTAAGACACTGAAGGTCGTTTTGATTCTTTCTTCGAAATAGTTTATTGATTTGCGGAAACATATTCGAGTTGCTGGTGTTTACAGCCCGAACCTTGTTGTTCCAATATGAACTTACAGAAATTCTATAATTCTCTTTTATTAACGTTTGCACATTTTTAATCGACGACTTTGGTGTCCTAATCTCCGGGTCTTGTCTGTCAGTTAACTGTCTATACAAGTTTTTGAGTCTTGTCAGAAGTCTACTTTTTTGTCGGTGCAGTGCGTCAATAGTAGGATTGCGGAACAGATCTTCGTTAGTTGTACGTCGATACCGCGGTATTGTAGTGTCCATAGTTTGTTTAATTGTCTCGTCCATTTGTTTTAGGTAATTGTCGATCTCCTCGTTTGACAAATTCCTATTGGATGGTGGGTGGAGCGTGTTCGAGGAGAGCGCTCTTGTCAAGGTTGCGGAGAAGCGTGTCCATCGAGTCTTACTGTAGTTGTAAGAATATCTTTGGACAAACTCCTCCAATTCCGCAATTTCGTTGGGAACTGTAATTTCGGTGCTAAAACCGCAATGGTCGCTATCATACACGAATGTGCGTAGACAGTTTAATGTTTGTAAATTCGTACCTGTCAGTCGTATACGTTCGTCGTATAGCAGTAGATCCAAATAAGACCCGCCTCTGGGAAACGATGGGTCGCTTTGAGACCGAGTCTGTACATGACATCGTGCTGACACCACCAATCGAGTAGTAGGTTCCCTCTAGTATTTGGCAAATTATTTCCCCAATCTCTGTGTCTAGCGTTGAAATCCCCGCCGATTATAAAATAATTCTCCCCCGATTCCAGCCTCAGAAGTCGAAAAATCGTGTCGAGCTCTGTAATGAATAGGGCGGATTGTGAAGCCTCAGGTGCATAAACAGAGGCCAAGCACAGCCGCTTTCCACTGCGGAGCGGTATGTAAATGACGACTGCTTCCAACACCCGGAACCTGAGCAACACTCCCTTGTACACTCTGTGAACTTTTATACCTTCTTTAATGAAGATCGCGACACCGCCTCCACGTTTGGATCTGGGCCGATTTCTTCTTCTAACAATATAATTATTGTACTCCAGTTTGTGCTTATCGGTTAGCTTTGTTTCGCTAGCGAAAAGCACATCAGGAGTTTGGTCTTGTAGCAATTCAAACATCGCGGCTCTTCGTTCGATCCTAATCAGTGAATTAACATTCACCGCAAGGACCTTCAAAGTTTGCTCCACCATGCGCGTACCCATTACGGCATGTGTTGCGTTAGGCCCGGCAGCAGCGCGTAGATTTGGCCCACCCGCTTGGCCTGTTCTTGCACCTGCTTTTGCAGATGAGCCATCTGCCCTTGAATTGCGAGCAAGATGGCCAGCATGTTAGGTGCAGCTTCCGTTGTTCTCGGCGTTGGCGCCGGAGAAGCAACAGCCGCTTGCTGTACCGTAGCACCCCTACCTGACGCCATTTGGGCGTAGGAAATTTGGGACGTGACGGCTGGTGTTTGAAACCGAACAGGTGAACGTTTGACCTCCACCTTCTGCTGCCGGGCCAGTTTTGCTTTCTTATTGTCAGCGAACTTAGGACAACCCCGATAGTTTGCGTTGTGTCCCACGTTCCCACATAATACGCACGAGAGCTGCGACCTATCGGATGCTCCATCAACACACAGAGCACACTCCTCGGAACTGTGGTTCTTTGCGCACTTCACGTGGTAAATGGCTTTACCCCTACAAACTTGAGTCCTTCGCACTCTTTCTCTTTAAGCAGTGCCAGGATCTCCTCATGATCAGAAGACGGTTCCAACCCCTTCAGCAGCATCGATTGCCGCTTTTCACACTTCGGTGTGAATGAGAAGTGCTCCGTCGTCGTTTATTTTAGGAGCTCTTTCACTTTCGCGTAGCCCTCCACTGTATTACAGTGGATGGCATGACGATCGTTCCCCAATCTCTTAATATTAAAATTGTTACCAATGACCAACTTACACAGGTCCTTGGTTGCACTTACCTCTAATTTATAGGTATTGATAGGAGGTACCTTCTCCTTCTTATTCTGCTGTTGTTGTTGTTGTTGCTGCTGTTGTTGTTGCTGCTGTTGTTGTTGTTGTTGTTGTTGTTGTTGTTGCTGCTGCTTTTTTTAAGCTGCTGTGGTTTCAGGTGTTGTTTATGCAGCTGTTGCTGGATCTGCTGCTGCTGTTGTTTCTGCTGCTGCTGTTTTGTTTGCTGCAGTTGTTGTTTCTGCTGCTGCTGGTTTTCTTGTTGGAAGCTCGCTACTTCTAATTGCTCCCTCTGTCTGCGTGCTGCTTGTTTTTGCTTAATAGCAAGTACTTTTTCTTCCAGCTTTTGTATGCTGCTGGTTATGTCAGTTATTTGCTCATCCTCATCTTCCGACTCGGATGCCGCTAGAGAGGCAAAGTTATTATTGCCCCCCTCATAATGAACCTCGTCAGCCGTTAAAACGGCATTTATTCGTTTTTTTGTGAGATTAGGAGGGGTTTTCAAACTCCTCCTCCTTTTGATGGCTTTCGCCACGGCACCGGCAACACTATTTTGATTTACTTAATTAGTTTTTTTATTTGTAAACACACAAAAAAAATAAAAAAACAAAATAAAAAAATAAGTTCCAAGATTGGCCTGGGCTCGAACCCGTGTCCCACTATTCACTGAACGACGCCGTTAACCGCACGGCTACCGAGTCAGCTAACTAAATTTTATATAATTCACAATTTTTTTTTATTTTTTTTTTACTTTACGTAAAGCCGAAGCACGTCTGTTCTCTACGGAGATCTGCGAACGACTGCGTCATGCCACCTTCGCTCCTTACGATATTTAAAATCATATTTAAATAACTTGGAAAACAATAGTCATAACACGAAATCAATATAATCAGTGTCTTATTTTTAAAAAGCTCTTTCCAACAATATACATATATTCAGTTCATTTGACCTTGACTGACTTTTACAAGGTCAAGTTTAAGGAATAAGTTGAACCTTCTTGTTAATACTATTATCTATATATGATTGACAACTGATTATTTCATATTACATATCACCAATATCACGAAGAACGTGTAAATTGCGTATTTTGAATTTTTTCCTGACTGTTTTATGTTACGAGTACTACATATCATTTTTTAGTAAAAGTTAAAAATACACAATGAATTAAAAAATAAAACAGATAGATACAAAATTTTTATTTTCAGAAAGTTTTTACAAAGGCTTGTTTTCATTATGTTAAAAATTAAATTAAATGACAATAACTTTTTAGGTTGTCTGTCAGGTTAAAGTGTTATCTGCAATAAATTCATTAAAACTTAGCGATTGATTTATAATTTTAAGAATATTCACTGTAATTAGGTTACGGTATCTTAGAGCGTTTTTTAAGAAATTGTAAAGTTGAATTGTCTTCTGTATGTCCAAAAGCAAGGGCGCACTCCAACAGTGATATGTATTTTCAGTAGCATCAAGGTTGCAGATCGTACAAATGCCTACTGAATCTCTTCTGAAAGCTTTTGCATTGAGATTGAGCAATCCGCACCTGGGCTTTAACACCATGCTAATCATCTCGCGTGAGTTACTGTCTTCGAAGTAGTTTGGCACCTCGGCATAATTTAGTTTAATGTTTGTATGTTCCGTCCAATGTCTTTCTATAAGTTTTTCGCAAGTTTCTATATGCAATGCTTTCCACTCAGACTTTGTTGACCAGTTAAACTCAATGTTGACCTCATTGAAGAGTTCTGACCGCTCACTTGCCCAGTAAATCTGCTTTCTTATGATGACATCTGAAAGTTTTCTCGGTAATCTGTTTTCAGGAAGGGTGATAACTATTTGGATGTATTTGAAATGGAGTTCTAGTGTTGAAAGGAAGGGTTTTGGAAGTCCTGTTTCTAGATTAAGCACGTAATTTGGTGTGTTACTAAGTAAGGAAAAACATCTCTTGATAAAAAACCTTTGCAATTTTTCGACTTCATTGTATTCCGAGTAACCCCAAACTTGCGCGCAGTAGTTCATCACTGATTTGGAAGCCGCTTCATATATTTTGTACTTAGCTGAGTGCTGTATGTTTTTGTTTTTGATGAAATTTGACCAGCTTATTGAGTTTTTGGACATTGCGAGTCCCTGCATAAGATGTTCTGTCCACGACATATTGTAAGTCAGAGTTACTCCTAGGTACTTGTATTTGTTAGATATTTTGATTTCATGGTTGTTAAAAGTTCATTTTTCTTCAACTGCCCGCCGTCCGCCGTTTCGAAAAATCACTACTTCTGATTTTCTTAAGTTTACAAGTAGATTTCATGTTCAGCAATAATTTGCGAAGCTATTTATCATTGCTTGAAAGGAAGCGGAATTGTCGGAGAGAAGAACAATATCGTCGACATAAACTAACACTTTTACTAATATGCCTTCAATGGATACTCCACCCTGTAGATCAGAGTCGAAGTCATTCAAGAAAAAGATAAATAGCAGAGCGCTGAGAACGCATCCCTGTTTTACACCTTGATTGATAGGAAAGAAGTCACTGATGTTCGTTCCATTCCATACCGTTGCAATATTGTAGTGATAGATAGCATTTAGGATTGACAGAACTTTTGTGGACATTCCCAAAAGTCTCAGTTTGTGGAATAATGCGTCTCTGTTAAAGTTGTCGAAATCAGCTTTTAAGTCGATGAAGAATGCATCTAGTTTCTTTTTTGGCTTAGCTGTTGTTTTATAAGGCAGGAGAGATTTAAAATTTAGTCTACAGTTGAGTAGTTTTGCCTATATGCAGCTTGGAACTCTTTCAAAATCTGATTTTCTTGAACCCATCGATTAAGTCGATTCAAAAGAACGGTTGTGCACAATTTGTATATAGTGTTGTTGCAATGTGTTGGGTTGAATTAAAAACCTTATCGTTGTAGAATATTTTACTTATATTGAAGTTAGAACTTATTGTAAGAAATAAACCTGTGTTGTAATATGTTATAAAATTCAGTTTTATTTTCAGTTTTTGAATAACCGTTTGTATATCTGTTTTAATGTTGCTCGATTTTTATTGATGTTGCTAAACATTTTGTAAACCTATATTTGACATTTGTTCAAGTATTGTTCGATTATTAAGGGGCACACCTAGTGTGAAATTAAAAAAAAAAAAATCTATTTTTTTTTCATATTTCGATAAGTAATACCTTTAAAAATAACATACTAAAATTTTAAATCGATATCTCAAATAGTTTTTGAGTTACAGCCATTTGAAGAGCAACTGCTCGGCAGTTAATAGTTGTATTAGCATACGGGACGTACCTGAGGTATTGTTCGGAGTCTACCGTCTCTTCCTAATGGTTGCAACCGTTATAATACGATTCCAGTTTCTATTGTAGGCTTTCAGGTATACAGACATATATATGTATATATATGGGCCTGGAATAGCAGATTAGCTGTAAGTATGATTTTAATCCATTTATAACAGTGAAAACGATCATTTTATCTTTAAACGCGTTTTTCTCGAAACAGCATTTTTCAAATCTGCTGCAGTGATAACTCGGAGACAAATGATCCGATCACTATCAAATTTTTTCTGCATGTTCTGTATATAGTTCTCCATACAATGACCTACCAGTTTTTTGATCTGATCAAAAATCGAATTTTCGCAGGCCAAAAACGACCAAAATTTTTGGTAAAATTCAACTTTTTTTTAAAAAAACGCCGCCATTTTGTCAATTTTCGATTTTTTTTTTCGATCGTAGGTCATTGTACAGACAATATCTTCTAGTTTAACGAAAATTGTTTTTTTTTATGTTTCATCCACGGAGAAGGCCGGAATCACTGCAGCAGTGGAGGACCTTTTTTTTAGCGCCGTCGGAGATCGCGTGTATCTGGAAAAATATTTAATTTTTTTCTTCAAAAATTTTACTGTGTATTCTTAAAATATGTATAAATATACTCTTAAAATTTTAAAACAATTGATGCAGTAGTTTTTTTTTTTTTAAATTCCCAAAAATCGCCTTTTTTTTAGGCTGTCACACTAGGTGTGCTCCTTAAATAAAGTTAACAATACTATAATAATTATTTCTTTCATTTCACTTTTTTTAATTATTGAATAGATTCGCAAACACTCCCCCGCACGGTAAATCTTGTTCACCATATATACTCTGCTCATCTTCCTTCTGGTCATTGGGCCACAATGAATGGCAAGGCCATTGCCTTAACTTCTGGTTGGATATCTCGTAGACAGTCCTGATCTTGATTTTGGTGTAATGCCATCTCAGACATGAAAAGACAAATGTAATTAGTAAAATGAATACAAAATACATGTAAAAGTGTGACAACAACAAAGGAAATAGTATGAAAATTATTCGAATATTGCATTGCATATATCAACTGCGCCGTTTGCACTCAGGACGGTAAATATGTCGCAGTGCATATTTTCGTCCTTTTCGCAAATTGTGTTACGATGAGTGCAGTAATTCATTTTCAGTTGACAGTTTTAGTTCATGGTGTTGTGCGTCGTTGTTTTTTTTTTTGAGTTATTGTACTTAGCATTTTTTTTCGGTGTTTTTATTTTTATATATTTATTAGGTAAGTGTATTATTTTTTTTTTTCAATTTATATTCCTTTTCGGTTAATTTCGCGTAATTCATAAATCGATTTTAATTGTTTTCGCAGTTGCTGGATCAAGGGAGTTTGTGTGAGTGATAGTCTGTTTTGTATTATTTGTAGAATTTTAAGATTAAATGTAATTTGGTTTTAATATAATTTTAGGTGTGCATTGTGTATTGAGTGGGTAAATTCATAATTTAGTTTCATTTGCCTGAGTTATTTCTTGCGTTTTTAAATTTGTTTGGGGATATTGTTTTGAATTATGGACGGTATGTTTGTTTAATAAGAGATGTTGCTAGAGTTTGTCTCCAGAAACATTTTTCTTGAAGGACAATAATATTCAAATTTGATTATTGAAATGTATTATATTTTATTGTGTTGAATTAAGTTTATTTAGTATTTTTATGTGCCGTGCTGACTGTATTATGTTGTGTTATGTTAAGATTACGTATTTTTATTTAATTTGTGTTGAAACATGTGGGCCTTGAAACTAGTTTCTGTATTGTCTTGAAAAATGTTATTATTCTGATTTCAGTTTGTGGTTTGACTTTGTGTTGTTGATTCTGTTTGGACTCGTTGAATCAGCGATTGCCTCCTCGAGCTATCGCTATTGTGGCATGAGTACTGTCGAGGAGGGGCCATTTGGCATCTCAATCGTTTTTCGGCGAGATTTGTCGTTTCGCGTTGATTTTGTCGTAAGTGTTGCTGGGGAGTGGACAGGTCTTCGATATTGGGCGTTTTAATTTGGTAGTTTGAGTTTTAAGTGTTACTACCCTTACTAAATTGTCCGGTCCGGGATGTATTTTCGTTATGCGGCCTAGATTTCATTTGAACGGAGGCAGTCTTTCGTCTTTAATAAAGACTAAATCTCCTTCCTTTATTGTATAGTTCGATTCCATTCCATTTTGGGCGTTGTTGTAATCGGGCGAGGTATTCATTGCTCCACCGCTTCCAAAAGGACTGCGTCAGTGTTTGTATTCGTTTTCAACGCTCTAAATGCGAGATTTTGTCCAGCTGATACTCGGGTTGTGGTTGTGATGAGTGGTTCGCCAATGAGAAAGTGGCCTGGCGTCAAAACGTTCAAGTCGTCGATGTCTTCTGACAGTGGACACAAAGGTCTTGAGTTCAGACAAGCTTCCGCTTGTGTGAGAAGCGTGTTGAGTTCTTCGAATGGCAGAATCTGGTTTCCAGCCACACGTTTGAGGTGAAATTTGACGGACTTCACTCCCGACTTTTCTATGGATGGTAGCGAGAAATCCATCGCTGTTTGATTTGCCGGAATGCTTTTCAATACCTTTTCAGAGTTGTTGACATGTTTGCGTAAGTGAAATCCCGCGGTTGCCAAAATTTCCTTTACAGCCTTTAGTTTGTGTTGCGCTTCTTCAATTGTATAGCTCCACTGATGACATCGTCGGTTTCCTCCTTGATGACGGTGGTGGCCAAGGGAAATCGGTATGCTTCGTCTTCTGCTAGCTGAAGAAGTACCCTAACTGCCAGATATGGAGCTGATGCCGTACCAAAGGTGGCCGTGTTTAGCCGATAAATTCTCAAATTCTTTTCAGGATTGTCCCTCCACACAATCAGCTGGTAATTCGCATCATTTGGACTTACACGGATCTGGCGGTACATCTTCTCCACATCTCTAGTAAAGGTAAACGTATGCTTTCGTCACCTTAAAATTATGTCAATAACATTTGTTTGTTTTTTAGGACCCACCATCAACTTGTCATTTAAGGAAGAGCCAAAAAAAGGTTTGAAGGTTGCGTCGAAGACGACCCGCAACATTGTGGTGGTACTGGATTCCTTAATGACGGCATGATGGGGAATGAAGAAATGGAAAGTTGATTTGACAGCTTCATCGGACTCCTCGACTGGTGTCATATGGCCGAGCTCAATGTACTCGGTCAAGCATTTGCTGTATGCTTCGTATTGACTCCTCTCGAGCTGCAAGAATCGTTTGATAGCACCTTGCTGTGTTGGGCCCATACTTGGGTATTCTCCACCCTTAAATGGCAGACGAACTTCGTAACGACCATCAGGTAATCGTTTTGTAAATTTTGTAAAATGCTCCTCACACCTTGTATCTTCTTCTGATTCGTATGTGTCAAAAGGTTCCTCTTACATATGCCGGAATCTTTTTAAAGTGGTGTTGAGATCAACGTGATTAAAGAAGGCACGGATAACCTTTGTTTCCATCGATGGCACCTTGCCCAACAAGATCCATCCCAAATGTGTCTTTTGTGCAATTGGACCTATGCACTCGCTGCTTCTCCTTACTTCTCCAAGGATGATTTCAGCGTAGATGTCACTGCCAAGCAACATATCCACCTTTGCTGGAACATAAAATGTTGGATCTGCTAACTGCAATCCATTCAGGTATGTCCATTTGTCCATACAAGTATGCTGGGCCGGAAGGAGCCCAGTCAGCGATCTAAGCACAAGGGCCTGTACTCGACCTGCAAAATCGGTGACTAGCGACTCGATGGTTAGGTTTGTGTGATTGTCCACTGCTGACCTCCCCCAACCCGGTGATTTGGCTAAATGTCCATCGGGACCTCAAATTCAATCTTTGAACCGCTGCTTCAGTAATAAAAGATGCCTCGGAACCCGTGTCGATTAACGCCCTTAACGTTAGGTAACCTCCGTTGGCTGCCTTTACCTTGACCGAGGCTGTAGACAGAAGAATCTGCGAACTGATAGAGATGTGGTGCACGCCGTAGTTCTGACTTGTTGAGGATGAGGGCGTGCTAGTCTCCGCTTGTAGTTGACTTTGGGGTAGATTGAGAACGTGGGGTTGGTTGGGGTTAAACTCTTGACAGTGACACATGATTGGATCGCATGATTGGGCTTGTAGGTGGAAAGTTTTTGTTTGTTGATGGCTTTGGGTTGGATTTTGGTTATTAGGTATATACTTTGAGGCATTAGGATTAAAGGGTGTATAGTTGGCAGAATTATTTCCACTATTTATGCAGCAATGAGTGGTGCCGCTGCTTGCAGTAATAACAACACTTAGAGCTAGGGCATTTACTTTTGAAATGGCTATAGGCCAAGCAGTTTTCACATACCCTTATGTTGTAAACTGTTTTTTACGTTGGCCTACATCCATTTCTAAAAACTCTCTACAATCCCTCAATGCATGTTGTACGTTTTGACACACTTTGCACTTTAGTTGACATTGTGTTTGGCAAGTGTGGAACACTTGATTTGGTGTTCTGTTTTTGTTTGAGGGTTTTGTGATCGATTGTTGCTGGGATTGTTGTTCAACTGCTTCCAATGTTCTGAATCTGCACTGAAAAAATACGAAGAATTCTTTAATACTGGTTAAATCCTTATTATTCCCTAATCTCTCTTCCCATAGCAGTTGGGTGGTGTTGGTTAATTTTTGTAGGATGACAAAAATTAAAATGGCGTCCCATTGTACTACCGGTACCGCTACTTGGGGTACCCTAAGTTTTCTAAAGAGTGAATGATATCTTGCGACGTGTCTAAAATACATTTTATACTCGTTCCTGAGTCGTTGAACATAACTGCCTGACCGAAAAATAGCTTTAATTGGGTGTTTACAAGTACCCTTTTGTCGTCATACCGCTCTGTCAGAATATCCCAAGCACGCTTATAATTGCCCTTGTCAATGGCCAAGTGTTGGAGTAGCCTTTCGGTATCACCACGGACGTTACATTTCAAATAATGCAATTTTTGGATTTCTGACAGTGCTGCATTGGTATGAACCAAAGGTACGAACATGTCGTGAAAAGATCTCCACGTTTCGTATCCACTGGAAAATGTTGGAAGGCTGATAACGGGTAACATGAGCTCACTTCCACTACTATCACTGTTCTCAACCGATGCCATTGCTGTTGTACCGCTCCATTTTGAGGTTTCTTCGAACCTTAACTTATCCATATTATCCAGAACTTCCATTTTGTATTCTGCATATATCTCACGGATGGTATTGTATGCTGCTTCTAGATCTTCTTGTTTCAGTTCGGCTTCGATTTTACCTGTTCCAAGAATCTGTTGATGGTAGTGCTCCGCTGATATCATCTGCGTTTCCATCATCTCTAATCTCAATTTCAGATAATTTATTTTCCCTAGTCTAACTTTATCAGCTTTATTGAAATTTGACCTATCTTATTTGATGGTAACAAGGGTATTCAGCTGGAGCCTTCTGTAGGACATTTTGTATACTTATGCAATATATGTAATTGATACAGAAAAATTTGTGCAGTACTCACTTGTGGATAGTTGTTGGCGACAAATCTTTTGTGTATTGTAGCTAAATTCTTCGGATTAATTTTCCTTGATGTACACAATTAATCGACATTCTTCACATTTCACACCCAGGTAATTATATTAAATTAAAATGTCTTTAGTGAGAATTAATTAAACGTTTTTCTCTTTTATCTTTAGATATGGACTTTATTTCACGGCTCGAATGCACCAAAAATGTTGTAATGTGTTGGGTTGAATTACAAACCTTATCTTTGTAGAATATTTTACTTATATTGAAGTTAGAACTTATTGTAAGAAATAAAACGACTGTAATGATCTGTGTTGTAATACGTTATAAAATTCAGTTTTATTTTCAGTTTTAATTTCAGTTTTTGTATCTGTTTTAACGTTGCTTGATTTTTATTGATGTTGCTAAACATTTTGTAAACTTATATTTGACATTTGTTCAAGTACTGTTGGATTATTAAATAAAGTTAACAATGCTATAATAACTATTTCTTTCATTTAACTTTTTTTAATTATTGAATAGATTCGCAAACAAGTGTCCATAAAAGACAGACCGCGGTAGTTGGCTACATCATTAAGGTTCCGCTTCTTGAACAGAGGAAAGATTATTGACCTTTTGAAGGAATCGGGAATGGTTCCTGTATTAAAGATGTTACGAAATAGTGGATTTCTTTGATTAAATTAGGCGAATCATTTTTATAAAATTCGAAAGGAATACCATCGATGCCAGGGGCTTTGTTATCATTTGCTGATGCAATAGCTGTTTGAACTTCATCTATTTTAATGTCTTCATCAAGGGTGTGTGGATATCTGTATTTATGTATTGTATGTTCGTATGATATTACTGCAGGCGATATTGAATAGAGTAGGTTTTGGAAGTGCCTTCTAAACTCAAATGATGTTATATCTGATTTTCGATTGTTAGTGCTACCGCGCATTATTTTAGCGAGTTTCCACCAATCAGTTGTTGCCTTGACTGGCGCTAGTTGACTTCCGATATTTAAATAGTAATTGCGTTGTTTCAGTATGCATAAGGCTTTGTATTTTTTCTTCGACTGTCGGTAGTATCTTCTATAAACGTCGATATTGTGTTTTCTGTACATTTTAAGGTTTTTCAATACATCTCTCCTGGCGTAAAAACAAGCTGTATCGAACCATGGTTTCTTTGGTACGAAATTCAGGTTAGGCCGATTATTTCCTCCATTAGCACTGTAAACATATTCTTTAATTGCAAGGCAAAGATCTTCACCTGTGTTAGTACTAGCAATTTTTTGTGGTGTGTTTTGCTCTAGACTGCATATGTATGTGGTTTTTCTGTTATCGCGCCATTTAAGGCTTTGTAAATGTTTCATACAATCATTGGTCACTATAATTTCCTGTGTAGAAAGATTTACAATGAGGGGCATATGATCGCAGAAAGTTTCTCAGTCGATTCTAAAGTCTTTTATTGCATCAATAGAACTGTATGATGGACAACAGTAGTCGATGACCGAAGACCCTCTGCTGCTCACAAATGTAAATTCGCCAGACCTGTCTCCATATCCTCTTCCGTTCAAAAAGAATGCTCCAATCTCTTCTAAGATTGGTAAACATATTAGAATTTCGATCGCAACAGTTTTCCTTTGAAGTTCTGATTGTGCGGACTAGATTTTCATTCCCGAGCTAGACATCTACGAAGTGTACCCGTTCTTACATTTAAATCGCGTACTAATATGAAATTATTCTGATCTGTTTCATCAAAAAATGCAATAAGTTTTTGAAAGTCGCTTCTCCAATGGTTGCAGTTGATGTACGTAGGAACAAGGTTAAGAAAAGCTCCTCCAAAATGCCCGCTTAGAAGAACGGTATCACAGTGCTTGATAAAGCTGAGTTGATAAGCTTGTTCTACGCATTTTTATACCCGTATAAACAGCCGCCACTTGCTCTTCCTCGTGTTTGTTGTTGTGTTTTTGTCGCAGGAATCCATGCAAGTTCGTGTCCCGGGAATAATTTTTAGTATCTTTTACTATTTTCAATTGTTACAAAAGTTGCATATAAAAAGAATGTTTCAAAATTATTAATATATTTAAAAAAAAAATACAAAATAAGGTTTTATTTCCAAGACCGGCAATATTAAAAGATAAAACTGTGGCACCTAAAACTGTTAAGCGTGGTTTGGAGAGATGCTTGAACTTAGAATATTTTTGTTGGGCTCATTTAAAATAATAGTATACTTACATCGCTGAAAGCTGTGATGATTCATTCGTGACTGCATTTCCAAGTTCGAAAACAAAAGCGGACGTGTTCTTGTTTGGTAAGCCAATTTTTCTAGTGTTATTTGTAGTAACATATACATTGAGGGTTGAACTGCATATTTGGTCGAATTGCTGTTTTGCTTCTTGAGTGTTGATCGCTGTAAATCCATTTACAACAATGTTTAGTCTTTTAGTGAATTTCTCAAAACCTTCGATTTTACGGTTTAGTGTTTTTCGTTTGCTTTTGGCTTCGTGATTTCAGATTTAAGGGTTTCGTTTTCGACTTGTAGAGCGATTACATCATTTTTGATGGTGTTAATGTCATCTCTTGTTGCTATGTTGGCTAATTTTGTGTCAAATAATTCGTTCATTTTCGGCATTAAAGTGTTCACAAGTATTGTCATTGAGTTTTCACCCATAGTGCGAGTTTTTTTTTAAATTTACAAATTTATCAGAATCTGGTGACGTTTCTTTCAAGGAAATTTTTGGTTTTGTATTTTCCATTCGTTGCACAACTGTTGAGAACAAAAGTTTGGTTGTCGGTTTTGCTAACAGGCTTTCAATGCAGTGGTGAAAAGGAACGGGTTGTTGTCTTCGGAACCAAAGATGATCAAATGAGCTTTTGCTTATTGAACTTTTTCGTGGTGAAAATAAATCTACTACGCTTATGTGTGGGAGTATTGTGTAATGCTTAAGTTGCATGTACTCACGTTAATAATGAATTGGCAATGTGTATTGTGTATAGTCCCACTTTAGATTCTGAGAGTGAATGGGTTTGCCAGGTGAATTTCGGTTGATGAGCACGAAAAATTAAAACCTCAAATGCCAGTTTTATTTGTCAAATAGGAAAATTAAAACAAAAATTATATTCCTTTTTAACTCGTAAACCAAAGGATTTAGGGCCAGTAAACCAGTTCACAATATAAACAATAGTTCCAAATCACATTATATTTCAAATTTAACACTTCAATAGGTTTTTCATGAATTTTCAACGATATACAATAAGGAGCCGTATCAAAACACATCCAGTCGCTAAGCCAACAACTATATACATTCCAAAAAATAAAATAAAAAATTAAGTAAACCTTCTATCTATATCAAGTAAATATATCAGCGCTTCACAACTATAATTGTTAACAGCTTTGCTAATTGACACCCGGTAAAGTGCTTTCAGCGCCCCTTGGTCGCATTTTTTGTACCTCCACGACTGGACAGATTTTGGCTGGGAGCAAAATCATATGTAAAGTTTAATTTCGGTGTGGAAGAAAATAAATAAATTAGTTAAAGAATTTATTTTTGTCTGATCAGGATAAAGTTGAAATGTCGAGAAAAAATACGCGAGTTTCGAAATAAGTGCTTGTGAAGTGTGTAGATGGGTTAATTTGAATAGAATCGTGCTTTAAAAAATGTAAACAAAGCACTTGTGAAACACGAACAAATTGTTGTGTTGTTACTTTTCAATTAAATATTTAGTGAATACTGTGTAATATAGTGTCTTTTTGTTAAATATATGGTTAAACAAATCAATAAAATAGTAAAATGCTGCTGAAAATTCGCATAGTTGGAATACTACACATGTGTATGTATATGCATATACTCATAGCAGAATATTTTAAAAGGACTATTTCGTTTGGTGAAAGTGAAAGAATACTGAAAGCTGGTTGCAATTACTCTCTTGCACTTGATCCTGCTTCAATTATAACTTAAAAACCAAACCAATTTGCACCAACTTTTCAGTTTCACCAGCGGAAGCATTCCCCTTGAAATAATATTGCTGTAACATTAATAGGATTCCATCTATGAAAACTTTAAGTTGCATTTCACTATCTTTATTGACTTGTTTAACAATATATTAAATAAACACTTTATATTATTCACTACGAACTTAATATTGAATAAAGAAATAACAAGAAAAACAATTTCTTCGCGTTTAACAAATGCTTTGTTTACATTTTTTAAAGCACGATTCTATTTAAACTATCCCATCTAAACACTTCACAAGCACTTATTTCGAAACTCGTGTATCTGTTTTCAACATTTTAAGCCAACACGTATTTGAAAACAAAAATTTCTTTAACAAAATTAATAATATTATTCCGTACCGAATTTTCACTTTTCATACGAATTTGCTCGAGCCAACGATCTGTCAGAAATTTATATAGTCGATATAGTACAAAATATTTCCGCAAGAATTTTCGTTCCGGGTGTCAATTGACACCCGGTAAAGTGCTTTCAGCGCCCCTTGGTGGCATTTTTTGTACCTCCAAGACTGGACAGATTTTGGCTGGGAGCAAAATCATATGTAAAGTTTAATTTCGGTGTGGAACAAAATAAATAAATTAGTTAAAGAATTTATTTTTGTCTGATAAGAATAAAGTTGAAATGTCGAGAAAAAATACGCGAGTTTCGAAATAAGTGCTTGTGAAGTGTGTAGATGGGGTAATTTGAATAGAATCGTGCTTTAAAAAATGTAAACAAAGCACTTGTGAAACACGAACAAATTGTTGTGTTGTTACTTTTCTATTAAATATTTAGTGTATACTGTGTAATATAGTGTCTTTTTGTTAAAAATATGGTTAAACAAATCAATAAAATAGTGAAATGCTGCTGAAAATTCGCATAGTTAGAATACTACACATGTGTATGTATATGCATATACTCATAGCAGAATATTTTAAAAGGTCTATTTCGTTTGGTGAAAGTGAAAGAATACTGAAAGCTGGTTGCAATTACTCTCTTGCACTTGATCGTGCTTCAATTATAACTTAAAAACCAAACCATTTGCACCAACTTTTCAGTTTCACCAGCGGAAACATTCCCCTTGAAATAATATTGCTGTAACATTAATAGGATTCCATCTATGAAAACTTTAAGTTGCATTTCACTGTCTTTATTGACTTGTTTAACTATATATTAAATAAACACTTTATATTATTCACTACGAACTTAATATTGAATAAAGAAATAACAAGAAAAACAATTTCTTCGCGTTTAACAAATGCTTTGTTTACATTTTTTAAAGCACGATTCTATTTAAACTATCCCATCTAAACACTTCACAAGCACTTATTTCGAAACTCGTGTATCTTTTCTCAACATTTTAAGCCAACACGTATTTGAAAACAAAAATTTCTTTAACAAAATTAATAATATTATTCCGTACCGAATTTTCACTTTTCATACGAATTTGCTCGAGCCAACGATCTGTCAGAAATTTATATAGTCGATATAGTACAAAAAATTTCCGCAAGAATTTTCGTTCCGGGTGTCAATAGGTGATTGTTTTTTGGTACCTGATGTTAAAATAGAACTAATATGACAGGAACTGTCAAATCGACATTCAACAGCATTCAACAGTTGGCAACTTCATTCGAGTACAATTTTTACCATAGGGTACTACACGCAAAAAGAAAAAACTGAAATTATTATATTTTACTTTGAAAATCTGTCCACTATTGCGTTAAAGCAACATGAGTGTAGAAGAAAATATTGCGGTCTAACAGTTCTAAGAGGAAAAATAATTAAGCATTTAGTTTTATTCAATGGAAGTGGTAGTGGCCCCGTCCAGGTAAGAAGACCATTTAAGCTCTAAAAGCCAATGTTCAGAAACTTCATACCGTCGCTGTGCTCAGCAATTTGACTTGCTATCATCGGCTATGTGGAAGATTCAATAGGTTGTTTTGCATTTCCCATTCATAATGCAAACCGTTCAAAATGATTGCGGCTCAATAAGGCCGAAACATGCTAAATATCCTTGCTGATTTTTGAGACCTTGTGATCATGACCAACGATGTTCCCTATTCCTTTGATTAACTAGTTTTAATTTTACTTAAAACTACTTTAGGTAGTTTTTAAACTGCTATACAGAGTGGCGCTACCGTGGTGTTGTATAATATTTTAACTATTGTATATTTTTATTTAAGTCTGTATATACTTTATATATGTTTATATAGATTTTTTTTCAGAATTGGCTCCGAAAAACTTGTGAAATTTATGCACAGAGCAAAGAACAAGAATTGTTCAATTTTATTTTGAAGGGCAACATTCGATTATTTTGGCACAAAAATCATATCGTTTCATAATCATAGTTTCTTTAATGTTCGAACTGCGCCTAGTGCTCCAACAATTTATCTATTGGTTCAGCGCTTTCAGGAACAAGAGGCTGAGATTCCGCGTACCCGAAGACCTCGTGCAATTCGAAGTGATGTATAAATTGCTCGGATGCGAGCAAATATTGAGGAAAACCCCGAAATTTTCACCAGGTGACATTCTCAGCGGTTGGTGATGTCTAGGCGGTTCACAATTAAAAAAAAAAGATCCACAAATACGCATTCAATATTCTCAGCGTTTTCAAGAATTGTTCCGAGAGAACGAGTTTATTCACATCCTCATAATGAGCGATGAGGCTCATTTTGACATTTAAATGGCCACGTGAATAAACAAAACTGCAGAATATGGGGCACCCAAAATCAAATATACACAATTAGGTTCACAGTATGGTGTGAATGTGGATGGCATTCAATACTGAGCAATGATTGAAAATATTTTTTGGACAATACTTTTTCGAAATCAACGAAGAAGTTGCGGTTAATATGGATGGCATTCAATACCTTAAAATGATTGAAATTTTTAAAGCCAGAGGTGGAGAACATTCCAGAATTGCGGTTCCGACAAGATGGAGCCACACCTCACATAGCCTGTCAAACCACGATTTTTGGGTTACCTAAGGGATCAGGTGTATGAAAATAAGCCAAGAACTGTACCACAGCTTATGACCAATATTCGAAAAGAAGAGAGGTCGTTGGGACCTGAAATTCTAACAAGAGTTATGGAAAATGATCTAGAATAAGTACGTCAGGTCGAAACTAACATTAGACATTTTAGAGATATTATATTCAAGATATAACGTAAACATATTTCCAAACTATAAGCTTAAGATTAATAAATGCAAAAGTTAAATAAAATCAGAAAGAAAAAAGTTATTAATTAACTAAACCATAACACTAGTTATGCGCCACCCTGCATATGATATTTGTCCGTGGATATTGCAAGTGTTTTTATCCTTATCTTTGTCATCATGATAACAAATTTTTAAAATGAGCTTATTTTCGAAAACAGTTTTGGCTGATTGCAATTAATCTCAAGTATAAGGCGAAGGACGAATATACTGTAAAATGTTTGTGTAGTTGCAAATGATAGAACTTATTCTTTTCAATAGAAATCGCTTTATTCAGTACAGTTACAGTTCACTATTTAATTGTTTCTTTCGATACAATCCAATTTCTCAACCGCTTATGCTTTTCTTATCTTTTACTTAAACCACTTAATCACTTCTCCTAATTAACACTTCAAATTCAACCTTGAGGATTCTGGTATTTGTACTCGAATGACTAACTTCGAGAACAATCCTCGCCATCCAGCGTCCCATACAATTTCCAATTTGCTAGAAAATTCTATTCCACTCTCCAGTCACCAATAATCGAGACTTTGTTGTTCAAGTATCAAAATTTTCTGGTCTTCGATTATCGACATCTGCTACTCTGTAAATCTAGATGTCGCTGCGCTCATTTAAGTGGTTATCACACTGTTCCCTCCCTACAGTTGTTCGTCCCGAACAACTTCGTCATTCAGTATCCCGTTGAAATGACACATTCTATCCAAATGGACCACTTTCAATTTTCCTCGATCGCCACGCTGGATCCGATAGCCAACGTCATTAATGCGGGTTATCACTTCGTATGGACCTTCCCAGTCCTGTTACAATTTTGGTGATTTGCCTTTCTTACGCTGAGGATTATACAGCCAGACCAGATCTCCTGGGTTGAAACCGGAAGATTTCGCCTTGATATCGTACCTTGTCTTCATGCCGCTGCTTGAGCTTCATCTTTTCTTTGGTGTCTTCATGCAATTTACGAATCCTGCTGCGCAAGTTATTCACGTAGTCGTTCATCTTTTTGGGCTCCGTCGGTGGGGATCCGAATTTTGCTTCACTTGGCAACCGAATTGTTTGACCAAATAAGATCTCGCATGGTGTGTGCCCTGTTGAGCTATCGACCGCGTTTGTAGGCCATTAAGAAGAGGAGTATGTGTCGATCCCAATCTCGCTGGCAGTTGCTGACAACCTTAGATAGATGCTCATTGAAGGTCCGATTGAATCGCTCGACCATTCCATCAGATTGAGGGTGTAGTGGCGTTATTCTTGTCTTTCTTATTCCCAAATATTGGCATATTTCCTGGAAGACTTTTGATTCAAAGTTTCGGCCTTGATCAGAGTGCAGCTCCATTGGGACCCCAAATCTGCTCACCCAGTTGTTGACTATCTGTTCGGCTACGGTCTTAGCCTCTTGATTTGGGATGGCAAACACTTCCGGCCACTTACTGAAGTAATCCATGACCACGAGGGTATATCGGTTACCATTAAAGCACAGATAATAAATCTATACAGATGTCTCATTCATATGGGAAGTTGTGTCCTATGAAAATGAAATCGAACTAAAAAAAGAGCTTTTTAAAAAGCTGCAAGTTCTTACAAAGAGCAGAAAAATCATTTTATTTCTTTTCGCTTTTTGCTCTTGCAACTTGTCACTCACACATGCAAAGTCGTTTATCTTCTATCACATTCCTATGCAAAAACAATACGTGAACGAAAGAAATAAATAAAAAAAAACATGTTTTGACGTTGCCAGGGCATAATCGATTTGCTTGGGTTAATGCTTGTTATTTTGTCTGTAACTTGTTATGCAATGTAAATGGGGGTAGGAATATAATTTTGAAGATCATCAGATCGATGGTCCGTGAAGGTGGACGTGCTGGAGTGGGTGGGTATGACGTTGCACCACACTATAAAAGTGGTTGATATTTGAAGCACGAGGTGTTAAGGGCTAATACATGTTATGGGGTTGAAGATATACATATGTACATGAGCCTTAGAGCAATTTCCCTATTTTAATTTTTGTTAAATTTTGTGCTCAGGACATTAAGTACCTATAAAATTTGATAAATTTCCAAGCATTGAGCAACATCGAACTTATTCGGAAAATGTATATTTACGAGTACCTATTTGCTCCATTTTCTTTGAAGTTATGTAAAAGGGAGTTTTTAAAACTGTACGCAAAATATTTGTATGTAAAGATCAAAAACCTTCAATTCCGAAACTCGGGGACAACGCAGTAATGTACGGCCGAATATATGGTAGTTCGAACAAGTGGAATGGGATCTCAACCAACTTGGAGTGCATACCGCTGGAAACAGCTGGCGAAAGTTCGCGACAGGTGGAAAGGCTTGTTGGTTGAGGTCCTGGTCCACCCCGGACTGTAACGCCACCTAAGTAAGTAAGGAAAATATTGGAAATATTTTTCCGACTGCCATGGTTAGGTTACGTAAGAGTGGCTGTTGGAAATACCAACCCACTTAGGCCTATTGGCCCATTGTGATGCCACGTGGATCTATGATCTTCTTACTACCGGAACCAGTTTGAGCTTATAATAAAGCGTAGGAGACTGTTAACGTCTATTTTTTCTAGATCGTTTAGGTCGTTGTAGAAGAAAGCTCCTAGATGAAGCTTCCTTCTCTGAGAGAGAGCTGGGCATGTGCAGAGTAGGTGGGGGATTGTCTCCTCCTCTTCCTCGTCCATGCAGCTTCTACAGAAATCGTTAGTAAAAGCGCCAAGCCTTCTTGCGTGCTTGCCTATAAGGCAGTGTCCGGTAATGACACCTATTATGGCGCTGAGATGTTTCCTATCTAAAAGAATCAGACACTTAGATCGACTCAGATCCAGCCTTGGCCAGATATGTTTGGTCGCTAGACATGTTTGTCCAGCAGTCCACCTAAGGTCTGTTCTTTTACTGGCATCTAGCTTTAGTGTTAGTTTGCACGTAGCGATTGGTATACCTATACTACCTTTGTCCGGTAGGATAGGTAGAGTGGTTCCAATTTTGGCGAGTTCATCGGCTCTGCAGTTCCCTGGAATGTCTCTGTTAAGAAATGTAAATTAGAGATTGTAAATTAACGTAATTAATTTGAACTTCACTTGTGTTAAGAAATGTAAATTTGAGATTGTAAACTAACCTGAATTTAAAGTAATTGATTGGAACTTCATTTGAATTTATTTAACTAAAATATTACAACAAATATTGTATAGCTTACCCTATGTAGCTTTTCTATATTGATTGTTCCCAAGAGCAAAGATGTTCCGTAAATTCTTTATATGAAGATTATGCCTACATTAACATATGTATGTACACTTGTACCCTCGTACGATTTCCCACCGCATCTCACTGTGCATATCGTAGTGCAAAGTTAGCGGATCATCCTTACGGTTTCATCCTTACACGTCGCAAGTGTGTAATGCGCATGTTCTGGTTATTTTCTTTTGAATTGTCATTCAGTGATGAGCGCAACTCTACATGAAGACTTTCCCCTTCTTTGACTTTGCATGTTATTTGACAGTTCTCTTTCATTTCATATTTGGCGCTCAGTCTTTCATAATTGAAAATGAGCCCCCTTGTTAATTCTTTGGTCCATTTCAGTTCATCCGCCATACTGAAATGTTGTGCTCGTAACACAGCGAAAGAAGTAATGAAGCAAATGCGAAAAAGAATGAAGAAGGAGAAAAAGAAATGTCAAAAACTTGCAATGAAATTGCTACCCACATGCAGTGGGAATTTGGTTAATTGGGTATTTTTTGTTTCATTATTTCTCTCTTTTGCACTCATTTGAATCTTTCGAAACTTGCGACGTATGAAAGCGGACTTTGCATATGCTTTGTTTTGGTGTGTGCACTTATGCTGTGGAATCAAAGCGGGACTTTTTGCACACGCTTGATCTTTGGCAGTGCGTCGTTTGCAAATCGGCACTTGTTTTTAGTCTTTCTTTTCGTTAGCAACCACCAACAAGGCAACATCTTTGCTCGCGCCTCTTAATCAATAAAATAATTTATAACGTGGTAGTTCGGCGTTTTCTTTCAAGTTGTTTTTTTTTTACCTATCTTAAACAGTCTATGTGGCCCGGCACCCAACAAAGGTGAATGTTGAACTGCTCTGTCATCTCCATGAGAGATGATCGGCATTCAAGGGCGGTTTTAGAATATAATGAGACCGAGTCCAGGGACTTGATGGCGGCCTGACTATCCGAAAATATGCGGATATCCTTTGCAGATATCACGTTTTTCTTCAGCCAGGACAGAGCTTCTTTAATCGCCAAAATTTCCGCCTGGAACACGCTACAGTGATTTGGAAGGCGGAAAGAGAGGCTTAGATTTAGCTTATCCGAGAAAACACCGCCACCAACTCCACTATCGGTTTTAGATCCATCTGTGTAGAGATGGATTGACTTGTCCTCCATGAAAGCATCCTCCTCACAGAATGATCTAGAGGGGAAGCTTACATGGAAGTTTTTGTCAAACCAAAGTTCAGGTATGATGTAATCGATGTTCTCTGTGAGGATTCCTAATGTATTAAGAATATTGACGTGGCCAAATGAATTATTTGTCCACTGTTTAGTCGCTTTAAGCCGAATAGATGCAGTCGCAGCTACTTGCTTGCTAAAAATGTCGAGGGGTGTCAAGTGAAGCAGAATATCTAATGCCGCAGAGGGGGTAGACCGCAGGGCTCCGCTTGTGCATAGACATGCTGTTCTTTGGACTCTGCTTAGTTTAATGCAATTGATTGCATTTTCCAAGGCCGTCCACCAACCAACCACCCCGTAAGTAAGTATCGGTCTTATGACCGAGATGTATAGCCAGTGGGTTATGCGAGGTTGAAGGCCCCATTTGCTCCCAATGGCTTTTTTGCAAGAGAATAAAGCTATTGTAGCTTTAATGACTCTTTCTTGAATGTTAGGTTTCCAGTTTAGTTTCCTATCAAAAATGAGACCCAGATATTTTGCTGTATCGGAGAAAACTAAACTGGTACCGTTTATTGATGGAGGGTTTATGATTGGAATTTTATATTTCCTAGAAAAGAGGGCAAGATCAGTTTTATGGGGGTTTATTCCCAATCCACAGCGATCTGCCCAGCGGGTTAATCTGTTGAGATTTACTTGGAGGAGTTCTTTAATAGTATTTAGATGTTTTCCTGAGACGGCTATGGCAACGTCATCCGCATAGGCAATTACTCTGCTACCACCCGCTTCCAGGTATATCAGTAGTTGACTCTTTCTTGAATGTTAGGTTTCCAGTTTAGTTTCCTATCAAAAATGAGACCCAGATATTTTGCTGTATCGGAGAAAACTAAACTGGTACCATTTATTGATGGAGGGTCTATGATTGGAATTTAATATTTCCTAGAAAAGAGGACAAGATCAGTTTTATGGGGGTTTATTCCCAGTCCACAGCGATCTGCCCAGCGGGTTAATCTGTTGAGATTTACTTGGAGGAGTTCTTTAATAGTATTTAGATGTTTTCCTGAGACGGCTATGGCAACGTCATAGGCAATCACTCTGCTACCATCCGCTTCCAGGTATATCAGTAGTTCGTTAACTACTAAGTTCCAGAGAAGGGGAGAGAGGACACCGCCTTGCGGCGTACCTCTACTGACATATCTTTTAGCAGAAGTCTCACCCAGTTTTGAGTTGATTATCCTGCTTTTTAGCATTAGACTGATCAGCTCCCCAAGTGAGCCGTCTACCTGCAGAGTTGACAGCGCAGCCGTGATTGCGGATGTATTGACGTTGTTAAAGGCGCCTTCTATGTACAGGAAAGCAACCATTGTGTACTCCTTATATTGTAGGGATCGTTCGATGTGGCTAGTCAGAGAGTGCAAAGCCGTTTCCACCGACTTTCCTTTACAGTAGGCATGTTGAGCCATAGTCTTTAGCTCGAATATGGATATAGAAGGAATGGTGATAGACTTATAGGTCTGAGGTCCTTTGGGACTACATGAGAACATTTTCCAGCTTTGGGGATGAATACTACATTGACTTCTCTCCATAACAGTGGAATGTGGATAAGTTCTACACAGCTCCTCATAATATTTTCCACCACTGGTAGAATAATATCTGAGGACCTCTGTAGCTCGGCAGGTATAATACCGTCCGGACCAGCAGACTTGAATGGTTTGAAGCCATGCAGCGCCCAGAGCAGTTTGTCTCTCGTAATCAGACCATGAATTTTGGTCACGGTTGCAGTAGGCCTGTTTGGGCTGCTACTGGCCGCGAGTTGGGAGCTACCTGCAAAGTGGGTGTTCAGAAGCAGTTTGAGTGATTCATCACTTGAGGTTGTCCAAGAGCCATCGGTTTTTTTCAAACAGCTGGGCAACATAGGATTTGTGGAGAGTATTTTTCTTAGCCTCGATGCCTCAGAGGTTTCTGTAATTTTGTCGCAGAATGACCTCCAGGATTGTCGCTTTGCCTTCCTCAGTTTTTTTTTGTATAATTTGAGGGATTCTTTATATGAGTCCCAGTCGGTCACTTTTTTTGTGCTTTTTGCTGCGTTGAAAAGTTTTCTGCAGGCGTTTCTGAGCAGTCCCAGTGCCGATGTCCACCAATGTGGCTTTTTGTTGCCTCTTGGTTGAATAAGAGGGCAGGAAGCGGCCATAGCCTTATTGAGAGCCAGAGTAAATTCCCTGACCTTCATGTCAAGCTCATTGGTGTCACGCGGGGGACTTGATAGTTCAGAGGATAACGTTTTTGACAGTATTCCTCTGTATTTTGACCAATCAGTTTTCCGGTAGTTCCGGAAAGTTGGTTAGCTGGGGGGAGCATCACTCAGACTGAATTGGATGTATCTATGGTCTGAAAAGGAGTGTTCAGACGATACCATCCAGTTTGTTAGCCTTTGGGTGATACTGTCGGAGACAAGAGTGATATCTAACACTTCTTGTCGGTTTCTTGTTATAAAAGTGGGCTCATTGCCAATATTGCAAATTAAGAGGTTAGTACTTAAAATATAGTCTAAAAGTGACTCACCTCTATCATTGATGTCGGTACTGCCCCATACCGTATGATGTGCGTTAGCGTCGCATCCGATTATGAGGCCAGTTTTTTGCTTCCAGCTTCCAGTACCACCCTTTCTAGGTTATCACCAGGGAGAGGGCCTACTTGATCGTGGCCAAGGTAAGCCGATGCCAGCCAGTAGGAGCCTTTAGCAGTCTCTAGTCTGGCAATGCTTAAGTCGGGGTCACTGAGGTTGGGAAGTAGAAATACATTAAGGCTACGTTTCACTAATATACAAGTTCTAATCTTACCTTTGTCTCTTGTATAGAGCGGAGCGTATGTGGGTGTCCTAAGTCCACGAACCACGCCTTCTGCAATCCATGGTTCCTGGATTAGGATTACGTCTTCTGCGTTTTTAGAAAGACGCAGAATGAGTGCGGCCGAAGCCTTTTTTGAGTGGTGGAGATTAATCTGGAGAAACCGTATCATTACTACAGTCTTCCAGAGTCGCCTCCACCACGGTGTTGTTGAGGTCCTCCGATTCTGAAGATGTGCCCAAGAGATCATCTTCTATCTCTGATCGTGTAGAACCTCTAATTGCGTCAGCCATGAATGAGCCATATTTTAACTAGCAAAATCAATACTATATAGAGAATGATTTTGTTCCTTGGAGTAGGGACTTTGGATCCAATTTGTTAAACCAGACTGAAGTAGCACCGGTTGCAAAAATGACTTAACGTAGCCCCACAGAAAATAGTCAAGCGGCGTTAAATCGCACGAACGAGGCGCCCAATCGACTGGCCCATTTATTGAGATAACACGCTCACCATACTTACTCTTCAATAAATCGATTGTAGCGTGTGCTGTGTGGCTTGTGGCATCATCCTGTTGAAACCACATGTCGTCCAAGTCCATATCTTCCAATTCGGGCCAAAAATAATCGGTGATCATGGCGCGATAACGCTGACCATTCACAGTAACGTGACGATCGTTATCGTCGACGAAAAAATATGGCCCAATAACAGTTATTTTTTGTGGATGAAGTGGTGATTCATGAAGCACATGTGGATTTTCACCCGACCAATAACGCATATTTTGCTTATTGACGAGCCCATTGAGCCAAAAATGAGCTTCGTCACTGAAGATGATTTTGCGATGAAATTCATCATCTTGGCGCATCTTCTCCAGAACCCAATAGGAGAACATACGTCGCTTCAAATGGTCCATCGGCTTCAATTCTTGAGTCAGCTTGATCTTGTATGCGTGTAAACCAAGATCGTTACGCAAAATACGTCATAATGTGGTCTGAGCGATGCCCAATTTTTGAGAACGCCATGGAATTGACTGATTTGGATCGTTTGCTACGGACGCCTAAGCGGCAGCCATATTTTCGACACTTCGACCAACCCGTTGTCTCACTGACACGGCAACATCACACAACGAATATGTAGACTCAAATTTTTGCACTAAACTTGTTATTGCCAGTCTACTAGGGCGAGAATTACGACCGAAAATTGGAGTTAACGCTCTTAAGGTTGCAGTCACCGACTCCGAATTTCGGTAGAAAATTTTTATAATTTTCAGACGTAGCTCGTTCGTGTACTTTACCATGATGAAGATGTTGAGTTTACTGAATAAATTGACAGTGACAGTTTGATGATTAGGGAAAGAGTGCGTTCACAAATTAAATTCAAAGTTGTCAAGTCCCTATTGGAAAACTCCATAGTATAGTAAATGACCACTGCATTTTGATGAATACCAAGCCTTGAATCGATTTTATCTTGAATGTTTTGCTTTTCACGTGCTTGCAGTCTTTTCTTGTTCTCTTTTTTTTGTGATCGGTAAGTGTGAGTGGGTTGTGGTAATCCAAAATTAAAAATTTTCCTAGAACCAATGTTCAAAATGGGTAGAGGCAAACATTGCACCCAAGAAGAAAGGAACCGCATTTTAGAAATGATTGAAGAGAGGAAAACATGATTGAAGACAACAAAACATATACTTTTACACAAGATGTTCTTGCGTGCTCTGCGAATATGGTGCAGTTCTAGCAAAGAAAGGCCATTCAACGAAATATTAAGCAAGTGAAATATGAATTCTATTCAAAAATGTAAGCCTTCAATACTAAGTCCTTAGAACATTATTCCATGTAGAGAAAGAAAAAATAAATAATTAAAATACAGGTGCTATAAAATTGGTTTTATTGTAAAATAAAAAGTTAAATATCTAACACTGCTATTATTTTGCACACAGCTATATATGCACTGCAGATTAATAACACGAATAATATTTTGCTTGTTAAACTTCAATTACAAAATGTAAAGAAATATTCCACTTTTCCCGCCTTTGAATTGTTCTTTCTTACATATGTATATACCCATACGCTCAAACAAAATACCAATTCATGAAAAATTATATAGGGTCCGCCAAAAAATTTTTTTTTTGTGAAAATGCTATAAAAAAAAACTACTGAATATTTTCTCAAATTTCTTTTTTTATTTGAAAGTACAATCCTTCCGGTTAATAAAGGAAAATAATTTCATTCAAATGGCTGCCTCGTCTGGCCATGCAGTAGCCTACACGATCGGTCCAATTTTTAAGCACATTATCGATTGTGTGCAGCTGTATTTCACCAATGGCTTCACGAATATTGTCCTTTAAAGCGTCAATTGGCGTCAATCTGGCTTGTCGGCGTAACACTTATCTTTTACGGCACCCCACAAATAATAGTCCAACGGTGTCAAATCGCAGCTCCGAGGTGGCCAAACGACATCAGCTCTGCGGCTGATAATGCGATCTTCAAAAACAGGGCGCAAAACATCGAGTGTAGCTTCGGCTGTGTGGCACGTAGCACCGTCCTGTTGAAACCTAATGTTGCCAATATCCTCCTCTTAAATTTTTGTGAACAAAACTTCGTTCAACATGGCCCGATAACGATCGCCATTGACTGTAACGGCCACTCCTTGCTCATTTTCGAAGAAAAATAGCCCAATTATGCCTCTGGACCAAAATCCGCACCAAACAGTGACTCGTTTTGGGTGTATCGGCTTTTCAATGTATGCGTGCGGGTTTTCTGTGCCCCAAATGCGACAATTTTGCTTGTTTACATACCCGCCAAGATCAAAATGAGCTTCATCTGAAAAGATGATTTTTTTTGCAAAATCGGCATCTTCTCTAAGTCGATCGCAGGCCCACGTTCCCAGCGTTGTTCAAGCGTATACACAACCATATTCGTTCAGCGGAAAGAAAACTATCTGTCAAATCAGACATGAGCTAAGTGTTACCGTTCACGAAATAAGCACTAGTTGAAAAAAAAAACGTTAGATGGCGGACCCTATATATTGTGATAACCACTTAAATGTGAGCAGCGACATCTAGCAGAAAATGTCGAAGACCAGAAGATTTCGATATTGGAATAACAAAGTCTCGACTGGAGAGTGGAATCGAATTTTCTAGCAAATTGGAAATTGTATGGGACGCTGGATGGCGAGGATTGTTCTCGAAGTATGTCATTCGAGTATAAATACCAGCATCCCAAAGGTATGCAAGTCAGTTCTAAAGTGTAATTTGAAGTGTTAATTAGGAGAAGTGATTAAGTGGTTTAAGTAAAAGATAAGAAAAGAATAAGTGGTTGAGAAATTGAATTCTACTGAGAGAAAGAATTAAATAGTGAATTTTAACTGTACTGAATAAAGGGATTTGTATTGAAAAGAATAAGTTATATCATTTGTACCCACACAAACATTTTACATTGGTGTCAGAAGTGGGATAGGACTTATTGTGTGTAAAAAAAAACAAAAAAAAAAAAAAAACTGTGTTTTCTGACTATTTGAAAAGGCTAGAATGGGTCGAAAACTATTGCAGTTGACCCTCGTCCAACTCAAATCCGAGTTGAACAAGAGAAGCCTCAGCGCCAGTGGAGGAAAAAGTGACCTGGTGCTCCGACTTCAGGAGGCTTTGAACAACGAGGGACATGATCCTGATGCATATTCCTTTGATGTTGACGAGGATGAACAGACAAGTACCGGCAATGACATGGCTGCAATGATGCAACTCCTCTTATTAAAAATGGACGAACAAAACAAAAAAATGGACGAACAGAAGAACAGTCTCGACCAACAAAAGAAAAATCTGGAAGAACAGAAGAACAGTCTGGAACAAAAAATGGACGAACAGAAGAACATTCTCCAGAACAGTCTGGAACAAAAAATGGACGAGCAGAAGAGCAGCATTGAACAAAAATTCAACGAACAAACCAACAATCTGCACGGTCTTCAACAGAAAATGGATGAACAAAAGAATAATCTGGAAGAACAAAAGAACATTCTCCAGCAAAAATTCGAAGAAATCGATGACAAATTTGAAAGAATAGAGAAGAACGTTGATGACAAATTTGATAGAATAGAGAAGAACGTTGATGACAAATTTGATACAATAGAGAAGAATGTTGGCGAAAAATTCGAAGAAATGTACAGCAAAGTTCAGCAATTAACAAAAGAGCTCGACACAGTGCGAAAACAGAAACTGCGAGAATGTTCTTTAAGCGGTCCAAGGAGAAAAGAGTTGAAGCCTCCCTCATTCGATGGTCAGACCTCATGGTCTACCTATAAGAAGCAGTTTGAAATGGCTGCCTGTGCAAACGACTGGGACAATGAGGAAAAGTGCTTTGCCCTAACAATGGCCTTGCACGGTCCTGCAGCAGAATTGTTGCAAACAGTAGACATCGAAAAGCATAGAGATTATGTGACTTTAGTGCAGGCTATCGAGAAAGGGTTTGGGGACAGCCACATGCAGGAGGTCTACAAGGTCCAATTGCAAAGCCGAACGCAGCAAAGAGGAGAAACACTGCAGCAGCTCCAAGCAGACGTGAATAGACTTGCACATCTGTCATACCCCACCGCAGGCCAGGAAATTATCGACGAAATGGCAAAAGATGCATTTATCAGGGGAATTGCAGATTCGAAGCTACAGTCAGCAGTAAGGATGGCCGGGAAAAGAACCCTGGCTGAAGCACTTGCCTTCGCTCTGGCGATGGAAGCAGCCAATCAGGCTTCCAGGGGAACACATTTCGTCAGGGAAGTAGCATCTGTCGAATGTTCCTGCACAAGAATTAGTGCCGAGGAACGAGATACTCGACGGGATAGACGAATAATGCGCTGCTGGAATTGCAATAAAATAGGACACCTTCAAAGGCAGTGTAAAGAACCGGTGCGACGAAAAGACTGCCCTCACTGTGGTGACAAGCAAATAGAGGAAGAAACCCGCAGAAACAGCTATCAAGAAGCCGGTCAACCTTCCCGAAGCCATCAGTCGGGAAATGCTTAAGCACCAACTTCGCGGGGCAGAAGTTGGTAGCAGGAGTCGACGGCCCCAGGACCATCATCCAAGTCTCGCTGGCAAAACGACGCAGCGAAAGCCTTCTAGTAGAAGTAGTCAGTGGAAAAGAAAAATGGATGGCAACAATATACACCGGTCCCACGGCCTCAATCATCAGGAGGAATCTTGTGCAGAAGTCTTGGCTGCATAACACTAGCAGCTGCAGCTTGCGAACAGCTACAGGAGCAACGATTAAGGTATATGGTGAAGTCCGCATAAAAATCCAACTGGCCGGAATAACATTCACTCACGCGTTTCTGGTAGCTGACATATGTGACGAGTGCATCATTGGTACAGACTTCATGAGAGAACATGGACTTGTAGTCGACTTGGGGGCACAAACCCTGAAATACGGAAACATGGAGATACCAATGATATACGGAAACGCCAATACCAAAGTCTCAAATGTCGTCATCTGCAGCAATCAGAGTCTAGAGCCTTCGTCAGAAGCAATTTTGTGGGCAAAAGTGGAAGGTGGTCCTGGTAGCCACCGATTCTATTTGATGGAGCCAGAAAAGAAAAGAGACTTCATGGTGGGAAAGACCTTAGTGGAGCAAAGAACAACATGGTCCCTGTAAGGATTCTAAATCCAAAGACATTCAGTGTAAAGGTGAAAAAAGGGGAGATAGTGGGAAAATGCGTACCTGTTGAGGCTATATCGACCACAACGGAAAAAAGGGTGCAAAACCGGTCACAACAGTTCAGAGCATAAAAATCAAGAACAAAATTCTCAGCCTCTGTAATCTGGACGAAGATCAGCGAATCCTGGCAGAAAAACTAATCGGTGAGTACGCTGATATATTTGCTGCACAAGACGGAGAATATGGACGTACGCATATTGTTCAACACCACATTGACACCGGAGACGCTCGACCAATCCGTCAACCTGCAAGGCGTCTTCCATTGGCAAAGCAAACAGAAGTTGCCGAAATGATGTCGAAGATGAAAGCTGAGGGAGTGATTGAAGAATCGCAAAGTCCGTGGGCATCTCCAGTGGTCCTCGTGAAGAAGAAAGATGGCAGCACGAGATTTTGTGTAGACTACCGACGTCTCAATGATGTCACTAAAAAGGACATCTACCCACTTCCGAGAATCGATGACACTTTGGATATGCTTTCTGGAGCGAAATGGTTTTCAACAGTTGACTTGAAGAGCGGTTACTGGCAGGTAGAGATAAATCGTAATAAAAAGGCCGACAGTTCAGATGGTCTGGAGAATGCAAAAAAGCATTTCAAGAACTGAAGCGACAGCTGTGGAAAGCCCCCATCTGGAATCTCAGGAGGCCATTTGGGAATAAACAAGACGTTGGAAAAGGTAAGGGAACGTTTCTATTGGCTAAGCGCTAAACAAGATGTCGAGAATTGGTGCAAAAAGTGCATAAGATGTGCAGCTACCAAGGGTCCAAAATAAAGCCACATGGACAAATGCAACAATACAATGTCGGAGCACCTTTCGAACGAATAGCCATCGACATCGCTGGGCCGTTTCCCGAAACCTTTAATGGAAACCGATATACTCTCGTAGTCATGGATTACTTCAGTAAGTGGCCGGAAGTGTTTGCCATCCCAAATCAAGAGGCTAAGACCGTAGCCAAACAGATAGTCAACAACTGGGTGAGCAGATTTGGGGTCCCAATGGAGCTGCACTCTGATCAAAGGCGAAACTTTGAATCAAAAGTCTTCCAAGAAATATGTCAATATTTGGGAATAAGAAAGACAAGGACAACGCCACTACACCCTCAATCTGATGGAATGATCGAGTGATTCAATTGGACCTTGAATGAGCATCTATCTAAGGTTGTCAGCAACTGCCAGCGGGATTGGGATCGACACATACCCCTCTTCTTAATGGCCTACCGAAACGCGGTCCATAGCTCAACAGGGCACACACTATCCGAGATCTTATTTGGTCAAACAATTCGGTTGCAAAGTGAAGCAAAATTCGGATCCCCACCGACGGAGCCCAAAGAGGTGAACGAGTACGTGAATGACTTACGCAGCAGGATTCGTAAATTGCATGAAGACACCAGAGAAAAGATGAAGCTAGCAAGCAGCCGCATGAAAACTAGGTACGATATCAAGGCGAAATCTTCCGGTTTTAACGAAGGAGATCTGGTTTGGCTGTATAATCCTCAGCGTAAGAAAGGCAAATCACCAAAATTGCAACAGGACTGGGAAGGTCCATACAAGGTGATAACCCGCATTAATGACGTTGTCTACCGGATCCAGCGTGGGGATCGAGGAAAATTTAAAGTGGTCCATTTGGATAGAATGTGTCATTTCAACGGGATGCTGAATGACGAAGTTGTTCGGGACGAACAACTGTAGGGAGGGAGCAATGTGATAACCACTTAAATGTGAGCAGCGACATCTAGCAGAAAATGTCGATACTGGAATAACAAAGTCTCGACTGGAGAGTGGAATCGAATGTTCTAGCAAATTGGAAATTGTATGGGACGCTGGATGGCGAGGATTGTTCTCGAAGTATGTCATTCGAGTATAAATACCAGCATCCCCAAGGTATGCAAGTCAGTTCTAAAGTGTAATTTGAAGTGTTAATTAGGAGAAGTGATTAAGTGGTTTAAGTAAAAGATAAGAAAAGTATAAGTGGTTGAGAAATTGGATTGTATTGAGAGAAAGAATTAAATAGTGAATTTTAACTGTACTGAATAAAGGGATTTGTATTGAAAAGAATAAGTTCTATTATTTGTACCCACAAAAACATTTTACATTGGTGTCAGTAGTGGGATAGGACTTATTGTGTGTAAAAACAAAAAAAAAAAAGTGTTTTCTGACTATTTGAAAAAGCTAGAATGGGTCGAAAACTATTGCAGTTGACCCTCGTCCAACTCAAATCCGAGTTGAACAAGAGAAGCCTCAGCGCCAGTGGAGGAAAAAGTGACCTGGTGCTCAGACTTCAGGAGGCTTTGAACAACGAGGGTCATGATCCTGATGCATATTCCTTTGATGTTGACGAGGATGAACAGAGAAGTACCGGCAGTGACATGGACGAACAGAAGAGCAGCATTGAACAAAAATTCGACGACCAAAAGAATAGTCTAGAACAAAAACTGGAAGAAGAAAATAACGTTCTACACCAAAAGTTCGAAGAAATAGATAACAAATTTGAAAGAATAGAGAAGAATGTTGGCGAAAAATTCGAACAAATGGACAGCAAAGTTGAACAACTGGCAAAAGAGCTCGACACAGTGCGAAAACAGAAACTGCGAGAATGTTCTTTAAGCGGTCCAAGGAGAAAAGATTTGAAGCCTCCCTCATTCGATGGTCAGACCTCATGGTCTACTTATAAGAAGCAGTTTGAAATGGCTGCCTGTGCAAACGACTGGGACAATGAGGAAAAGTGCTTTGCCCTAACAATGGCCTTGCACGGTCCTGCAGCAGAATTGTTGCAAACAGTAGACATCGAAAAGCATA
Organism: Volucella bombylans; assembly: GCA_949129095.1. NCBI lineage: Eukaryota > Metazoa > Arthropoda > Insecta > Diptera > Syrphidae > Volucella > Volucella bombylans. The sequence goes on along the minus strand of OX422140.1, from coordinate 211,771,237 downwards.
AAGATTATGTGACTTTAGTGCAGGCTATCGAGAAACGGTTTGGAGACAGCCACATGCAGGAGATCTACAAGGTCCAATTGCAAAGCCGAACGCAGCAAAGAGGAGAAACACTGCAGCAGCTCCAAGCAGACGTGAGTAGACTTGCACATCTGTCATACCCCACCGCAGGCCAGGAAATTATCGACGAAATGGCAAAAGATGCATTTATCAGGGGAATTGCAGATTCGAAGCTACAGTCAGCAGTAAGGATGGCCGGGAAAAGTACCCTTGCTGAAGCACTTGCCTTCGCTCTGGCGATGGAAGCAGCCAATCAGGCTTCCAGGGGAACACATTTCGTCAGGGAAGTAACATCTATCGAATGCTCCTGCACAAGAATTAGTGCCGAGGAACGAGATACTCCACGGGATAGACGGATAATGCGCTGCTGGAAATGCAATAAAATAGGACACCTTCAAAGGCAGTGTAAAGAACCGGTGCGACGAAAAGACTGCCCTCACTGTGGTGGCAAGCAAATAGAGGAAGAAACCAGCAGAAACAGCTATCAAGAAGCCGGTCAACCTTCCTGAAGCCATCAGTCGGGAAATGCTTAAGCACCAACTTCGCGGGGCAGAAGTTGGTAGCAGGAGTCGACGGCCCCAGGACCATCATCCAAGTCTCGCTGGCAAAACGATGCAACGAAAGCCTTCTAGTAGAAGTAGTTAGTGGAAAAGAAAAATGGATGGCAACAATAGACACCGGTGCCACGGCCTCAATCATCAGGAGGAATCTTGTGCAGAAGTCTTGGCTGCACATTATCAGTTGGACCTGTAGTTGACTTGGGGGCACAAACCCTGAAATACGGAAACATGGAGATACCAATGATATACGGAAACGCCAATACCTCAGTCTTAAAGGTCGTCATCTGCGGACATCAGAGTCTAGAGCCTTCGTCGGAAGCAATGTTAGGGCAAAAGTCGAAGGTGGCCCTGGTAGCCACCGATTCTATTTGATGGAGCCACAAAATAGAAGAGACTTCGTGGTGGGAAAGACCTTAGTGGAGCCAAAAAACAACATGGGCTCTGTAAGGATTCTAAATCCAAAGACATTCAGTGTAAAGGTGAAAAAGGGGGAGATAGTGGGAAAATGCGTACCTGTTGAGGCTATATCGACCACAACCAATAAAAAGGGTGCAACACCGGTCGCCTCTGTAATCTGGACGAAGATCAGCGAATCCTGGCAGAAAAACTAATCGGTGAGTACGCTGATATATTTGCTACACAAGACGGAGAATATGGACGTACGCATATTGTTCAACACCACATTGACACCGGAGACGCTCGACCAATCCGTCAACCTGCAAGGCGTCTTCCATTGGCAAAGCAAACAGAAGTTGCCGAAATGATGTCGAAGATGAAAGCTGAGGGAGTGATTGAAGAATCGCAAAGTCCGTGGGCATCTCCAGTGGTCCTGGTGAAGAAGAAAGATGGCAGCACGAGATTTTGTGTAGACTACCGACGTCTCAATGATGTCACTAAAAAGGACAGCTACCCACTTCCGAGAATCGATGACACTTTGGATATGCTTTCCGGAGCGAAATGGTTTTCAACAGTTGACTTGAAGAGCGGTTACTGGCAGGTAGAGATAAATCGTACGGACCGTGAGAAAACTGCCTTCACTACAGGAAGCGGTCTTTGGCAGTTTGCAGTGGTGCCGTTTGGACTGTGCAACGCTCCGGCCACCTTCGAGCGACTAATAGAACGAACATTGCAAGGACTCACCTGGAAAACATGCCTAGTATATTTGGACGACGTTATCGTCATAGGTAAGACGTACGAGGAGCACCGCGAAAATCTAAAAGAAGTGTTTGAGAGGCTACGAAGTGCTCATTTAAAGCTCAACCCAGAAAAGTGTGCCTTGTTTCGTCCGGAAGTAAAATATCTGGGTCACATTATATCAGCGGAAGGAGTAAGAACGGATCCTGACAAAATCGAAGCCGTGAAAAGTTGGCCTTCTCCAAAAGATAAACAAAAACTGAGAAGCTTCTTGGGCCTCGCCACGTATTACAGAAGGAAGGATTTTGCTGGCATTGCAAAGAGCCTGCATCAACTTACGGAAAAAGGCCGACAGTTCAGGTGGTCTGGAGAATGCGAAAAAGCATTTCAAGAACTGAAGCGACAGCTGTGCAATGCCCCCATCTTGGGTTACCCGACGCCCGGAAAAATGTTCATCGTGGACGCAGACGCTAGCAATGTTGGGGTCGGAGCTGTGATCTCCCAAGTTCATGACGGTCAAGAGAAAGTGGTCGCATATTACAGCAAAGTACTCTCCAGACCTGAACGGAACTACTGTGTAACCCGGCGCGAGCTTCTGGCTACGAAGCATTTCCATAAGTACCTCTACGAACAAAAGTTCATTCTCCGGACAGACCACGCAGCTCTGAAGTGGCTACTCCAATTTAAGAACCCTGAAGGCCAAGTTGCAAGATGGATCGAGCAGTTGCAGGGCTACGACTTTGAAGTGCAACACCGCAAGGGAACACTCCACTCAAATGCTGATGCTCTCTCTCGTCGACCATGCGGAGTAAAATGCGAACACTGCAATCGTAAAGAAGCAAAAGAACAGGCAGCTATCCAAATGATCAGGACTGAGCCAATAGAGGGTTGGAGTATAGACGAAATCCGTTCCTCCCAACAGGCAGACAATGACATCGAACCAATATTGGCCTGGAAAGAACACGAGGAAAGACCAAGCTGGCAGCAGATATCAGATCGGAGCCAAACTCTGAAGGCATACTGGGCACAGTGGGACTCGCTTTTTGTGCAAGATGGATTGCTGAAGAGAAAATGGGAAAGTGCAGATGGGACAACATCTCGTATGCAGCTAATTGTGCCACGGTCCAGAGTCAACCAAGTGCTCCATGAAATACATGGCGGAACCTCAGGAGGCCATTTGGGAATAAACAAGACGTTGGAAAAGGTAAGGGAACGTTTCTATTGGCTAAGCGCTAAACAAGATGTCGAGAATTGGTGCAAAAAGTGCATAAGATGTGCAGCTACCAAGGGTCCAAAAGTAAAGCCACATGGACAAATGCAACAATACAATGTCGGAGCACCTTTCGAACGAATAGCCATCGACATCGCTGGGCCGTTTCCCGAAACCTTTAATAGAAACCGATATACTCTCGTAGTCATGGATTACTTCAGTAAGTGGCCGGAAGTGTTTGCCATCCGAAATCAAGAGGCTAAGACCGTAGCCAAACAGATAGTCAACAACTGGGTGAGCAGATTTGGGGTCCCAAAGGCGAAACTTTGAATCAAAAGTCTTCCAAGAAATATGTCAATATTTGGGAATAAGAAAGACAAGGACAACGCCACTACACCCTCAATCTGATGGAATGATCGAGCGATTCAATTGGACCTTGAATGAGCATCTATCTAAGGTTGTCAGCAATTGCCAGCGGGATTGGGATCGACACATATCCCTCTTCTTAATGGCCTACCGAAACGCGGTCCATAGCTCAACAGGGCACACACCATCCGAGATCTTATTTGGTCAAACAATTCGGTTGCCAAGTGAAGCAAAATTCGGATCCCCAACGACGGAGCCCAAAGAGGTGAACGAGTACGTGAGTGACTTACGCTGCAGGATTCGTAAATTGCATGAAGACACCAGAGAAAAGATGAAGCTAGCAAGCAGCCGCATGAAAACTAGGTACGATATCAAGGCGAAATCTTCCGGTTTCAACGAAGGAGATCTGGTTTGGCTGTATAATCCTCAGCGTAAGAAAGGCAAATCACCAAAATTGCAACAGGACTGGGAAGGTCCATACAAGGTGATAACCCGCATTAATGACGTTGTCTGCCGGATCCAGCGTGGGGATCGAGGAAAATTTAAAGTGGTCCATTTGGATAGAATGTGTCATTTCAACGGGATGCTGAATGACGAAGTTGTTCGGGACGAACAACTGTAGGGAGGGAGCAATGTGATAACCACTTAAATGTGAGCAGCGACATCTAGCAGAAAATGTCGATACTGGAATAACAAAGTCTCGACTGGAGAGTGGAATCGAATGTTCTAGCAAATTGGAAATTGTATGGGACGCTGGATGGCAAGGATTGTTCTCGAAGTATGTCATTCGAGTATAAATACCAGCATCCCCAAGGTATGCAAGTCAGTTCTAAAGTGTAATTTGAAGTGTTAATTAGGAGAAGTGATTAAGTGGTTTAAGTAAAAGATAAGAAAAGTATAAGTGGTTGAGAAATTGGATTGTATTGAGAGAAAGAATTAAATAGTGAATTTTAACTGTACTGAATAAAGGGATTTGTATTGAAAAGAATAAGTTCTATTATTTGTACCCACACAAACATTTTACAATATTAAAAAATAAAAATACCCCTCTCCTCGCCCCTTAAGTAAAAGATAAGAAAAGTATAAGCGGTTGATAAATTGGATTGTAGTGAGAGAAACAATTAAATAATGAATTGTAACTGAATAAAGCGATTTGTATTGAAAAGAATAAGTTCCATCATTTGTACCCACACAAACATTTTACAATACTATAATATTTTTAAATTCTGTCGTTTATATAAATAAATAGCACTATTTATTAATACAATATACAGTTTTATTGTTTTTAGTTAAATTAAATTTTTAGGTTAATACAGTGAAGAAACATCTTATCATAATTCTTATCACAACACACAGTATTCGATTGAACGAAGGAAATTAAAAAAAATTAAAGTAAAATATTTATAAAATATATATAACCATTATGTATTTAGGACTCTAATATTTTATAGGAATGTATTATGGCGATATACACTAATAAAAGCTTAAATTAAAAATAAACACAAAGTAAATCTTTAAAATTTAATCGGCAGTAAAAATAAAAGAGTTACAACTTATCCATATAAGTCATATTGAAGGTGGAACCATGGTTAGTTTCGTCTTTTTAAACAGTATAATTTTACTAGATTTCATAGATAAATAGCAAACAAATCAATTTAGTTCCGTTAACAAACTGAATTCAATCCTACATATTCTGATACTGTTTTCGTGTAAGAACCATACTCTGCTTCAGTCTAGACCTTGTTACTGGTGGAGTACGTCGACTAGGACGTCGTCTTCCTGTCCCTTTATTATTATTCATAGTTTTAATATTGCAGTCTTTGAAAAGTTTCGCCTTTTTTTTTGCTACAGAAATTTCATTCCTTATGATTTGTTGTCTCTTTCTTGTTACTCGCACTTTCACTTCTATGAGGGATTGACTGATTTGTTGTTGCTCAAAACCTGATGCCATTGCTGATACTATTGTAGAACGTCGAGTACGTTTCCTAAGTAAATTTGGCGAACTTGATTCTTTCAGTTTACAATCTGATGAAAATGATGTCATATGTTTTAGAACCACTCGCGGCTGAATACAATCTTTTTCTAGGAGGTAATTTTCCTGATGAGTTTTATTTGAAGCATTGACTACTTTACTTTTAGTTTTGTGTTTATGGCTTGATTCTGAGTGATTCAACAGTTGTTCAGAATTAGCAACGTTACTAAACGCAGATATCCGAGAAGATGCTAAAAAGATGGACGCAGTCAAATTTGAACTGAAATAAAAGCAAAAAATATACACATACTGAAATTAGTGGCAGATATTTACTGAATTACAATTGGAAAATATGGTTAATTAAGAAAAAGCCCAAGTTTTCTTTAACTAAATGGCTTAAAATATTTTTAAGTTTCTATTTAACATTAAACAGAAATAGAATTTAGTTTACAATTTCTAAAATAGATTCAGCGTTTACCATATTATATTGCAATCCTGAATTAAGTTATTTATACATATATTTAGCTTAGCTCAAAACACAGTTTCTGAACTCATTTTAAGCAATTTAATTGGCAGATGTATAAAACGACCTGCATTTTCATTAGAACAATGTTTGATGAAGCTGACTCTTGTGTTTACTAATAGTGATCTCAATCGGGTGATCAAATACATATAAAGTTGTTACTTCCTTTTAAACGTAAAAAAGCGATTTTAATGCAGATATATAGATCCAATGCTATTTTGCAGTCGGACTGTCGCCCGCGGATAGTTGGTATTTCTAGGATTACGTTCAAATGTTTGAAAAACAAAAAACAAAAAGATAAATATTGGAGTTATGAGTAAATATTTTTCGTAAAATATGTTAAAAGATATTTCACTTAAAAAATTAATCTAAATTTAAGTTAAGCAAATCGTAAAAGCCTCGCTCTCCTCTGCGTAATCTTAAAATCCTTCGTCTTACATTTTGTGGTCATAAATAAAGATACATATGATTGGGTAATTAGTCTAAAAAAACGCGTTTCGAACTTTTCTATTATATCAATCTAAAATACGTATTTCGAAAGAGAAAAGAAAAATCATTGCCCGATTTATCTACCTGGGTTAGTTGTAGATAAAATTTGTTTATTAATCATCGTGGACTCACTTATTTTTACTTTTATAAATTTCATCTTGCTTTTCATTGATGCTATATAGTAATCACCACTGGAGTTAGAATTAAGTTTTTAATTTATTGTTCTTTGTATCCCGTATGTAAGCCTCTTTCCTGTTTGGCGCGCTTGGCAAACCTTTTAGACTTTAAATTTTGTTTTACTGCTGCATGGGAAAAAACAAACAACTTGTAGATTTAATCGCTTAATGCCGCACTATGAAAAAATCGCCTCATTAGAATTTTCATACCATTCATATGTTGTTCCTTCTTGTACAAATGATATCTTTATCCAATACATTAATGTCGACACATTGTTTAATGACTGTGATAATCTAAATTGGTCGCCTAAATGTTGTTCCTCAGATGTAAATGTACAATTATCTTTTTATCTTTTTTAATAAACATGCGAATCTTATAGCGTAGAAAATTATAATTTCTAATTTTGTCTTCTTGTCAACCCCAGAAGCGAGCGACGTATAGTATATGCATTCTTTCCTAATAAAATTTTTGACCAAGTAAAAAGGACAACAAATGTGTAGCAATTTACCTCACTTCTGGATATTAATGAATAATCGTTGGCATTGAAAAAAAAAGCCGCATTAGTACGGGGATTTCAAGTACACGAGATAAACTGCACAATTAAAGCTCTAGTCCGATAAATGCGAGTTTGTTCGCAAAAAGGTTCAATGAATAGATCATGTTATTACACCAAAGTCAAGTTAGATTCAAATAAATTAAATATGTTATAAAATCTGCATATTCTTACTTATTTACTTACTTATAGGTGGCGCTACAGTTAGGGGTGAATCTGGGCCTCAACTAACAAGCCTCTCCAGTTGGCCCCGTCTTTAGCTCACTGTCTCCAGTTGTGCACTCCAACTCAGTTGAGGTCTCCCTCTATTTGTGCGTGCCACCTAAGGTGAGGTCTTCCGCGGGCAGGCCGGAGTATCGGTGTATGTATAAAGTAAGACTGGGATGATCAAGGTCTTTTAGAGTCTCCTTAGTTTCTCGGGATAGGGCCTTACTTCTCAATTGCCTTATTACAAAAAAAAACAGCGATTGGCAAGAGTGATTCTTCGTTTTATTTCTGCTGAGGTGTTGTTGGCAGAATTTAAAAATCTGCATACTCGTGTGAATAAAAAAGGTGTTAAATCACTTTTACAAAAGATAAGTTACTGTAGAAAATTTGATCCAAATTGCAGTAATAGCAGAGCCATTAAATACGCATATAATAGAAACAATCTTTTGAAAATTTAAAGAATACTACGAGTATTAACAAATATCCGGTATTACAGTACCCGGACTATTCTAAGACATTTATTATAACAACGTATGCATTGAATAGTGGAATAGCAGAAACACAACCTTCCAATTCTATTCGTAAGCAAATAGAGGAATTCATTTCATTTCATTTATTTATTTCCATATTCTCTACTTAAAATATTATATTGTAAAATGTTTGTGTGGGTACAAATGATAGAACTTATTCTTTTCAATAGAAATCGCTTTATTCAGTACAGTTACAATTCACTATTTAATTGTTTCTCTCAGTACAATCCAATTTCTCAACCACTTATACTTTTCTTATCTTTCACTTAAACCACTTAATCACTAATTAACACTTCAAATCTCACTTTAGAACTGATTTGCATACCTTGGGGATGCTGGTATTTATACTCGAATGACATACTTCGAGAACAATGCTCGCCATCCAGCGTCCCATACAATTTCCAATTTGCTAGAAAATTCGATTCCACTCTCCAGTCGAGACTTTGTTATTCAAGTATCGAAATCTTCTGGTCTCCGAGTATCGACATTTTCTGCTCTGTGAATCTAAATGTCGCTGCTCACATTTAAGTAGTTATAACATTGCTCCCTCTCTACAGTTGTTCGTCCCGAACAACTTCGTCATTCAACATCCCGCTGAAATGACACATTCTATCCAAATGGACCACTTTCAATTTTCCTCGATCCCCACGCTGGATCCGGTAGACAACGTCATTAGTGCGGGTTATCACCTTGTATGGACCTTCCCAGTCCTGTTGCAATTTTGGTGATTTGCCTTTCTTACGCTGAGGATTATACAGCCAGACCAGATCTCCTTCGTTGAAACCGGAAGATTTCGCCTTGATATCGTACCTAGTCTTCATGCGGCTGCTTGCTAGCTTCATCTTTTCTCTGGTGTCTTCATGCAATTTACGAATCCTGCTGCGCAAGTCATTCACGTAGTCGTTGACCTCTTTGGGCTCTGTCGGTGGGGATCCGAATTTTGCTTCACTTGGCAACCGAATTGTTTGACCAAATAAGATCTCGGATGGTGTGTGCCCTGTTGAGCTATGGACCGCGTTTCGGTAGGCCATTAAGAAGAGGGGTATGTGTCGATCCCCCCAATCCCGCTGGCAGTTGCTGACAACCTTAGATAGATGCTGTTCGGCTACGGTCTTAGCCTCTTGATTTGGGATGGCAAACACTTCCGGCCACTTACTGAAGTAATCCATGACTACGAGAGTATATCGGTTTCCATTAAAGGTTTCGGGAAACGGCTCAGCGATGTCGATGGCTATTCGTTCGAAAGGTGCTCTGACATTGTATTGTTGCATTTGTCCATGTGGCTTTACTTTTGGACCCTTGGTAGCCGCACATCTTATGCACTTTTTGCACCAATTCTCGACATCTTGTTTAGCGCTTAGCCAATAGAAACGTTCCCTTACCTTTTCCAACGTCTTGTTTATTCCCAAATGGCCTCCTGAGATTCCGTCATGTATTTCATGGAGTACTTGGCTGACTCTGGACCGTGGCACTATTAGCTGCATACGAGATGTTGTCCAATCTGCACTTTCCCATTTTCTCTTCAGCAATACATCTTGCACAAAAAGCGAGTCCCACTGTGCCCAGTATGCCTTCAGAGTTTGGCTCCGATCTGATATCTGCTGCCAGCTTGGTCTTTCCTCGTGTTATTTCCAGGCCAATATTGGTTCGATGTCATTGTCTGCCTGTTGGGAGGAATGGATTTCGTCTACACTCCAACCCTCTATTGGGTCAGTCCTGATCATTTGGATAGTTGCCTGTTCTTTCGTTTCCTTACCACTGACTACTTCTGCTGGGAGGCTTTCATTGCATTGTTTTATCTGTGAGACTGGGATAATTACCCTGGAGTCGACTCCTGCTACAGACTTCTGCCCCGCGAAGTAAGCATTTCCCAACTTATGACTTTGGGAAATTTGATCGGTTTCTTAGTAGCCATTTCTGCCGGTTTTTCTTTCTATTTGCCTGTAACCCCAGTACAGGCAGCCTTCTCGTCGTACCGGTTCTTTACAATGCCCTTGCAGATGTCCTACTTTATCGCAGTTCCAGCAGCGCATCCTTCGTTTCTCCCGCAGGACATTTCGTTGCACGGTAGTTAGTCTTGAGCAGGAGCATTCACCAGATACTATTTCCCTGACGAAATGCATTCCTTTGGAAGCCTGATTGGATGCTTCCATCGCCAGAGCGAAGGCAAGTGCTTCAGCAAGGGTTCTTTTCCCGGCCATCCTTACTGCTGATTGTAACTTCAAATCTGTAATTCCCCTGATGAATGCGTCCTTTGCTATTTCGTCGATTATTTCTTGGCCTGCCGTGGGATATGACAAATGTGCCAGTCTACCCACGTCTGCTTGGAGCTGCTGCAGTGTTTCTCCTTGTTGCTACATTCGGCTTTGCAATTGGACCTTGTATACCTCCTGCATGTGGCTATCTCCAAACCGTTTCTCGATAGCCTGCACTAAAGTCATATAGTCTCTATTCTTTTCGATATCGATTGTTTGTAACAATTCTGCCGCAGGACCGCGTAAGGCCATCGCTAGGGCAAAGCACTTCTCCTTATTGTCCCAGTAGTTTGCACAGGCAGCCATTTCAAACTGCTTCTTATAAGTAGACCATGAGGTCTGGCCATCGAATGAGGGAGGCTTCAACTCTTTTCTCCTTGGACCGCTTAAAGAACATTCTCGCAGTTTCTGTTTTCGCACTGTGTCGAGCTCTTTTGTTAGTTGCTGAACTTTGCTGTCCATTTCTTCGAATTTTTCGCCAGCATTCTTCTTTATTGTATCAAATTTGTCATCAACGTTCTTCTCTATTCTATCAAATTTGTCATCAACGTTCTTCTCTATCCTTTCCAATTTGTCATCGATTTCTTCGAATTTTTGCTGGAGAATGTTCTTTTGTTCTTCCAGATTATTCTTTTGTTCATCCATTTTCTGTTGAAGACCGTGCAGATTGTTGGTTTGTTCGTTGAATGTTTAATGCTGCTCTTCTGCTCGTCTAGATTTTTCTTTTGTTCGTCCATTTTTTGTTCGAGACTGTTCTTCGGTTCGTCCATTTTTTGTTCCAGACTGTTCTGGAGAATGTTCTTCTGTTCTTCCATATTTTTCTTTTGTTCGTCTATTTTTAATAAGAGGAGTTGCATCATCGCAGCCATGTCATTGCCGGTACTTGTCTGTTCATCCTCGTCAACATCAAAGGAATATGCATCAGGATCATGTCCCTCGTTGTTCAAAGCCTCCTGAAGTCGGAGCACCAGGTCATTTTTTCCTCCACTGGCGCTGAGGCTTCTCTTGTTCAACTCGGATTTGAGTTGGACGAGGGTCAACTGTAATAGTTTTCGACCCATTCTAGCTTTTTCAAATAGTCAGAAAACACACTTTTTTTTTTTTTTTTTACACACAATAAGTCCAATCCCACTTCTGACACCAATGTAAAATGTTTGTGTGGGTACAAATGATAGAACTTATTCTTTTCAATAGAAATCGCTTTATTCAGTACAGTTACAATTCACTATTTAATTGTTTCCCTCAGTACAATCCAATTTCTCAACCACTTATACTTTTCTTATCTTTTACTTAAACCACTTAATCACTTCTCCTAATTAACACTTCAAATTTCACTTTAGAACTGATTTGCATACCTTGGGGATGCTGATATTTATACTCGAATGACATACTTCGAGAACAATCCTCGCCATCCAGCGTCCCATACAATTTCCAATTTGCTAGAAAATTCGATTCCACTCTCCAGTCGAGACTTGGTTATTCAAGTATCGAAATCTTCTGGTCTTCGAGTATCGACATTTTCTGCTCTGTGAATCTAGATGTCGCTGCTCACATTTAAGTGGTTATCACAATATTGTGAGCAGCGACATCTAGCAGAAAATGTCGAAGATCCTCAATCTGATGGAATGGTCGAGCGATTCAATCGGACCTTGAATGAGCATCTATCTAAGGTTGTCAGCAACTGCCAGCGGGATTGGGATCGACACATACCCCTCTTCTTAATGGCCTACCGAAACGCGGTCCATAGCTCAACAGGGCACACACCATCCGAGATCTTATTTGGTCAAACAATTCGGTTGCCAAGTGAAGCAAAATTCGGATCCCCACCGACAGAGCCCAAAGAGGTGAACGACTACGTGAATGACTTACGCAGCAGGATTCGTAAATTGCATGAAGACACCAGAGAAAAGATGAAGCTAGCAAGCAGCCGCATGAAAACTAGGTACGATATCAAGGCGAAATCTTCCGGTTTCAACGAAGGAGATCTGGTTTGGCTGTATAATCCTCAGCGTAAGAAAGGCAAATCACCAAAATTGCAACAGGACTGGGAAGGTCCATACAAGGTGATAACCCGCATTAATGACGTTGTCTACCGGATCCAGCGTGGGGATCGAGGAAAATTGAAAGTGGTCCATTTGGATAGAATGTGTCATTTCAACGGGATGCTGAATGACGAAGTTGTTCGGGACGAACAACTGTAGGGAGGGAGCAATGTGATAACCACTTAAATGTGAGCAGCGACATCTAGCAGAAAATGTCGAAGACCAGAAGATTTCGATACTGGAATAACAAAGTCTCGACTGGAGAGTGGAATCGAATTTTCTAGCAAATTGGAAATTGTATGGGACGCTGGATGGCGAGGATTGTTCTCGAAGTATGTCATTCGAGTATAAATACCAGCATCCCAAAGGTATGCAAATCAGTTCTAAAGTGAAATTTGAAGTGTTAATTAGGAGAAGTAATTAAGTGGTTTAAGTAAAAGATAAGAAAAGTATAAGTGGTTGAGAAATTGGATTGGACTGAGAGAAAGAATTAAATAGTGAATTGTAACTGTACTGAATAAAGGGATTTGTATTGAAAAGAATAAGTTCTATTATTTGTACCCACACAAACATTTTACAATATGATTACAAATTATGCCTTAATAAAATAGCTCAAATAATACAATTCTATGAGAGAATATAGATAGTGAGATAGTGGAATTTTGTATTTAACAAAAAATAGAAATAAATGTCACATTCTAATATGAAAAATTTTAATTCTTTGTGGGGTGACAAGAATAAAAGGTAGTTTATAATACTTAGTTTGAAAAAATTAGATTACTAAAAACGGTTATGAAAAAAGAAAAATTATAGCGCACAATTCAGCTTTATAAACGCAGTTATCGAAACGTAACAATATTTGGATTTCGTTGTGATCAAAACCAAAAAAAACATGATTTTACTCCCCTCAGAAATGCGTATATATTCCTTGTGTTTCGTATTCCAATAGGGAGCCTATTAAACAAATTGTAAGAGACGATCGAGTAAAAATTTCTTTAGCAACAGGTCCAAAAAATAGGAAGATCTACAACGTATCTTGTAATGCTACGTAAGTTGTGCATGTCAGAGATTGGACTTTGCATATAACCACCTCTCTTAAAGAAAACTTCCATAACTTTATAATGCACAGGTGTTTCACTGGCAAAATCTGGATAGACCTAAATAAACTCATAGAGTGAGCAAATTGATTGGTTTTGCAAACATTCCTTACATCACTTTTCGGAAGAATAGTTAGCTGTTGGACTTTATTGCGATAGGCGCCACCCCAACAGGCAATTCCGTATTGCAATTTCGAGTGAAATATGCCATAATGGACCATTTTAAGGCTGTTTGTCAAACAATACTTCCTGAGGCGATAAAAGATACGAATGGAAGATAGCAGATATTGTTTCAAACTAGAAATGTGTTTAGACCAGCTGACATTTTGGTCAATAGTTACGCCAAGGTATTTGTAGTCGACCACAGTTTAAATTATTGTGATAACCACTTAAATGTGAGCAGCGACATCTAGCAGAAAATGTCGAAGACCAGAAGATTTCGATACTGGAATAACAGAGTCTCGACTGGAGAGTGGAATCGAATTTTCTAGCAAATTGGAAATTGTATGGGACGCTGGATGGAGAGGATTGTTCTCGAAGTATGTCATTCGAGTATATAAATTCTAAAGTGAAATTTGAAGTGTTAATTAGGAGAAGTGATTAAGTGGTTTAAGTAAAAGATAAGAAAAGTATAAGTGGTTGAGAAATTGGATTGTACTGAGAGAACTTGAATCGTATGCCTACAGCTTAAAGAATCAAATTGGTGATAAGGAAAAACTCGGTGCTAAATTATCTGATGAAGAGAAAACAAAAATGGAAGAGGCCATTGATGAAAAAATCAAATGGATGGAGCAAAATGTCGACGCTGATCCAGAAGAATACAAAAAGGCAAATAGAAAGAAAAACCGGCAGAAACGGCTACCAAGAAACCGGTCAAATTTCCAGAAGCCATCAGTTAGGAAATGCTTACTTCGCGGGGCAGAAGTCTGTAGCAGGAGTCGACTCCAGGGTAATTATCCCAGTCTCACAGGTAAAACAATGCAATGAAAGCCTCCCAGCAGAAGTAGTCAGTGGTAAAGAAGCGAAAGAGCAGGCAACTATCCAAACGATCAGGACTGAGCCAATAGAGGGTTGGAGTATAGACGAAATCCGTTCCTCCCAACAGGCAGACAATGACATCGAACCAATATTGGCCTGGAAGGAACACGAGGAAAGACAAAGCTGGCAGCAGATATCAGATCGGAGCCAAACTCTGAAGGCATACTGGGCACAGTGGGACTCGCTTTTTGTGCAAGATGGATTGCTGAAGAGAAAATGGGAAAGTGCAGATGGGACAACATCTCGTATGCAGCTAATTGTGCCACGGTCCAGAGTCAAGTAAGTGCTCCATGAAATACATGACGGAATCTCAGGAGGCCATTTGGGAATAAACAAGACGTTGGAAAAGGTAAGGGAACGTTTCTATTGGCTAAGCGGTAAACAAGATGTCGAGAATTGGTGCAAAAAGTGCATAAGGTGTGCGGCTACCAAGGGTCCAAAAGTAAAGCCACATGGACAAATGCAACAATACAATGTCGGAGCACCTTTCGAACGAATAGCCATCGACATCGCTGGGCCGTTTCCGAAACCTTTAATGGAAACCGATATACTCTCGTAGTCATGGATTACTTCAGTAAGTGGCCGGAAGTGTTTGCCATCCCAAATCAAGAGGCTAAGACCGTAGCCGAACAGATAGTCAACTATCCCACTTCTGACACCAATGTAAAATGTTTGTGTGGGTACAAATGATAGAACTTATTCTTTTCACTACAAATCCCTTTATTCAGTACAGTTACAATTCACTATTTAATTCTTTCTCTCAGTACAATTCAATTTCTCAACCACTTATACTTTTCGTATCTTTTACTTAAACCACTTCTCCTAATTAACACTTCAAATTACACTTTAGAACTCATTTGCATACCTTTGGGATGCTGGTATTTATACTCGAATGACATACTTCGAGAACAATCCTCGCCATCCAGCGTCCCATGCAATTTCCAATTTGCTAGAAAATTCGATTCCACTCTCCAGTCGAGACCTTGTTATTCCAATATCGAAATCTTCTGGTCTTCGACATTTTCTAGCAAATTGGAAATTGTATGGGACGCTGGATGGCGAGGATTGTTCTCGAAGTATGTCATTCGAGTATAAATACCAGCATCCCAAAGGTATGCAAATGAGTTCTAAAGTGTAATTTGAAGTGTTATTTAGGAGAAGTGATTAAGTGGTTTAAGTAAAAGATAAGAAAAGTATAAGTGGTTGAGAAATTGAATTGTACTGAGAGAAAGAATTAAATAGTGAATTGTAACTGTACTGAATAAAGGGATTTGTAGTGAAAAGAATAAGTTCTATCATTTGTACCCACACAAACATTTTACATTGGTGTCAGAAGTGGGATAGGACTTATTGTGTGTAAAAAAAAAGAAGTGTTTTTTTGACTTTTTGAAAAAGCTAGAATGGGTCGAAAACTATTGCAGTTGACCCTCGTCCAACTCAAATCCGAGTTGAACAAGAGAAGCCTCAGCGCCAGTGGAGGAAAAAGTAACCTGGTGCTCCGTCTTCAGGAGGCTTTGAACAACGAGGGACATGATCCTGATGCATATTCCTTTGATATTGACGAGGACGAACAGACAAGTACCGGCAATGACATGGCTGCGATGATGCAACTCCTCTTATTAAAAATGGACGAACAAAAGAAAAATATGGAAGAACAGAAGAACAGTCTGGAACAAAAAATGGACGAACAGAAGAGCAGCATTGAACAAAAATTCGACGACCAAAAGAATAGTCTAGAACAAAAACTGGAAGAACAAAATAACGTTCTACACCAAAAGTTCGAAGAAATAGATAACAAATTTGAAAGAATAGAGAAGAATGTTGGCGAAAAATTCGAAGAAATGGACAGCAAAGTTCAGCAACAGGCAAAAGAGCTCGACGCAGTGCGAAAACAGAAACTGCGAGAATATTCTTTAAGCGGTCCAAGGAGAAAAGAGTTGAAGCCTCCCTCATTCGATGGCCAGACCTCATGGTCTATTTATAAGAAGCAGTTTGAAATGGCTGCCTGTGTCATTTCGACGGGATGCTGAATGACGAAGTTGTTCGGGACGAACAACTGTAGGGAGGGAGCAATGTGATAACCACTAAATGTGAGCAGCGACATCTAGCAGAAAATGTCGAAGACCAGAAGATTTCGATATTGGAATAACAAAGTCTCGACTGGAGAGTGGAATCGAATTTTCTGGCAAATTGGAAATTGTATGGGACGCTGGATGGCGAGGATTGTTCTCGAAGTATGTCATTCGAGTATAAATACCAGCATCCCAAAGGTATGCAAATGAGTTCTAAAGTGTAATTTGAAGTGTTAATTAGGAGAAGTGATTAAGTGGTTTAAGTAAAAGATAAGAAAAGTATAAGTGGTTGAGAAATTGAATTGTACTGAGAGAAAGAATTAAATAGTGAATTGTAACTGTACTGAATAAAGGGATTTGTAGTGAAAAGAATAAGTTCTATCATTTGTACCCACACAAACATTTTACATTATGAAACAACCTTCGCTACATCCGACGTTATCAAGGTAGGTTTCAGATTTTTGGTCTTTACACTCACTAATAGACAAGTTGTATTTAAAACAGTCAGCTGCATGAAATATAATGTTTATATCAATGGGTTCTTGCATAATTAAACTAAAATACATTATTCTACTTTTATTGCTAACCATTAGTCTGTGTTTCGCAAACCACATGTTCAACACCTGAATATCAGGGCTTATCTCAGCCATTAAGTTCAACGGGCTACTTGAGTCGTAACCAATGCCTAGGTCATCTGCAAATGCACTAACTCTTCCCACGAATGGCAGTTCAAATAAGGAATTGATATAAACAAGAAACAAAATTGGCCCCACAACAGAATCTTGAGGCACACCTAGATTGATTGCTTTCGAGTTGCTTAAATGATTACCGATTTTAACTTTATGAATTCTATTTTTAAGATATGATTCGAACCATTCATATACACAACCACGAAAACCGGCTTTTTGTAACTTATCTTGGAGAATGTTGTGATTGACCATATCAAAGGCTTTCATTATGACGACAAAAAGTTCAGCACAACACTTTTTGTCATCAAGTCCTTTTTATATCAATTACCAAAAATCTAGAAGAGCATCCTCAATAGAAGACCTTCTCTAAATCCAAACTGGACTGGACTGAAGAAACTTACTCTGTTAAGATAAGATACAATTCTACACTTAACTGCTTTCTGAAATACTTTTGAAATTGAAGACAACAAGGAAATAGGATAGTAGTAAATTTTGTCTTTCCTGTTACCGTTTTTGAACAATTGAATTACAACTGCACATTTAAAAGCTTCACGGAAAACTCCAGAGATAATACTTAAATTAAATAGACACGCCGAAATATCAATGATGTTAAGCGCAGATTTTTTTAGGACATGATAAGAGATTCCTCCTAGGCCACAAGAATCCGAGTTCTTTAGGCAATTGATTAGGTAGCTTTAAAACTTCGCACCCTGTTATGGCTATTCCTAGTCCTATCAGGAAACACAGGCTGGTTGACACAACTGCAAAATGATGGCAGGTTACAGGTAAGAGACGAAAGACCTGCTGTGGCAACGTATTCACTAAATTCCTTAGCTACCAAAGGAGGGTCTGAAATATTTTCATTACCTCTTTTTAACATGATCGGGCCGGAAAAATGAGTAATATTACGATTGACAATATTGTTTATTACTTTCCATTCCTTTTTAAGATTTCCTATAGCTGCTCTACCAGATTAATTTGCTTGCGCACTCTAGTACAGCGAGTTTCCAAACTCAAATTTAGGGGATGTTTGTGACATTTTCTTTATAATTTAGTCTTTAGTTGTATCTTTTTTAGAATGGCTCGATTGATCCAAGGCTTTAATTTCATTTCCGAACGTTTTTGTAAAAAACTATGTTTCGAAGAGTTTACGTAGTTTTTTAAAATTCTGATAAATACTCCATATGCTTCAGAAACGTTTTCTTCAGAATAAACTACATCCCAGTTTTTGTTTTCTGGAGAGTTTGTGAGAAAGATTAAAACTTTTATATTTATTTTTGAATTTAAAAAAAAATATCAGTCATGAAGTGATCTGTTATTTGAAGATCCACATTAACACCAGCTAAGAGATTTAAGGGGTTACATACGTTTCTCCGGTCAAAAACGGAGCGTTTTTCAAGATTTTTTTTCGCTACGATATTAAATTAATATAAAAAAAAGTAAAATATGCATTGTGTAAAGTATTCCTTGACGAATACAAAACTTTATTGACAATTGAAGAAAAACAGTTATAAAGTATACATTTCGCCCATCTCCGGAAACCTCTTTTCAAAAACGTGCTGGGCGGTACCAGGAATATCTCTGGTAGGTTTCATTTGAAACAAAAAAAAACTGTTAAAGTAGATGGATAAATCTAATCTCTTTCATAGCCGTTTTCAACAATTTTCATTTTTAACAAAATGGCAGCTTTTTTAACGTACGAGGCTATTTTTGACTAAAAAACGAGTCACATTTTTATTTATAACAAATCTAAAAAGGAGACTAGATAATGGTATTAAGAATATCCATGCGAAATGGCATGCAAATCGGTCGAGTGGTTGAAGAGATATTTCTGGTACCGACTCGGAAAACACTGTTTCGAGAAAAAACGCAAACGAAATGCAAAATCTGCAGTGTGTCTTGCCTGCGTGGCTTCGAGAGCAAAAATGAAAATGTGCTCGAGTAGTGACATAGTGGAATATTCTGAATTCTAATATTCTTATACAAGGTTTAAATCTATTTCTAAGCAGGTATAAATATTTGCGAGGGCACTGACCCGTCATTGGAGAAGGTAGGAAGGCAGAGCAGGCACGCAACTGCTCATGTCCCTAATGAGCGCTCCGCCCGGTCCGACGTCTAACGGTCATAACTTTCTTAATTATTGGAATTTTTGAAAAATTCTTGCGGCATTTGAATTGCAAAAGAATATAGAATTTTTTCGTGCAAAAAATCAAATTTTTTTGAGCGGAGAAACGTATGTAACCCCTTAATGGAATATTACCGAAACGACCAATGACACGATCCATGCATGTACCAGATAAAGGTCTAGTTGGTTCATTTATAAAAGAGGTGAATCCGTGCTCTGCTATAAGAGTTCGATAAAAATCCAACCCTGGGTTTGGATTTAGTATGTCAAGATTGAAATCACCTAAGATAACTAAATTAACCGCTCTCTCATTTCCCAATAAGTTAGCAAGCTCATCGATCAACCAACTTAAGGGTTTCGAGTGTAGCCATATAGGCTATAAATAAACGCAATTAAAGATAAAGTTCTGATTACATACGCTGCAAGAAATTTTCACTACATTCGCACTTGTTAAACTAATACATTTTACATCACATTCATACGAATTTCTCACAAAAACTCCCACTCCACCTGAAGAATATGAATCATTAGGATTTGCAAAAAAAATTATAATTAGGGATACTATAATCATCAGTTTCGAAAGAGTAAATCCATATTTATGAAAAAAATATAATTTCGTGCTGATTCACAAAGGCTTCGAGATTTCCAACTAATAAATCGAAATTTTGTCGCAGGCTTCTAATATTTTGGTGTACAATGAAAAATGATTTGTTACTAGAGTTACATGTAAAAAATCTATCACAATTAGTTCCAATGGTTTTAATGGATTCAATAGTGAGGTTGTCATTCATAAGATCAAATTTGTCATTCATATTACTGATCTTAAAGCGAAGCTAGATCCTCGAAAGATCTTATGACAACAACCTCACCATTATCAACCTTTTTTTAATAATATTTGAGATTTCCGAAAAAACAAATACATAAAATTCCTCCCAATTTTATATTTTTTAGCCGCCATAAAATAGAGCCCTTGTGTAACTTGTGAAGCTGTCATTAATAAATATTTTTTTGTTGGTGCCTTCGACGAAAAACGATGAATGCAAGTTTCTCAAAACTTGTTTTTTGCTTTTCATGATCTTTTGTTTAGAGTCGTGCGAAGAGAGATGAACACATACTACATTTCTGTACAAATCGCCTAGGTTGGACCTGGATGGTGAAAGCCTTCTCTTTATGCCCTTGGCATGACATGCTAGGACTTCATGAGTAGGTATAGAAACATTCAACGCATCTTTAAACATTTTTTGTACATACTCATTTGCTTTTCTAATTCCAACATATGGTATACCATCAATTTCGATGACATTCTCCAATTGTTTCTGCTCTCGACAGTTCACCTTACGCCCCACACTCGCCACCTTCGACTGCAGTGAAGTATTTTCTTCTCTTAACTGTTGAAAAATGCTGAGAAATTCACTGTTTACTTTTCTCACATTGAGAATTTCCTCATATAATAACTGCAGAATTACTCGTATTTCACTAGGACATTCCTTCACATTTTATATTGGTGGTGTATGCTGGTTGCTGGCTGATTCGAATGCTGTGTTGTTGTTGCTTTTTTGTGCATTTCTGTCGACTGCTGATGGTGTAGGTTAGCCGCTGGTACTGATACTTGCTGTTCTGTTGTTGCTTTTTTGCCGACAGTTGAGTGGATGTTTTACCACTGGGACTGTAACAGGCTGCTTAGATGTTGGTTTTAGCTGTTTTACTGCCGTGTGTAGCATAGCCGATGTCTCTGGTGCTTGAAGATTTACTACAGGTTGTTGATGTAGAGATTTACGGCACAGAGCACTGTACTTGTCGCATTGATGTTTTATATTATTTGTGCACATGTATTCGACATCGGATGGTTGAATGTTAACACAAAGACCTTAAGAAATGCTTTTACAATATCTACAATCAACTTTGTTGGGATTACTACGATCTATTTTTTCATTGCAAACTACGCAATTTATATCTTTCTCTCTCTCTCTCTATATCCAATTTTCCGAAAAACTTAACACGTGCTCCGGCATTTTAAGAGTAGTCATACCCTCTTGAGTGTTAAATTCTTAAAAAAAAATTAATAATTAAAAGATTTGAATTAGACAATTGATGTTAAAATGTGTGCACCCCATAAACACTAGTAGTGTTCGTGTTCGATTGTGGACTTTTACTTTCAGAAAAATTTCTTAGTCCAAGACAGTCATGAGTGTAATGCACATGTTTTGGTTATTTTCTTTTGATCTGTCATTCAGTGATGCGCACATTTTTACACGAAGCATTTTCCCTTCTTTGGTTTTTCATGGAATTTGACAGCTCTCTTTTATTTCATCTTTGGCGCTCAGTGTTTCATAATTGAAAATGAGCCCGCTTGATAATTCTTTGGCCCATTTAAGTTCATTCGCCATACTGAAATGTTGTGCTCGTAACAACAACCAAGGAAATAATGAAGCAAATGCGAAAGAAAAAGAAGAAGGAGAAAAAGAAATGTCAAAAAGATGCAATGAAAATCTTACCCACATGCAGTGGGAATTTGGTTAATTGGGTATTTTTGGTTTCATTATCCCTCTATTTTGTACTCATTTGAATCTTTCAAAACATGCGACGTGTAAAAGCGGACATTGCAATGAAAAGGTAAACAAAATACAATAACTCCCAATGATTATAATGCAAATTAAACATATCAGAATAAAGAAAATTTAGCAAATAACATACTCGTAGAAGATATAATACGAAAATTAACACTGACCTAGTAATGCACGAATTGAAATTTTTGACGTAAATGAAACAAGCGATTAATCCAGCCACAAAGAATGCTACCTATGGAAATAATAAAGAAACGTTTTATGGGAAGGGAATGCAAAGCTATATGCGAATATGACTTGAGAAAGAAAGAACAAAAATATTCGAATTGAAACAAAGAAGAAACAAGTGAAGGTCTTAAATCGGACTTAAAACTCAAAACAAACTCTTACATTTCATTAAATTTATACCGCTAAGAACCAAAGAAATGCAGAAAATAGTGAAGGCTTTTACTAACAAATTGATATTAAATTTCGGGTCAATTAAAATTAATTTAACAAATAACGGATAGAAGTTTTGTTAATGTTCCAAAGTATGGAACATAGCTTAGAAATGAAACGAGCCCATTGTAAGGTGATTGAGTATATGGAAAGTTACGGGTTAGCTGAGTGAGTGACATGAACGTGTGAGATTCTCAGTTGTAAAATAAGTGTACACAATGTAACGGGGTATACAGTATATAAACTTTGAAATAACAGCTAATCAGAAGGTGAGATCTAAGACTTAAATGAAAGGACTACGTTCGATTACTTAGATGACTTAACCGTCATTTTATTAGGCTAAACCTAAAAGTCAAGGGACAAACAGTGTATAAGGTAAAGCAAAAGATTCAAATGCGAAACGTTATCTGAATGTTAGAAGAAAGATATAAAGAGCATACGAAATTTTAGAAATAAAAAAAAAGCTAACGAGGCAACAAAATGTACTACGAAGGAGCATTTGACGATATTTTTGTTTTTTAATATCATCTAGTGGTTTATACTTTAATTTAAAGGGACAGGTTATAGAAAAAGGAAGGGGCAAGCTAGAATAAAATATGAGTGGAACTAAGACGACTACATATATAATATTAATTGCATAGTAAATACGATCAGTAATCCGGTCTTACTCATCTTTATAACGACAAAAGAACCAGGAAGTAAGAAGTGATAAAACCAGAATACAATTCCGAACACTGAGACCATATAGTACACAATCGTACTTATAAACTCACCAGAAGGGTCAAAAAGTCCCGAGACTGACATATAGTATAAAAAACACGTTTGAGTTTCGCCAATCACTTCTTCATTGGACCCATATCTCTTTCCGGCAAGCACTTTTTTAAGGATTGCGAACAGGTAATAGGATCCATGTTTCACCCATTGACACATACTGTATGAAATACGAGTATCATCATCTTGGCACGTATCGTTGGTAGGTACTAGCTAAACATTGGTACTAACTAAACATTGTATAAATATGTTATTACAGTCGCAATCTATATGTTAGTCTCCTCGAACCTCGAACCACCTGTTATATAATAGACTCAGAATTTAAGACATTATTCGGTAATATGGGTAATAAGAATGACGAATATTATTCAAAAGCAGTTACCTAGAGCAATAAAATCAGACGAATTTAGGATAAAAGATGGAATGTCGGAAAATATCAAAATTATGACCAAGATAACTAAACGGGTAATCGGTGTTGGAACGATTTAAAATGGAACAGCAAACGAAATAAATGAAATATTAACTTCAATAGGACTCAATAAGTTAGAAGAAAAATATATTCGGGAGACTAATTCAACATGCTTTCATTGCAATGAAATAACTCATAAGATTTATTTCTTTTAAAGGGATATAGTGTTTGAAGTTTTCTGTTAAGTTCTTCAATTTTAAGTTTTGTTATTTGGAAAGAGCTATTGATGGTAGTATGTTTTTGGAAGAGGTGGAGAGACTTAGTGATATCTTCTATGTTGTTATTGTAATCATCGAGATTTATGATGTGTATTAAATTTTGGAAACTAGTGATGTATCTAGATGGTCCTAGTCGGAGGGGTAATATGCTATGTTCTTTGGGGATGTTGAATATTTCTATTCGTTGAGTGTCAGCGAGTGGTGTACTGTAGGTTAGGAAGTGAGAGAAAGTGGTTGAATGTTTTGGTATAAGTATTTTGGGAGGGGTTAGTGTTTCGTATCAAAAATGCGTGCAACTTAAAATTAAATACATGTATATATATATGTTATTATTATTATTATTATTTTTTTTTTTATGTCTTTTGTGTTTCTTTCGTAATTTACATTTATGGATCGTTTTGTTTTCATTTGTAATGATTGTTATTTTCTTATTTCTTTTTGCTATATGTTTTGAGAATCTTGGTGTTATTTTGTTGCGTCTAGCTTCTTTTCTAAAGACTGGTTGGCCTTCAACTACTTCTCAGTAATATTCTTTACTTGTTCATGAATTTTTGGATATAATTCATTAAGGAATTCGTTTAGCTTTTCAAGGTACTCGTGTTTGTTTGAGAAATCAAGGGTTTTCCTAAATTTGTAGGGCCGAGCAAAGAACAGTTCGTAAGGGGTGTGCTTTGTTGAAGAGTGTATAGCGTTGTTGTAAGTTATGAAGGTTTCCGTTAGTATCTCTTCATGTTCAGTAGTGAGTCTCTGTTCTCGTCTTTTTGATAGAATAAGTCTATATATTTCTGTAAGGGTTGAGTGTAATCTTTCTACTGGACCATTGCTACTGGTTTGTTGGAAAGATGTGTAGTGCAAGGTTATTTCATGTTGTTTACAGAAGTCTTTGAAAATATTTGCAACAAATTCTGATTCTTGATCACATACAATTTTTGTTGGGATGCCGTAAAGGCTGATGTATTTTCTTTATGCCATTTAAGATAGTTATGCTGCTTCTACAACTTAAAGTGTATCCGCAAGCGAATTTAGAGAATTTATCTATTAATGTAAGGATAATATTGTTATTAATGCTGTATAAGTCTATATGGATAATTTCTAGTGGTTTCAGTGGAATTTCGGGTTTTTCAAAATGAGGTTTAGCTGGGTTTCTATCGTATTTAAGGATTTTACATTTGTCACAGTTATTAATTGTTTTCGTTATCAACTCTTTCATTTTGGGAAAGTAGACTTCCCTCTTTAAATGCAGGAACGTTTCATTTATTCCCCTGTGATTGGAGTTTTCGTGGTAGTTTCTAATAAGTATTTCTTGGTTGTCCCCTAATCTAATGTCCCTAAGGATTTCTGTGCATCTAACTAATCGGAAAGTTTTATTTTGGCTGAAGAATTTAGAATAGGTGGACTGTACGAGACGGAATGTATTATCATCTGAATATATTGCGCTGAGTTTATTTGGAGGAAAACAAATTTTGAAAATGTCTACCAATGTTTTCTCATCGACCCCAGTCCTTCCTTCTTCTTTGTTTATTTTTAAATATTATTTCGGTAGTCATTGGTGAACCTGTGTTACTTACTTCAAGAATTATTTGAATGTTGAATTCGTTTAGTGGTTTCTCCGAAATGGGGATTCCATCATTTAAGTTTTCTTCGCCGCTATGCACGGTGCTCAAGGTTTCTTCGTGATTATTAAATAATTCTTGGTTATTAATTTTGATACGACTAAGGGCGTCTGCATTCGTGTTTAGTTTGCCTTTTTTAAAAATGATTTCCTAATCGAATTCTTCAAGCTTGAGTCGCTACCTAACAAGTTTGGAATTCGGTTCCTTCAGGCTCATAAGCCAAGTCAAAGGCTTTTGGTAGGTTATTATTTGAAATTTCCTTCCGAAGAGGTATGGGCGAAAGTATTTTGTAGCCCAGATGATGGCCAAGAGTTCTTTCTCTATAGTGGAGTAATTTTTTTCGCTTTCCGACAGGGTACGAATAGCGAAACAAATAGGCTTATCGTTACCTATGCGACCTTGTGAAAGAATGGCTCCCAAGGCGAAGTTACTAGCATCTGTAGTAAGTATAAATGGTTTTTCGAAATCTGGATGTTGTAAAATTGGGTCATTCATCAACATGTTTTTACATGTTTCGAAAGCTTCAGTGTATTTGTTGTCTATGATAATTTCGGCGCCCTTTTTTAAACAGTTAGCAAGGGGTTTGGTTAGTTTAGCGAGGTCTTTAATAAACTTCCTATAATAACCTATTAACCCTAAGAAAACTTTTATTTCTTTTCGATTTCTCGGCATGGGAAAGTTTTTTATGGCATTGATTTTTGATGGGTTGGGTTTAACGCCTTCGGGGGTGATGACATGTCCTAAGAAGGCTATTTCCTTTTTGAGGAACTCACATTTGTCCAACTGAATCTTGAAGTTAGCTTCTTTTAGTTTTTTGAATACTAGTTCTATACTTTCTAGGTGTTCCTGCAGGGATGTAGAGTATATGATAATGTCGTCGAGGTAAACTAGGCAAACTTTTCCGATGAGTTCTTTCAGGACGTTGTCCATTACCCTTTGAAAAGTTGAAGGGGCATTTTTAAGACCAAATGGCATTCTTACGAATTCGTAATGGCCTCCTTCAACTGTGAACGCCGTTTTTTCTATGTGTTTTGGGTTCATTTCTATTTGGTGAAATCCGCTTGCTAGATCAAGCGTTGTACAATATAGACATTTGCCTAGTTTATCCAGTATTTCTGAAATATTCGGAATTGGGTATCTATCGGATATTGTTTTATCATTGACCTTCCGATAGTCAATGACCAATCTCCATTTTCTACGTCCGCTGGCATCTTGTTTCTTCGGGACAATCCAAACTGGAGAGCTCCATGGAGAGTAACTATGTCTGATGATTCTTTGATCTAACATGTTAGTGATTTGGTTTTTTACTTCTTCCTTATGAATAAACGGATACCTGTAGGATTTGGTATAGATTGGTACTTCGTCGGTGGTTTTTATGTCATGTTTGATCTTATTCGTAAAGGAAAGTGGTTCGCCCTCTCTATACAGTATTTCACTGTAATTTCTACATAGTTTAAGGAGTTTTTTGCGTTCTTCTGTGTTCAGATGGTTTGTTCTGATTAAGTCATTTACATACGTGTTGGTAGGTTCATGGTCCTCTGTTTCGCTGTTGAAGTTATTTATCTCGATGAAATTAATGGGATCATATGCTTCACCATTTAGGGGATTGATCTTTTGGTCATTTTCAGAAAGGTTTACTAGTTCAAGTGTGCTTATAACTTTCGGCGTTATATAGGCCTTGACTTACGTACAGATGTGGGTTTAGTTCTGTTGTGTTGATATAAATATTGCCATTTTCTTTGTTGACAGGAAGTTTCGCTAATATTTTAGATTTGGAAGGTATTACGAGTTGACCTGAAGTGTAGTTGGGTTTGAGGTGGATTTCGTTAGTAGCGTTTGTTGTAATAAGGGTTTTGTTTTCGAGATCAAGTTTAGCGTTAAGTGATAATAGTGCGTCAATACCTAGTAATCCGTCAAAGTAATGGTGGAATTTGAATATCAGAAATTTTAAGGAACCTGGTTGATTGAATTCTGCAAAAATGGGGATAATCGATTCTTTGTTCAATTGATATTTTTTGAATACTGTGGTAATGGTAATTGTTTCACAGTTAATCTGCCTATCTTGTGGTATAAATTCGGGGTTTATGAATGATGTCGAAGCCCCAGTGTCTAGGAGGAATGGCAGGGGTCGCCCGGAGGGTGACGAAATATTTATGTATGGCAAAATTGCCGGATGTTTCTTGGATGAGCTCTATCTTGTGGGGAATTGTAGGGTTTATATTGGTGAGGTCTGTAATGGTTTGGGTTTTGAGTATACTTTTGGTACGAAATATTTTGTTCTTTGATGCACTGAGTCAGTGCTATGGCCAAAGAGTCTGGCTGCATAGCTCTGACTCTGGATCCTAGAGGCTCATTGAGTCCGCTGAGAAATGAGTTGAGGCACATTTCTGAGTAGAGATCCGTTTTAGCTTTGATGACATTATTGTCATTTTCGTGGATCAGCACATTGTTGCAAAGAGCATATTGTAATTCTATTATTTGCCCGTAAAAAGATTCAACTGTTTTGTTTAGCTGTTTTATTCGGTGGAGATCTCTTATCAGGGATGTTTCCGTACGTTTGTCGGAATAATGTAGGATGAGATTTTTTTTAATATCATCCCAGTTGAGAGGGGTTCCGTACATATTGAGAACCTCGTTGGCTTGACCCTCAATTTTATTGCGTATGGCTCTCAACAAAATCTTCCCGTATGGGGTGTTATCGGTTTCTTTAATGTAGAGGAGGATTTCCTCCACATTTTTAAGGAACTCATATAAAAGTCTTTGGTTGCCGTCAAATTTCGGGAGATCCTTGATGGCATCCGGAATTCTTAATGAATTGAATATGTCCATGTGGTTAGTTAATATGTTGGGATCTTGCTCTAATTGATTATTGTTCATTGTTTTAGAATTGGAGAAATTTGGGGATGACGAAGAGGTTTCGAGAGGAACTCCTGAATCGGTAGTTTCTGGGATAGAGGGTAAGTTCTTTGACAGTCCTCTTAGGTTGTATGGGTTAAATCTAGATTTTTGTTTCGACATAAATTGATTTAAGTGCTTAGTAATAGAAAATAATTATATATATATATTTTTTTTTTGGATCATATACGATAGTTTAAAATTGTGTGATATTTATTATTTATTACTTATTTTAACTGGAGTGCCTTGCGATAAGGGTCGCAGTTCTTTTATTTTTATTTTATTTTAACTGGAGTGCCTTGCGATAAGGGTCGCAGTTCTTTTATTTTTATTTTATTTTAACTGGAGTGCCTTGCGATAAGGGTCGCAGTTCTTTTATTTGTAACTAGAATTCCTTGAAATAAGGATCACAGTTCTTTTATTTATTTATGTTTATTTTTATTTTAACTGGAGTGCCTTGCGATAAGGGTCGCAGTTCTTTTATTTGTAACTGGAATTCCTTGCAATAAGGATCGCAGTGTTATATAGTTATGTCACATACAATAGTCACTTACATGCACCCAATAGAAATGATAATGCTGGTTAGTAGCATTGCCGATGATAGTGATGGTGGTTGAGGTCAGCTGATGTGGATAAGTGATGATGATTGTGGTCTGATGATGCGGATGAACTATGATGATTGTGGTCAGATGATGCGGATGAACGATGATGGTTCGACGGTGAATAAGGGGGTGAAACCCAACAGTTAGTATCCAAGTATAGTCACTTCTTATTTTTTTGGTTTTTAAAGTTTGTGACACAATCTCGAAAGCACGGATTTATCACTTATATTGCACGATGCAATATCGAACTAGTTCACGATTCAATCACTTTAATTTAGGAATTAAAAAAAATTGTTCGTCTTCCTTTTTTTTTTCTGAATTGAGCACCTATACTGCACGATGCAATATCGAACTAGTTCACGATTCAATCACTATGTTTCGCAATTATTTATCTTCACTCGGTTTCTAAACTGTTTCACCGGACTACCGAGAGATCCGCGGGATAAGAAAAAAAACAACCTTTTTCTCTGTCTGAACAATACACAATGCTTTATTAAATTTTCTTTACAATTATTTATATGTTTAATTTTGATTATTTTACAATTTTAGAGTTTACATTTGTGCTGCTTTGGCATTTACAAAGTTTTTGATTAATTTGATTTATTGAGGAAGTGGGTTCCAATTGCATCCGGTTGATTGCTGACCCAATGTGTAGTTGTTTGTGTTGTTGGGGTTATCGGCGGTCAAGGTAGTTGACCTTGGCGTGTTGCGATCGTAACTAGCGCGTGTGCAAAAAAAAAAATTTAAAAAATTGTGCAGTGGAGTGAAAAAAAATAATAATAAATATCACACAGTCCGGGTATCCCACCTCTCCTGCTCCTGGTCAAAGTACTGTTGCGTATGTTGCGTAAGTACTGTTCAGTATGTAATAACTGATGGATAGCTGGTTGTGAGTGATAATGTTGTTGGTGCACCAACAACAGTAAACCAACGGCAGAATTTTCACTTCGCAGCCTTGCTTCGTCGGTGCTTGTTTTCTGTATTTGTCTGTGATTATGACTTGGGAATTCAGGGTAGACGGGGGCTAAAAAGTAATCACTTTTCTGCGTACGTCCACGTCTGTAAGTACAAACCAGCTGTTTTGGAACTTAGTGAAACACAGGTAGATCAACGCCGACAACTCTCAGATCATTCTGATCTGAAGCTACCTGGCTACGAACTAGTGCAATTATTCTTCTCCCACCGCGGTCTCGCCATTTACGTGCGTAGTGATGTAGCTTATCAAACTCCACCACAATGTGATCCATGTTTCAATCCGGAATTCAACTTCATGTGGTTAAAATTCCATCTCCGTAAGCAAATTATCCACTACTGCTTTAATTAGAGAAGCCCCAAACTGGACAGCAATTCGACTTTTAACGAGTTTGATGAGCTGTCTGACTCCATTCAAAGAATTGTATCCCTGTATCCTCATACTGAAATCGTTATTACGGGCGCTTTCAATATACACAATTCTGGGTGGCTTCGACATTCTGGACAGACAACACCCGAAGTACGGTGTGTTTAGATCCTCGCTGCAGAAAACAACTTAACGCAGCTTGTAAATGAGCCCATGCGAATACCAGACGTTGATAGTCATACCGGCAACACCCTGGACTTGTTTTTAACTTCTCACCCTGATAAGTACACCGTTTATTTGCTCTCCCCTCTAGATATGGCATGGTACGACTCGAGCTGTAAAGAGGCCGTCGGGGTTAGAGAAATGTTTTTACGCCTTTTAAGATCAACCCAACAGAGGAAAACTGAAAAAAGTTTAAATGAACCAAGCAAGATAGTTGCACTTGATATTTCTAAGGCATTTGACAGAGTTCGGATCGATGACTCTCTTCTTCAATGGATTAGAAATTACCTTTCGGAACGTTCAATTAAAGTTGTCTTGGACGGTTTCAAGTCTGATATTCACAAAATAAATGCTGGTGTGCCCCAGGGCTCTATTCTGTCCCCGACACTCTTTTTAATTTTCATTAATGATGTCTTGGCTGCTACTTCTAATCTAATATATTCCTTTGCTGATGACAGTACTCTCTACTTTTCATATTCGTTCCCGGACTCACGGCCCTGCTCTTCGGCTGTAGAACGAGAACGGCAGCGTATGCTAGGGTCATTAAATTCCGATATCAACAGCATAACCAATTGGGGAACTATCAACAAAGTGGAATTTAATGCTTCCAAAACACAATGATGTCTGCTGTCGTTAAAGCGAAATTTAAATACTCAGCCATTATCCATGAATGGCACTTGCATCGTCGAAACTGAAAAACTTTCCATTCTCGATATGTGTGTCAATGACAACTTACGTTGGAATGACCACACATTTGATGTCGCCAAAAATTTTGCGAAATGTCTAGGTTTCCTCAAGCGATGTAAGAAATATTTTACCCCCTCTGAACTGGCCTCAATGTATAAGGCATTCATCCGCCCAAAATTGGAGTACAATGCCGGCATCTGGTCCTAAAACATCTCTAGATAGGATTCAAAACCGTGCGATAAAACTTATAGATGATACTAATATCAGTCAATCAATTGACACCCTTGAACACCGACGTAATGTCTCCTGTCTCACTTTGTTTTATCGCTATTTCCACCACCAGCGCCCATTCAAACTTTCAAGCGTAACACCCGTCTCGCTCTAAAATATCGTGATTCGTTCCTAAGCCATACAACTCGCTTATTGAGGAAATCTCTCTATTTTCTGATCGTTATAACTTGCAAACATTTAAAAACAATGTACATCGGTATCGCTCTTTTCTTCCTCCCTAACTTTTTTTTGCCCGCGCTGTGTGCAAACATTTTAAGGGTACACAAACCCCTTGAGCGCGCGCTCATTATAAAAATAAAAAAGTGAAATTATCGATAGTTTTAATAATAATAACCGAAATTTAGTTCTCTTCAGAGCTATGACGAAAGCATTTGATATGGTTATTATCGATATTCTCCTTACTAAATTGTATATGGCTGGTTTAAGAGGCGTAATTCGTAAGTAGTTTTCGTCGTATTTTTCAAACAGTACACAAAGAGTAATCAGAAATGAAAATTGGTGTTCACAAGTATACTTAAGTATACTACGGCAATGGTTCGCTAAGCATGAGTCACTTATAAGCGATAAAACAAGGCTTATGATATGTAGCCTTAGAGAATCCTATCTACTTGACTGTGATGCCATCTTTCATTCTAGCTCTTACACTAAATTATCGTTATCTGTTCATACGTGTGGACAAAAGAACTTCAAAAGAATTTAGTGTGTAGTTCATATTGCTTTAAAATAGAATGTGTTGATAGCTATAAGTATCTAGGTGTATTAATATATAAAAATATGAATTGGAAAGCGCAATATATGTTATTTGTAACTCTATGTTATTTGTAACATCTTTTGGAGGCTTCTGCGAAAGACTATGTGCCAAGGAAGGAGTCTCTTCGCTGGAGAGACGAAGAATGCTTTCCTCGAATTGCGATATAATAGGACATCTTCAAAGTCAGTAGAAGTTTCCCGGTAGAAGTAGTCAACGGCAAGGAAAAAATGGATGACAGCAATAAACATCGGTTGGCCCCAATCACCATCAGGGATCTCACACGGAAATCTTGGCTGCATAACAATAGCTGCTACAGTTTGCGAATAGCAACGGGAGAAACGGTTAAGTAAATCGTGAAGTACGCATAGTAATCCACCTGGCTGGAATAGCCTTCTTTCATGTTTTTATAGTGGCTGACATACGAGTATGTGACGAATGCATTATCGGCACAGATTTCATGAAAGAACATGGACTAGTAGTCGAGTAGGACACGAACTCTGAGATATGGAACTTGGGGGATACCAATAGTATGTGGAAACGCCAAAAGTTCACAGACGGGGCAGCTATATACAATGGTGGCTTCCCAATCGGACGGTGCGGGGCTTAATCTCGTGAGTTGAATGGTTGCCTAAATTACAACAACAAGTCAATTTACACTATTTAGTCTCCCCATTAAATGTTGAATGCCACCCTTTTAGCGAAATAACTACTGAGCCCAAAAAACTTGCTTTCTCTCTCTGTCCCATTTCCTAAAACCTTAACACGTGCTCAGGCGTTTTAAGTGTAATACCCACTTGAGTGTTGTTTTAAAAATAAAATAAAAATAAAAACGCCAGAGCAAATCCTAAACCCATTTTTGCATTCAATCAAACGAGTTTTCTCGGTTTAAATACATTTTTGTCGATATACTAAGTGGTAGTGATAAGTGCAAAAAATGATTTGTATGTACTCGTATATATACAATATATACAACTGATGATGCCAATTAGAAATGATTTAAAGACGTATTAAAAGAAGTGTGTCATCTGCTTCCAAACTCTTTTGTGTGTGGTGATATTAATATTAATTTGTTAAGCACTTCCAATACTCGTCTTAAAGATTACATGGAAGGTCTCAACTTTTTTAAACCATAACATACCAACATATTTTATGCACAACAAATCACCATCATTGATTGACATAGCTCTCGTGAGTGATACAAGCCTCGTAAAGATAATAGTCACCTATCAGTTCCTGCCTTTTCATACCACGAACATATTTTCGCTTCCCTAGACTTGCAATTAACAAACAAATTCTGTTTTGTGAAATATTTATACCGCGACTTCTGAGACATTCATTTGACCTATATTGCTAACAAACTGAATCAATTAGACTTTCACTCGATCTACTATACCCCTGACGTCAACAAACAGGTCGAAATTCTTAACAAAAATATGCATCAACTCTATGGAAAATTTGTAACTTTACGAACTGGTTAAATGTCCTTGGATGACTGATAACATTCTAAATGAAATGTTACAAAGAGACACTTCGTTTAAACGCTGGAAACGCTTCCGGTGTACCGAAATGCATTACGAATTCATAAAATCTAGAAACGTATGTATTTTGCTAACAGATTTACTTCAAATGAACCCTCTGAGCAACTCTGGAAGGAAGTTCGGAGGCTTGGCATTATCAAAACATCTCCAAGCATTAGCGTTTATGCTAATGTTGTAGAGATAAATAACAATGTTGTTAATGCAGTACCGACGACAGCCCACTGCTCTTCTCAATTATCAAAATTTAGTAATTCTAAAGATGCCTTCTCCCTATCGGCGATTAATATCCTAGATGCTTCTGAGACTATCTTTGCAGTCAAGTCAAAATGCGTTCGATTAGATGATATTAACAATTTAAAAAAAATTCATCACCATCACTTCAGACCAATAACTATACCAATCTTCATTCCAAAAGCCTTTGAATTCATCCTATCAAGACAAATCAAAAACGATAATACATCGAACAAGACAAAATTTTACCCCCTTCCAATCAGGCTTCCGTGAAGGCCACAGCTGTATTACCCCACTACTTGAAGTTACAGACGACCTCCGCGTTGCAAATGATCTTAACCGCATAACACTTCTGACTTTTCTAAAGCCTTTAACTCAGTTGACCCTATAATTCTGTTTAATAAGCTCTCTAACCTCTTTAATCTGTCTGTCACAACAGTTAAACTTATCTTATCGTATCTGAGTGATCGTCTGTAAGCTGTGTCGTTAAATATAATAGTATACTCTCTTCTTTACGTTATGTCCGTTAAGATGTACCTCAAGGCTCATTACTGGGACCCTTATTATTCTCAATGTTTATAAATGATTTACCAATGTGTTTGTCTCATTTTAAATTCCATATGTATGCTGATGATGTTCAACTGGTTGCCTAGAATTTAACAACAAGTCAATTTACGCTAATAATTTAGTCCCCCTATGGAGCGAAATAACCACTGACCCCAAACATCTTCTCTCTCCTCCATCCAATTTTCCAAAAAACTTAACACGTGCTCCGGCATTTTAAGAGTAGTAATACCCTCTTGAGTGTTCAGTTCTTTAAAAAAAAAACTCTATTTGAGCTCCCCAATGGGGTTGATAAAAGATGCAGTAGCAAATCTAAATGAGGACATATCTGCTATATCATCATGGTAATCTCTAAACCAATTGCTTATAAACCCGTCCCAATCGAAGGTTCTATCAGTATATAGGCATCACATTCATTTTTGTAATATAACTCCAATCGTTTTAAGCAACTCGCACGTTGAAATTGTAACTAAAATAAAAAATCTAGGAATTTTATTTAACAAATCATTGACTTGGAAGAATTATATCACTTACCTTACATGTAAAATCTGCGGAATACTTCTTACTTTATCGACAACTAGAGATCAACTAGACCAACCCTTACATGAAATGCTGAACCTAGCCATGTTTCTTATAACTGCTACCTTACTACCCCCGATTCTAGCTCATAGATGAAGCTACATGTTACGTTCAATTCTGTAGCACAATACATTTTTAACTTAAGAAAATTTCACTATATCTCTGCATACATACAAGCCCAAAATCATCGAAGTGCTCCATAAAATACAAAACGGAACCTCATGAGTTCACTTGGGAATTAACAAGACCTTAGAGAAGGTAAAGGAACGCTTCTATTGGATATAAGACATCGAAAATTTGTACAAAAGTATCGTATGCGGCTACTAATGGTCCGAAACGTAAACCACCGGGAATAATGCATCAATAGGTGTTTTTTATTATGGCCGGATGATCTATGTATATGGATCATTGATTTCTATGCATTGCAATAACAACACGTGATCCAGCTCTTGATCTGGATCAATTTTCATGATCCGAAAATTAGTTCCCTTAACTCGCTACTAGGTTTCAATTTCATTCGTGGATGTTGGTATCACAAATGGAATCAATCAAATTATGTCATTTCCTGATAAATGTATTAAATATTGTTTTGTAAATCGAATTTTGTTAAACAATTTTAAAGTTAGTTTAAAGAAATATTTTACTCATACAATAAAAAATTTGTGAACTACTTTAAAGTTCTAAAACCCTTAAGTAAATTCCGGCTAAATTACACTTATTAAGATAAGAATTAAAATCAAAAGCATAAAATTCGAACGTATCAAATGTTTATTTTTTTTAATTTTTTCGTTGGTGTGTAAACTCCATATATAAACGTCAAAAATTATTTCAATAGCGGAGTGTCAATGGAGTCGACAAACAATAAAAGGAAAATCTTCAAAAATAATAATTTATTTAATTAAAATAGACACGTATACTTATGAAGCTAACAATTGCTTTTGTAGTTTAAGAAGAATTTGGACGGCAGCAGAAACAAAAGCTTTTCTTGTAGCATTTGGTAACAGGAAAGCGGAATTCAAAAATACAAGGAAAAAAAGGTCGCAATGAGCAATGTCCAGGAAGACCTGTTAGCACAAAATGCTTTGGTTTGTTGCCGTAATCTGTTTGCACATTTGTAAATTTTTTTCTACTTCCAGAGCCAACCAACTATCGTTGAAATGCTGAACGTGAAATTAAAAAATTTGCTTAGAGCGTACAAAGCAAGTTCCGACACAAGTAAAAGAACTGGACAGTCAGCCACCAAAGCTCCATTCGAGAAGGAGATGGGAGACATCTTTGGTTCTAAGCCCGAGATCCGCAACAGCAATCGGCATTGCCGATGTCAAACAACGCTTGCACAAGTAAATATTCGTTTTTAATTAAATGAACTGTTTTAATCTAACCGATTTAATATTACAGTTCAATCAGAACGTCCATTATCAATCCTATTACCAACTGCATCTACGTCCAACAGTTCAGAAAGTACGCCATTAGGAAGAAGGGCTACAAAAAGTACATCTTTTAGAGAAAACCTCCTAAAAGAAGAGTTCCAATTTAAACGGAAGCTGGCGGAAGAAAAAAATAAAATATTGGCTGAATATGAAGAAAAAAATAAAAAAATATTAGAAGAAAAAGAAAAGGCCAAACAGGACAGATTTGAGAGAAAGGTGTAAGTTTTAAAAAAGGAGCTATTTAAAAACTAATTCTTATTTTGAATTTAAATTAATTTATTTTTATTTATTGAATTTTTTTTTGTTTCTTTTTTGTTTTATAGTTATTATTGTTATTTTAATAGTTATAGTTATTATTTAATTTAATAAAAGAACTGAATTTCACACAATTATTATGTTTCTATTTATCAAGTCTTCTAATAAGAGTTGTCGCCTGCTGCTGTTTACTACTAGATAGATAGATAGATAGTTTGATTTATTTAAAAATAATAATAATAATATAATAACAATATAAAATCAGTTAGCATGGCATTGCCGTCTGCCAGATTGACAATAGAACTACGAGGGGCGTTCAATGTATTCTCGGTATCGATATGAAGGAAAATGCGAATTCAATTTAAATTGTTTTTATTTTTCAATATAATCTCCCCTAACATCAATGCATTTATTACATCTTGAGATAAGCTTTTTTAAACCCTCAAAAAAATAAATCTCCTCTTTCTCTGCAAAATACCCATTTATTGCCGACTTGAGTTCTTCATCATCCGAAAATCTTTTTCCACGAAGACATTTTTTCAAATCCGGAAACAGGAAATAATCACTAGGGGCAAGGTCTTCATTATAGGGTGGGTGTTGGATTTCTTCGAAACCACAATCTCGCGCAGCAGCCTTGGAAACTCGCGCCGTGTGAACAGGAGCGTTGTCATGAAGAAGCAACACACCCGCTGCGAGTTTACCCCGTCTTTTCTTTTTAATTTCCTCCCGCAAATTATGCAAAGTGGAAGCGTAGGATGTGGCGTTGATGGTTTCACCTTTTTTTTTGTACTCAATGAGCAAGATTCCCTTTGAGTCGCAAAAAACTGTGGCCATGAGCTTCCCGGCAGACGGAGTGACTTTGAACTTCTTCGGGGGGTCTGTTTCTTTTTTATGCCACTGCATGGACTCTTGTTTGCTTTCAGGGTCATAGTGGTGGACCCATGTTTCGTCCCCAGTAACAATTCGATCCATAACACCGTCCGCGTTCTCACTACACATCTCCAAAAGCTCTCTACAGCATGCGATTCTCACTTTTTTCTGAGGCGCTGTGAGCATTCGTGGCACCCACCTTGCACTGACCTTTGAAAGGTTAAGATGGTCATGAAGAATGGTGTGAATGGTACCAATTGAAAGCTTGGTGATCTCTGCCATCATTTTCACCTTTATTCGGGCATCCGCAAGAACAAGTTTTTCGACTTCTTTGATGCTTTCTCCCGTACAAGCAGTAGCCGGGGCGCCGGAGCGGGGGTCGTCTTCAATGCTCTCTCTGCCTCTCTTGAACTCACTTGACCACTTTTGCACAGTTGATAATGAAGGTGCGGAACCCTGGTAAACAGCCACCATCTCTTCATGAATAGTTTTTTGACTTTTTCCTTGCTTAGTGAGAAATTTAATTACAGCGCGATGCTCAATTTTCACCATCATCGTCTCAGTTGCCATTATGATTGTGTTTAACTAGAGATAAAACGCGAATTAATAATCACATTTATATGAAATTTTACATGAATGCACTAAAATAATAGTATTACTTGATAAATTTATATATACAACCACAGCTTCACCCCGATACCGAGAATATGTTGAACGCCCCTCGTATTAATAAGTTTTGCATTTATTTATATTTATATTTACTATTTACATTTACAAACATTTTATAAGGTCTCTGCTAGTATTTTCTCCCTATACTTTAAAGCAATTTTGCAGTATCCATATAATTTAGTAACGTTCACTTCGTTGAGAAGGGATATCATTTCTTGTTCCGATAGGAAGTCTTTTCCAAAGAAACTTCTCCTTTTTTCCTTTAGAATTGGGCACTTGCCTAGAAAATGCATGATATCTTCTCTTTCTTCCAAATTGCACATACTATAGAATATAGGAAGATCTTCTCTATGCGGGATATAATTGAGTTTTAGGAGTTCTCCGCTAAGTTTAAGTATTGTTGATATTTCGGGAATGTTATGGATATCTTTGAAGTAGTTTTTATCTTCAAGATTGTAATTTAGTCGGCTATACGTACTACGATGTAGCGATCCCGTCGCTTCTTCTACAAACTTCATTCTGGCCTGTTCATCAACTCTCGTTATCAACTGGTATAGTGAGTTTTCCCAGTTCATGGTTTCCGCATTCACCTCTACACCACACCCGCGACCTAACTCTAGCCATTCTTCGAACCATGCTATTTTGTTCCGAATCGCGTGTAAGGCCACTATCTCTGGAAGTCGGTTATCTGACATGTTGATAACCCTTAGTATGTAGTTTACCTGCAATTTCAGCGTTTTAAGGAATAGCGGAGATAGGCCTGTTTCCAGCATAAGCATAGTTCGGAGTCTTTACAGGGAGGTGGAAGGATTTCTTAATGAAAAAAAGTTGTAGTTTTTCAACTTCCTCATAAGGCTTATAACCCCATACTTGTGCCGCGTAGAGCATTACTGCCTCCGATGCAGCTTCAAATACTTTGAATTTACTGCTGTGCGTGATCTGTGGGTTGCTGAAACAGTTTTTCCACACTACATTCTACACTACACGTCGTTCTACGACGGCTTCATAATTTTCCACACCACAGTTCACTCCTACTCGCGCATTCAAATCTCCAATTATAAGGACGTTCTGTTCATCACAGCATATCATTGATCTCTCCTAAAACCAAAATAACATCCTCTGCTGGCTCTTCCTCTTGTAAATCTTCTTGTGGCGGGTATCCACTTATACTGGTAATTTAGAAACTTATTTTCAAAAAGCTTGTAATTATTTTCTGTTGTATATGTTTCAAATAGGAATATAAATTCAAATTTATTAACAAAGTTATAAAATTCTGTAAATAGGGACTTATTACCTAACCCTGCTATATTATAAGACAATATTTTAAATTCTTTAAACTTATGACTATTTTTGTTTACTTTAGCATTGATTATAGAACGGCATTACAATTAAAAACGATTTTGGAGCCTGGTTTCTTTAGTTTGGGAAGCAGTGTTGAGATTCCCGCTTGTGTTTGCACCATAAGCATTCCGGTCTCCACATTCTGTCACTGTCGCTTTCGTTCTGTCATTGCACATTTGTTGGAGTATTGACTTTCCGTTCACGCTGTCAACATTCAGTGGAATGTTATTGTTTTTGTCAAAATAAAAAACGTCGTCACCTGCTCTGAGTTTTTGCCCTTGTAGTTGAGTTTTTATGTTGCTGTTTTTCTTTATGACTTCGGTTTTTACTTTTAACAATTGTCTCCTCCTTTCTCTGAATGCTGTTTACCGTTCTATCATTCCCGTCAGCTGTAGGAAAATTTTCAAGATGGACTGAGAGTTGGTCATCGACTTCACCGTTGTTATCAGTACATATGTTATGCAATATACATTCCACATATGACTAAATTTATCACGAGATTTATGTTTCTTTGTTCAGTGAAATGCATCAGTCTTCGAGTTTTCAGAAGACCAAACGCATGTTCCACGATGTCCCGTCCATTAGCATGAAGCACGTTAAATCTTCTTTGGAAAATCATTAACATTCCATTATCTTTAAATGGTGGAATTAGCCAGTCTAAGCAAGGATACGCAGAATCATCAAGTAAAAGTTTTGTATGGAAAAAGTTCAATTCTTCTTTGGAAAGCATTTGCATATAATTCAGACCTTCGTAGAATGCGACTATCATGCAAGCTACCTGGTTCACCATAATAGATGTTGATAAACTTTTTTTTCACATCGACAACTCCTTGTATAGAAATGCTATAAAATCGTTTTCTATAGCTTTCCTTGTTGGTGATGGGGGCCAATATGTTACTCTCTTAATGACATTCCATGCAGTAGGAATAGAAATCCCAAACAAATTTGAGATTTCCCGAAAAGTATTTGTGTTCGCCATATACCACAAGAATATACTCGTATATATTTCTATATCCAGCGAAGTTGTTGGTAGTCCTTTTTTAATTGTCCCTCGAAACCTTTATGTTAACTTGTAACGATCTAAAAGCAGTTGCAATGTATATTTCCATTGTTAAAGATTGTTATAAATACCTATTAAAATTTGGGCAGTTGTAGTCTGAAATGACTTTTGAAGTCTGAATTGCTGTAAATTTTAATTACTTCCTCAAAGTCTCTTATTCTTTTGTGACTGGTTAAAAAATGTTCCGTATCCACAGAGGAATCCGTGTCTTCAACATCCGACAACAAGACCCCAGATGAACTACTTTCTTCATCATCGTCATCACTTTCAAATAATCACTTTAATGTAATTAATAACTATTTGCATTACTCGTAAATAAATAAATAAAAACGAGATTATTTACCTCAAAAGCAGCTGCTTCCATTTCCAATTTATCTCTTATTTTTTAAAGTGTCAGATCTTTGACAGAAGTAGACGTCAAATTATTACCACAACACAGAATTAAATTTTTCGATGATCCCGACTATTTTATTTTGCCTAATGATCCATAGAGATCATCCGGTCATAATAAAAAACACCTAATATAATCGCGGAGCACCATACGAAGGAATAGTCACTGACATCGCTGGCACGTTTCCCGAAACCGTTAATGACAACCGCTACACCCTCGTTGTCAAGGATTACTTCAGTAAGTGGCAAGGAAGTGTTCCCAATCCCAAATCAAAATACAGAAGAATTTGTCAATGACTGGGTGAGCAGATTTTAGGTCACAGTGGTGCTATATTCTGATCAAGGACGAAATTTTTAATCAAGTCTTCCAGGAAGTCTGTCAATACGTATCTTGGAATAAGGAAAACAAGGACAACCCCACTACACCCTCAATCCGACGGAACGGTCGACTGATTCAATAGGACCTGGAATAAGGATTTGTCTTAGGTCGTGGGCAACTGCCAGCGGAACTGAATGAAACTACCGAGTAACCGTAAGTAAACTAGATACGATGTCGAAGTGTTGCAGTGCAACACGCATCCAATTGATGAGCACACAATTTGCATTTGCCGTCGGCAAATACATTTCGCAAAAGCCGTCGGCAAATCAAATGGAATCAACAAATGCAAGTAAGTGCAAAAAAGAAAAAGCCGCAACAACAATTGCATAGACAAAATTCTATGTTTTTTGTTCATCATTCTCCGCCTCCATCTCCCACCAACAGGCAGTAGGTGTGTTGGGACTTTTGCACGCATTAACCAAGAGCACAGCACACATATGCAAGCATGGAAAGAGTGTGCCTGGAAATAGGTCAATGACCGATCTCAGCTGTGATGATAGACGATACTATGCAAGCAGTGGAGTCGTGTTCCTGGAAGCTTCACACAGCAAGAGGCCAATGCCCGATATCAGCCGAGATTATGGTGGTAAGCTCGGAAATCAGCGTAACAGCAGATTGCAACAGTGAGGAAGCTGATGGTAGCTGTACCAAATGCGGGCATTGAAGTCAATGGCCGCGGCACTACATCAAGTCCAGTGAAAGGATAGTTTTCCTCTAGATTTTACTATTTCTATTAGTCAGTCCCAATCTTACTAGTGTCCGTATCGGTCGACAATAATACTCATTTCATTCAACTAAACTATATTTGTTGTCTTTCTTTTAGTTTTGAAAAACAAACAAGTAAATTATTTTTTTCATTTAAACTCGGGGGATGTTGATAAAGAGAGAGATGTCTTTATAATAGAACAAAAAAAAAAAACGAAAGAACCAAAATCTCTTTCAGTCAAACATTTTCCGTTTTCAAAAAAAAAAGATTTTGTTAGTTTTCCTTCGCGAAACACGAAGAAATAATATATATAATGATAATTGATATGATATAATAGTTTTCCCTCTTAACTTTCAAATAACATCAAATCTATATGGACTATCCAAACTTTAAACATTATTCTGGCTTTACAATTATTTATCAAAACATTCGTTGTTTAAGATCTAATTTCGACACTTTTCTCACTCATCTTGCATCTCTGGATCATTTACCTGATATTATATTTCTTTCTGAAATTTGGATATATGAAAGAAAACGAGGAATCAAACTACAGAGGGTGTTCAAAATATTAGGAACACTGCAAAAATTTGATTAAAAATATGAAAACAATGCCACAATTGGCACGATTTGGTTGCCTAAAAAAAAAGTTAAGGGAGGCGTGACAAAGTATTAAAATAAAAAAATTGTTTCCTCTATAAATAATGAATAAATATGATAAATCTTAAAACTATAAAGTTGAATTTTTTATTTCATGCTCCAAAATCAAAATATAAAAAATATGTAAAAAAATGCAGTGTTCCTAATATTTTGAACACCCTCTGTATTATATACCCAATCATGAATTTAAAGCAAACTGTAATGAGTCGTATGAGGCTGGTGGTGTTACAGTTATTTATCCCTGGTATTAGTTAATGTTTTGTTTACATATATAGGTTACATAAATGTACAGTGAGGATCTTTTGGATGATTTTGTTAAGTGGCTAATTCTGACATACTGGCTAATTCTGTAGATGATGATGGCTTCATATGAATTTTAACAGCTTCTGGTTTTAAGTCTTTATTAAATTAATGGACAAGACTAGACCTCGTCCTTAGATCATATTTTTATAAGGCTTCATCGTAAAAATATTATCGGTTATAAAGCTGAAGCCTACGATATGAGTATAACGTACCAAAAATTGTCTTGCAACCAACTTGATCAGCATAAATAAAAATAGAAATAAACCATAGTGCGGGCATCCCACATATCCTGCTGGTCTTAGTGCTGTTGAGTGTACGTAGTATCTGATGGATAACGCGTTGTGAGTGTACATTTTGTTGGTGCACCGTTTCCTATTGTTGTAAGGCCATAACATCTACAACGATTTGATTCGGTGAACCAACATCAGAATCGCAGCCTTGCTTAGCATCGTCGGTGTTTCAGTTTTTTGTTTTTTTATAGTGGCTCGGAAATTTAGAGTGGACATATCATATATACGCGGGCTATCACTTTTCTTCGTACATCCACGTCTTTAAACTATTATTGGAGACCAGATATTTTTCCACTTAATGAAATACATGTAGATCCCCGCTCACACCTCTTAGGTAGCTCTGATGTCAAGTAGCCTGGCTACGAAATAGAGAGTATCAATTGATACCCTCGAACCCCGACGCAATGTCTCCTGTCTCACCTTGTTCTACCACCACTGCTCCACCAAAATTGCCAGTAACATTCCGCCCCTTCAAACTTTTAACCATAACACTCGTCTCGCTATGAATGGTTATCAGTATACCCTCAAGCCCACTTTCGGACGTACTCTAAAATATTGTAAAATGTTTGTGTGGGTACAAATAATAGAACTTATTCTTTTCAATACAAATCCCTTTATTCAGTACAGTTACAATTCACTATTTAATTGTTTCTCTCAGTACAATCCAATTTCTCAACCGCTTATACTTTTCTTATCTTTTACTTAAACCACTTAATCACTTCTCCTAATTAACACTTCAGATTTCACTTTAGAACTGATTTGAATACCTTTGGGATGCTGGTATTTA
Source organism: Volucella bombylans (assembly GCA_949129095.1). Taxonomy (NCBI): domain Eukaryota; kingdom Metazoa; phylum Arthropoda; class Insecta; order Diptera; family Syrphidae; genus Volucella; species Volucella bombylans. The sequence goes on along the minus strand of OX422140.1, from coordinate 211,727,232 downwards.
TACTCGAATGACATACTTCGAGAACAATCCTCGCCACCCAGCGTCCCATACAATTTCCAATTTGCTAGAAAATTCGATTCCACTCTCCAGTCGAGACTTTGCTAATCCAGTATCGAAATCTTCTAGTCTTCGAGTTTCGACATTTTCTGCTAGATGTCGCTACTCACATTTAAGTGGTTATCACATTGCTCCCTCCCTACAGTTATTCGTCCCGAACAACTTCGTCATTCAGCATCCCGTTGAAATTTTTTAAATTTTCCTCGATCCCCACGCTGGATCCGGTAGACAACGTCATTAATGCGGGTTATCACCTTGTATGGACCTTCCCAGTCCAGTTGCAATTTTGGTGATTTGCCTTTCTTACGCTGAGAATTATACAGCCAAACCAGATCTCCTTCGTTGAAACCGGAAGATTTCGCCTTGATATCGTACCTAGTTTTCATGCGGCTGCTTGCTAGCTTCATCTTTTCTCTGGTGTCTTCATGCAATTTACGAATCCCGCTGCGTAAGTCATTCACGTACTCGTTCACCTCTTTGGGCTCCGTCGGTGGGGATCCGAATTTTGCTTCACTTGGCAACCGAATTGTTTGACCAAATAAGATCTCGGATGGTGTGTGCCCTGTTGATTATGGACCGCGTTTCGGTAGGCCATTAAGAAGAGGGGTATGTGTCAATCCCAATCCCGCTGGCAGTTGCTGACTACCTTAGATAGATGCTCATTCAAGGTCCGATTGAATCGCTCGACCATTCCATCAGATTGAGGGTGTAGTGGCGTTGTCCTTGTCTTTCTTATTCCCAAATATTGGCATATTTCCTGGAAGACTTTTGATTCAAAGTTTCGCCCTTGATCAGAGTGCAGCTCCATTGGGACCCCAAATCTGCTCACCCAGTTGTTGACTATCTGTTCGGCTACAGTCTTAGCCTCTTGATTTGGGATGGCAAAGACTTCCGGCCACTTACTGAAGTAATCCATGACTACGAGGGTATATCGGTTTCCATTAAAGGTTTCGGGAAACGGCCCAGCGATGTCGATGGCTATTCGTTCGAAAGGTGCTCCGACATTGTATTGTTGCATTTGTCCATGTGGCTTTACTTTTGGACCCTTGGTAGCTGCACATCTTATGCACTTTTTGCACCAATTCTCGACATCTTGTTTAGTGCTTAGCCAATAGAAACGTTCCCTTACCTTTTCCAACGTCTTGTTTATTCCCAAATGGCCTCCTGAGATTCCGTCATGTATTTCATGGAGTACTTGGTTGACCCTGGACCGTGGCACAATTAGCTGCATACGAGATGTTGTCCCATCTGCACTTTCCTATTTTCTCTTCAGCAATCCATCTTGCACAAAAAGCGAGTCCCACTGTGCCCAGTATGCCTTCAGAGTTTGGCTCCGATCTGATATCTGCTGCCAGCTTGGTCTTTCCTCGTGTTCTTTCCAGGCCAATTTTGGTTCGATGTCATTGTCTGCCTGTTGGGAGGAACGGATTTCGTCTATACTCCAACCCTCTATTGGCTCAGTCCTGATCATTTGGATAGTTGCCTGTTCTTTCGCTTCCTTACCACTGACTACTTCATTGCATTGTTTTACCTGTGAGACTGGGATAATTACCCTGGAGTCGACTCCTGCTACAGGCTTCTGCCCCGCGAAGTAAGCATTTCCCAACTTATGGCTCCGGGAGGTTTGATCGGTTTCTTTGTATTCGTTTCTGCCGGTTTTTCTTTCTATTTGCTTGTTACCCCAGTGCAGGCAGCCTTCTCGTCGTACCGGTTCTTTACAATGCCCTTGCAAATGTCCTACTTTATCGCAGTTCCAGCAGGGCATCCTTCGTCTCTCCCGCGGGATATTTCGTTGCATGGTAGTTGGTCTTGAGCAGGAGCATTCACCAGATACTATTTCCCTTACGAAATGCATTCCTTTGGAAGCCTGATTGGATGCTTCCATCGCCAGAGCGAAGGCAAGTGCTTCAGCAAGGGTTCTTTTCCCGGCCATCCTTACTGCTGATTGTAGCTTCAAATCTGCAATTCCCCTGATGAATGCGTCCTTTGCCATTTCGTCGATTATTTCTTGGCCTGCTGTGGAATATGACAAATGTGCCAGTCTACTCACGTCTGCTTGGAGCTGTTGCAGTGTTTCTCCTCGTTGCTGCATACGGCCTTGCAATTGAACCTTGTAAGCTTCCCGCATGTGGCTATCCCCAAACCGTTTCTCGATAGCCTGCGCTAAAACCATATAGTCTCTATTCTTTTCAATATCGATTGTTTGTAACAATTCTGCCGCAGGACCACGTAAGGCCATCGCTAGGGCAAAGCACTTCTCCTTATTGTCCCAGTCGTTTGCACAGGCAGCCATTTCAAACTGCTTCTTATAAGTAGACCATGAGGTCTGGCCATCGAATGAGGGGGGCTTCAACTCTTTTCTCCTTGGACCGCTTAAAGAACATTCTCGCAGTTTCTGTTTTCGCACTGTGTCGAGCTCTTTTGCCAGTTGCTGAACTTTGCTGTCCATTTCCTCGAATTTTTCGCCAACATTCTTCTCTATTCTATCAAATTTGTCATCAACGTTCTTCTCTATTCTTTCAAATTTGTCATCGATTTCTTCGAATTTTTGCTGGAGAATGTTCTTTTGTTCTTCCAGATTATTCTTTTGTTCATCCATTTTCTGTTGAAGACCGTGCAGATTGTTGGTTTGTTCGTTGAATTTTTGTTCAATGCTGCTCTTCTGCTCGTCTAGATTTTTCTTTTGTTCATCCAGCTTTTGTTCGAGGCTATTCTTTTGTTCTTCCAGATTTTTCTTTTGTTCATCCAGCCTTTGTTCGAGGCTATCCTTTTGTTCTTCCAGATTTTTCTTTTGTTCGTCCATTTTTAATAAGAGAAGTTGCATCATTGCAGTCATGTCATTACCGGTACTTGTCTGTTCATCCTCGTCAACATCAAAGGAATATGCATCAGGATCATGTCCCTCATTGTTCAAAGCCTCCTGAAGTCGGAGCACCAGGTCACTTTTTCCTCCACTGGCGCTGAGGCTTCTCTTGTTCAAATCGGATTTGAGTTGGACGAGGGTCAACTGTAATAGTTTTCGACCCATTCTAGCTTTTTCAAATAGTCAGAAGACACTTTTTTTTTACACGCAATAAGTCCTATCCCACTTCTGACACCAATGTAAAATGTTTGTGTGGGTACAAATAATAGAACTTATTCTTTTTAATACAAATCCCTTTATTCAGTAGTTACAATTCACTATTTAATTGTTTCTCTCAGTACAATCCAATTTCTCAACCGCTTATACTTTTCTTATCTTTTACTTAAACCACTTAATCACTTCTCCTAATTAACACTTCAGATTTCACTTTAGAACTGATTTGCATACCTTTGGGATGCTGGTATTTATACTCGAATGACATACTTCGAGAACAATCCTCGCCACCCAGCGTCCCATACAATTTCCAATTTGCTAGAAAATTCGATTCCACTCTCCAGTCGAGACTTTGCTAATCCAGTATCGAAATCTTCTAGTCTTCGAGTTTCGACATTTTCTGCTAGATGTCGCTGCTCACATTTGCTCCCTCCCTACAGTTGTTCGTCCCGAACAACTTCGTCATTCAGCATCCCGTTGAAATGACACATTCTATCCAAATGGACCACTTTCAATTTTCCTCGATCCCCACGCTGGATCGGGTAGACAACGTCATTAATGCGGGTTATCACCTTGTATGGACCTTCCCAGTCCTGTTGCAATTTTGGTGATTTGCCTTTCTTACGCTGAGGATTATACAGCCAAACCAGATCTCCTTCGTTGAAACCGGAAGATTTCGCCTTGATATCGTACCTAGTTTTCATGCGGCTGCTTGCTAGCTTCATCTTTTCTCTGGTGTCTTCATGCAATTTACGAATCCTGCTGCGTAAGTCATTCACGTAATCGTTCACCTCTTTGGGCTCCATCGGTGGGGATCCGAATTTTGCTTCACTTGGCAACCGAATTGTTTGACCAAATAAGATCTCGGATGGTGTGTGCCCTGTTGAGCTATGGACCGCGTTTCGGTAGGCCATTAAGAAGAGGGGTATGTGTCGATCCCAATCCCGCTGGCAGTTGCTGACAACCTTAGATAGATGCTCATTCAAGGTCCGATTGAATCGCTCGACCATTCCATCAGATTGAGGGTGTAGTGGCGTTGTCCTTGTCTTTCTTATTCCCAAATATTGGCATATTTCCTGGAAGACTTTTGATTCAAAGTTTCGCCCTTGATCAGAGTGCAGCTCCATTGGGACCCCAAATCTGCTCACCCAGTTGTTGACTATCTGTTCGGCTACGGTCTTAGCCTCTTGATTTGGGATGGCAAACACTTCCGGCCACTTACTGAAGTAATCCATGACTACGAGAGTATATCGGTTTCCATTAAAGGTTTCGGGAAACGGCCCAGCGATGTCGATGGCTATTCGGTCGAAAGGTGCTCCGACATTGTATTGTTGCATTTGTCCATGTGGCTTTACTTTTGGACCCTTGGTAGCCGCACATCTTATGCACTTTTTGCACCAATTCTCGACATCTTGTTTAGCGCTTAGCCAATAGAAACGTTCCCTTACCTTTTCCAACGTCTTGTTTATTCCCAAATGGCCTCCTGAGATTTCGTCATGTATCTCATGGAGCACTTACTTGACTCTGGACCGTGGCACAATTAGCTGCATACGAGATGTTGTCCCATCTGCACTTTCCCATTTTCTCTTCAGCAATCCATCTTGCACAAAAAGCGAGTCCCACTGTGCCCAGTATGCCTTCAGAGTTTGGCTCCGATCTGATATCTGCTGCCAGCTTGGTCTTTCCTCGTGTTCTTTCCAGGCCAATATTGGTTCGATGTCATTGTCTGCCTGTTGGGAGGAACGGATTTCGTCTATACTCCAACCCTCTATTGGCTCAGTCCTGATCATTTGGATAGCTGCCTGTTCTTTTGCTTCTTTACGATTGCAGTGTTCGCATTTTACTCCGCATGGTCGACGAGAGAGAGCATCAGCATTTGAGTGGAGTGTTCCCTTGCGGTGTTGCACTTCAAAGTCGTAACCCTGCAACTGCTCGATCCATCTTGCAACTTGGCCTTCAGGGTTCTTAAATTGGAGTAGCCATTTCAGAGCTGCGTGGTCTGTCCGGAGAATGAACTTTTGTCCGTAGAGGTACTTATGGAAATGCTTCGTAGCCAGAATTAAAGCCAGAAGCTCGCGCCGGGTTACACAGTAGTTCCGTTCAGGTCTGGAGAGTACTTTGCTGTAATATGCGACCACTTTCTCTTGACCGTCATGAACTTGGGAGATCACAGCTCCGACCCCAACATTGCTAGCGTCTGCGTCCACGATGAACATTTTTCCGGGCGTCGGGTAACCCAAGATGGGGGCATTGCACAGCTGTCGCTTCAGTTCTTGAAATGGTTTTTCGCATTCTCCAGACCACCTGAACTGTCGGCCTTTTTCCGTAAGTTGATGCAGGCTCTTTGCAATGCCAGCAAAATCCTTTACGAACCTTCTGTAATACGTGGCGAGTCCCAAGAAGCTTCTCAGTTGGTGTTTATCTTTTGGAGAAGGCCAACTTTTCACGGCTTCGATTTTGTCAGGATCCGGCATCACTGCAAACTGCCAAAGACCGCTTCCTGTAGTGAAGGCAGTTTTCTCACGGTCCGTACGATTTATCTCTACCTGCCAGTAACCGCTCTTCAAGTCAAGTGTTGAAAACCATTTCGCTCCAGAAAGCATATCCAAAGTGTCATCGATTCTCGGAAGAGGGTAGCTGTCCTTTTTAGTGACATCATTGAGACGTCGGTAGTCTACACAAAATCTCGTGCTGCCATCTTTCTTCTTCACGAGGACCACTGGAGATGCCCACGGACTTTGCGATTCTTCAATCACTCCCTCAGCTTTCATCTTCGACATCATTTCGGCAACTTCTGTTTGCTTTGCCAATGGAAGACGCCTTGCAGGTTGACGGATTGGTCGAGCGTCTCCGGTGTCAATGTGGTGTTGAACAATATGCGTACGTCCATATTCTCCGTCTTGTGTAGCAAATATATCAGCGTACTCACCGATTAGTTTTTCTGCCAGGATTCGCTGATCTTCGTCCAGATTACAGAGGCTGAGAATTTTGTTCTTGATTTTTATGCTCTGAACTGTTGTGACCGGTTTTGCACCCTTTTTTTCCGTTGTGGTCGATATAGCCTCAACAGGTACGCATTTTCCCACTATCTCCCCCTTTTTCACCTTTACACTGAATGTCTTTGGATTTAGAATCCTTACAGGGACCATGTTGTTCTTTGGCTCCACTAAGGTCTCTTTTCTTTTCTGGCTCCATCAATTAGAATCGGTGGCTACCAGGACCACCTTCCACTTCTGCCCACAAAATTGCTTCTGACGAAGGCTCTAGACTCTGATTGCTGCAGATAACGACATTTGAGACTGTGGTATTGGCGTTTCCGTATATCATTGGTATCTCCATGTTTCCGTATTTCAGGGTTTGTGCCCCCAAGTCGACTATAAGTCCATGTTCTCTCATGAAGTCTGTACCAATGATGCACTCGTCACATATGTCAGCTACCAGAAACGCGTGAGTGAATGTTATTCCGGCCAGTTGGATTTTTATGCGGACTTCACCATATACCTTAATAGTTGCTCCTGTAGCTGTTCGCAAGCTGCAACTGCTAGTGTTATGCAGCCAAGACTTCTGCACAAGATTCCTCCTGATGATTGAGGCCGTGGCACCGGTGTCTATTGTTGCCATCCATTTTTCTTTTCCACTGACTACTTCTACTAGAAGGCTTTCGCTGCATCGTTTTGCCAGCGAGACTTGGGTGATGGTCCTGGGGCCGTCGACTCCTGCTACCAACTTCTGCCCCGCGAAGTTGGTGCTTAAGCATTTCCCGACTGATTACTTCGGGAAGGTTGACAGGCTTCTTGATAGCTGTTTCTGCGGGTTTCTTCCTCTATTTGCTGGTCACCACAGTGAGGGCAGTCTTTTCGTCGCACCGGTTCTTTACACTGCCTTTGAAGGTGCCCTATTTTATTGCAATTCCAGCAGCGCATTATTCGTCTATCCCGTCGAGTATCTCGTTCCTCGGCACTAATTCTTGTGCAGGAGCATTCGACAGATGCTACTTCCCTGACGAAATGTGTTCCCCTGGAAGCCTGATTGGCTGCTTCCATCGCCAGAGCGAAGGCAAGTGCTTCAGCAAGGGTTCTTTTCCCGGCCATCCTTACTGCTGACTGTAGCTTCGAATCTGCAATTCCCCTGATAAATGCATCTTTTGCCATTTCGTCGATAATTTCCTGGCCTGCGGTGGGGTATGACAGATGTGCCAGTCTACTCACGTCTGCTTGGAGCTGCTGAAGTGTTTCTCCTCTTTGCTGCGTTCGGCTTTGCAATTGGACCTTGTAGACCTCCTGCATGTGGCTATCCCCAAACCGTTTCTCTATAGCCTGTACTAAAGTCACATAATCTTTATGCTTTTCGATGTCTACTGTTTGCAACGATTCTGCTGCAGGACCGTGCAAGGCCATTGTTAGGGCAAAGCACTTTTCCTCATTGTCCCAGTCGTTTGCACAGGCAGCCATTTCAAACTGCTTCTTATAAGTAGACCATGAGGTCTGGCCATCGAATGAGGGAGGCTTCAAATCTTTTCTCCTTGGACCGCTTAAAGAACATTCTCGCAGTTTCTGTTTTCGCACTGTGTCGAGCTCATTTGTTAGTTGCTGAACTTTGCTGTCCATTTCTTCGAATTTTTCGCCAACATTCTTCTCTATTCTATCAAATTTGTTATCGATTTCTTCGAACTTTTGGTGTAGAACGTTATTTTGTTCTTCCAGTTTTTGTTCTAGACTATTCTTTTGTTCGTCGATTTTTTGTTCAATGCTGCTCTTCTGCTCGTCTAGATTTTTCTTTTGTTCATCCAGCTTTTGTTCGAGACTATTCTTTTGTTCTTCCAGATTTTTCTTTTGTTCATCCAGCTTTTGTTCGAGGCTATTCTTTTGTTCTTCCAGATTTTTCTTTTGTTGGTCGAGACTGTTCTTCTGTTCGTCCATTTTTTTGTTTTGTTCGTCCATTTTTAATAAGAGGAGTTGCATCATTGCAGCCATGTCATTGCCGGTACTTGTCTGTTCATCCTCGTCAACATCAAAGGAGTATGCATCAGGATCATGTCCCTCGTTGTTCAAAGCCTCCTGAAGTCGGAGCACCAGGTCACTTTTTCCTCCACTGGCGCTGAGGCTTCTCTTGTTCAACTCGGATTTGAGTTGGACGAGGGTCAACTGCAATAGTTTTCGACCCATTCTAGCCTTTTCAAATAGTCAGAAAACACTTTCTTTTTTTTTTTTTT